>JARQOD010000004.1:113886504-113990840 GCA_033576555.1 Oophaga sylvatica
GGCCCTTGGGAGTCTGCACCCAAAGGGTTGTTTTCTGCGGGGGGGCCCCTGAAAAACGACCCCCCGCATCGCCCCATTCCCCACGTCGATTTTGGGTGTACACCCCCCTAGACCCTCGCTACCAAATTTACAAAGCCTAACCCCATTTTTAAACCCGGGAGCGTAAAATGGGGGAGTCCAAACACACTGGTGCAACCAAAAATTTGTTCTCCTTCCAGCCGGGGCACTGCTGCTGCTACTGCTTTAAAAAAACCTTTTTTTGCGTCAGGCAGGGGAGACAGTTTCTGCAACAAGAGGGAGACAAGCACGCCTCTGCACAGGGCAAGACCAGATGTTCCAAAGGGGCGAATTTTTGGGCGCGCCAAAAATTTTTCTACACCACCGAGAGGCTCCAGTCCCGGGGGGGAAAAAAAATTTTTCCCCGGTAAGATGGTGACAGACTAATGTCTTTCCCTCCAGTGTACTCCCGATGGCTTTTCCCCTTTTTCAAGTTTTGGGTCTCTAACCCATCTGGCCAGAGTTTTGCCAGAAATTTTTTGGGGAGGTGCGGCTTCCCTGCTGCCATGTTTATGGGGGGGGTTTTCTTTAGGCTGCAGGTGGTGTACTCCCGACCGTCGCATGCGACTATCCTCCGAAAATGTAACCGCTTATTTTTAAAAAAATGAAAAAGGCATGGATCCCCCCTGAATTTGGTCTGTTTTTTTAAAATTTTAAATAACTATTCGAAAATTTTTTTAACCATGTCTCCTGTTATTTCATTTTTAAACCCCCTGAACTCTACCCCGGGGGGCTACAACACTGCATTTGCTGCTCAGAATGCCCGTGCCCCCAGACCAAAACACAAGCATAGTGTTTTTGGGGGTTTTAGAAAACCCCCCTTTTCCCCCCTGCTGGTGTCCGGCAAGAAGTTCCTTTCCCCCACACATCCAAAAAAAACCCTTTTGAACATGCCCAAAAGGGGGGAAAGGGACCCCTTCCCCTAAATTTTTATCTTAAAAAAGGAAATTGTGAAGTTTTCCCAGGCATAAATGATAAATTTTTTAACAAATAGGAAAATAAAATTTGTCTTTCACAGGGAATTCCCCCGTCTATTGAAAGGGGAAAAAAAAATTTAAAAATAGTTTCATTTTTTTAAATAATGCAAAAAAATACATTTCAATTATAAAATTAAAGGTTTTTAAAAAAATTTATCGTACCTGCAAGATAAGCACAATATGTACAATCATAAAAAACCTCTCACCCATCATCAGAGTTATTTTTAAATGAAGACTTTAAAAATCAAAAACTGAGCCAACTGAAATTTTTCCACACCATATTGAAATGGCCCCATCTAAACCGGGGAAAAAAAGTGCAATAATAAATTATCACATCTGAAAGTGCATCATGCAACTGACAATAGGTAGTTATCCCCGCAAGGGGTTTTAAACAACCACAAAGGAAAATTTTAATAAGGGGAATTGGGGATCACAGGCATTTTTACCATGGAAAATTTTTAATGTTACTGTACCTCAATAAAGTCAGCGTCAACCATTATGCTTTTTTGGTTTGTAATTGTTAAAGGGGGAAAGTTTTAAATTTTTTTTGGGGGCCTTTGGTGGAGTTTTAAAACAAAAAAGATTACTCCCTGTGTATTTTAGCGTCCCCAGGGGAGAATAAAAATGCGTAAGGGGGCATTTTATAGAAGTCCCTTTTAAAAAACCAGTACCCACCCTACGCGTGACAGTAGGAAGGTATTTTTGACGGTAAAAAAATTTCGAAACCCGAAAAAGCTTTTACCCTCTTTAAAAACGAAAAAGGAAAAAATGCATGATTTTTTGCCGGGAATTTATTGACTCCCTATAAAAATCGCCATTTGCCCTCAAGGGTGTACACTGTCTGTACAGCATAAATATCCTTTTTTTTTCCGAGTTTTGTTTTCACCCACACTTGCAGGCACACACTTTTAAAAAATTTACAAGATAATGTTTTTTTAAATGGTTTTTTTTATCGACTTATGCGTCTCCAAAATTGAGGAAACATGTGGGCATGTCATACTTTTGTCCAAAGTAAAAAGATTATTAACTTAAATAATTAAAAAACTGGGGGTGTCCTATAAAAATTTCAATGTGATTTATGATGACTATTCAAAATCCATTTCTTCACTATTTTATGGGGTTTTAAAATAGCGTTCCTTTGCATTATTCAAAAAAACAAAAAAGGAAATTTTATTTTTAATTTACAACACTATATTTTAAAAATATTTTTTTGGGGGGGTGTTGTTCCCTTTTTTGTTGCCTGTTTTAAAATTTTTTTTATTTGCAGGGTCTTTATTTTTTTTTTTAAAAAAGTAAAAAAGGGGGTTTTTCGTACCGTGTTGCCGTGATTAAAAATTTTAAAACCTTGGTCCTCTTGTTTTTATCCTTTTAAAGGATAACTGAAAAGTGGAACAAATTTCAAGCTTTGGGCTCCAGTCTCTTCTCAGGGAAAAATAAAAAAAAAAAAAATTTTAAATTTTTTTCTTACCAACGGCACGGGGAAAGTCAATGGGGAAACAAGGGGGCCCAGAACTTCATTTTCCCCGAGGGATGAACATAAATTTTGGGGAAAATTTTTTAGATAAGGAAAAATTTTTAAAATTTCCCTCTGATTTGGGGGCGGGGTTTTTTGTTTTCATCCCCTGGGGGGCAAAGGGCGCAGATTCCCCTTTAAATTTATATGAATGACATGATTTTAAAAAAAAAAATTGTGACATAATATTTCGATATGCAAAAGTCAAAAAAAATGCTAACAAAAAAAAACCTTTATGCTATGGGGTACGATGGAAACCCTTTTCCCCTCCAAGCTTAACAAATCCAAACACATAGGGTCAAATGCTGCCAAAGTTGGAAAAAGCATAATGTGGGTTGAATTTTTTAACAGCTGCAGTGCAAAAAGGGTTTGACTTCAGTGTTCTTGGTTTTTAAAAAAAAAGCTTTTAAAAAAAAATTTTTAAAAAAACCAAAATTTTTTTTTAAGGGGTGTGTGAAAAACCTGTAATATTGTGCAAACAATATGTAGGAATAGTCCCCCTTCAAAAATTTCTTATTTTTTGTGTCATTTTTTAAAAAATATTTTTTAAATTTTGAAATTAACACCCCCTACCAAAAAAAGGGCCTTCATGTAAATTTGATAATGGGTTTTAAAAAAAAAATCTTTTACCTTTTTAAAGTCAATAGTGCATAGTCACAATACAAAAAAATTTTCCTAAAATGGTGCTGAAAAAAACGAAAAAATGAAAATAGTAATGATATCTTTTTTTTAGATGAAAAAGGACACCGTACAATGTTTTATAATACTTTTCCCCTTTAAAAAAACAGCGTGTCAAAACCCACACGCTTTTTTTTTTGTAGCTTTTTTAAATGTAATAGGGACATGGGTGTATTTTCATCATAGGTGCATTTTTTACTGAGTAAAGCACCCATGAAAAAGCCTTTTTTGTTGTCGGTACGCTTGCGATGGAACGATGCGCCCCTAAAATTTAGTCTCTCTAACACGCCAGACCGTATTCCAACGGTCACAGCGGGAAGCCCCCTGTGGCCAAAAAAGGGGCCCAAACATACAGCAGGGACCCTTTTATAAAGCTTATAAAAAAAAGGATGTATTTTGTAACGTGTTTTTTTGGGGGACGTATTACATGTTTTTTACCATCTGTGGCTAGCAGTATCTTTTATTCCCTTTTTTTCACCCCTTTATTGTGTTGCGATCGAATGCAAATACGGGTATCGCCGATTTGCTGTTGGGGGTTTCGTTTCCCCGGGCCGATATTTTCGTCATATGGGGAAAACCCGGGGAAACGGTTTGTCACTGCACTGGGTGTCCTCGGTGGGGTCTGCAGAGTCGCGGAACTTCCCGGGGAGAAGAACTCCGCGGTCCCCCTGGACTGCTTGATGGCCCCCTTATCTTCCCCGGGGGGTCACAGAAATTTTTTCGCGTAACTGAAAGTGACTGCGGGGAACCCCGGGGCCCAAACCTTTTCCCTGACCACCGCCGGGGGGAGGTAATCAGCTGTGCCGGCCGGGATCGGGCTTGCCTGCCCCCTTTTAGTCTTTCTGATGTAGAAACCCGGGTCGTCGGGGGGGCACTCGTTATTTTTGACTTCGGACGGGGGGGTATACTGCGTTTTTTTTTTTCTTTTTTTTACGGGTCGTGGGGGCCCCAGGATAGACTTAAAAAAAAAAGAAACATTTTTTTTTTTTTTTTTAAAATTTAAAAAAAATTTTTTTAAAAATTCCCCCGCCCGGGGGACACAACAATTTAACTTTTTTCATACGGGGCCCTGCCCGGGGTTTTTTATAATTTTTTTGGCAGGGGGGTTCCGTACCCCCTGGTACTCTTCGATCTTGCCAAACAAGAGACACAAAAGGGCCCCAGGACCCCGATACGTGTGTGGCCTGTACAGTCAAGTCTGACCCGCTATCTTTCGTGTGGCCACCTCTTTCGTTCCCCCGGGGCTGGAACCCTAGTCCCGACGTCAAAACCCCGGGGGGCCCAACGCCCCGGGGGGAGGGCCCCCTATCATTATCATTCCATACGGGGGGTGCTGAGGAGACCCTGGGGGGGGGGAGATTTACGGGGGGGGGGGGCACTTGTGCAGGGGGGGATGGGGGGGGCGAAGGTCCAAGGGTCCCCCCCCAGGTTCCGAAAACGGGGGGGCCGGGGCCCCCACTGGTGACTTTAGGGATACCTCCATTGTAACCCCAGTGCGGTGTAAGTTACCAGTTCCTGCAACAAGGGGGCCCCCCCGGGGGTCCCCTTTGGGGTGAGTCTCCATCCCGCGGGTCACAAACCTTTTAAAAAAGTCCCCGGTCCCGGATAAGCCCCACCACCTTTCAATTTTTTTAAATCCGTACTGCCCCTTTTCCCGCGGCTCCCCCCCGACTTTTATCTTTTTCCCCTGGGGGTTTCTCCCGGGGCCTTTTCGTGTAGTTGGGGGGAACTTCTGGGGTTTTGCCTGCCCCTTTGTCGCTCGGCTTTTTTTTCTCCCCCGTTTTCCCCTCTTCCCCTGCGCCGGTTTTAAAACTCCCCCCCAGCACTCATTTCCACCCTCAAACTGAGCTTAATGCCCGGGTTTTTTAGCTCTCCCGGCGCCCGCTCCGGCCGCTCCCCTGGGGAAGCACCGGCTCGGGGAAAGATGAAAGTGGGGGGGGCCCCGGGGACAACAAAGGAAACCCCCCTGGTCCTGCGCGGCCTCCTCCATAGGACGGTTTTCGCTTCTTTTTGTCCAGCGAGGGGGGGAGACAGCGGGATCGGGGGGGGGGCCGGTGAAAAACGTTTTTTTCAGGAAGGGGGCCCCCCACAGCGACTTCAACCGGGGTACATTGCAAGGGCGGGGGCCCCCCACGGGACTCCTCACAAAACGGGGGGCTCACCTTCCGGTACAGACCTTCAAAAAAGGGGGGTTTGGGGCCCCCCCCCAAGTTTTTTTTGGGGGACGCCATGGTTCCCCTGGGCCTCCCCCCGGTCCCGGGGGCCGCCTCTTGGGTATCCCCCGCTTTTGCACTGGGGGGGGTTTTTTCCCGGGGGGTGCCCAATGGGGGTTTCCCTGGCGGGGTTTGCTTCCGTGGGGGAGAGCCTAAAAACCCCATCCCTTCACACTTCTGCTGTGTCCATTACCACTCCCCCCAAATCACCCTTTTCATTAGCACTGGAAAGGGGGCCCCCCTTTTTTTTTATGGGCGGGCCCCTTTTGTTTTATTTTTCCCCCACACTGAGGAGGATAGGAGGGGAAATTTAAACTGTGGGCAAAATCTTAATTGCGTCCCTTTTAGAGTGGTGGCCATCGTTTTCGCGCCACAGGTGAGTGTAAAACCCCACGAGAGCCCCCCTTCTTTTTTCCCCCGTGCCTCGTCGTGCGGATAGGGGTGAAAAATGGCAAATACATTTTAAAGATTTTAGCAATTTCAACCCAAAAACCCCTTAATTCGGACCAGGACCCCGCTTATAGGAGCAAACAAATCCGTTTGTGACCCCCAAAGTTGATCGCACAGACCAAAAGGTTTTTTGGGGGATGGGCCACCGAGCCCGCGATTTCAGGGGGTGTCACGGCTTTACCCCAATTGAATCAGAGTCTTTTTTTTCTATGTAGAATAAATAAACTAAAAAAATATGTTTTAAAAAAATGTCACAAGAATTTTTTAATATATATATATATAATTTTTGTATTCGATGTTGTATATTTTGTGTTTAAAAAGAAAAATTTTTTTTTTAGTTGCGATTTTTTTTTTTCCCTAGACTTACATGGGACTTCCGGTATCGGAATCGGATATCGACGTTTTTGGATACGGCGATACCTTTCCCCCTCGTATTTTTAGATATCGAGCAGTATCGCTAAAAAATAGTTTCATGCTTGCAATCCACAGTCGGCTAAATACTTTTTACTCTGCCAGGGCAGTTTTTAAATGTTTTTTTTTTAAAAGAAATGTTTTGGGAATTTTTAAGAAATAAATGAGGGGGGAATTTTTTGACTTTTTAAAAAATTTTTAGTGATATTATTAAAAAAATGAAAATTTTTTGAATGTCACTAACTTGTAAGCTGATTATGTTTTTTAAGTCCACCCCATTATTGTTTTAAAAAAAATGGTACAACTTTATTTAAATCCATCATTAATAAATTGTGATTTTATGAAATTTTTTTTATTTAAAACCGTATAGCAATTATTAACCTATTTTTTTTGGGGTTTGTTTTGCTTTTCAACTTTTAATGTATGCGTTTTTTTGTAAATTTTTTAATAATTTTTTTAAAATAAAATCATCATTTATGGTACAAAAATTTTTTTCCTTGTTGGGAATAGACATTTTTATTGACCGTAACAAGGAAAATACTTGTCTAGTATTTAAAAAATCCCCCTTCCCCTGGGGTCCAAACCGCCCTTGTTCTGGAAAGGGGGTGTTTTGCACAGTAACATTCCTGTGTTACGGGGTTCAGTAATGTCAGGTTTTCCCCCGCTGTGTGAACGCCAAAAAATTTTGCTGCCTCCCCCGTTCTCTTCTCATCCCCGGGCCCCCAAAAACCCCCGTTTGTTTTCTTTTTGGAAATGCTGTTGGGACAGTCAACACTTGCTCCTGTGTTACGGGGGGTTTTTTAATGTCCCGGGGTTCCCCCGTGTGGGAAAGGGAAAAAGCCGCTGCCTCCACCCTGTTTTTTTTTAAAACCCCCCCGGGGCCAACACCGCCAGGGTTTTGCTGGAAGTGCTGTTAGCACGTAACACTTGCTCCTGTGTTACTGGGTTCGTAAAGCAGTGTTCCCCTGCCGTGTGAAAGGCAAAAAGTCCCCGTGCCTCCCCCCCTTCTCTTCTACCCCGGGGTTCAACAAGCCAGTTTTTGTCAAAGTGCGTTAGCCAGTCAACACGCTCCGTGTTACTGGGTTCAGAAAAGTCAGCTTTTTCCCCTTTTTTGTGGAAAAGGCAAAATCCTGCTGCCTCCACCCTTTTTTCTTCTCACCCGGGGGTTAACAATCCCTTGTTGCTGGGAAATGCTGTTAGCAAAAGTCCCAAAACTTTTCCTTTTTTTACCCGGTTCAGTAAAAGTCCCCGGGGTTTCCCCCCCCTGGTGAACGGCAAAAAGCCCCGTTTCCCCCCACCCTGTTCTCTTCTCTCCCGGGGGCCCCCAAAACCCCCAGTTGTTGTCGGGAAATGCTGTTAGCACATAAAAACTTGCTCCGTGTTACTTTTGGGGGTTTAGTAAGTCACTTTTTCCCCTGGTGTGAATGGCAAAAAGTCCGCGCCTTTCCCCCCTGTTTTTCTCTTTCCCCGGGCTTAAAAACCCCAAACCCCCGTTGTTGCTGGGGAAATGCTTTTGCACAGTAAAAAATTTTCTCCTGTTTTTCGGGGGGTTCAGTAATGTCGCTGTTCCCCTGCGTGTGAATGGAAAAAAAACCTGCTCCCCCCACCTGTTTCTCTCATCCCGGGGTCCAAACCCCTTTTTTGCTTGGGGGTGCGTTAGCACGTCAACACTTGCTCCTGTTTTCTGGGTTAAAAAGTCACTTTTTCCCCCGCTGTGTGAAAAGGCAAAAAGGGCCGTGCTCCCCCCCGTTCTTTTCTCATCCCGGGGGTCCCCAACACCCGCCATTGTTGCTGGGGAATGTGTAGCACATAAAAATGCTCCTGTGTTTTGGGTTCGAATGTCAGCTGTTTCCCCCGCTGTGTAAAAAGGCAAAAACCCCCGCTGCCTCCCCCCTTTCTCTTCTCATCCCGGGCTTCAAAAACGCCATTTTTTGCTGGGGAAATGCTGTTACACAGTCAACACTTGCTCCTTGTTACTGGCTTCAGTAAATTTCAGCCCTTCCCCTGGTGTGAACCACAAAAAAATTTGCCTCCCCCCTTTTTTTTCATCCCTGGGCTCCAACCCGACAGTTGTTTTCGTAAGTGTCTTTTGGGGAGGTCTTTTCCGCCCAGCTTTAAAGGGGGCAAAATCTGTTTCCGTCAGTGTAAACCACTTAGCCTGCAATAAGGGTTTCCTGTCGTGTTTTCGGTGGGGGTTTGCCGACCTATGGTCCTGGAGTTTAGGTGTTTCTAGGGGTTTTCTGGGGATAGCAAAAAAAGGGGTGTTTCCGTTGTGACAAGGAGGACCCAAACACCCATGTATTCTGTGTGATTGGGGAACTGCGGCGGCCTCGGCCTGTCAACAAAAAATTTTCCCTGAGTACCTTTCTCCCCCTCCGGGTTCCAGTACCGAAATGGGGTTTTCCCCCAGTCCCTTTTGGGCCCCGGGGGCCCCCATCTCGGGGGAAAACCCCCCCAAACCCCCCCCCCCAAACCCCCCCAAAACCCCCCCCCCCCCCCCCCCCCCCCCTTTTCCCTTTCCCCCCCCCCCCCCCCCCAAACCCCCCCCCCCCACCCCAAACCCTTTCCCCCCCAAAAACCCTTGGTCCTCGGTTGTGCCATTGGCTCTTTTCCTTCTGCTGCCCCTCCGGGTTCCAGCACAGTCAGCTGGTCCTCGTTACTTGCATTGGCTCTTGTACCTTCTGCTACCCGTCCGGGTTCCAGTACCGTCAACTGGTTCTCCCAGTGCCTTTGGCCTAGGTGCCTCCATCTCGGTATCCGAGTTCCAGCAACGTCTGCTGGTCCTTGGTAGTGCTTTTGAGCACAGGTACCTCCTGCTTAGTAACCGTGTCCCAGTAACGTCAGCTGGTCCTCGGTTGTGCCATTGGCTCTTTTCCTTCTGCTGCCCCTCCGGGTTCCAGCACAGTCAGCTGGTCCTCGTTACTTGCATTGGCTCTTGTACCTTCTGCTACCCGTCCGGGTTCCAGTACCGTCAACTGGTTCTCCGCACTGCCTTTGGCCTAGGTGCCTCCATCTCGGTATCCGAGTTCCAGCAACGTCTGCTGGTCCTTGGTAGTGCTTTTGAGCACAGGTACCTCCTGCTTAGTAACCGTGTCCCAGTAACGTCAGCTGGTCCTCGGTTGTGCCATTGGCTCTTTTCCTTCTGCTGCCCCTCCGGGTTCCAGTACCGTCAACTGCTTCTCCGCAGTGCCTTTGGCCTAGGTGCCTCCATCTCGGTATCCGAGTTCCAGCAACGTCTGCTGGTCCTTGGTAGTGCTTTTGAGCACAGGTGCCTCCTGCTTAGTAACCGTGTCCCAGTAACGTCAGCTGGTCCTCGGTTGTGCCATTGGCTCTTTTCCTTCTGCTGCCCCTCCGGGTTCCAGCACAGTCAGCTGGTCCTCGTTACTTGCATTGGCTCTTGTACCTTCTGCTACCCGTCCGGGTTCCAGTACCGTCAACTGGTTCTCCGCAGTGCCTTTGGCCTAGGTGCCTCCATCTCGGTATCCGTGTCCCAGTAACGTCAGCTGTACAAGGTTGTGCTACAAATACAAGATACAGAACAAGAGACACAAGAACAATAAGCAGAAGATCTAAAAGCAGAAGAACATGAAGTATAAGACCAAAATGAAGAGCAAAATATATGCTCTAAATTATAAGCAGAAGAAGACTAAGCAGTGTATGGGGGTGAGTCCGTTCCTCCTCGTGGTGCCCCTGGTAAATGCCTGATGCTGCAGGCTAAACTTAACACGGACAAATACTGTTGTAATTTAAATCTTTTGTGGCAGCAAGAACGGAACGATGAAAAAATCATACTTTTACAGATTACAAGTACAGGAATCTCTTTCACAAATAAGAATATGATGAAGAAGATGAAGATGAAGTAGAATATGAAGAAGAATAATAGTTTAATAAGAACAATATGAGTAATGTTAACAAAAAGATGAATAGCAAGAAGTTTAAGAAGAAGATAAAGAAGGTGAAGATGAAGAATAATTGGATGAAAAAGATGATGCTGCTGAAGATTATGAAGGAGAAAGTGTGGCAAAAGTTAAAAAGGTGAAGAGCATGGAAGTTGTGAAACATACATATTTGCCAAAATAGAAAAAAGGTTAACAACATTGTCAATTTCTTCGTCAATCCGAACGTATTTCCTAAAAAAAAAAAATTAATGCTATTCCATTGAATTGGGTTAAACATCTATGCCTTTAATGTCTCCTCAACCTCCCCCAATACATTCTACATTACTCTTTTTGTTTTCCTTCATGTACAATTAACCTACAAGGCAAGAATGTTTTTTTTTAATTTCGATATTTTGTTCCCATAGACTTACATTGGACTTCCGGTATCGGGTATCGCCGATATTTTTTGGGTATCGGCGATACCATTCCGATTCCGATACTTTTGGATATCGGAAAGTATCGCTCAACTCTACTCTCCACCTTCCGGACCCAGGACCTCCGTCAGGACGGCAAGTAATCATCACCGCCGCCAGGATCCAGTTTGCCACCCTCCTCAGGAGTGATCAAATTGACGGCCGCCAATCAACTGCCCATCCCGGTCGCAGGGGTGGCATGGATGCAAATTAAGGTCTGCGGCAAAGACCTGGGCCGCAAGGGTGTAATGTTAACTGTGGGCAACAGAGAACGTGGACACACTGTCACACTGGGAATGAATGTGCTTAAGGAGTATGGAAGTCTTCTAATCAACGAGTCTCCTGATGTACTGTGAGGCCTCACGGGCAGTGTCCTCTCTCCTTCTGTACTTGTGTGTGCCTAGTTTTGCTCATGTCTATTGTACTTGTCTATATTTGCCCCTTTCACATGTAAAGTGCCATGGAATAAATGGTGCTATAAAAATGTATAATAATAATAGTAATAATAATGTGTTCCTGAAGCAGTGGAGCCCGCGAACGCCCCAAAGGAAAATAATTCAACAATTGATCCAGACAGCTCAAGCGCAGGAGGCTTCCTGTGATGGAAAGGTGATAGGGAAAGTGATCATTCCAGCCGCAAACAATCTTGTCATATCACCAGGGCAAATTGTGCTCTCTCTACCTGTCGGGGCTTGCACTCCACTGGAGAGGGTTGAAGTACAACTTGAACCAGCTACCATGGAGAACTTACCACCAGGACTTCTAGTTGCCTGGACGCTGACTACGGTACGTGATGGAATGGTACCAGTGTGGTGCGCGAATTTGAGGGAGGACACCCTGACACTTACCCCCAGGATTGAAATTGCGCAAATTGTAGTCTTGCTAGAGGAGCTGATACCAACACAGGCCATTCAACTGACGGCGAAAAAGGAAGACCCATGGACTGTAGCTGTAGAGACAGCTCCGACATCATAACTACAACAGAAGAAAGGGCATCGTATTTTAGAACAAACACGGGCAGAATTGACGGGGCTCACCCCACAACAGTAACAGCAGGTAGAGGCTTTATTGGGACACTATCAAGACATGTTCGCAAAACATTAGGATTATTTCGGCAGCACTACCGCCATCACACATGAGATCCTGACAGGTAATGTTGCGCCTGTGAGAGAACTCTACCGTCAAATCCCTCCACAAATGTACCAGGAAGTGAAAGGGATGCTCACACAAATGCTACAGACTGGCATCATCCGAGAAAGTGAAAGCCCGTGGGCTGATCCCATCGTTCTAGTGCGAAAAAGGACTGCACTATACGGTTCTGTGTGGACTATTGCAAATTAAACGCCTGCACGGTGCGAGATTCATATCCACTGCCCCGTATCAAAGAGTCCTTGTCCACTCTAGTAAACTCGAGGTACTTCTCCACTTTAGACCTAGCCAGCGGTTATTGGCAAGTGCCGATGTCAGAACACGACTGAGCGAAGAAGGCCTTTATACTGCATATGAGACTGTACAAGTTCAACCGGATGCCGTTCGGGCTGGCCAATGCTCCGGGCACTTTTCAATGACTCATGGAGAGGTGTTTGGGAGATCTAAACTTTGAAGCCACGCTCATCTACCAGGATGATATAATTGTGTTCACCGCTACGGTCGAAGAACATTGTGAGACAGTGAAGGGGTGCGTACTGGACGGGGTGTATATCTCGCCCAGGTTTCTTAGCTGGGTCGCATAAGGAAAATAGGAGTGAAGGTAGGATGGCAGTACGACGTTCACTCCACTCCTCATCCAGTACAGGCTTGCAGCTCAACCCTGAGTACACACAGCTGCCTAATTAAGCAGCCAGAAATAGGTGGTAGAGTTACACAGACAGGGCTCTCAGTCTGGATCTGACTTCAGACGCTGTTGGAGTCTCCTGCAAGTCCATCTCTGGTAATTACACTATATGTGTTGTTGTGGCCAGGCTGCTAGAGCCTAGTTCACAGTAGTGAGGGAACTAACTGTGTTTAAGTTAGCAGCCTGCCAGGCTTAGGCCTTTTGTTTATGATTTGGTTTATGTTTTGTTTGCTGTGGACTTTAATAAAACTGGTTTCGGCCAGTTGCACCAGTACTGCTGTCTGGACTCTTTATGCCACTCCGTCTACCCGAGACGGCGATCCCAGAGCTATATACCCCCTGAAAAGCTTACAATTGGTGGAGAATGCTGGGGCAGCACAGTGGCTAAAGCAGCAGCAAAGGAAAAGTCTGTTGGAGCAGTCTTAAAGAGACAGTAGCCCTAATAGAGTTTGCACAGAGAAAAAAAAAAAAAGTGTCTGCACAGCAAAGCTGAACTTGCTGTGGTAAAGACTTTTGAGTGAGCATGTCCTGGGTGAAGGCTGCCATTGCCATGATGGACAAGTCTGACAGTATGGAGGAGCTGCTCAAGCAGATGGCGCAAGTTAGTGTGCAACAGCAGGAGACTAACCGATTGCTAATGGAGCAGATTGCAGCACTACGCCAGGCTCTCAGCACCTCGTCCCAGAGTGATGACGCAAGGTCACCTGCGTTGTCTGCTGTAAAGAAGGCGGTAAAACAGACCCTGCAAAAGATGACACCTCATGACAATGTGGAGGCATATCTCTCTATATTTGAAAGACTGGCAGAGAAGGAGAATCTACCACCATCTGAATGGGCCATGGTGGTCGCACCCTATCTGACTGGGGAACCCCAAAAAGCCTATTTTGACCTTAGCGAGCAGGATAGCAAAGACTATGCCAAGCTAAAAGCGGATATTCTTGCCCGGCTGGGTGTTACGGTTGCAGTCCGTGCCAGGAGAGTCTATAACTGGAGATACAGTCGAGACAAGCCTGCTCGCTCACAGATGTATGACCTGATCTATCTGGTAAAGAAGTGGCTGGAGCCTGACGTCAGCAACCCGGACCAAATCGTCAGAAAGGTAGTGATGGACCGTTACATCTGGGCCCTTCCTCCTGAGATGCAGCTCTGGGTCGGACAGGGAGACCCCAAAGACGCCAATCATCTGGTCAGCCTGATAGAGAGGTACTCCGCCACTAAAGACTACTCCCGCAACCAGCCGTCCGAGCGATCGTCATTTCGGAGTACCCGGCCTCTGACATCTCCCGGTAAGAGAGTTCCAGCTGTTGGGGCCAGGGGGGCTGCTGATAGACGGGTTCAGGCCCGAGGGGACATGTGTGAGGCAAGGGCCAATGCTTCCCGGTCGGGGGTCCCCAGGCCTAGAAAGGTCTCCCCGTTTGAACCCCCAGACCTGAGACAGTGTTGGAGATGCCGTGAAAGGGGTCATATTTCAGCCAACTGTCCACTAGTGGGGGAACCTATGGACTGTGATGCTGGAAGGTCTCTCTCTCTCCTCGCGGAACCAGTGTGTGTGGCCACCCCAACCGAGGAAAATGGCCCACAGGTGTCCCAGGTGGTTATAAATGGCTGCCCCGTACAAGTCCTCCTAGACTCTGGGAGTTGAGTGACTATGATACATGCCAGCCTGGCTGATAGGGACTTCATCCCCGATAAACACCTGAGCGTGGTGTGCATCCATGGAGACACCAAAGTTTACCCGGTAACTTCCGTGGACTTCGTCACAAAACTCGGGGAGATCTCGTATGAAGTAGGGGTAGTGAAGAACCTGATGCACCCCGCCATATTGGGTCGTGACTTTCCCCTGTTTTGGGATCTTTGGGGGAAAAACGGTTCTACCGGACAGTGTGATGAAGCTCCTACTGAGGTTACGCGGTCCATAGGGGCGGAACACAATGCTAATGTGTTGTTGAATTTATGTAATGATAATGATAACGATAATGATGAATTTCCATTTCAAGTGATTTTGGGGGAGGGGGATGATGGTTCTCTGGAACAGAATGTCCCTGACCTACCTGTGTCCCGTGGCAATTTTGGGAAGTGAGCAATTGCGAGACCCCACTCTTAAACATGCCAGGGAAAATATAACTGTTCTGAATGAGATCCCACAAGAGCCCGGCTCTGATGAAAGATTTCCCCATTTTGCCATGAACAATGACCTGCTATATAGGGTCACTAAGGTAAAGGGAGAGGCCGTGAGTCAGCTCCTAGTACCTAAGCCATATAGAAGTATGGTGCTAGGTTTGTCACATAACCACGTGCTTGGTGGGCACCTGGGGATGGACAAGACCCAGGAAAGAATCCTCCAGAGGTTTTACTGGCCAGGGGTTTATCGAGATGTGGAGGATTATTGCAAAACCTGCCCCACGTGTCAGATAAATGCTCCGGTTTCTCACTTCCGCAGTCCATTAGTCCCGCTGCCGATTATAGAGATACCATTTGAAAGGGTAGCGATGGACTTGGTAGGTCCTATTGTGAAATCAGCCAGGGGGCACCAATACATACTAGTGGTACTTGATTATGCAACCCGGTACCCCGAGGCTGTCCCTTTAAGAAATATGGCGTCCAAAAATATTGCACGGGAACTCTTTCATATGTTTTTCAGGACAGGAATCCCTAAAGAGATCCTCACGGACCAAGGCACACCTTTTATGTCCAAGGTGATGAAGGAACTTTGTAAGTGGCTTAAAATCTCGCACATTCGAACATCCGTGTATCATCCACAGACGGATGGGCTGGTTGAACGTTTTAATAAAACGTTAAAACATATGTTAAAGAAAGCAGTGGAGAAAGATGGTCGGGACTGGGACTACCTGTTACCCTACCTAATGTTTTTGGTCAGAGAGGTGCCCCAAGCCTCTACGGGGTTTTTTCCCTTTGAGTTGGTATATGGTCGGCACCCGCGGGGCTTGCTAGACATAGCCAAGGAAGTATGGGAGACCGAGGCAACCCCATACAAGAGTGTTATAGAGCATATCGCCCAGATGCAAGATAGAATTGCTAAGATTATGCCATTGGTTAAGGATCATCTGCAGAAAGCCCAAGAAGCTCAAAGCAGGATATATAATCGGTCAGCGAAAATTAGGACTTTCAACCCCGGGGATCGAGTCCTAATCCTAATTCCCACGGTGGAAAGTAAGCTTTTGGCCAAGTGGCATGGCCTATACGAGATAGTACAGAAAGTGAGCGAGGTCACCTACAAAGTACACCAACCTGGGAGACGGAAGCCCTACCAGGTCTATCATATCAACCTGATCAAGCCCTGGAGGGACAGAGAGTCATTGTTGGCCTCGGGTGAAGTAGAGAAAGGGTTAAAACCACCTCTACCTCCTGTGACAATTGGTGAGACATTGTCCGTACACCAAAAACAGGAAGTACGGGAGTTTCTGCAGAAAAATCAACAGAGGTTTTCAGACTTGCCCGGCCGGACTTTTCTCGTGAAACACCATATCGAGACCGAGCCCGGTACTAAGGTCAAGCTGAAGCCGTACAGGATTCCGGAAGCCCGCAGAAAGATAGTCTCTACTGAGATCAAACGGATGCTAGACCTCGGGGTCATTGAGGAGGCCCAAAGCGAGTGGTGTAGCCCGATTGTCCTGATCCCAAAACCTAACGGAACCTGGAGGTTCTGTAATGATTTTAGAAAGTTGAACGACGTGTCAAAGTTTGACGCATACCCGATGCCACGGGTAGACGAGCTAATCGAGAGGTTAGGGGGTGCCCGTTATATTACAACCCTCGATCTGACAAAAGGGTACTGGCAGATACCCCTGTCTGATGAGGCAAAGGAAAAAACGGCCTTTGCAACCCCTGAAGGCTTGTTTCAGTATCTTGTGATGCCATTCGGGTTGCATGGAGCCCCAGCTACCTTTCAGAGGCTTATGGACCTGATCCTGCGCCCGCATCAAGCCTATGCAGCTGCCTACCTGGATGATGTGGTAATTTTCAGTTCCGATTGGGAGTCTTAGACTCGATAGGCGGAGCTGGGCTGAACATAAACCCAGAGAAATGTGCAATTGGCCTAGAAGAGGCCAAGTAACTGGGCTACGTCATTGGCAGGGGGCTGATTAAGCCACAAATCGATAAGGTAGAGGCGATTCAGAACTGGCCTACACCCCTCACAAAACGACAGGTGAAAGCATTTCTGGGCATCACTGGTTACTATCGCAGATTTGTACAAAATTATGCCTCCATTGCTGCCCCGTTGACCGACCTGACAAAAGGTGGGAAGTCAAAAATTATAGAATGGAATCCAGAGGCAGAAAAAGCATTTCAGTCTTTGAAAATGGCTTTATGTCAAAGACCAGTTCTGGTCACCCCTAATTTCAGGGATGAGTTTCTTGTTCAAACTGATGCCTCTAATGTGGGGTTAGGGGCGGTGTTGTCGCAGGTCGTGAAGGGTGAAGAGCACCCGGTCATGTATCTAAGTCGAAAACTGACACCGGCTGAACAAAATTATGCCATTCTGGAGCGAGAGTGCCTCGCAATCAAATGGGCGCTGGATTCGCTACGTTATTACCTCTTGGGCAGGAAATTTAAATTGCAGTCAGACCATGCTCCTCTGGCATGGATGAAGCAGAACAAGGAAAGGAATGCCAGGGTGACAAGGTGGTTCCTTTCGCTTCAAGAATTCAATTTCTCGGTAGAGCATAGACCTGGGAAGTTACAGGGTAATGCCGATGCCTTGTCCAGAGTTCACTGTCTCTTTGGAGTTGTTGACCAGCCCTCCGGTCTGGAGAAGAGGGGGGGATATGTGAGACAGTGAAGGGGTGCGTACTGGACGGGGTGTATATCACGCCCAGGTTTCTTAGCTGGGTCGCATAAGGAAAATAGGAGTGAAGGTAGGATGGCAGTACGACGTTCACTCCACTCCTCATCCAGTACAGGCTTGCAGCTCAACCCTGAGTACACACAGCTGCCTAATTAAGCAGCCAGAAATAGGTGGTAGAGTTACACAGACAGGGCTCTCAGTCTGGATCTGACTTCAGACGCTGTTGGAGTCTCCTGCAAGTCCATCTCTGGTAATTACACTATATGTGTTGTTGTGGCCAGGCTGCTAGAGCCTAGTTCACAGTAGTGAGGGAACTAACTGTGTTTAAGTTAGCAGCCTGCCAGGCTTAGGCCTTTTGTTTATGATTTGGTTTATGTTTTGTTTGCTGTGGACTTTAATAAAACTGGTTGCGGCCAGTTGCACCAGTACTGCTGTCTGGACTCTTTATGCCACTCCGTCTACCCGAGACGGCGATCCCAGAGCTATATACCCCCTGAAAAGCTTACAACATCTACGACGCCTTGAACAAGTACTAAGTCGGCTCCAGAAGCATGGGCTGAAATTAAAACCTCCCAAGTGCCACCTCCCTGTTCCGCACCCAGATTGAATACCTCGGACATGTAGTCTCTGCAGAAGGTATAAAACCGTCTTGTGAGAAGATTGCGGCAGTACAGTATTGGCCCACCCCAAAGACCGTGAAGGACTTCCGGTCCATCTTGGGATTAACCGGTACTATCGGCGGCTCGTGAAAGACTTTGCCCGCATCGTGAATTCACTATTAGAGTTGCTGAAAGGAGTACCATTGGGAACCAAAAACCGAGAAATTCAGTGGGGAGAGCACCAGGAGAAGGCGTTCCAAGCCCTGAAAGTGGCTCTGACCAAAGCACCAGTCCTGGCCTATGCTGACTTCTCCCAACATTTAATTCTCCTTACTGATTGAAGCTTGCATGGACTCGGAGCTGTGTTGTCGCAGGTTCAAGATGGAAAATTGCGGGTGATTGCTTATGCAAGTCATTCTCTCCATGACACAGAACGGAATCTCGACAACTACAGCTCATTCAAGTTAGAGCTGTTAGCATTATTGTGGGCCATGACCGAGAAATTTGCAGAATACCTATCACTGGCCCACCTGGAGAACTCAAAGTTGGGGGCCCTGGAGCAGCACAGGGTGCCCAGAATGGCCAAATATCAATCTTAAATTGCCTACTGATGGGGAGTCGAAAATACTCATGCAGATGCGTTATCTAGAGTGACACACGAGAAGTCCGGCTTTAACCGAGAAAAGGAGCTGGAGGCTGAAGAATTCCTGAATTCCGAAGTTCTGCCAGGACTTGGCAGCTACGCAGGAACCGGTGCGAGCAGAGCCCCAGGAAAATGTATTGCGACAGCTCCATGTCGAGTGGGTGTGGGTTTAACAGGAAGATGGAGAGCTAGTACAAGTTCGACAGTGGGTGGCCCTCAAACAGCTGCCCTGCTGGAATGAGAGAGCATCTGGCAAATAAAGAACCTTTATTACTTCACCCGGATTTGATGCTGTTCTCCTTTTTCATATGGTATGTACTTGTCCATCCTACTGGGTCAGATGGCATCTGAACGTGCATCATGATGTCTGAGTGCTGTCCGCTTTTCTCTTTCTGTGTGGAATGAGAGAGAGACCCTGTCTCCTGAGGCACTACAAATTCTTCAACAGTGGGAGAGACTCTATATGAGAAATGGATTGCTGTGTTGAAAGATCCAGTTGCAGCATGCCCTGTCCGTCACCTGGCAAGTAATGATCCCTGAAAAGCTGTTGCATCAAGTGGCCATGGAGGCGCATGAGAGAGGGGCTCACTTCGGCCAGGAGAAGACCTTCCAGTGGCTACAGAGACTGGTTTACCACCCCTTGCTGAAGACGGTAGTGTGTCGAGGCTGCAGTAGCTGCAAAATGTCCAAGTCTCCAGCGCAGAGAAATATTGTGACCTCAGCCCCGCTGGAAGTGTTAATGATTGACTATTTGACAATAGGACCAGCTCATCAAGGGTACGAACATTGCTTAGTAATGATGGATCATTTCACCGAATTTGCCGTTGTGACTCTGACTCGTGACCAAACTGCCGAATCCGCAGCTCATGCCATCTGTAAGAATTTCATCCAGGTGTACGGCTGTCCGAAGAGAATTCACTCAGACCAGGGTGCCTGTTTTCTGAGACGAGTCATGGAGGTGCTGCACCGTTTGTATCACATTGAGAAGTCTCGGCCGATGCCTTATCACCCTCAGGGCAATGGAACATGTGAACGATTCAACCAAACTCTCATCCAGATGTTGAGAACATTGGAGGAGGATCGAAAGATGTGCTGGACAGAATTCGTAGAAGAGTTGGTGTGGGTATAGAATAACCGAGTACATTGCACCACAGGGTACACTCCTTACACCCTACTCTTCGGCAGGCCAAGAAAAAAAATCACCAAACTGGAACTGGACCCAGAGGAGGACTACCCACAGACGAGGGTGTCCACCTGCGTACGAGAACACCGCCATCGTCTACAGACGCTACATCATCTGGTGCAGACCAGGTTTCGAGAGTTGGAACATCCAGAGGCGGCTCCTCTAAGGGGGACAGCTCTGCAGGCCATGTTATGAATGTTTTAGAAATGAATTCTGAGCGGAAGCTCCCTCTGGTGGTTACAAACAGTGCTGAACCATTCAATGAGGATTGGCAATCAGGAATTACAGACTGGCTGGATATAAGGGAGGTTTCCCCCCATCATGGTTGCCGGTGATCAATTGTTCTTGTCTAAACTTTGTTTCCTGGTTCACTTGGAAGCTTGCTGAGTCTTGCCTCTTCTCCTGCTCTCAGATAAGATATTTTCTGTTTTTTGTTTTTGTGTTTGCCATTTGCATTTTTCTCTGCATTTCTGTGAGGTTGGCCAGGTTCCCCTCCCCGGGGGGCTTGGTCTCCTCTCGGTTCCTCTGGAGCCAGTGTATTTTGTTCATTTGCCTTTTCCAGTTTTTTCTGTGGCGGCGGCTTAGTTTTGTTACACCAGAGAACTAATTTAGGTGGTAGAGGTCGTGTGATCTCAGGTGTTTTTGCAATTAGTAGCATTGGCTTTTTTAGGGTTTTTTGGAATTGCAGTAAGTATCCTTCCTATCCTTTTCTGTCTAGGCAGATTGGGCCCCAGCATTTGCTCATACTATTTTCTGTCTGTGTCTGTATTTCTTCTTGTCTAACCGCCATTACATGTTTGGGGGCTTCTTATGTTCTTTGGGGATCTGCTCCGGGGCAGATAGCTTTCCTCTTTCTATCTTTAGGTGTAGTTACCCTCTCAGGCTGTGACGAGGCGTCTAGGACCAACGTAGGAACGCTCCACGGCTGCCTTTAGTTGTGGTGGTTAGTCAGGGTACTGCAATCCAGTAGATTCCAACCTCTCTGGTGTATTGACGTTGTTGCCTGCTCTCCTCAGCTACCAAAACATAACAGTATCACCAGACAAAACTGAAAATTATATGGTACTCACAGAAGGGAAAAATAGTGTGGAAAGAAAAAAGTTGTCAGAGATTTTTTTTTTTCTGCATTTTTTTTCCCTCTTTTTCTCTGGGTGCTGAGGAGGATTTTTTTTTCCTCAATGGAGTTTGCACAGTTGTCTGGCCATGTGGATCAGCTTGCCACTGAAGTTCGGAGTATTGCTACCTATCTTGCAGGGTTGCCGGTTGTGGAACCTAGGATCCCCATGCCATATTTGTTTTGGGGGATCGAGCTAAATTTCTGAATTTCAAAAATAACTGTAAGTTGTTTTTTGCCTTAAAACCTAAGTCCTCAGGGAACGCAGCACAGCAGGTTCAAATTGTCATCTCTCTCCTGCGCGGCGATCCTCAGGATTGGGCTTTTTCCCTGACACCTGGGGACCCTGTTTTGAGTAATGTTGATGCATTTTTTCTGGCTCTGGGGTTATTGTACGATGAACCTAATGTCACTGATCAAGCTGAAAAAACCTTGTTGGCATTAAATCAGGGGCTTGAGGACGCTGAGTTGTACTGTCAGAAATTCCGAAAGTGGGCAGTTCTGACCAAATGGAATGATGATGCTTTGGCAGCCCTTTTTCGGAAGGGTCTGTCAGAGAATGTAAAAGATGTTATGGTGGATTTCCCTGCTCCCTCTGGTCTCGATGATTCTATGTCATTGGCGATTCAAATTGACAGACGTTTGCGTGAGCGTAGAGGTATGCGTGGAATGGTTTTGCCTTGTGAACCAGCTTCTGAACCCATGCAGTATGATAGAGTGGCTTATGGGGCACAGCGTCATGAGTTTCAAAAACGAAATGGGTTATGTTTCTACTGTGGTGATGCCTCTCATGCTATTTCAGTCTGCCCTAGTTCTCTACTCAGGTGATAATGAGGGTTGAACCTGATCATCAGGATTGCTGCAAATTTTTGGTGCTGTATAATCTGCATGACATTATTGTACTAGGTTTCCCTTGGTTGCAGTCTCATAATCCTGTTTTGGATTGGAAATCTGTGTCTGTAACCAGTTGGGGCTGCCAATGTGTTAATGCAAACAGTCCTGTTTTTTCTGCCTCTCCCCAGGCTCAAGATGTGCCTGACTTTTTGACTGATTTTTCTGATGTGCTTAGCGAAAGTAAATCTGCATCCTTGCCCCCCCATAGGAGCTATGACTGTGCTATTGAATTAGTGCCTGGTAGTAAATTCCCTAAAGGTCGCCTTTTTAACTTGTCTGTACCTGAACATAACGCTATGCGGTCTTATATCAAGGTGTCATTGGAGAAGGGTCATATCAGACCATCCTCTTCACCCTTGGGTGCTGTTTTTTTTCTTTGTGGCCAAAAAGGATGGTTCATTAAGGCCGTGCATTGATTATCGTCTCTTGAACAATATCACTGTGAAATATCAATATCCGTTACCCTTGATTTCTGACCTGTTTTCCAGGGTGAAAAGTGCTACTTGGTTTACCAAGCTTGACCTCAGGGGGGCGTATAACCTTATTCGCATTAAGCACGGGGATGAATGGAAGATGGCGCTTAATACCCCAGGGGGGCATTTTGAGTACCTAGTGATGCCCTTTGGGCTCACTAATGCTCCTTCCGTCTTCCAGTCCTTCATGACTGACATTTTCAGGGATTTTGTGGATAAATTTCTGATTGTTTATTTGGATGATATCTTGATTTTTTTCAATGACTGGAACTCTCATGTGAAACATGTTCGGACTGTGTTCCAGATTTTGAGAGAGAATGCTCTGTATGTGAAGGGATCAAAGTGTCTTTTTGGCGTACAGAGGATCTCATTTCTGGGATTCATTTTGTCTCCATCTGTTATTGAAATGGACCCGGTCAAGGTTCAGGCCATCTGTGATTGGGTCCAACCTACTTCATTAAAGGCTCTTCAGAGATTCTTGGGTTTTGCCAATTTTTATCGTAAATTTATTGGTAATTTCTCTGTTATTGTTAAACCATTGACTAATTTGACCAAAAAGGGTTCTGATGTGGTGAATTGGCCTCCTGAGGCAGTCTCTGCGTTTCAGGAACTTAAACAGAGATTCACTTCTGCTCCTGTTCTACGGCAGCCTGATGTTTCTCTGCCATTTCAGGTGGAGGTTGATGCCTCTGAAATTGGGGCAGGTGCCGTTTTGTCCCAAAGAGATCCTGAGACCTCTAAAAGTAACCCTTGTGCTTTTTTCTCTCGAAAATTTTCTCCAACTGAACGTAATTATGACGTGGGTAATCAGGAGTTATTGGCCATGAAATGGGCTTTTGAAGAGTGGAGACATTGGCTGGAGGGAGCCAAACATCAAGTGGTGGTCCTCACGGACCATAAGAATCTGGTTTATCTGGAATCAGCCAAGCGACTTAATCCTAGACAGGCCAGGTGGGCCTTGTTTTTCACACGTTTTAATTTTGTGGTTTCCTTTCTTCCTGGCACTAAGAATGTTAAGGCGGATGCCCTCTCGAGGAGTTTCCTTGCGGACTCTCCTGAGTTATCTGATCCTGCTGTTATTTTGAAAGAGGGTGTAGTTCTTTCCGCCATCTCACCCAATTTGAGACTGGCTCTGGAGGAGTGTCAGGAGGATAAACCCGAGCGCTGCCCTGTTGGGAAATTGTTTGTACCAGACCAGTGGAAGAAGAGTGTGATGTCTGAGATTCATTGTTCCGCTTTGGCCGGTCATCCCAGAATTTTTGGTACCAGAGACTTGATGAGTCGGTCCTTTTGGTGGCCTACTTTGTCTCGTGACGTCAGGGAGTTTGTGCAGTCCTGTGGACTTGCTCTCGCTCCAAGCCTTGCTCTCGCTCTAGTGGTTTGTTGATACCATTGCCTGTGCCCAAGAGACCATAGTCCCATATCTCTATGGATTTTATTTCCGACCTCCCTGTTTCTCAGAGAATGACCGTTATCTGGGTGATTTGTGATAGGTTTTCCAAGATGATACATCTTGTGCCATTACCTAAGTTGCCTTCCTCCTCCGAATTGGTGCCTTTGTTCCTTCAGCACGTGGTTCGGTTACACGGCATTCCTGAGAACATTGTGTCTGACAGAGGAGTCCAGTTTGTTTCCAGATTTTGGGGGACTTTTTGTTCTAAACTTGGTGTTCAATTGTCTTTCTCCTCTGCTTTTCATCCTCAGACCAATGGACAAACTGAGAAAACAAACCAGACATTGGAGACTTATCTGAGATGCTTTGTGTCTGCTGATCAAGATGACTGGGTCTCTTTTATGCCTTTGGCTGAGTTTGCTCTTAATAATAGGGCAAGCTCTGCCACTTTGATGTCTCCAATTTTCTGCAATTTTGGGTTTCACCTTCGATTTTCTTCGGGACAGACGGAGGCTTCTGTCTGTCCAGGTGTTGACTCTGTTGTGGAGCGTATGCAGCAGATTTGGGACCAGGTAGTGGAGAGGTTGTCCCTCTCTCAGGAGAAGGCCCAGCGGTTTGCTAACTCGCATAGGACTGATGTCCTCGGTTCAAAGTGGGGGACTTGGTCTGGTTGTCCTCAAGAAATATCCCTATGAGAGTTGCATCTCCTAAGTTTAAGCCTAGATTCATTGGACCTTATAAGATCATGGATATTCTTAATCCTGTTTCCTTTCGTTTACTTCTTCCAGGGACATTTAAGATCCATAACGTGTTCCACAAGTCCTTATTGAAGAGGTTTGTCGAGCCAGTGGTTCCTATGGCTGCACCCCCTGACCCTGTTTTGGTTGAGGGCAATCTGGAGTATGTGGTTGAAAAAATATTGGATTCTCGTTTTTCTAGACGGAAACTCCAGTATTTGGTTAAGTGGAGAGGTTATGGTCAGGAGGACAATTCTTGGGTGTTTGCTTCGGACATCCATGCCAGGAGACTGATCCGTGCATATCACAGAGCTCATCCTGACCGACCTGGTTGCACAAATGAGGGTTCAGTGACCCCTCCTCAAGGGGGGTACTGTTATGAATGTTTTAGAAATGAATTCTGAGCGGAAGCTCCCTCTGGTGGTTATAAACAGTGCTGAACCATTCAATGAGGATTGGCAATCAGGAATTACAGACTGGCTGGATATAAGGGAGGTTTCCCCCCATCATGGTTGCCGGTGATCAATTGTTCTTGTCTCAACTTTGTTTCCTGGTTCACTTGGAAGCTTGCTAAGTCTTGCCTCTTCTCCTGCTCTCAGATAAGACATTTTCTGTTTTTTGTTTTTGTGCTTGCCATTTGCATTTTTCTCTGCATTTCTGTGAGGTTGGCCAGGTTCCCCTCACCGGGGGCTTGGTCTCCTCTCGGTGCCTCTGGAGCCACTGTTGTTTGTTCATTTGCCTTTTCCAGTTTTTTCTGTGGCTGCGGCTTAGTTTTGTTACACCAGAGAACTAATTTAGGTGGTAGAGGTCGTGTGATCTCAGGTGTTTTTGCAATTAGTAGCGTTGGCTTTTTTAGGGTTTTTTGGAATTGCAGTAAGTATCCTTCCTATCCTTTTCTGTCTAGGCAGATTGGGCCCCAGCGTTTGCTCATACTATTTTCTGTCTGTGTCTGTATTTCTTCTTGTCTAACCGCCATTACATGTTTGGGGGCTTCCTATGTTCTTTGGGGATCTGCTCCGGGCAGATAGCTTTCCTCTTTCTATCTTTAGGTGTAGTTAGCCTCTCAGGCTGTGACGAGGCGTCTAGGACCAACGTAGGAACGCTCCACGGCTGCCTTTAGTTGTGGTGGTTAGTCAGGGTACTGCAATCCAGTAGATTCCAACCTCTCTGGTGTATTGCCGTTTTTGCCTGCTCTCCTCAGCTACCAAAACATAACAAGGTCGGGGATCGAGTGTTAGTACGAGAAAAACGCCCTGGAGACAAATTGGATTACCGATGGGAGAAATCACCGTATCGTGTAAAGCGAAAAGTCAACTCTGAAGGGCTTGTCTATGAAGTCCAGCCTGAAGGAGAGGAAGATAGAATCATAGAATGGTAGAGTTGGAAGGGACCTCCTGGGCTATCTGGTCCAACCCCCTGCTCAAAGCAGGATTCTCTAAATCATCCCAGACAGATGTCTGTCCAGCCTCTGTTTGAAGACTTCCATTGAAGGAGAACTTACCACCTCTCGTGGCAGCCTGTTCCACTCCTTGATCACCCTAACTGTCAAGAAGTTTTTTCTAATATCTAATCTGTGTCTCCTCCCATTCAGTTTCATCCCATTGCTTCTAGTCTTTCCTTGTGCAAATGAGAATAAAGATGATCCTTCTACAATGTGACAGCCCTTGAGATATTTGTAGACAGCTATTAAGTCTCCTCTCAGTCTTCTTTTTTGCAAGCTAAACATTCCCAAATCCTGCAACCGTTCCTCATAGGACATGGTTTTCAGACCGGTCACCATTCTGGTGGCTCTCCTTTGAACTTGCTCCAGTTTGTTGATGTCTTTTTTAAAATGTGGTGCCCAAAACTGGACACAGTATTCCAGATGAGGTCTGACCAAAGAGGAGTAGAGGGCAATAATGACCTCACGTGATCTAGACTGTATGCTTCTGTTGATACATCCTAGAATTGTATTTGCCTTTTTTGCTGCTGCATCACACTGTTGACTCATGTTCAGTCTGTGATCAATTAGTATACCCAAGTCTTTTTCACATGTGCTGTTACTTAGCCCTATTCCTCCCATTTTGTATATGCTTTTTTCATTTTTATTGCCCAGATGTAGTACTTTGCATTTTTCCCTGTTAAAAACCATTCTGTTAGTTGCTGCCCACTGCTCCAGTTTATATCTTTTTGAATCCTCTCTCTCTCTTCTCTAGTATTAGCTACCCCTCCTAGCTTTGTGTCATCAGCAAATTTGATCAGTTTACCCTCAATTCCTTCATCTAAATCATTGATAAAGATGTTGAACAATACAGGGCCCAAAACAGAGCCTTATGGTACCCCACTTGAGACATTCTACCAACTGGATGTGCAGCCATTTACGACCACTCTTTGAGTCCTATCACTAAGCCAGTTATGAATCCACCTAACAGTTGCCTTGTCCATTCCATACTTAGTTATTTTTTCAATAAGGATTGTGTGAGATACTTTGTCAAATGCTTTGCTGAAGTCAAGATATACTATATCTACAGCATTTCCCTGATCCACCCAGTCAATGATTCTGTCATAGAAGGAAATTAAGTTAGTCTGACATGACTTATTAGTTACAAACCCATGCTGACTCTGTTTAATTACTTCATTCTTATGCAGGTACTTACATACATGTTCTTTAATAATTTGTTCAAAGATTTTTCCTGGTATAGAAGTCAGACTCACGGCCTGTAGTTCCCTGGGTCCATCTTCTTCCCCTTTTTGAAGATAGGAACAACATTTGCTCTTCTCCAGTCTTCTGGGACTTCTCCTGTTCTCCAAGAATTTTCAAAGATTATGGACAGTGGTTCAAGAATTTCTTCTGCTATCTCCTTCAGTATTCTGGGGTGTAATTCATCTGGACCTGGACACTTGAATTCATTTAGGTTAGCTAAAGGTACTGCCACACTAAACAACATCGCTAACGGGATCGCTAAAAAACGTCACTATTTAGCGATCCCGTTAGCGATGTTGTTGTGTGCGGCATCTACTTGCGACGTGGCCCCTGCTGAGATCCTGCTGTGATCTCGCTCATCGCTGACATCGTTCCGGACCCTATTTTATCGTCGGCGCCCCCGCTGGTAAGTATATATCGCTGAGTGTGGCACCTTTTCTTAGCGATTTAGCGGTACTTTTGTACCGCTAAACTCGTTAAGGAGATCGCTAACCGCGATAGCGTCCTTAACGACATCGCTAAGTTAAGCCGCTATCAGCGATATAGAAACAATCCCGCTAGCGATCGCATTAGTATGCGTCGTTATCGTGATCGCTAGCGGGATTGTTTAGTGTGGCAGTACCTTCAGTGTTTCCTCACTGTCTTTCTGTTTATAGATATCCTGGATTCTTCTATTCCTTTAATAGGACAGTGAAGATCAGTTGATGTTACATTTACTTTCTGAGAGAAAACAGATGCAAAATAGGAATTTAAAAGTTCAGCCTTCTCAACATCCTTTCTTACCATTTCATCATTTTCATCCTGTAAAAATCCTATAGCATCTTTGACTTTTTTTTTACTTTTGACGTAGCCCCAAAATCCTTTTTTGTTGCTTTTGACATCTCTTGCAAGCCTTAATTCATTGTCAGCTTTAGATAATCTGATTTGTGCCCTGCAGGTTCTGCAGATGGCATTATATTCTTCTTTAGATAAGCCTCCCTCTTTCCATTTGATAAACATTTCTTTCTTCCTTTTAAGCATGTGTTTAAGTTCTGTGTTCATCCATCCTGGTTTCCTTAAATGCTTCCCATTCTTCCCTCTTTTTGGAATTGTTAACGATTGTGCTTTGAGAATCTCATTTTTCAAGATGTCCC
Organism: Oophaga sylvatica; assembly: GCA_033576555.1. Classification (NCBI taxonomy): domain Eukaryota; kingdom Metazoa; phylum Chordata; class Amphibia; order Anura; family Dendrobatidae; genus Oophaga; species Oophaga sylvatica. The sequence goes on from JARQOD010000004.1 coordinate 113,914,648, forward strand.
ATCCTTCCTGGACATTTTTGTCCTTAAGGATATCCTGCCATTGGATCCCTCCAATTCTCTTTCTGAGTCCCTTAAAGTCTGCCTTTCTGAAATCTAACCTTGACGACTGAGTCTTCACAGGTCTTCCTCCTCTTGTTATCCAAAATTCTAAAATAGCATGCTCACTACCTCCTAGGGTCCCTGCCACTCTTACCTCCTCAACCATTTCCTCCCTGTTTATAAGGATTAGATCCAAGGTAGCAGATCCCCTTGTTTTCTCCTCTACCTTTTGAAAGATAAAGTTGTCAGCAAGAGAGGATAAAAATTTCCTTGACCTGTTAGTTTTGCCTGAGAGAGATTCCCAACAAATGTCTGGATAGTTGAAATCTCCCATGACCACTATGACATATTTTTTGGAGAACTTGGCCATTTGATGCATAAAGAGTTCATCCATATCTTCAGCTTGCATAGGCGGCCTGTAGTAAATGCCTACAATGGTGTCCTTTCCATTGTTCTGTCCTTGTATTCTTACCCAAACAGTTTCCACAGAACTCCCAGTCTCTGAAGCGTCAATCTCTGTGCAGATATACGCTTTTCTAACATACAATGCGACACCTCCTCCTCGTTTATCAAGTCTGTTTCTTGCAAATAAGTTGTATCCTTCTAGCCTTGTATTCCAATCATGTGTATCGTCCCACCAAGTTTCAGTGATTCCAATGACATCATACTTCTTCTCCTGCGTTGTGTGCACCGAAACATACTACGCCCCTGTGTGTCCAGAGACCCTGTACATAAAGAGGAGAGACCCAATGTTCTTGAGGACCTTCCCACAGTTACTAGTGACTGTGAAGAAGAAGATTGTCCTGAGCCACCACCAGTAGGTCCAGTAGAACAACGGATACCTGAATCCCCTAGGGCTCCAGAAATTCCTGAAATGGTTGTTTCTCTAGAACTGGGCGCGTCCCCGGCCCTGTCATTTTAACCTGACTCAACTACTCAACTGGACTCAACTGATACTTCTAGTTTATGACGTTCTGAGCGTTCGACAGCAGGAAGACCCTCCAACCGTTTTGATCAGGATCGTTTTGTTTGGCGGCAAGTCGTTCATGGAATAGGAGAGTGTCAACGCTTGTTACGAGAATTCTCGCCCATGGAATGGTGAGTACACAGAGAGGGGGAATGTAAGGAGAAGAACTGAGTCAGGCGTACCTTCTCCTTGACAGATCCAGAACTGTCGGGGCTGTCACCTAGGTTGCACGGGGGAAAGTTTAAGACCCCGGACCGACCTTTGCACTCAGTGATAGGTGGCGCGGCTAAGCTTAAAAAGCCGCGGTGCATGGGAAATTAGTCAGTCTTGGCGGGAACGTTTAGTGCGCAGGAGGACTGTGTCAGCGCTCTGACCACTGAGTGTCGGGACGGAGCAGGCCTAAGTCTAAGGTGCCTCAGATCCACATCCAGAGACCGCCGACAAAGACTCATCTCGTGTCCGCTGACACCGCCAACACCTTTGATACCGATGACCGTGAGTGACAGAGTCCGTGGTCAGGACATAGACGTGCGCCCACATCGGCAGGAGAGCCGGGTGACCCGCTGTGAACTATTCGCTGATAAGCCCGCATACAACTACCGAGCTGTGCTAGGCCCTGCCAGGGTTAAAGACTTTATCCTTCCCGCCTCTTCACCTTCTGGACCCAGGACCTCCATCAGGACTGCAAGTAATCATCGCTGCCGCCAAGATCCAGGGTGCCACCCTCTTCAGGACTGCACCGGACCCCTTACACACCACAGTCTTGGCGCCACCGCTTGCATCCAGAAATCCTACTTCTGACGTCGCTGGACTGATAAGCTTACTACCTCTGTGCCCCTTTGCCTCATCTACTTGCACATGTTTCTCCCAAGTTGTCAAAACCCCCTCTCCATTTAACCCTGCCTCTAATTCTCCCTGCGTGGAGTATATTTTGTAGTATTAAACCCCCACATTAACCCTTGCTCTGCCTCCAGTCCGTTACTGCATCTTGCAACCTGCTGTATCTCACAACAGGGCTGGCTTTGGTTGAATGGCTAAGGAGGAGAGGTATTCATATGAGAAGGAGATTTGGAGGAGTTATCTGTGACTGTTGCATGGTTTGTAAGTGTGGTAATTCCCTTACCTCCTCTTGCTTTGTTTTTTTCTCATCCTCCAATCCCCGGTGCATTCCTCTTTTATATATGAGTGAATATATGTATGCCTGGAATTTTAAGTTACCCCCTTGTTGGTGTAGCCTTGTTTGTCGGGTTGGTGTACTGTGGTGCACAGTAGCGCTCCTCTTCCCTGGGTGGGGAAGAGAACAAATGGAGGGTTAACTCAGTAGATAAGGCAAGGTTGGCAGCCCCGGCATCTTCACCTTCAGAAGTATCCCTGGGAATAGGGCGAGCTAGGGTGCCCCCTAGTGGTAGGGATAGGGAAGGAGCCCTGGTCACCCAACAGCTGAGTCGTGACATCCAGATTTCCCAGCTGTGAACCTCAGTTTACCATCCGCAGACCGATGTCCTGGTAGAACACTTCAATAAGACCTCAAAGGCCATGCTTAGGAAGGTCATTTAGAAGGACATTTAGGACTAGGACTATCTGCTTCCATTTCTGCTCTTCTCCCTCAGAAAATTTCCTCAAGCCTCCACTGGCTTCTCGCCATTCAAGCTCCTGTACGGTCAACATCTGCAAGGGCTGCTGGACATTGCCAAGGATACCTGGGAAGCCGGGGTCATGCCACACCGGAGCATCATTGAGCATGTCACCCAGTTGCAGGAGAGCATGGCGCAAGTAATGCCTGTCGTTAAGGAGCATCTTCAGGCACAGGAGGCACAGGCAAGGGTCTATAACCAATCAGCAAGGCTGAGGCCATTCCAGCCTGGGGACCTCGTGCTAGTGCTTATCCCCATGTTGGAGAGGTGGTGGAAAAACTGGGTGAGGTGAATAACAAGGTACACCAGCCCGTGTGAAGGAAGCCGCACCAAGTGTATCATGTCAACTTGCTCAATCCATTACGAGACCGGGAATTGCTGGAAACGCCTTGCCTGGGAGCCCATCCCAAAGCCAAAGTAGAAGTCACAATTGCAGAGACTCTAACGCTGGTCAGAAGCAACAGTGTCGGGAACTGCTGCAGCGGGAGCGTGACCTATTCTCGGAGTTGCCAGGGCGTACACAGGTGGTGGAGCAAGACGTGTTAACAGAGCCACATGTAAGGGTGAACCTCAAGCCCTATAGAATTCCTGAAGCACGCTGGGAGAAAATATCAAAGGAGGTTAAGAAAATGCTAGGCCTCAGTGTGATAGAGGAGTCAAAAAGTGTATTGTTGAATCCTATCATCCTCATGCCGAAGCCTGACATCTAGTGGCAGTTTTGTAATGACTACTGCAGGCTGCAGTTTTGATGCATGTCCGATGCCCCATGTGGACAAACTCATTGAGAGACTTGGACCTGTGAGGTACATTACAACCCTCGACCTGACAAAGGGCTACTGGCAGATCCCCATGTCCCAAGGAGAAGATGGCCTTCTCGACACCTGATGGGTTTTTCCAGTACACCAGAATGCCGTTTGGACAGCAGGAGGGCCCAGCTACCTTCCAGAGGGCGATGAATCGGTTCTTGGCACCTCATAAGAAATATGCCGCAGCCTACCTTGATGACATTGTGGTCTTCAGCTCTGACTGGAGTAGTCATCTACCAAAGGTACAGGCAATCATGAATGCGTTAAGAAAAGCTGGGTTTACCGTAAATCTGAAAAAGTGTGCCACAGGGAAGGAAGAGCAAGATTCTTGAAAACCTGGTCAGCAAGGCGCAAAAGACAGGAATCTTCTTAGTAAATGACAATCTTCATTAATTAAAAATTATTAAAAATTATGGTAAAACAATGAATCCACAACGGGTTTCGACGGAGTGAGTCCGTCTTCCTCAGATGCCACCTGAGGAAGACAGACTCACTCCGTCGAAACGCATTGTGGATTCATTGTTTTACCAAAATTTGTAATAATTTTTAATAAATGAAGATTGCCATTTACTAAGAAGATTCCTGTCTTTTGCGCCCTGCTGACCTGGTTTTCAAGAATCTTGCTCAACAGTAATCCCACTCGAGGTACCCGGCTGGAGCATTAGATCTCTTAATTGCATACAACACTTACGCCTGGCTGGCACTCCTACAGACTGTCTATGCCACGTCTCTCACAGGGAAGGAAGATGCCAAGTACTTAGGCTACATCGTTGCGAGAGACGAAATCAAGCCACAGTTAAACAAGATAAGGTAATTCAGAAGCGGCTGCAACCGCTTTCCAAGAAGCAAGTGAGGGCGTTTCTTGGAATTGTGGGGTATTACCGGTGGTTTATCCCAAGTTTCAACATAATTGCCGCACCATTAACGGATCTTATTAAGGGCACTAAGCTGATGATGGTTAAATGGACTACTGACACAGAGATGGCGTTTCAAGAGCTGAAGCGGGCGCTGTGTAAAAATCTGGCTCTGGTCGCATTGGACTTTACCAAAGAATTTGTGTTCCAGATGGATGCTTCAGAAGTCAGATTGGGTACTGTGCTGTCTCAGGAAATAAATGGGGAAGAGCATCCTATCCTGTATTTGAGTCGGAAAACTCTCTGCCTGCAATAAAAATTATGCCATTGTCTAGAAGGAGTGCTTAGCCATAAAATTGGCCATGGATACACTGAAATATTACCTACTAGGCCGAAAGTTCAATCTAGTGTCAGACCATGCGACTCTGAGATGGTTAAGAGAAAAGAAGGGTAAGAATGCCGTGGTGACTAGGTGGTTCATAGCTCTTCAAGATTTCAGTTTCCACATAGAGCACAGACCAGGCAAGTTACATGGTAACGTGGATGCTCTCTCCCGCATCCCCTGTTTGGTGTTTGAAGGTGCCAAACCCCCCTGCTTTGGACAGAGGGGTGGGATATGTGACAGGGGTCACTGGCACTGTATGTGAGGGGAGATATGTATCACAAAGATTGCTTTCTTCCGTGATCTAGAAACCCATAAGTTTCTCTACAGCATGCTATGTGCTGAAGGGGTTAATCAGCCATGATAAGGGGCATGTTTTTTAGGTAAGTCAAAGATGGGTGGGATGCCTACTCACCATAACTCCACCTCAAGGCAGTGTCTTGGGAGTTAAATGTTGAGACACTGTTTTTTTTCTCTGTAGTGTGATTGATGAGGAAAGCCTCCAGACATAACTCCAGCAGGAGCTGAGGACTTTGTGTGTTAAGGTACTGTCACACTAAATGAGATCGCTAACGAGATCGCTATTGCGTCACCGATTTATGACGCAGTAGCGATCTCGTTAGCGACTCAGCTGTGTGCGACATGTAGCGGCGATGTGGCCCCTGCTGCGATGTCGCTGATCGCTTATGAACGTTCTGAGCCGTTTTTTGGTCGTTGGTTTCCGCTGGTGAGCCTGAATCGCTGAGTGTGACACCCTTTATGAACGACTTTACCAGCGGCACAGGCGGGACTAGGTTTTCCCAACGACCGCAGATGTCGTTATACAGATGAGATCTTTGTGTTTGGAAGCTAACTAGCGATCACATATCGATCGCACCAACGATTTCGCCAGGTCGTGTCGTTGTCGTGATCGCTGGTGCGATCGCTAAGTGTGGCAGTGCCTTTACCTGTAGGTGATAGAAAATGAACTCGGCACTCAACTTTAGTATAGTGAGAATAAAGATTTTTATTCACAGTAGTAACACGAAACGTTTCGGTCCTATATCATGGACCTTCATCAGTCACTACATTTATAAAAACAGAAGAAAAAAATTATATTAACAAAATAAAGTATGTACAATCAAAATTTTGGTCAATAGTAAAGGTAGAGAGTAGTTGTATACAATGCTTCAGGAGATTTAGGGAGCAATCATAGGTCAGAGTTGTATCAGAGGTATCACAAAGGCAGAAAGAATATATATGGTGAGGACATACCAGATACTACTGGGAAGGGGGTTGATCCACATAGGGAAGAAAAAAAGGGCTGGATATAGCTGTAGGTGAAAATAAGATAAACGTAAGTGCCGATATACTTTTATGTATAAGTAGATTTTGTGCCTATGCCTGTAGATGTGACATACCCTGTATTGGTGGGGTGAGATGAGGAAGAGGACAATGCCTCTATTGCACTAGTAACCTGTAGAAACAGCGCAAAACATAGATACCATAAATATCACAACTATCAATATGATGGTGAAGCGGTGGAGCCGCTATACTTGTCTGTGACTGACCTGTTGTGAAGGAGTCCGGTAGTGAGGATAGGTCTCTGCATTGGACGCGGTGTCCACCGCTAGTCTGAGTGCAGAGAAAGCTAGAAAGCAGCATGTATATGAGAGGAAGAGGCGGGACTATAGTGTCAGTCAAACAGAGCATTAGACAGGAAGTGAGGTGGCAGGAAGTTAATGGACATGTGTTCCAAGTGAATACTAGGTAACCAGAGGCCGTCCTACAGGTGGGAGGAGTAAAGGAGCGGCGTGCTGATGGAGATGTGCCCAACAGGATGACGTGGCAGCATTATAGTATTTAATACAAGCAGCTCTAAAGTGAATGAAAGAGAGGCATGTTAGTACAAGCATAAAGGAGTTTACAGCAATAAACATTGCGATCTTATACATTAGCTTAAAGCGATAGGAATACATAACAGGCTTGCAGCATCAGTATGCGTCAAAAGGGGCATAACAGTAATATGAGTACTGATTTAGTACATTATCATAAGACAGTATGGAAGACAAATCTGCAGGCAACAAGGACTAATTAATAACCACCTAACAGAGATCAAAGCAGCATGTGGTAAATGACAGGTGATGTGTAAACATCTGTATGCATCATTTATAAAGTAAAAGGGTGTCACAGCAAAATTCATATTGGTATAGTGCGTTATCAGAAGACAGTATGGGAAAATGGCAGCACGGATTATTAAATAAATAAACACCTGGCTGAGATCAACATATCATGTGGTATATGGCAAGTGATGTATAAAAAAGGGGGGGTGGGGGAATTATAGCCTCAGTGGTCATATGCAGAATTACATGAAGGAGAGTAAATCGTATTCACGATTAAGACCCTTAGGTGATAGAGTGTCTAGGGTGTGTATCCAATACGCCTCTCTCCTTTTCAATTGACGTATGCGGTCGCCTCCTCGTCGTGAATGTGGTATTTGTTCCAAAACTTGGTATTTTAATTGGGCTATGGTATGTCCCATTGTGATGAAGTGGTGTGGGATGGGGAGTAAGGTATTCTTACATCTTATGGTTGATTTGTGTTTTGAAATGCGTTGTTTTACAGGTTGACTAGTTTCCCCAACATATAATAACCCACAAGGACACTTAATTACGTATATCACGAAGGCCGTGTCGCAAGTAAAGAAACCACGGACTCTAAATGTTTTTCCCGTATATGGGTGATGGATGGTTTCTCCTCTGAGTACGTTATTACATTGAGTGCATCCCAGACATGGGAAAGTGCCCGTTCTTGTTTTTTTCAGGAATTGTTGTGTAGTTCCTGATTTTTTAGGGCCTAAGTCAGCTCTGATCAATGCATCCCTTAGGTTGGGTGCACGGCGGAAGCATGGGAGAAAAGGTCTAGAGAATTCTTTAATGTCCGGGTGCGCAGTCTGGAGGAGCGGCCAATGTTGGCGAATGGATTTGTGCAATATATACGCATAGGGGTGGTAATGGTGTACGAAAGCAATTCTGCCCCCCATATCTTGTTTATTGCGAGTGACCGTAGTTCTGGAACGATCCAGGACCCCTTGTGGATAGCCCCTTTCTCTAAATTTTGAATTAATTTCTGAGAGGCGGGTTTCCTGAGTGGTATGATCGGAGACGATCTTTTTGACCCGATAGAATTGGGATGTCGGAATGGATTTCTTCATGGCGACTGGATGGAAGCTATTAAAATGAAGTAAGCTGTTACGATCTGTCGGTTTGACATATAGATCAGTGGATAAACAGCCACTGGAATCCTTTATAATCACAGTGTCTAGGAAATTGATCCTGGAGTGGTCGTGTGAGATGGTAAAGCTGAGTCCGGGCCAAGAGCAATTCAGAAATTGATGAAAGAGTGCTAAGGACTCGAACGTGCCCCCCCATATGCAGAAGACATCGTCTATGTAACGTTTCCAGACAATGGCGTTGTTCTTGAATAGAGGGTTTGTGTAGATCAATGTCTCCTCAAAATGGGCCATGTAGCAATTTGCATATGGGGGTGCTACGTTCGAGCCCATTGCGGTCCCGCGTATCTGCAGGTAGAAATCATCCTGGAACATAAAGTAGTTGTGTTTAAGTACGATGGTTAACAGATCCAGACAGAGAGCGATCTCTGCTGGATTAAAGTCCGATTTTTCAAGTAAGCGTTGGACAGACCGTATACCGTTCTCATGAGGTATGGAAGTGTAGAGGTCTTTTACGTCAAATGTGACTAATAGGGAATTAGCTGGAACTTGATTGATGGAACGGATCATGTCCAGAAACGCTCCAGTGTCCAAAATGAATGATTTGCTAGTTTTGATTAGAGGAGTGAAGATTTTTTCTAGATAAATTGCCAATGGTGAGAAAATGGAGTCCGAGGCGGCCACGATTGGCCTGCCAGGGGGTTGCTGGAGGTTCTTATGGATTTTGGGGAGTATGTAGAATACAGGGATGATCGGATTATGAGAGATTAGAAACTCATGAGTTTTACTGTCCAGGATGCCTGCATCACAATGTTGTCTTAGTGTGTCGCTAATGCGGGTCCGTATATCATTGGTGGGATCACGCGGTAATTTCTGATAAATAGTGATGTTGTCGAGTTGCCGGAGTGCCTCAGAGATGTAATATGAGCGGTCCATCACGACAATTGCACCCCCTTTATCCGCAGGTTTTATGATGATATTTTTATCATCTTGTAAGGATTTAAGGGCATGATGATCAGTAGCCGTGAGGTTATGTGGGTAGTGTAATTTGCCTTTTTCCATGTCAGATTTAAGACCTCTGTTAGGTGGTTATTAATTAGTCCTTGTTGCCTGCAGATTTGTCTTCCATACTGTCTTATGATAATGTACTAAATCAGTACTCATATTACTGTTATGCCCCTTTTGACGCATACTGATGCTGCAAGCCTGTTATGTATTCCTATCGCTTTAAGCTAATGTATAAGATCGCAATGTTTATTGCTGTAAACTCCTTTATGCTTGTACTAACATGTCTCTCTTTCATTCACTTTAGAGCCGCTTGTATTAAATACTATAATGCTGCCACGTCATCCTGTTGGGCACATCTCCATCAGCACGCCGCTCCTTTACTCCTCCCACCTGTAGGACGGCCTCTGGTTACCTAGTATTCACTTGGAACATATGTCCATTAACTTCCTGCCACCTCACTTCCTGTCTAATGCTCTGTTTGACTGACACTATAGTCCCGCCTCTTCCTCTCATATACATGCTGCTTTCTAGCTTTCTCTGCACTCAGACTAGCGGTGGACACCGCGTCCAATGCAGAGACCTATCCTCACTACCGGACTCCTTCACAACAGGTCAGTCACAGACAAGTATAGCGGCTCCACCGCTTCACCATCATATTGATAGTTGTGATATTTATGGTATCTATGTTTTGCGCTGTTTCTACAGGTTACTAGTGCAATAGAGGCATTGTCCTCTTCCTCATCTCACCCCACCAACACAGGGTATGTCACATCTACAGGCATAGGCACAAAATCCACTTATACATAAAAGTATATCGGCACTTACGTTTATCTTATTTTCACCTACAGCTATATCCAGCCCTTTTTTTCTTCCCTATGTGGATCAACCCCCTTCCCAGTAGTATCTGGTATGTCCTCACCATATATATTCTTTCTGCCTTTGTGATACCTCTGATACAACTCTGACCTATGATTGCTCCCTAAATCTCCTGAAGCATTGTATACAGCTACTCTCTACCTTTACTATTGACCAAAATTTTGATTGTACATACTTTATTTTGTTAATATAATTTTTTTCTTCTGTTTTTATAAATGTAGTGACTGATGAAGGTCCATGATATAGGACCGAAACGTTTCGTGTTACTACTGTGAATAAAAATCTTTATTCTCACTATACTAAAGTTGAGTGCCGAGTTCATTTTCTATTAGATACGGTTTGGGAACCTACTCTGGCACCTTCTTGGTTGTGCACACGGTTATTTTTTCATATGCTTTACCTGTAGGTGAATCCTGCAGGAAAAAGGACTCTTTTGAACTTTATCTTTGTTTTGTTTTGCCATTAGGCCAGAAAGGCCATGTTTACTTTGTTCAACCCTGCTACAGTTTATAATTTTATAAACCAGCAGGTGATTTACCACTAGAGGCATTTCTGTGTTTACCTCTGCAAGTAGCTGAGTGAGTCATCCCCTCACATGGTCAATGCTGCATTGACAGATCACCTTTTAGACTTTCTCCTGGCAAGGCCAAAGCAGACCACTGTCACTGGCAGATTTGGAGGTCATCATGATAACTCCTGGTTGCCATGACCATCAAACCCTAATGATACCGTCTCCTGGGAGCCGATCGGAAGGGAGAGGGAGTCCCCTCCCTTGCCCAGCCTCCTAAATGTTGCGATTGATATCGACTGCATTTAGGTTGTAAAACAGCCGGGAGCGGTGTGGGCATCGCTCCTGCCTGTGACAGCTGGGGCTCAGCTATCACATAAGCTGATATTGTGCTTGCACAGCTCCTGTGCCATGCACGATCACCATGATGGACCTATATATCATTGGTCGGGAACCCCTACTCTACTTATCCAAGGCTCAGAAGAAAGTAGTCCTGCAATTTTTTTTTTTCTTTCTCTGCACATGACTATATCAATAAAGTTTTAACAAAGCCAAATACTAGAAAGCATCAAAAACAGCAGCTTTCTTTAAAACCTGACACACAACACAACAAGAGACAAAATACGCAGCAATAAAAATGCAGGCAAAAAGCCTCACACAAATGTAATGAAAACAATACAAATAACCAAATTTACTTAATAGATGCAGAAATGGTGCAGAACTTCTGCAACATCAAAAACTCACCAAAAGCTCATTGTGGGAATGTAGCCTTAGATTGTAGAACTCTTTAACATGAGGTGCTTAATGGTTTATTGTTGACAGAGTTTAAGAAAAGTCTGGATGTATATTTTGTAGAGATGAGCAAAAAGATTTACAAGACCCTGCTCCATTGTCAGGACCTTATGAAGGCATGGTAAATACCGAAAGTAGTCATTCAAATTCACTAAACAAAATTAAAGAGTATTTCTTATTTTTGCTGGTTATGGAAAGCTTTTACTGATAATGTACAATACAAAACAGGTGGTCATGATATTACTGTGTTACTGCAACATTCTTGGCTGGAAAATAATGTAGAAAATCATTATTCATGCAAATTAAGACTGTAAAGTCTGAAACTGAATTACATATTGCCATTACACAAAAGTTAGTGGTGAAAGGCTGCTGTACTGCGTGGATGAATGCTTTCTTTTTCTAGGTTTAGCAGATGTTTAAATAGTTATTAAATCACACCCAAAATAAATAAGGAGTGGAAAATCCAGACTCAAAAGGAGCCTGTGATTTTTAGAATGATTACACTGTGTTGTACTGCCAGAACTAAATACAGATTGTGGTCAAGCATATCAGTAGCAAACTGCTTCTGACCCATTACAGTTGACCTTTTAAAGATGGATCTCACTGCTGTGTAGTCGCTCTGCGTCAATAGACTACCATTGTTGTTCTTACCTATAGTATAGAGGGGCACATCTAAAAATATAACATGAGGGTATCCCTGAGCTGCCTCCTGTTGCTGCCCTTCTACAACTCTTAGCATATTCTCAAAACCCCTCTGTTAACCTCAGTGGCAAGTGCCGTAAATCACGGGCCATGATTGTCTACTTCTAATAAGATGTACAGAATGACAACATGAAATGTGGACCCACATCCCCCAAAGTTAGCTATATTAAAAAAAAATTAATAAACACATACACTTAATTCTTCAGCTAAAAGAGGCTGCGATGTTCATAAAAGGGTTACTTAGTTAAACCATTGATAATTAAATAAATAATTAAACCCAAGAAATATACTATTGTTCCAAAATTAGAACAATAAATAATCTAAAACTGAAACACCAATTTATTGGACCAAGTCCATCCAGCATTAGCTGGGCGACTATATCCAACTTAATAAACATCGCAACACAATTTCTGATCCATGGGGGAAGGGCAGTGCGCTGAACTTTGTGGTCTCAAAAACCAGGCCTTTTATGGATGAATTATTGTGGCATTATAATTCTCTCCCTGTAATCCCTGCAATCCATGATGGACTACTCCTAATTTTAAATTCTTCTGACTTAGTGCTGCTTTGATTAACAACTTTATCTGGACTGCCTACAGACTATAAATGTGTGGCCGGTCCACACTGTACCCTAAACTGACGTTTTAAAATGTCAATACAATGTAAGCAGCCTTCACAAGATTTTGCAGCTGTGCGGGTTTGGAGCAAGGTGCCAGACACAGTCAAACTCTGCACAGAGTGGCTTATTAACATGTACATGTTCTCCATTGCTGTATACACAGCAATAAACCAGCGTTTGTGTATACGGATTAGGAAGCACTACCTTTGCTTCCTAATCTGGATCCAGTGATCATGTGATTGCTGTGTGTAGGTAGGTAGCCGGAGTCCTAAGAGACCCAGTCAGCTCTACTATGCAGGCAGTAGGATTAAATTCTGGGACTGGTACATTAACTTAGCATGCATCAGTTGTCAATATTCGAAATATGCTCACAGTGCTTTATTCCTTTCAATGCACAGTGACGCTTACATGCTGATGAGTGATGAGCCAGCAATAGAGCACCCTATCAGGATGCAAGAAAGCAGGGAAAACACAGCCCAATTTCCAAAACAGATGTCATCAGTGGGGAAAGCAGCTTTGGCAGTGACCACAGCCACAGCTCCCTGCTATTATCCTGATTGAGAATTCACAGTGGATTTTGGGATAATAAAACACAGGTAAAAAAAAAAGATACAGTAAGAGAGGGAATGGTAGGAAATTTTTGTAGTGCCAGCGTCTCTGCCTCCTGACCCCTTCCTTTGGCAGAGATGCCGGCGATACTCACCGTCGTGGCTCCCCTCCTGCTCTGTCTGCTTCTTACGGATCTGTAGCTGCCCATGGTGTGCGCGCCATGCTTAAGGCGCATGCACACTTCCCCTCTTTTAAAGGGGCCGCACACATCCTACTAAAGTGTCCCCAGCCAATTTCTGCAGAACACTTACTATTTAAGGCACCTGCTCTAGCATGGAGGTGCTTGTGGAACATTGTAAGTTTGCTTGGTAAAACACTCTTGTTAGTTCCCAGGTCCCAGTGCTCATATCCCCGTATACTTGCCTGTCTACCGGCTGTGCCTGCCTGTCTATCAGCCGTGCTAGTGCTCTTCTGTTCATCAGCCGGTCCAAGTTCACACCTGCCAATGCTCTTCTGTTCATCAGCTGGTCAAGATCCCCACCTACCAGTTCTCTTGTGTTCATCAGCCGGTCCAGTGCACACCTTCCAGTTCTCTTCCCTACGTCAGCTGGACCAGTCAGAATTAGTGGTCCCCGTGTTTCTTCAGATGCCTGCATCTACCTGTGCCTTCCCTTGGGCCATCCCAGCTACCTGTCTGTAGGGGGTCAGCTGCCATCTTGCCATGCTCAATTCTGGAGTAGCACCTGGTCCACCTCCTTAGTATATCCTCAGATCACGGTATCATCAGCCGCCGTGTGTCCAAAGTCGGATTTGGTGAGGCACCTAGTAACGCCCCTCCAGGCTTTCCTTGGTCCACGACACAGTGGTTCCACCATCCAGCCCATTACAATTTTTAATTAAAGTATAATTGAAAAGTGATTAGCTTATTACATTAAATAAGATAAAATTCCCCTTTAAGAACATAACGATCGTTCAAAAATTATGATAAATGATATATAACGTTCTTTATTTGTGATCTGAGTGAATGGTTAGGCTTGATTTGAACATCCTTTTCATCAATGCAAAAAGAATAGTACTTCTCCTGTACCTCTTTGTTTTATTCAAATTGTTTTTTTTTTATTTTGATGGCATCATTATATTGAAAGCCATTTTCTTTACTATGTAAAGGTCCAATTTCTATCATATTTTCTCTCTGCTAGAGATGATATTTTTCAGAGATAATCCAAGCAGGTAGGGGCTGCCTACTACCACTAAATGCATTTTTGTAACCTAACCTGGTACTTTATAGTGATTTTTAGTTTCTTCATTTTATCCATGTCTGTCATGGCATTAGCATATCAAATGCATCACATTGCCAAGAAAATATTAATTTCACGTAAAGGAATGGAAGAAAATGGCAAACCTGAACTTGAGAAAGAAACAGTGTATACTACATTCACAAATTTCCTTTAATTTGCATATAAAGTAAAAAAGAAAGTATAGTTAGTATCGGAAAAAAATATTTTCTACAAGTCAATCCCAAGGTCCAGCTATTAAAGCATGGAAAATTGTGAAATAATGATAGAAAGTAACGGTATGCTCTCCATTTAGAGAGGCAAAATGGTGTGGTGAAGTAAAGTAGCACACTCATCAATTTTTTTTTCTTCTTGATATATTGCAATCATCATATTATATAGTACTGTGTACTTACAATTTCTCATTTTGCTTTTCTGCCCAGTTAATTTTTCTCTTTTCCATTAAGACTATGAACACGTGATTAATAACAGACTAGCTGAATCCTCCTAAGCTCTATGTAGAAACAGGAGGTCAATTTTCCCTGTATGAGTAATAAGTCACTGCAAAAATCATTGGTGGGGCAGGACCGAGCATCTGGGTCAGGAGTTGAAGCATTGAAGGAGTTGAAGACAGTCTGTGGATCCTCTGTGATTTGATCCTCTGTGGTTTGCCAGTATTGTTGTTTTTTAAAAATTGACTAATGTGAAATTTTATTCCAATATCTTACTTGTCATCGCTGGAGAAAATCTCTTCTTTTCTCCTGCCTTAATGATAAATGCAAGGACAAGAGACTTCCTATTTCTAGAGCAGAGAAAACTGAATAATTAACTTGGTTGAAGGGCAAAATTAGCAATTGTAACTACACAGTGCTACATAATATAACAATTGCAATATATTAAGAGGAGAAAAACTTTGCTTGGAGGAGTGCTTCTTTAAATTAAATTATAGCACTGTAGTGCTAAGAACTTTCTCCGTTACATAGAAGTAATTCTTAAAAGGGAGCCTCTGGTGATTCATGCTGCCCAAACAGTGAGCAGTATGAATCAGAGCCTGGCTGCATGATTGCAGCTAGGTATAATATTCGCGGAAGTGCTTCATTGTTTTGGAGAAAATATATTATAAACATCCACTTGGGGACCAGAGAGTGAGACCAAATTAGTCCAGCGCCGCCCATGGCTGACTCTTCCCAGCGCTGCTACATGTGATTGACAGGTCTCACTCTCGCCAGTACTTACCAGGGACCTGCCAATCGCCTCTAACAGTGCAGGAAAAGCTGGCCAAAGGCATTGCTAGACTAGTCTCCTCTCTGGCTTTGGTCCTCAACCGAATCATCAAAGTCAATTTTCTTTGAAACACTGGAACATGCAGCCAGACTCTGATTCATGCTGCTTGTAATTTGGGCAGCATGCATCGCCTGACAGGTTACCTTTAACCCCTGTATTCCATCTGACGTACTATTCTGTCCATGTGCCCTGGGACTTAATTACCAAGGACGGAATAGCACATCATATGTGATCAGCTGACACCCGGCACTATGTGCCAGGAGCGGTCACGGACCACTTCCGGCATATTAATCCCTGCACATCTGCGATCAAAGAAAGCATCGCGCAGGGAGGGGGCTCCCTGCGTGCTTCCCTGAGACCCTCAGAACAGCGTGATGTGACCGTGCTCTTCTGAGGGCTTCCTTCCGGCAGGACCCCGGATCCAAGATGGCAGCGTGGTCCTTCTGAGTCCTGCAGGGAGGCGGCTTCCTCAGTGCCTGATGAGAGCAGGCGCTGAGAAAGCCTCGTGTGTTGTGTTTCGGTAGCTGAGGAAAATAAGCAAAAACGGCAATACACCAGAGAGGCTCGAACCAATTGGATTGCAGTAACCTGAACTAACCACACAATTAGAGGTAGCCGTGGAGCGTTCCTACGTTGATCCTAGACGACTCGTCACAGCCTGAGAGATAACTACACCTAAAGGCAGAAAGATGAAAGCTATCTGCCCCGGAGCAGATCCCCAAAGAAAATAGGAAGCCCCCAAACATGTAATGGCGGTAGATAAGAAGAAGTACGGACACAGACAGAAAATAGAATGAGCAAACGCTGGGGCCCAATCTGTCTAGACAGAAAAGTGCAGGAAAGGATACTCACTGCAATCCAAAAAAAAACTAAAAAATACCAACTCTTCTGATTGCAAAAACACCTGAGATCACACGATCTCTACCAACTAAATCAGATCTCTGGTGTAACAAAACTAAGCCGCAGCCACTGAAAAAACAGGAAAAAGCAAATGAACAAATAACAGTGGCTTCAGATAAACTGAGAGGAGCACAAGCCCCCGGAGGGGACCTGGCTGACCTCCACAGAAGTGCAGGGAACAATGCAAAAAGCAAGCACAAAAATAAAAGCAGAAAATATCTTATCTGATAGCAGAAGATGCAGGCAAGACTCAGCAAACTTCCAAATGAACCAGGAACCACAATTGAGACAAGAACAATTGATCACCGGCAACCATCATGGGAGGGAACCTCCCTTTGTCAGACCAGTCCGTGATCCCAGATTGCCATTCCTCGCTGAAAGGTTCAGTACTGTCTGTAACCACCAGAGGGAGCCTCTGCTCAGAAACCATCTCTAGCACATTCATAACAGTACCCCCCCTTGAGGAGGGGTCACCGTACCCTCACTTGGGCAACCAGGCCGATCAGGATGAGCTCGGTGATAGGCACGGATCAGTCTCCTAGCATGGATGTCCGAAGCAAACACCCAAGAATTGTCCTCCTGACCATAAACTCTCCACTTAACCAAATACTGGTTAAACGAGAATCCAATATTTTCTCAACCACATACTCCAGATTGCCATCAACCAAAACAGGGTCAGGAGGCGCAGCCATAGGAACCACTGGCTCGACAAACCTCTTCAATAAGGACTTGTGGAACACGTTATGGATCTTAAATGTCCCTGGAAGAAGCAAACGGAAGGAAACAGGATTAAGAATTTCCATGATCTTATAAGGTCCAATGAACCTAGGCTTAAACTTTGGAGATGCAACCCTCATAGGGATTTTTCTTGAGGACAACCAAACCAAGTCCCCCACTTTAAACCGAGGACCATCAGT
Organism: Oophaga sylvatica; assembly: GCA_033576555.1. NCBI lineage: Eukaryota > Metazoa > Chordata > Amphibia > Anura > Dendrobatidae > Oophaga > Oophaga sylvatica. The sequence goes on from JARQOD010000004.1 coordinate 113,931,970, forward strand.
CCTATGCCGGTTGGCAAACCGTTGGGCCTTCCCCTGAGAGAGAGAGACAACCTCTCCACTACCTGGTCCCAAATCTGCTGCATTCGCTCCACAACAGAGTCAACACCTGGACAGACAGAAGCCTCCGCCTGTCCCGAAGAAAATCGAGGGTGAAACCCAAAATTGCAGAAAAATGGAGACATCAAGGTGGCAGAGCTAGCCCTATTATTAAGAGCAAACTCAGCCAAAGGCACAAAAGAGACCCAGTCATCTTGATCAGCAGACACAAAACATCTCAAATAAGTCTCCAAGGTCTGGTTAGTTCTCTCGGTTTGTCCATTGGTCTGAGGATGAAAAGCAGAGGAGAAAGACAATTGAACACCAAGTTTAGAACAAAATGTCCTCCAAAATCTGTAAACAAACTGAACTCCTCTGTCAGACACAATGTTCTCCGGAATGCCATGTAATCGAACCACGTGCTGAAGGACCAAAGGCACCAATTCGGAGGAGGAAGGTAACTTAGGTAATGGCACAAGATGTATCATCTTGGAAAACCTATCACAGGTTACCCAGATAAGGGTCATTCTCTGAGAAACAGGGTGGTCGGAAATAAAATCCATAGAGATATGGGTCCATGGCCTCTTGGGCACAGGTAATGGCATTAACAAACCACTAGAGCGAGAGCAAGGCTTGGAGCGAGAGCAAGTCCCACAGGACTGCACAAATTCCCTGACGTCACAAGACAAAGTAGGCCACCAAAAGACGGACTCACCAAGTCTCTGGTACCAAAAATCCCGGATGACCAGCCAACGCGGAACAATGAATCTCAGACATCACACTCTTCTTCCACTGGTCTGGGACAAACAATTTCCCAATAGGGCAGCGCTCAGGTTTATCCTCCTGACACCCTTCCAGAGCCAGTCTCAAATTGGGCGAGATGGCGGAAAGAACTACACCCTCTTTCAAAATAACAGTAGGATCAGATAACTCAGGAGAGTCCACAAAGAAACTCCTCGAGAGGGCATCCGCCTTAACATTTTTAGTGCCAGGAAGAAAAGAAACCACAAAATTAAAACGTGTGAAAAACAAGGCCCACCTGGCCTGTCTAGGATTAAGTCGCTTGGCTGATTCGAGATAAACCAGATTCTTATGGTCCGTGAGGACCACCACCTGATGTTTGGCACCTTCCAGCCAATGTCTCAGTCTTCAAAGGCCCACTTCATGGCCAATAACTCCCAATTACTCACGTCATAATTACGTTCAGTTGGAGAAAATTTTCGAGAAAAAAAGGCACAAGGGTTACTCTTAGAGGTCTCTGGATCTCTTTGGAACAAAACGGCACCTGCCCCAATTTCAGAGGCATCAACCTCCACCTGAAATGGTAGAGAAACATCAGGCTGCCATAGAACAGGAGCAGAAGTGAATCTCTGCTTAAGTTCCTGAAACGCAGAGACTGCCTCAGGAGGCCAATTCACCACATCAGAACCCTTTTGGTCAAATCAGTTCAATGGTTTAACAATAAACCGAGAAATTACCAATAAATTTACGATAAAAATTGGCAAAACCCAAAAATCTCTGAAGAGCCTTTAATGAAGTAGGTTGGACCCAATCACAGATGGCCTGAACCTTGACCGGGTCCATTTCATAACAGACAGAGACAAAATGAATCCCAGAAATGAGACCTTCTGTACGCCAAAAAGACACTTTGATCCCTTTACATACAGTGCATTCTCTCTCAAAATCTGGAACACAGTCCGAACATGTTTCACATGAGAGTCCCAGTCATTGGAAAAAATCAAGATATCATCCAAATAAACAATCAGAAATTTATCCACAAAATCCCTGAAAATCTCATTCATGAAGGATTGGAAGACGGAAGGAGAATTAGTAAGCCTAAAGGGCATCACTAAGTACTCAAAATGCCCCTCTCGGGTATTAAACGCCGTCTTCCATTCAATCCCCGTGCTTAATGCGAATAAAGTTATATGCCCCCCTGAGGTCAAGCTTGGTAAACTAACTAGCACTTTTCACTCTGGAAAACAGGTCAGAAATGAAGGGTAACGGATATTGATACTTCACAGTGATCTTATTTAAGAGACAATAATCAATACACGGCCTCAATGAACCATCCTTTTTGGCCACAAAGAAAAAACCGGCACCCAAGGGTGAAGAGGATGGTCTGATATGACCCTTCTCCAATGACTCCTTGATATAAGATCGCATAGCATCGTGTTCAGGTACAGACAAGTTAAAAAGGCGACCTTTAGGAAATTTACCACCAGGCACTAATTCAATAGCGCAATCATAGCTCCTGTGAGGGGGCAAGGATGCAGATTTACTTTCACTAAATACATCCGAAAAATCAGTCAAAAAGTCAGGAACATCCTGAGACTGGGGAGAGGCAGAAAAAACAGGAGTGTCGGCATTAACACATTGGCAGCCCCAACTGGTCACAGACACAGATTTCCAATCCAAAACAGGATTATGAGACTGTAACCAAGGGAAACCTAGTACAATAATGTCATGCAGATTATACAGCACCAGAAATTTGCAACTCTCCTGATGATCTGGTTCAACCCTCATTATCACCTGAGTAGAAAACTGGGGTTTATTCTCCGCCAAAGGGGTAGAATCAATGCCCAGTAGGGGAATAGACTTCCGTAAGGGTATCATGGGAAACCCACAACGTTTGGCAAAGTCCAAATCCATCAGGTTAATATATGCTCCTGAATCAACAAAAGCCTGAGCAGAAAATGTGGACAGGGAGCAAATCAGGGTATCAGTCAACAGAAATTTAGTCTGAACACTACCCAAGACAACTGAGCGTGCAAAACGTCTTCCCCGCTTAGGGCAGACTGAAATAGCATGAGAGGCGTCACCACAGTAAAAACATAACCCATTGCGCTTTCGAAACTCATGACGGTGTGCCCCAGAAGTCACTCTATCAGACTGCATGGGCTCAGAAGCTGGCTCACAAGGCAACACTATCTCACGCATACCTCTGCGCTCACGCAAACGTCTGTCAATTTGAATAGCCAATGACATAGAATCATTGAGACCAGAGGGAGCAGGGAATCCCACCATAACATCCTTTACATTTTCTGACAGCTCCTTCCGAAAAAGGACTGCCAAAGCATCATCATTCCATTTGGTCAGGACTGCCCACTTTCTGAATTTCAGTACAACTCAGCGTCTTCAAGACCCTGATTTAATGCCAACAAGGTTTTTTCAGCTTGATCAGTGACATTAGGTTCATCGTACAATAACCCCAGAGCCAGAAAAAATGCATCAATATCATTCAAAACAGGATCCTCAGGTTTCAGGGAAAAAGCCCTATCCTGAAGATCGCCGCGCAGGAGAGAGATGACAATTTGAACCTGCTGTGCTGCTTTCCCTGAGGACTTAGGCTTTAAGGCAAAAAGAACTTACAGTTATTTTTGAAATTCAGAAATTTAGCCCGATCTCCCAAAAACAAAATCTGGCATGGGAATCCTAGGTTCCACAACGGCAACCTAGCAAGATAGGTAGCAATACTCCGAACCTCAGTGGCAAGCTGATCCACATGGCCAGACAACTGTGCAAGCTCCATTGAGAGAAAAAAAAATCCTCCTCAGCACCCAGAGAAAAAGAGGGAAAAAATGCAACAAACAGGAAAAAAAAAATCTCTGACAACTCTGACTACTTTTTTTTTTTCCACACTATTTTTCCCTTCTGTGAGTACCATATAATTTTCATTTGGGCCGGTGATACTGTTGTGTTTCAGTAGCTGAGGAGAATAAGCAAAAACGGCAATACACCAGAGAGGCTGGAACCTATTGGATTGCAGTAACCTGAACTAACCACACAACTAGAGGTAGCCATGGAGCGTTCCAACGTTGATCCTAGACGCCTCGACACAGCCTGAGAGATAACTACACCTAAAGTCAGAAAGATGAAAGCTATCTGCCCCGGAGCAGATCCCCAAAGAAAATAGGAAGCCCCCAAACATGTAATGGCGGTTAGACAAGAAGAAGTACGGACACAGACAGAAAATAGAATGAGCAAACGCTGGGGCCCAATCTCTCTAGATAGAAAAGTACAGGAAAGGATACTCACTGCAATCCAAAAAACCCTAAAAAATACCAACTCTTCTGATTGCAAAAACACCTGAGATCACACGATCTCTACCATCTACATCAGATCTCTGGTGTAACAAAACTAAGCCGCAGCCACTGAAAAAACAGGAAAAAGCAAATGAACAAATAACAGTGGCTTAAGATAAACTGAGAGGAGCACAAGCCCCCCGGAGGGGACCTGGATGACCTCCAAAGAAGTGCAGGGAACAATGCAAAAAGCAAGCACAAAAATAAAAGCAGAAAAATTCTTATCTGATAGCAGAAGAAGCAGGCAAGACTCAGCAAACTTCCAAATGAACCAGGAACCACAATTGAGACAAGAACAATTGATCACCGGAAACCATCATGGGAGGGAACCTCCCTTATATCAGACCAGTCTGTGATCCCAGATTGCCATTCCTCGCTGAAAGGTTCAGTACTGTCTGCAACCACCAGAGGGAGCCTCTGCTCAGAAACCATCTCTAGCACATTCATAACACTCGTGCACTGCCTGTCAGATCGCTGGTCTGACAGAGTGCTGTGCAGTGTCAGACCAGTGATCTGATATAATACAGTGAGGTCCCACCCTGGGACAATGTAAAAAAGTAAAAAAAATAAAAATGACATGTGTAAAAAAAAATCCTAAATAAAGAAAAAAAAATCCCTAATAAATTCATTTCTTCATGTAAATAATAAAACCAAAACAATAAAAGTACACATATTTAGTATCGCCGCATCCGTAACGACCCACCCTATAAAACAGTCCCACTAGTTAACCCTTTTAGTGAACCCCTTAACCCCTTCCCAACCCATGACGCCTACGTTGGCATCATGAAAACCAGTGGTATCCCGACCCATGACGCCAACGTAGGCGTTATGCTATAGATCATGTTCCTGCGGGTAGGTTGACCGGGATCGCTGAAAGGTTACTCAACCCGCAGGCACAAGACCCTTTGTGCATTACCACAGTGGGGGTGGCTTAACCCCCACGTGGCTACGATCGCTCTGATTGGCTGTTAAAAGTGAAACAGCTAATCAGAGCAATCTATAATATTTCACCACTGAAATCTGGTGAAATATTACTATCCAGCCATGGCCGATGCTGCAATAGCATCTGCCATGGCTGGACACCGAGTTCCCACCCTCCCCACACCGAGTGACCGTGGTGATCGGCAGCCGCCAGCGATTACTTTCTGCTGCCCTGCGCTCTGATCCTCTCCCCTCCGCTTTTGTCTGCTCCCCCCGCCTTCCGATCACCCCCCTCCGCTCTTCTCACCTCTCCCGGTCTTCTGGCGCCCGTGGATCCATCCCGGCGTCCGTCGGGGAGTCATCATGGGCACCGCCATCTATGCACAAAGGGTCTTGTACATGCGCAGTGCGCCCTCTAGTGTAAAAAAAAAATATTTTGATCACTCTGATACTCTCTCACAGTGATCAAAATAAAAAACAGTAAATAAACGCCCCCTTTATCACCCCCATAGGTAGGGACAAATAATAAAATAAAGAATTTTTTTTTCCTGTGCACACGTTGTGGATTTTGCTGCGGATCCACAGCGGATTTGGCGCTGCGGATCCGCAGCAGATCCGGAAACCATGTACAGTACAATGCAAATAAATGGTAAAAAAAAAACGCTGTGCACATGCTGCGGATTTTTCCGTGCAGATTTGGTGCGGTTTTAAATCTGCAGCATGTCAATTCTTTGTGTGGATTCCGCAGCGTTTTTACACCTATTCCATTATAGGTGTAAAACCGCAGGGCAAATCCGCACAAAAACCGCAGCAAAACCGCAGTAAATCCGCAACGTGTGCACAGGCCCTTAATCCGCGCTAAATCTGCAGGTAAAACGCAGGTAATTTTACCTGCGGATTTAGCAAAATCCGCACGGAAAAATGAGCAAGTGAATCCGCAATGTGTGCACGGGGCCTTAGGGTTAGGGTTAGGCTGGGCTCATATTGCGTTATGGCAGTCTGTTAGACGGACTGCGTTACACCGCGGTATAACACAGTGTAACGCAGTCCGTTAACGCTGCCCTTCACCCCCATTGTCGGGCGCATCGCGACGCATGCCGTAGAGCGGCATGCATTCGCGAAGTGCCGTCATTCAGTGACGGAGCCTCGGACGCGGGCTGCAGCGTCTGGGCTCCGTCACCGCTAGCAGATGAATCATCTGCTGATTCATCTGCGCTAGCGGGTATAGCATAACGCAATCGCGTTATGCTATACCGTTACCAGCCCATCAACGCTATGTGATGAACGGGCTGATAAAACGCAATATGAACCTAGCCTTAGGGTTAGAGTTAGAACTAAGGTTAGGGTTAGCCTTAGGGTTAGCATTAGGGTTAGCATTAGGGTTAGAATTAGGGTTACGGTTAGAATTTGGGTTAGGGTTAGAATTAGGGTTAGGGTTGGAATTAGGGTTAGGGTTGGAATTAGGGTTGGGATTAGGGTTACGTTTGTGGTTAGAGTTAGAGTTAGGATAAGTGTTAGGGGTGTTTTGGGTTAGGGTTGGGATTAGGGTTATCCTTGTGGTTAGAGTTATGGTTAGAGATGGGATTAGGGTTAGGGGTGTGTTGGGGTTAGGGTTATGGTTAGGGTTTGGATTAGGGTTAGGGGTGTTTAGGGTGTGTTGGGGTTAGGGTTGGAGTAAGAATTGAGGGATTTCCACTATTTAGGCACATCAGGGGTACTCCATAGGCGACATGGCGCCACCATTGATTGCTGCAAATTTTGCGTTCAAAAAGTCAAACAGTGCTCCCTTTATTCCGAGGCCCGACGTGTGCCCAAACAGTGGTTTACCCCCCACATTTGGGGTATCAGAATACTCAGGAAAAATTGCACAACAACTGTGGGGGTCTAATTTCTCCTTTTACTCTTGGGAAAAAAAAATTAGGGACTAAAAAAATTATTTTTGTGGAAAAAAAAGATTTTTTATTTTCAAGGCTTTGCGTTATAAACTTCTGTGGTGAACTTGGAGATTCAAAGTGCTCACCACACATCTAGAGGAGTTCCTTGGGGGACCTAGTTTCCAAAATGGGGTCTCTTGGGGGGTTTCTACTGTTTAGGCACATCATGGGCTGTGCAAACGTAACATGACGCCCGCAGACCATTCCATCAAGTCGGCATTTCAAAACGTCACTACTTCCCTTCTGAGCCCCGATATGTGCACATACAGTTTTTTTCTCCCACATGTAGGATATCAGCATACGCAGGACAAATTGGACAACAACTTTTGGTGTCTAATTTCTCCTGTTACGCTTGGAAAAATGAAAAAATTGGGGACTAAAAGATCATGTTTGTGGAAAATATATGATTTTTTTATTTTCATGCCCGGGCGTTATAAACTTCTATGTAGCCCTTGGGGGTTCAAAGTGCTCACCACACATCTAGATAAGTTCATTGCGGGGTCTAGTTTCCAAAATGGGGCCACTTGTGGGGAGTTTCCACTGTTTAGGCACATTAGGAGCTCTGCAAACGTAACATGACGCCCGAAGACCATTCCATCAAAGTCGGCATTTCTAAACGTCCCTTCTTCCCTTCCGAGCCCCGACGTGCGCCCATACAGTAGTTTTCTTCCACATATGGGATATCAGTGTACGAAGGAAAAATTGGACAACAACTTTTGGGGTCTAATTTCTCCTGTTACCCTTGGGAAAATAAAAAAATTGGGGACTAAAAGATCATGTTTGTGGAAAAAAAATGATTTTTTTTATTTTCATGCCCGGGCGTTATAAACTTCTGTGTAGCCCTTGGGGGTTCAAAGTAATCACCACACATCTATATAAGTTCCTTGCGGGTTCTAGTTTCCAAAATGGAGTCATTTGTGGGGAGTTTCTACTGTTTAGGCACATCAGGGGCTCTGCAAACGTAACATGACGCTCGCAGACCATTCCATCAAAGTCGGCATTTCAAAACATCACTACTTCCCTTCCGAGCCCCAATGTGTGCCCGAACAGTGGTTCCCCCCCACATATGGGGTACCAGTGTACTCAGGACAAACTGTACAACAACTTTTGGGGTCCAATTTCTCCTGTTACCCTTGTGAAAATAAAAAATAGCGGGCTAAAAATTAATTTTTGAGGAAAACAATGTTTTTTTTTTATTTTTACTGCTCTGCGTTATAAATTTCTGTGAAGCACTTGGGGGTTCAGAGTGCTCACAACACATCTAGATAAGTTCCATAAGGGGTCTAGTTTCCAAAATGGTGTCACATGTGTTTTTTTTTCACTGTTTAGGCACACAGGGGCTCTCCAAACGCGTCATGGTGTCAGCTAACGATTGAAGCTAGTTTTCCATTCAAAAAGTCAAATGGCGCTCCTTCCCTTCTGGGCCCTACCGTGCGCCCAAACAGTGGTTTATGACCACATATGATATATCTGTGTACTCAGGAGAAATTTCCCAACAAATTTGAGGATCCATTTTATCCTGTTGCCCATGTGAAAATGAAAAAACTGAGCTAAAAGAAATTTTTTGTGAAAAAAAAAGTACTTTCCTTTTTTTACGGATCAATTTGTGAAGCACCTGGGGTTCAAAGTGCTCACTATGCAACTAGATAAGTTCCATAAGGGGTCTAGTTTCCAAAATGGGGTCACTTGTGGGGGAGGTCCAATGTTTAGGCACACAGGGACTCTCCAAATGCGACATGGCAACCGCTAAATATTCCAGCATATTTTCCATTCAAAAAGTCAAATGGCGCTCCTTCCCTTCTGAGCCCTGCAGTGCGCCCAAACAGTGGTTTATGACCACATATGAGGTATCTGTGTACTCAGGAGAAATTGCCCAACAAATTTTAGAATCCATTTTATCATGCCATTGCAAAAATGAAAAAATTGATGCTAAAATAAAATTTTTGTTGGAAAAATTAAAATGTCCATTTTTTCCTTCCACGTTCCTGTGAAGCACCTGAAGGGATAATAATCTTCTTGAATGTAGTTTTGAGTACCTTGAGGGGTGCAGTTTTTATAATGGTGTCACTTTTGGGTATTTTCTACCATAAAGACCACTCAAAGTGACTTCAAATATGAGGTGGTCCCTAAAAAAAATGGTTTTGTAAATTTTGCTGTAAAAATGAGAAATCGCTGGTCAACTTTTAACCCTTATAACTTCCTAACAAAAAAAAAATTTTGTTTCCAAAATTGTGCTGATGTAAAGTAGACATGTGGGAAATGTTATTTATTAACTATTTTGTGTCACATAACTCTCTGGTTTAACAGAATAAATATTCAAAATTTGAAAATTGCGAAATTTTCAAAATTTTCGCCAAATTTCCATTTTTTTCACAAATAAACGCACAAATTATCGACCTAAATTTGCCACTAACATGAAGCCCAATATGTCAGGAAAAAACATTCTCAGAATCGATAGGATCCGTTGACGCGTTCCTCAGTTATTACCTCATAAAGGGACACTGGTCAGAATTGCAAAAAATGGCAAGGTCTTTAAGGTCAAAATAGGCTGGGTCATGAAGGGGTTAAAAAAAAAAGCAAAAAAAAAAAGATTTATCATCATACGCCGAAAATAAAGTGGAATAACACGCGATCAAAAAGACGGATATAAATAAACATGGTACCGCTGAAAACGTCATCTTGTCTCGCAAAAAATGAGCCGCCATACAGCATCATCAGCTAAAAAATAAAAAAGTTATAGCTCGCAGAATAAAGCAATGCAAAATAATTATTTTTTATATATAAACATTTTTATAGTATAAAAGCACCAAAACATAAAAAAATGATATAAATGAGGTATCGCTGTAATCGTACTAACCCGAAGAATAAAACTGCTTTATCAATTTTACCACATGCTGAACGATATAAACGCCCCCCCAAAAGAAATTCATGAATTGCTGGTTTTTGTTTATTCTGCCTCCCAAAAATTGTAATAAAAAGCAATCAAAAAATAAGACCTCACATGACTCTGTGAGCCAAAATAAGAAAAAATTATAGCTCTCAAAATGTGATGATGCAAAAACTATTTTTTGCAATAAAAAGCGTCTTTTAGCATGTGACAGCTGCCAATCATAAAAACCCGCAATAAATAGTAAATCAAACCCCACCTTTATCACCCCCTTAGTTAGGGAAAAATAATAAAATTTTAAAAAAATGTATTCATTTCCATTTTCCCATTAGGGTTAGGGTTGGCGCTAAATTTAGGGTTAGAGTTGGGACTAAAGTTAGGTTTAGGGGTGTGTTAGGTTTAGGTTTGTGGTTAGGGGTGTGTTGGGGTTAGGGTTGGAGTTAGAATTAGGGGGTTTCCACTGCTTAGGCACATCCATGGCTCTCCAAACGTGACATGGCGTCTGATCTCAATTCCAGCCAATTCGGCGTTGAAAAAGTCAAGCGGTGCTCCTTCCCTTCTGAGCTCTGCCATGCGCCCAAACAGTAGTTTACCCCATATATGGGGTATCAGCGTACTCAGGACAAATTTCAAAATAATTCTCGGGGTGTAATTTCTTCTGTTACACTTGGGAAAATAAAAAATTGGGGGCGAAAATATCATTTTTGTGGAAAACAATATGATTTTTTATTTTTACGGCTCTACGTTACAAACTTCTGTGAAGCACTTGAGGGTTCAAAGTGCTCATCACACATCTTGATAAGTTACTTTGGGGGTCTAGTTTCCAAAATGGGGTCACTTGTGGGGGGTTTCCACTGTTTAGGCACATCAGGGGCTCTCCAAACGCGACATAACAACTGCAGACCATTCCATCAAAGTCTGAATTACTAAACGTAACTACTTCTATTCCGAGCTCCGACGTGTGCCCACACAGTAGCTTTCTCCCACATATAGGGTATCAACGTACTCAGGACAAATTGGACAACAACTTTTGGGGTCCTATTTCTCCCGTTACCCTTGGGAAAATAAAAAAATGGTGACTAAAAGATCACTTTTGTGGGAAAAAAATAGGATTTTTTATTTTCATACCCGGGCATTATAAACTTGTGTGAAGCACTTGGGGGTTCAAAGTGCTCACCACAGATCTAGATAAGTTCCTTAGGGGGTCTAGTTTCCAAAATGGGGTCACTTGTGGGGGTGTTTACACTGCTTAGGCACATCAGGGGCTCTGCAAACTGAACATGACACCCATCAAATTCTTCATTCCAAAATGTCATTACTTCCTTTCCGAGCCCTACCGTGCACCCAAACAGTATTTCCCCCCCACATATGGGGTATCAGTGTACTCAGGAAAAATTGGACAACAACTTTTGGGGTCCAATTTCCTTGGGAAAAATCAAAAATTGGGGACTAAAAAATCATTTTTGTGGAATTTTTTGTTTTTCACACCCAGGCATTATAAACTTTAGTGAAACACTTGGGGGCTGGATGTACTCACAACAGATCTAGATAAGTTCCTTAGGAGGTCTAGTTTCCAAAATGGTGTCACTTGTGGGGGTTTCCACTGTTTAGGCACATCAGGTGCTCTCCAAACGCGACATGGCGTACAGTCTATTCTGTGTTGAAAAAGTCAAACTGCACTCCTTCCCTTCCGAGCTTTGCCATGCACTCAAACAGTGGTTTACCCTCACATATTGGGAATCGGCGTACTCAGGACAAATTGCACAATAACTTTTGGGGTCTTGTTACCCTTGAGAGAATAAAAATTGGGGTGAAAAGATCATTTTTGTGGAAAAAATATGATTTTTTAAATTTACAACTCTACGTTATAAACTTGTGTGAAGCACTTGGGGGGTTCAAAGTGCTCACCACAGATCTAGATAAGTTCCTTAGGGGGTCTAGTTTCTAAAATGGGGTCACTTGTGGGGGGTTCTCACTGTTTAGGCACATCAGCGGCTATCCAAATGCGACATGGCGTCCAATCTCGATTCCAGCCAATTTTGGTTTGAAAAAGTCAAATGGCGCTCCTTCCCTTCCAAGCTCTGCCGTGCGCCCAAACAGTATTCCCCCCCACATATGGGGTATCAGCGTACTCAGGACAAATTGGACAACAACTTTAGGGGTCCAATTTCCTTGGGAAAAATCTAAAATTGGGGACTAAAACATAATTTTTGTCAAATTTTTTTTTTTTTCACACCCGGGCATTATAAACTTTAGTGAAACACTTGGGGGTTCAAAGTGCTGACAACAGATCTAGATAAGTTCCATAGGTGGTCTAGTTTCCAAAATGGTGTCAATTATGGGGAGTTTCTACTGTTTAGGCACATCAGGGGCTCTCCAAACGCGACATGGAGTCCAATCTCAATTCCAGCCAATTTTGGTTTTAAAAAGTCAAACGGCGCACCTTCCCTTCCGAGCCCTGCCGTGCGCCCAGACAGTGGTTTTCCCCCACATATGGGGTATCGGCGTAATCTGAAGAAATTGCTCAACAACTTTTTCTGTCCATTTTCTCCTTTTAACCTTGTTAAAATAAAAAAATTGTTTGTAAAATATCATTTTTGTGACTAAAAAGTTAAATGTTCATTTTTTCTTCCAAGTTGCTTCAGCTCCTGTGAAGCACCTGAAGGGTTAATAAACTTCTTGAATGTGGTTTTGAGTACCTTGAGGGGTGCAGTTTTTCGAATGGTGTCCCTTTTGGGTATTTTCTGCCATATAGACCCCTCAAAGTGACTTCAAATGTGAGGTGGTCCATAAAAAAATGGTTTTGTACAATTTGTTGTAAAAATGAGAATTCACTGGTCAACTTTTAACCCTTATAACTTCGTAACAAAAAAAATGTTGATTCCAAAATTGTGCTGATGTAAAGTAGACATGTGGGAAATGTAATTTAGTAACTATTTTGTAAATTGCAAAATTTTCACCATATTTCCATTTTTTTCATAAATAAACGCAAGTTATATCGAAAATTTTTTACCACTAGCATGAAGTACAATATGTCACGAGAAAACATTCTCAGAATCGCGAAGATCCGTTGAAACGTTCCAGAGTTATAACCTCATAAAGAGACAGCGTTCAGAACTGTAAAAATTGGCCGGGTCATTAACGTGCAAACCACCCTTGGGGGTTAAGGAGTCAACCAAAAATATGTTCTTTATTGAGGAGAAGTTGATCACAAAGAAATCTGGCATTATGTTTTTATATTAAAACATAATATTATGGCATTATGTTTTTATATTAAAACCAGCATTGTATGTGGCTGTGACTGATATCACATCTCCGCTTCATTTAAGCATTTGCGACTAAGCTGCAACACTTTTCCCTCTAATCTCATACAACCCCTAACTTTTGAAACACTGACAGCCATTAGTCATCATTTTCTTTCAACTCTGACATTCTCCATCCTTTTAAAGAAACGTGTAATAAAATGCTTTTCTGAAGGAAAATGGGGGTTAAAAGAAAAATGGCACTCTTTACTCAGCAAATGCACTTGTAACAGGTGTACTTTATTTTCTTTACAGCAGAGTAGAATAGGAGGAATCCAGGTTATTGTGGATGGTCTCTTTAGCAGGCTTTCTGCTCTCATTGCAGCTAGAAAGCGAGTCTAATGGTAAAGAACCTGCTTAATAACTTAATAATCTCTGTACCTCACGGGTATGCAGGATACAGCAAACCTTCTCATTTATGCTTACAGAGCATTTGATGGCCAATACTTTGCTTTCTTGCGTACATAGATAATAAATTTTAATCTATAATCTGTGAGCAAAGTTTTGGAGTCCTGTTGTAATTAACATGACTGATTTTGCAGTAAACAAACTAACAATTAAAATGTTCATATAAGTGTTTGGATTAAAAGCCATCCAGTATTTCAGATATCCTTGTGTGATTGCCATAAAACTGAACAGACACTTTCATTCTTAAAATACCGTATATACTCGTGTACAGTCATGGCCAAAAGTTTTGAGAATGACACACATATTATATTTTCACATGATCTGCTGCCCTCTGGTTTTTATGTGTGTTTGACAGATGTTTTTATCACAGACAGAAATATAATAATTGCAAACATATGAGTAACAAAAGCTTATATTGACAGTTAGAATGAGTTAATGCAGCGAGTCAATATTTGCAATGTTGAGCCTTCTTCTTCAGGACCTCTGCAATTCTCCCTGGCATGCTCTCAATCAACTTCTGGACCAAATCCTGACTGATAGCAGTCCATTCTTGCACAATCAATGCTTTCATTTTGTCAGAATTTTTAGGTTTTTGTTTGTCCACCCGTATCTTGATGATTGACCACAAGTTTTCAATGGGATTAAGATCTGGGGAGTTTCCAGGCCATGGACCCAAAATCTCTATGTTTTGTTCCATTTAGTTATCACCTTTGCTTTATGGCAAGGTGCTCCATCATGCTGGAAAAGGCATTGTTGATCGCCAAACTGCTCTTGGAGGGTTGGGAGAAGTTGCTCTTGGAGGACATTCTGGTACCATTCTTTATTCATGGCTGTGTTTTTAGGCAAGACTGTGAGAGAGCCGATTCCCTTGGCTGAGAAGCAACCCTACACATGAATGGTTTTAGGATGCTTAACAGTTGGCATGAGACAAGACTGGTGGTAGCGCTCACCTTGTCTTCTCCGAATGAGGCGTTTTCCTGATGTCCCAAACAATCGAAAAGTGGATTCATCAGAGAAAATAACTTTACCCCAGTCCTCAGCAGTCCACTGCCTGTACCTTTTGCAGAATATCAGTCTGTCCATGATGTTTTTTCTGGAGAGAAGTGGCTTCTTTGCTGCCCTCCTTGAGACCAGGCCTTGCTCCAATAGTCTCCGCCTCACAGTGCGTGCAGATGCACTCACACCTGCCTGCTGCCATTCCTGAGCAAGCTCTGCACTGATGGTAGCCCGATCCCGCAGCTGAAACACTTTTAAGAGACGGTCCTGGCGCTTGCTGGTCTTTCTTGGGTACCCTGGAGCCTTTTTGGCAACAATGGAACCTCTCCCTTGAAGTTCTTGATGATGCGATAGATTTTTGACTGAGGTGCAATCTTTCTAGCTGCGATACTCTTCCCTGTTAGGCCATTTTTGTGCATTGCAATGATGACTGCACGTGTTTCTTTAGAGATAACCATGGTTAACAGAAGAGAAAAAATGATGCCAAGCACCAGCCTCCTTTTAAAGTGTCCAGTGGTGTCATTCTTACTTAATCATGACAGATTGATCTCCAGCCATGTCCTCATCAACACCCACACCTGTGTTAATGGAGCAATCACTGAAAAGAGGTTAGCTGGTCCTTTTAAGGCAGGGCTGCAATGATGTTGAAATGTGTTTTGGGGGATAAAGTTCATTTTCTAGCCAAATATTGACTTTGCAAGTAATTCCTGTTAAGCTGATCACTCTTTATAACATTCTGGAGTATATGCAAATTGCCATTAGAAAAAGTGAAGCAGTAGACTTTGTAAAAATTAATATTTGTGTCATTCTCAAAACTTTTGGCCATGACTGTATAAGCCGAGATTTTCAGCACCTTTTTTTGTGCTGAAAATGCCCCCTCGGCTTATACACGAGTCATAGGGTAGAAACCAGTGGGGGAGGGGATGCGGCGGCAGGAGCCGGTGGCTGGGACATCATACTCACCCTCCCCGTGCCATCGCTGAATGTCCTGTAATCCTGCTTTCTCCCCGGCTTCCTGCAGCTCTCCAGCGCTGAGCGGTGACGTAATACCCGCTCATTAAGGTCATGTAATATGGACGCGACGCCACTCCCATGGGCGTGGCCTCCATATTCATGGCCTTAATGAGCGGTATTACGTCACCGCTCAGCGCTGGAGAGCTGCAGGAAGCCGGGGAGAACGCAGGATTGCCGCCGGGACGTTCAGCGATGGCACAGGGAGGGTGAGTATGATGGGGGGAGCATGGAGGAGGACAAGGAGCACAGAGCAGGACGGAGGGAGGACGGAGAGCACAGAGCAGAATGGGGGGAGGCCGGAGAGCACGGAGCAGGACGGGGGGAGGACGGAGAGCACGGAGCAGAACGGGGGAGGACGGAGAGCACGGAGCAGAACGGGGGAGGATGGAGAGCACGGAGCAGAACGGGGGAGGACGGAGAGTACGGAGCAGAACGGGGGAGGACGGAGAGCACGGAGCAGGACGGGGGGAGGACGGAGAGCACTGAGCAGGACGGGGGGAGGAAGAGCACGGAGCAGAACGGAGGGAGGACGGAGAGCACGGAGCAGGACGGGGGGAGGACGGAGAGCACTGAGCAGGACGGGGGGAGGAAGAGCACGGAGCAGAACGGGGGGAGGGCGGAGAGCACGGAGCAGAACGGGGAGGACGGAGAGCACGGAGCAGAACGGAGGGAGGACGGAGAGCACGGAGCAGGACGGGGGTGGGCACAGAGGAGAATGGGGGAGTGCAGAGCTGGATAGGGGAGCACGGAGCAGGACGGGGGAGGATGGAAAGCACGGAGCAGGACAGGATAATGGAGCAGGAGGAGGGGAGCACAGAGGAGAATGGGGGCGCACAAAGCTGGATGGGGGAGCACAGAGCAGGACGGCAACTTATACACCTGGCTTATACATGAGTCAATAAGTTTTCCAAGTATTTTGTGGCAAAATTAGGGGGGTCGGCTTATACACGGGTCGGCCAATACATGAGTATATACGGTAAATAGTTTTCCCATTAGACACTTGTTTGGAATGTTTCCTTGTCCTGGCTTCACTGAGAGTATCTCTTATGAGTTTATAAAGGTTTTGAAGTAGTTCAACTACAGATTACAGAGGTTGCAGTCGCACAGGGGTCCTGGAGACCAAGAGAGCCCCAAAATATATATAATATTATATACATATATATTGTGGTAGATTGGTTCACTTGGCTCTCACAGAGGTAGACACAGGAGCGCTTCTTGGGTTACTCTTCTGCTGGTTTCTTAGAGCACAGCATAAACCAATGCAGGCCTAAGAACCACCTAGTCACCCAGGCATTCTTACTCTTCTCTTCTCTTAACCATCTCAGAGATGCATGGTCCAACACTAGTTTAAATCTACTGCCTAGTAGGTAATACACTGTGTGCAGAATAATGAAGCAAGTTGTATTTGAGAGGATTCTTTTTATTATTGAACAACAACTATGTTCTCAATCAACCCAAAAGACTCATAAATATCAAAGCTTAATATTTTTGGAAGTTTGAGTGTTTTTTTTTTTTTAGATTTGGCTATCTTAGGAGGATATCTGTTTGTGCAGGTAACTATTATTGTGCAGAATTATTAGGCAACTTAATAAAAACCAAAATTATACCCATCTCACTTGTTTATTTTCACCAGGTAAACCAATATAACAACACAAAATTTAGAAATAAACATTTCTGACATTCAAAAACAAACAAACAAAAAATCAGTGACCAATATAGCCACCTTTCTTTACTATTAAACTCAAAAGCCTTCCATCCATAGATTCAGTCAGTTGCTTGATCTGTTTACGATCAACATTGTGTGCAGCAGCCACCACAGCCTCCCAGACACTGTTCCGAGAGATCATAGAATCATAGAATCATAGAATCATAGAATGGTAGAGTTGGAAGGGACCTCCTGGGCCATCTGGTCCAACCCCTGCTCAAAGCAGGATTCTCTAAATCATCCCAGACAGATGTCTGTCCAGCCTCTGTTTGAAGACTTCCATTGAAGGAGAACTCACCACCTCTCGTGGCAGCCTGTTCCACTCCTTGATCACCCTAACTGTCAAAAAGTTTTTTCTAATATCTAATCTGTGTCGCCTCCCATTCAGTTTCATCCCATTGCTTCTAGTCTTTCCTTGTGCAAATGAGAATAAAGATGATCCTTCTACAATGTGAAAGCCCTTGAGATATTTGTAGACAGCTATTAAGTCTCCTCTCAGTCTTCTTTTTTGCAAGCTAAACATTCCCAAATCCTGCAACCGTTCCTCATAGGACATGGTTTGCAGACCGGTCACCATTCTGGTGGCTCTTCTTTGAACTTGCTCCAGTTTGTTGATGTCTTTTTTAAAATGTGGTGCCCAAAACTGGACACAGTATTCCAGATGAGGTCTGACCAAAGAGGAGTAGAGGGCAATAATGACCTCACGTGATCTAGACTGTATGCTTCTGTTGATACATCCTAGAATTGTATTTGCCTTTTTTGCTGCTGCATCACACTGTTGACTCATGTTCAGTCTGTTATCAATTAGTATACCCAAGTCTTTTTCACATGTGCTGTTACTTAGCCCTATTCCTCCCATTTTGTATATGCTTTTTTCATTTTTATTGCCCAGATGTAGTACTTTGCATTTTTCCCTGTTAAAAACCATTCTGTTAGTTGCTGCCTACTGCTCCAGTTTATTTATATCTTTTTGAATCAGATGTACTGTTTTCACTCCCTGTAGATCTCACATTTTATGAGGGACCACAGGTTCTCTATGGGGTTCATATCAGGTGAACAAGGGGGCCAGGTCATTATTTTTTCTTCTTTTAGACCTTTACTGGCCAGCCACGCTGTGGAGTATTTGGATGCATGTGATGGAGCATTGTCCTGCCTGAAAATCATGCTTTTCTTGAACGATACCGACTTTTTCCTGTACCACTGCTTGAAGAAGGTGTCTTCCAGAAACTGGCAGTAGGTCTGGGAGTTGAGCTTCACTCCATCCTCAACCCGAAAAGGTCTCACAAGTTAATCTTTGATGATACCAGCCCATACCAGTACCCCACCTCCACCTTGCTGGCGTCTGAGTCGGAGTGGAGCTCTCTGCCCTTTACTGATCCAGCCTCGGGCCCATCCATCTGGCCCGTCAAGAGTCACTCTCATTTCATCAGTCCATAAAACCTTAGAATATCAGTCTTAACATATTTCTTGGCCCAGTCTTGACGTTTTATCTTATGTTTCTTGTTCAAAGGTGGTCATTTTTCAGCCTTCCTTACCTTGACCATGTCCCTGAGTATGGCACACCTTGTGCTGTTTGATACTCCAGTAACGTTGCAGCTCTGAAATATGGCAAAACTGGTGGCAAATGGCATCTTGGCAGCTTCACGCTTGATTTTCCTCAATTCATGGGCAGTTATTTTGCGCCTTTTTTTATCAACACGCTTCTTACGACCATATTGGATATTTGCCATGAAACGCTTGATTGTTTGGTTATCACGCTTTAAAAGTTTGGCAATTTCAAGACTGCTGCATCCCTCTACAATACATCTCACAATTTTTGACTTTTCAGAGTCCGTCAAATCTCTCTTCTGACCCATTCTGCCAAAGGAAAGGAAGTTGCCTAATAATTAAGCACACCTTATATAGGGTGTTGATGTCATTAGACCACACCCCTCCTCATTACAGAGATGCAAATCACTTGATTTACATAATTGGCAGTTGGCTTTCAGGCCTATGCAACTTGGAGTAGGACAACATGTATAAAAAGGATGATGTGATCAAAATACTCATTTGCCTAATAATTCTGCACACAGTGTATTTCAGATTATCAACAGGCCATTTGATGGCTAAGCACTCTTTCTCGAAAATGTCATAATTTTTCTCTCAGGAAGAGAGCTTCCGACTCAGATACAGAATGGGATGTTCTTCACCATTTATCCCTTGAGACAGCACGGCTCCCAACCTGACTTCTGATGCATATGTCTGGACCGCAGATTCTTTACTGAAATCTGGTGCGACCAGGACTGGATGTTTGCACAGGGCCAGTTTCAGCTCTTAGAATGCCATTTCTGTTTTATCAGTCCATTTGACCATCGTTGATTTGGTGCCTTTAAAAGATCCTTCAGTGGTGCGACAATCATGGCGAAAATTTGCATAAACCTCCAGTAATACCCACAAAATCAGGTATCGCTCTCACCTGCTTCTTGGAAAGTGTTTGCGGCCACTTACAGATTGCCTTGACCTTGTTTACTTGTGGCTTGATTTTGCCTCTCCTGACCTTGTAGCCTAAGTATTTGGTCTCTTCCTTCCCATAGCACTTATTTTGGATTTATGGTAAACCCCGCCTTACTCAGAGCATTCAGAATCACCTGTACCTTTGGTAGATGACTACCGCAGACTGGGCTGAAGGTCACTATGTGATCGAGGTAGGCTATGGCGTACTTCTTATGGGGAGCTAGGATCCGATACATGGCATGGCCCTCTAGATGGTGGCTGGGGCACCCTGTAGTCCGAAAGGCATTCTTGGATATTGAAAGCACCCATCAGGTGTTGAGAAGGCCGTCTTCTCCTTGGCTCTCTGGGACAGGGGAATTTGCCAGCAGCCCTTTGTCAGGTTGAGGGTGGTAATGTACCTTGCAGGTTCAAGCCTCTCATTGAGTTCATTGACTCACGACATCGGCTAGGCGTCAAATTTGGACACATCATTCAGCCTGCGGTATTCGTTCCAAAATCGCCACTCACCGCTGGGCTTCAGAACGAGTACGATGGACTCAGACATCCAATTTTTGGACTCCTCTATCACACCAAGGTCACCTCATTTGAGATTATCTCCTGGTGTGCTTCGTGAATCCTTCACCCTTATATGCGGCTTCATCAGAACGTGATGCTCTACCACCTGCGTGCGCCCCTGCAACTTCGAGAATAGGTCATGATTCCGCTTTAGAAGTTCTTGACAGTGTTGATTCTGGGCCGGTGAAAAGTCTACTCAAACATGACATCCTCCAAATTTGGTTTTGGGCAAGCTCCCAGGCATGGGGCTTCCAGTGATTCCCAATCTTGCCACGGCTTTAGCAAGTTCACGTGGTATACTTGGTGAGGCTTTCTTCGTCCTGGCTGGTGGACCTTGTAATTAACCTCGCTCAGCTTTTACACCACCTCGTATGTGTCTTGCCACTTGGCCAGGAACTTGCTCTCGACTGTGGGAATAAGCACCAGTACGCGGTCCCAAAGGCTGGAATTGTCTTGACCTCGCTGACTTGTTATAATCCCTTGCCTGTACCTACTGTGCCTGGAGGAGATGTGACTTCAGGATAGGCATCACTTTCCCCATTCTCTGCTGCATCTGGGAGACGTGCTGTATGAAGATCCGATGGGGGCTTGACCTCAGCTTCCCAGGTTTCCTTAGTGATATCCAAGAGTCCTTGCGAATGTCAACCATACATGAGCTTGAATGGAGAGAAACCAGTGGAGGCTTGAGGAACTTCCCTGACAGAGAAGAGCAGAAGCGGAAACAGATAGTCCCAGTCTCGACCATCCTTCTCAATGATTTTCTTTAGCATAGCCTTTAAGGTCTTATTGAAGCGCTCCACTAGGCCATCTGTCTGCGGATGGTAGATGGCTGTCTGGGCAATCTGGAGGACCCTACACAGCTTCTTCATCACCTTGCTCATGAAGAGAGTCCCTTGGTCCATCAAGATCTCCTCTGGCAGGCCGGTCCTAGAATAAATATGCACAAGCTCTCGGGCTATACACTTAGCAGAGGAGTTGCTCAGTGATGCCGCCCCTGGGTAATGGGTCACATTGTTCTTGACCAACAGGATGTATTGATGTCCCCGTGCAGACTTAACTATATGACCTACTAGGTCCATCGTAATACTCTCAAATGGGACCTCTATAAAAGGTAATGGGACCAGTGGTCATCGGAAATGGGAAGAGGCAGCAGTTATCTGGCAGGTGGGGCAGGACCTACAATAATTTATGATCTCCTGGTAGCATTTGGGCCAATACAACCCCCGCATTATACTCTCCTAAGTTTTTTCTGCACTCAGATGTTCCCCCCAAAACATGTAAATGTGCTATGTCTACAACTCTCCACCGATAGGGACCTGAAACCAACAACTGCTCCATGATTTCCCCTCACCTCAGTTTACTCCTCATTGAGTACAAAGTGTGGGAACCTGGTGTCTGCCCCCGGCTCTTGAGCAGCCCTGTTCCAGACATTAACATTACTAAACGCCCCCTTTAAGGCAAGTTCCCTAATTTGAGTAGTCCCAATATTCTCTCCAGACACTCTCAACTCAAAGAGGGTGGTCTCCTTGGTCACTATCTCTTGCTCCTCTCTGGCCAGGACACACGGGGGACTCTTCCACCTTTGATTTAAACAGGGTTTCTTCCCCAGGAGTTTGTGTTTTGTACAAGACACTCGGTACAGTCCTCTTTTTCCACCAGTTCCAAAAACCAGAAAAGTCTTGCCTCCACTATGATGGGATGTATCAAGTCCTTGACTATCCCGACCTCATGGGACTTGGTTCCACAGTCTTTTCTCATGGTTAATCTGACCACAGAGTAGTCCTTGGTGTCTCTGTGTGTGCAGCAAATGCTCAAAAATTTTCAGGAATGAGTTGGTGGGGAAGTGTAGCACTGATCTGGTTCACCAAACTTCCTGAATCTAAAAGACTAAGTACTATTACCCCCTTAAAAGACACAGTAGATGCCTGCAGTCCGTCACCGGGTTGCCAGTCAACACTCCAGGCCGGATAGGAGTAATAGAAACAACGATGCCCTATGTTGCAGTCCATCAGTTCAGGGAACATGTTACACCATGTAGCTATTTGTCCAGGATTGAGACATCGCCACCAGATCATGTCCTTAACAGCAGCCTTTGGTAGATCCTCAGAGTAATTTGGATACCTCCCAATTATGGGCCTGGTCCTCCTCCGAGATCAACCTGCCCCCTTTTGGGTATTCCAGTATGGTGAAATGATGGTGTCCTGTTTCCCTAGGAATTCAAATAAATAACTTTATTCAGGGAATTACTTACTGACCATATGACTAAAGGGTTAGTAATGGATAGGCATCTTATTGACACCTCTCCATTACTAACCTGTGGGCTTGATGTCAACTGAAAATACTAAGGTGACATTAACCCCACAAATATGAACCCCAGTTGCCACCACCAGGGCAAGTGGGAAGAGCCAGGCAAAGCACCAGAATGAGCGCATCTAATAGAGGCACCTTTTCTGAGGTGACTGCAGGCTGCTATTTTAGTATTGGGGGGCAATATCCATGGCCCTTACCAGACTGAGAATACCAGCCCCCAGCTGTTAGCTTTAGCTCGGCTGGTTGTCAAAAATTGGGGGGTGCACCATTTTTTTAAATTATTTATTCAAATAATTAAAAATAATAGCATAGGACCTCTCTATTATTGATATCCAGCAATGATAAAGCTAACAGTTGAGGGTTGCATTGCTGGTTATCAAAAATAGAGGAGAACCCAAGCCATTTTTTTATTTACTTATTTATAGTGTGGACGCTGGCTGATGAATACTTACAAGGAGGCATTGCAATACAGCCATCAAGGCACATAGAGGGTGAACTCTGACTACATTTTTTGACAATTTTAAAAAGATTGTCGATTGGATTAGATGAAGAATATTTTTTTTGACAATTTTAAAAAGATTGTCAATTGGATTAGATGAAGAATATTTTTTTTGACAAGTTTAAAAAGAATGTCAATTGGATTGTATGAAGAATAGCTTTTTGACAATTTTTAAAGATTGTCAGTTGGATTGGATGAAGCATACATTTTTGGACAATTTAAAAAAGATTGTCAATAGGATTGCATTCATTTAGGAATTTCTGTGTACACATAACTATACAAAGACAGAATCGGGCTATGAATTCATGGAAAGAAGGCTTCATGCTGTGGACTGTGGAAGAATCCAAAACAAAGAATGTGGAAGGACTTGCCTGTAAAATAATATTTTCTCAAGTCAGGAAATTGACCTCAACCCTTACTAGATCCATATGTAAAGGTTCAAAGAAAAAGTCACATAGAGTTAATGAGTAGCGATCAGCAAGCACTAAAATACTTGTATGCTCATTACTTGAACCAAGCAATTTCAAATTTTCCATGCTCGTTTCGAGAAAGGAGTATAATGGAGTCAATGGGAAATCTGACCATTTGTCAGGCAGACCCTACAAGGAGGTCTGGAAGGCAGTGAAAATGTTAAAATGGATGGAAAAACTGCTGAATGGAAGGAGAACAGCATGGGGAAGAAGCCTGGAAGCATCTCTGACTCCCTGATCGCTGCTGAGAACAATGGTGTTACACTTTTACTCCACTTAAAGGACTGACAATGAAACATTCAAACCAAAGAGAAATTGGAGCTTACAAAAAAGTTAGAGAAGGTTTTTTTCCTGTATAATGACTTGTATAGAAGGCAAAATTTAAAAAGGATTTAAAAAATTCTAAGTAAACTAAATTTACATTTTTTATTAAAAAATTGGAAATTTATGTGTAATTTATGACGGAAGCAAAAAGTGCTAAAAATAGGGCACTTAGGGTGTGTTTCCACGGTCAGTAATTGCTGCCTGTTTGACGCTGTGTACTGGCGCAGCGTCAAACACGCAGCGTCCAGATGTTACAGCATAGTGGAGAGGATTTCAAGAAATCCCATCTCCACTATGCGTAAAAACACGCAGGCGGCAGACCTGCGTTAACGGACATGTCTTTTTAGATCGCAGCATGTCCTTTTCCCTTGCGGCGACGCTCCGTCGCCGCAAGGGAAATAACACAGGCCTATGTAGCGCTGCGGTTATTCCGGATGTGTTCAATGAGCACATCCGGATTCACATCGCTTTCACAAGGGGACGGGCTTTGAGCAGAGTGGACTTTCCGCTCTGTCCAAAGCACTGTGGTTCCGGACCGTGGAACCACAGCCTTAGAGGGACTCAGATACACTCTGTATTAGACATAAAGGAGGGCTTCATACACATTCTGTTCAAATTGCCATGCAGTGGTACTCTTAGACTCATAAAGGCTTTGCATTAAGTGCAAATCCTAGCAAAAATTACAAGCAGGGTCATCCATACAACCCTGAAGGCACCAGCTGTAGTGCCTCATTCAAATATTGTGAACAACGTGTAGTTGTGATACTCCTACACTCATAAAAGCTCTGCATACAGTGCAAAGCCTGCCAATAATTGCAAGCAGGGTCATCTATACATCCTAGAAGTCACCAACTGGAGTGCTTCATAAAAAAATTAAGAAAGTGTAGTTGGGGTACTTCTACATTCATAAAAGCTTTGCACAAAGTGCAAAGCCAGGAAAAAATTATAAGGAGGGTCGTCCAGTCATCCATAGACCGTAGAAGGCAACATCTAGAGGACCTCATTTAAAATTGAACATTAAAAACACTTTATGTGCTGCTGATTGTAAGGAAAAGTCAGGTCTAATCCAGTCTTTGTTCATTTTTATCAGAGTGAGCATGCCGACACTTTCTGTTGACAGGCAAAAGCAGTGGAACTAAAAGCCCAATCTGACAAGATGCTAGCGCAGGGCTGTGCAACACCTCCAAGGCATAGAAAGACAGCTCGTGACAGGTGAACAGCTTTGAGACTCAATAGCTGAAGGTCACAGAGGAATTTATTGCTTGACCATCTTTAAAAACTTTTCACTCCTTGTCAAAAATACCCGGTCATCAGGCCCTGGATGTGGTGCTGGTGTCATGAAATTGGCCCATGCCTTTCACAGTGTAGCCCTGCCTCTGCTGTGTGTTTCCTGGTCTCTCCTCCTTGGTTAGTCAAAGCTTGTTCCCTGCTGCTATCGTTTTCTGATGGGAATTTTTTCAACATATTTTTCACAATAGCCTTCTGGTATAGCACCATTTTTAAAGACCTCTCCACCTCAGGAAGAAGAGATGCAAAGTTCTACTTCTAGCATGGATCTAGCAGAGTGAACAACCAGTACTCTTTTTTTGCCAAAGATGAATGTAATGGGAAGGTCTAGGGAAAGACAGTGGTACATAAAGTCTGCCATATGTGCCAAGGTCCCTACAGCCAACACTTCCCTGTCTCCACCATGATGACTACTCTCCATCTCTTCCTCCTCCAGCTCTTCCTCCTCATTCCTCTCCTCAGCCCATCCACGTAGGAGAAACGGGACAAAGCTTAAGTGGGTTCTAACCTTTTTTGCCCTCAGCCACTTTTGCTATTTATTTATTATTTACTGCAGGGCATTTGCTCATTTTCTTGTCATCTTAGGTTTTCACTGTATGATAAGCAGTCAATGATGCCACACCTTTGACTGAAACCCGGCGACCAGCGGGAGGAGTAAATTTTATTTCCTCCTGGTAGTCATGTTTTCAGTGCAGTGGAAGGGCAGCTTTTTAGAATGCTATTAACTTGCAGGTTATAACATTTAGCGAACATGACCAGTTCTCTTTAGTGCAAATTGCCTGGATAACTTCTGAAGCAGCAAAGTGTGAAAATCTAAATTTGTGTTAGTCTCCAAATTTTTAGCTATGACTGTACATGAAATAAAGTTTAAATTGTATTCCATTAGTGATGGCTACATCATCTAAATTGCTTAATCGTACACGTGCAAAAAACATGCTAATATTATTTCCTATATTTTATGGTGTCAAACAACCCCAGTTGAGTTCTGACATTATAATGTAGTGCAGGCTACGTTTCCTGACAGGCATGTGATCTGTTAGACAATGAACTATGTCTACTGACAACTTTGAGTTGGCAGCAAAGTGTCACAATGTGCTCTTTCTTTTTTGTTAATGTTTTAATTTAAAAATATTTAGTTTTATTGTAAAGAGCCGAGAAAGGGTTGTAAATTGACTGTAAAGATATTATATTTGATTATGTATTGTGTATGTATTACAGCAATTTTTTTAAAATGTATGCAAACAGTACCACATACAGTCATGGCTGAAAGTGTTGGCACCTTTGAAATTCATTTTCTGGAACAAGTATTTCTGTCAGACAATTATTGCATATGCACTTGTTTATTTCCTTTGTGTATATTGGAGCAACACAAAAGAAAAGAATATTGGATATAATTTCTCACAAAACTCCAAAAATGGACTGGATAAAAATGTTGGCACCTTTACAAAGTTGTGGGTAAACAACTTTATTTTAAGCATGTGTTGCTCATTCAAATTCACCTGTGGCAAGTAACAGGTGTGGGTACTATGAAAATCACACCCAAACTAGATAAAAAGTGAAGAAGTTGACTGAATCTTTGCAGTGTGTGTCTGTGTGTGCCACACTAAGCATATAGAACAGAAAGAGGAGGAGAGAACTGTCTGAGGACTTGAGAACCATAATTGTTAAAAAATATCAACAATCTCAAGGTTACTTTGTCCACGGTGTGCAGCATAATCAAGAAGTTTACAACCCCTGGTGCTGTAAACTAAAGAAAAGAAAAAAGTGTATGTATATATCAGCAGGGATCACCAGCAGTCTTATATTTCCAATACAAAATCAATTTTATTAGACATGACACCACATTTAACAAAACACTGAGATTTAAAAACAATTAAAAAGTCTTAACACCAAGACTGGGGTTACATCAATATTCAGTACAATACTGCAAAGTGTCCAAACGTCCGTAAATAAAGGTGTGCAGATTATTTAATATACACTGATGTTCCAAGTTGCACAAAATAACACCAAATAAGACCTTATATGCATGCTAATTATAGGCAGGACCATCAAAACACACTCAAAAGTTCTAACATATATATGTCAGCGGACTAGATGGATATATAAAGCCAGTTTACCCTGGAAAAATCCTTACCCCTATCACATGCAAAACCTGGCGCTGTAGCTAATCTTCCTGGACGTGGACAACAGAGAAAAATTTATGAAAAGTGGCAACGTAGGATAGTCTGGAGGGTAGATAAGCAGCCCCAATGAAGTTCCAAAGAAATTCAAGCTGCACTACAGTCTCAGAGTGCATGAGTGTCAGCACGAACTATCCGTCAACATTTGACTGAAATTTAAACGTTATGGCAGGAAGACTCAACTGATGACAAAGAGACATAGAAAAGCTAGACTGCAGTTGGCCAAAATGTATGTGACTAAGAAAAAATCCTTCTGGGAAAGCATCTTGTGGACAGATGAGACCAAGATACAGCTGTTCTTTAAAGCACATCATTCTATTGTTTACCAAAACTGTAATGTGGCCTACAAAGAAAAGAACACAGTAACTACAGCCAAATATTGTGGAGGTTCAAAAAATATTTTGACGTTGTTTTGCAGCCTGTGGTACTGAGTGCCTTGACTGTGTGCAAGGCATAATGAAATCTGAAGATTACCTAAGTATTTTGGGTCGCAGTGTAGTGCCCAGCGTCAGAAAGCTGGGTTAGCGTTCAAGGTCATGGGTCTTCCAGCAGGACAATGACATCAAACATAATTCAAGAAGCACCCAGAAATGGATGGAAACCAAGCACTGGAGAGTTCGAAAGTGGCCAGCAATGAGTCCAGATTTCAATCCCATTGAACGCCTAAGGAGAAAATCTTAAAATTGCTGTTGGGAGCAGGCACCCTTCAGAGAGTGGTCCAAAATTCCAGTTGAGATGTGTAAGGAGATTTTTGATGGTTATAGAAAGCGATTGATTGCAGTTATTTATTTCAAAGGGTGTGCAACCAAATATTAACCCCTTTACTCCTGAAGGTTGTTTGCATGTTAATTACCGGACCAATTTTTTGCAATTCTGACTACTGTCCATTTGTGAGATTATAACTCTGGAATGCTTCAACGGATCTTGGTGAGTCTAACACTGTTTTCTCGTGACATATTGTACTTCATGTTAGTGGTAAAAAATTTTCGATATAACTTGCGTTTATTTATGAAAAAAGCGGAAATATGGTGAAAATTTTTCAATTTTCAAACTTTGAATTTTCATGCCCTTAAATCAGAGTTATATCGCACAAAATAGTTACTAAATAACATTTCCTACATGTCTACTTTACATCAGCACAATTTTGGAACCAAAATTTTTTTTGTTGGGAAGTTATAAGGGTTAAAAGTTGACCAGCGATTTCTCATGTTTACAACATCATTTTTTTTAGGGGCCACATCACATTTGAAGTCACTTTGAGGGGTCTATATGATAGAAAATACTCAAAAGATACACCATTCTAAAAACTGCACCCCTCAACGTGCTGAAAACCACATTCAATAAGTTTATTAACCCTTCAGGTGCTTCACAGGAATTTTTGGAATGTTTTTTAAAAAAAAAATGAACATTTAACTTTTTTTCACAAAATATTTACTTCAGATCCAATTTTTTTTATTTTACTAAGGATAACAGGAGAAATTGGAACCCAAAAGTTGTTGTGCAATTTGTCCTGAGTATGCTGATACCCCATATGAGGGGGGAACAACTGTTTGGGCACGTGGCAGAGCTCGGAAGGGAAGGAGCGCCATTTAAATTTTTCAACGCAGAATTGTCTGCAATTGAGATCGGACGTCATGTCGCATTTGGAGAGCCCCTGATGCGCCTAAACAGTGGAAACCCTCCACATGTGACACCATTTTTGGAAGTAGACCCCCTAAGGAACTTATCTAGATGTGTTCTAGATGTGTGGTGAGCACTTTGAACCCCAAGTGCTTCACAGAAGTTTATAACGTAGAGCCGTAAAAATAAAAAATCATAATTTTTCCACAAAAATGATCTTCTTGCACTCAATTTTTTATTTTCCCAAGGGTAACAGGAGAAGTGTGACCCCAAGAGTTGTTGTGCAATTTGTCCTGAGTACGCCAATACCCCATATGTGGGGGGAACCACTGTTTGGTCATATGGCAGACTCTTTTTATTGCAAAAAAGTTTTTGCAACACCATATTATGAGAGCTATAATTTTTCCATATTTTGGCTCACAGATCCATGTGAGGTCTTGTTTTTTGCGGGATGAGTTGATATTTTTATTGGTACCATTTTCGGGCACATGACATTTTTTGATCACTTTTTATTCCGTTTTTTGGGAGGCAGAATGAACAAAAACCAGCAATTCATGAATTTCTTTTGGGGGGGGCGTTTATACCGTTCCGCATGTGGTAAAATTGATAAGGCAGTTTTATTCCTTGGGTCAGTATGATTACAGTGATACCTCATTTATATATTTTTTTATGTTTTGGCGCTTTTATACAATAAAAAATTTTATATAAAAAATTTATTATTTTTGCATCGCTTTATTCTGAGAGCAATAACTTTTAAAGTTTTTCACTGATGATGCTGTACAAGGGCTTGTTTTTTGCGGGACAAGATGACGTTTTCAGCGGTACCATGATTTTTATATGTCTTTTTGATCGCGTGTTATTCCACTTTTTATGGTATTATGAGAAAGCATTGTTTTTTGCCTTTTTTATGGTTAACTAGTGGGACAGTTTTATAGGTCGGGTCGTTACGGACGTGGGGATACTTAATATGTGTACTTTTATTGTTTAGAATTTTTTTTCACTAAAAAATATTTAATTATTGATATAATAAATATTGATTTTTTAATAATTTTTTTACTATTTTTTAAATATTTTTACAATTTTTTTTTATTTAATTCTTATTTTTACACCTTGTCCCACTATGGGACACTCATTTTCTGCAGGCTGATCGCTTCTACAGCATGCAGATGAAGTAGCATCTGCATGCTATAGAAGCTTGCAGCGCTGCAGCTTCTCTGTGCACTAACCTGAGACTTCCTGATATGCACTGCGCGTGTCAGGAAGTCTCTTTGATCTGGAGACCCGGATGTTGTCATGACGACATCAGGGTCTCCATGGGAACAATCAGGACCCCGCATCATGCCGCGGGGTCTCCGATCCAAAAGCAGAGGGGTGTTATGATTTGGTAGCTGAGGAGAGCAGGCAAAAAAGGAAATACACCAGAGCAGTTGGAAACTATGAGATTGCAGTACCCTGACTAACCACCACAACTAGAGGCAGCGTGGAGCGTTCCTACGTTGGTCCTAGACGCCTCGTCACAGCCTGAGAAACTAACTACACTAAAGATAGAAAGAGGAAAGCTATCTGCCCCGGAGCAGATCCCCAAAGAACATAGAAAGCCCCAAACATGTAATGGCGGTTAGACAAGAAGAAATACTG
This sequence comes from Oophaga sylvatica, assembly GCA_033576555.1. Lineage (NCBI taxonomy): Eukaryota > Metazoa > Chordata > Amphibia > Anura > Dendrobatidae > Oophaga > Oophaga sylvatica. The sequence goes on from JARQOD010000004.1 coordinate 113,962,634, forward strand.
ACACAGACAGAAAAAGTATGAGCAAACGTTGGGGCCCAAACTTACTAAATAGAAAAGGATAGGAAGGGCACTTACTGCAATCCCAAAAAACCCTGAAAAGCACCAACTCTACTAATTTCAAAAACACCTGAGATCACACGACCTCTACCACCTAAATTAGTTCTCTGGTGTAACCAAAAACAAAACAGCAGCCACTGAAAAAACTGGAAAAAGCAAATGTACAAACAACAGTGGCTGAACTGAACTGAGAGGCAAAAAGCCCCAGAGGGGACCCTGAAGGCCCCCACAGAAGTGCAGGACAAAATGAAAAAATCAAGCACAAAAACAAAAAGAAGAAAATGTCTTATCTGTTAGCAGGAGATACAGACACGACACAGCAGGCTACCAAGGAAACAGGAATCAATGATTGAGACCAGAACAATTGATCACCGGCAACCCTGATGGGAAGGTGACTCCCTTATATAAGACCAGTCAGTAACACCTGATTCCCAATCCTCACAATCTTCACTGGACAGTCCAGTACCGTTTGTAACCACCAGAGGGAGCTTCTGCTCAGAACTCATTTCCAGCCTATTCACAACAGTACCCCCCCCTTGAGGAGGGGTCACCGAACCCTCATTTGAGCAACCAGGTCGGTCAGGATGAGTTCTATGATACGCACGGATGAGTCTCCTAGCATGGATGTCCCAAGCAAACACCCAAGAATTGTCTTCCTGACCATAACCTCTCCATTTAACCAAATACTGGAGTTTCCGTCTAGAAAAACGAGAATTCAATATTTTCTCAACCACATACTCCAGATTGCCCTCAACCAAAACAGGGTCAGGAGGCACAATAGTAGGAACCACTGGCTCAACAAACCTCTTCAACAAGGACTTGTGGAACACGTTATGGATCTTAAATGTCCCTGGAAGAAGCAAACGAAAAGAAACAGGGTTAAGAATCTCCATGATATTATAAGGTCCAATGAACCTAGGCTTAAATTTAGGAGATGCCACTCTCATAGGAATATTTCTTGAGGACAACCAGACCAAGTCCCCCACTTTAAACCGAGGACCATCAGTCCTATGCCGGTTAGCAAACCGCTGGGCCCTCTCCTGAGAGAGGGACAACCTCTCCACTACCTGGTCCCAAATCTGTTGCATACGCTCCACAACAGAGTCAACACCTGGGCAGACAGAAGCCTCCGTCTGTCCAGAAGAAAATCGAGGGTGAAACCCAGAATTACAGAAAAATGGAGACATCAAAGTGGCAGAGCTAGCCCTATTATTAAGAGCAAACTCAGCCAAAGGCAAAAAAGAGACCCAGTCATCCTGATCAGCAGACACAAAGCATCTTAGATAAGTCTCCAATGTCTGGTTTGTTCTCTCAGTTTGACCTTTGGTCTGAGGATGAAACGCCGAGGAGAAAGACAATTGAACACCAATTTTAGAACAAAAGGTCCTCCAAAATCTGGAAACAAACTGGACTCCTCTGTCAGACACAATGTTTTCAGGAATGCCGTGTAAACGAACCACGTGCTGAAGGAACAAAGGCACCAATTCAGAGAGGAAGGTAACTTATGTAATGGCACAAGATGTATCATCTTGGAAAACCTATCGCAAATCACCCAGATGACGGTCATTCTCTGAGAAACAGGGAGGTCGGAAATGAAATCCATAGAGATATGGGTCCATGGTCTCTTGGGCACAGGTAATGGCATCACAAACCACTAGAACGAGAGCAAGGCTTGGAGCGAGAGCAAGTCCCGCAGGACTGCACAAACTCCCTGACATCACGAGACAAGGTAGGCCACCAAAAGGACCGACCAACCAAGTCCTGTACCAAATTCGGTGACGGCCAACGCGGAACAATGAATCTCAGACATTACACTCTTTTTTCACTGGTCCGGGACAAACAATTTCCCAACAGGGCAGCGCTCGGGCTTATCCTCCTGGCACCCCTCCAGAGCCAGTCTCAAATTGGGCGAGATGGCGGAAAGAACTACACCCTCTTTCAAAATAACAGAAGGATCAGATAACTCAGGAGAGTCCGCCAGGAAACTCCTCGAGAGGGCATCCGCCTTAACATTTTTAGTGCCAGGAAGAAATGAAACCACAAAATTAAAACGTGTGAAAAACAAGGCCCACCTGGCCTGTCTAGGATTAAGTCGCTTGGCAGATTCCAGATAAACTAGATTCTTATGGTCAGTAAGGACCACCACCTGATGTTTGGCTCCTCCAGCCAATGTCTCCACTCTCAAAAGCCCACTTCATGGCTAATAACTCCCGATTACCCACGTCATAATTACGTTCAGTGGGAGAAAATTTTCGAGAGAAAAAGGCACAAGGGTTACTTTTAGAGGTCTCTGGATCTCTTTGGGACAAAACGGCACCTGCCCCAATTTCAGAGGCATCAACCTCCACCTGAAATGGTAGAGAAACATCAGGCTGCCGTAGAACAGGAGCAGAAGTGAATCTCTGCTTAAGTTCCTGAAATGCAGAGACTGCCTCAGGAGGCCAATTCACCACATCAGAACCCTTCTTGGTCAAATCAGTTAATGGTTTAACAATAACAGAGAAATTACCAATAAATTTACGATAAAAATTGGCAAAACCCAAGAATCTTTGAAGAGCCTTTAATGTAGTAGGTTGGACCCAATCACAGATAGCCTGAACTTTGACCGGGTCCATTTCAATAACAGATGGGGACAAAATGAAACCCAGAAATGAGATCCTCTGAACGCGAAAAGACACTTTGATCCCTTCACATACAGAGCATTCTCTCTCAAAATCTGGAACACAGTCCGAACATGTTTTACATGAGAGTCCCAGTCATTGGAAAAAATCAAGATATCATCCAAATAAACAATCAGAAATTTATCCACAAAATCCCTGAAAATGTCATTCATGAAAGACTGAAGACAGAAGGAGCATTAGTGAGCCCAAAGGGCATCACAAGGTACTCAAAATGCCCTTCAGGGGTATTAAATGCCATCTTCCATTCATCCCCGTGCTTAATGCGAATAAGGTTATATGCCCCCCTGAGGTCAAGCTTGGTAAACCAAGTAGCGTTTTTCACCCTGGAAAACAGATCAGAGATCAAGGGTAACGGATATTGATATTTCACAGTAATATTGTTCAAGAGACGATAATCAATACACGGCCTTAATGAACCATCCTTTTTGGCCACAAAGAAAAAACCGGCACCTAAGGGTGAAGAGGATGGTCTGATATGACCCTTCTCCAATGACTCCTTGATATAAGACCGCATAGCGTCATGTTCAGGTACAGACAAGTTAAAAAGGCGACCTTTAGGGAATTTACTACCAGGCACTAATTCAATAGCGCAGTCATAGCTCCTATGGGGAGGTAAGGATGCAGATTTACTTTCGCTAAACACATCAGAAAAATCAATCAAAAAGTCAGGAACATCCTGAGCCTGGGGGGAGGCAGAAAAAACAGGAGTGTTGGTATTAACACATTGACAGCCCCAACTGGTAACAGACACAGATTTCCAATCCAAAACAGGATTATGAGACTGTAACCAAGGGAAACCCAGTACGATAATGTCATGCAGATTATACAGAACCAAAAATTTGCAACTCTCCTGATGATCAGGTTCTACCCTCATTATCACCTGAGTAGAGAACTGAGGTTTATTCTCAGCCAAAGGGGTAGAATCGATCCCCAGTAGGGAATAGACTTCCGTAGGGGTATCAAGGGAAACCCACAACGTTTAGCAAAATCAAAATCCATCAGGTTAATAGCTGCTCCAGAATCAACAAAAGCCTGAGCAGAAAATGAGGACAGAGAGCATATCAGGGTAACAGTTAACAAAAACTTAGTCTGAACACTACCCAAGACAACTGAGCGAGCAAAACGTCTTCCCCGCTTAGGGCAGACAGAAATAGCATGAGAGGCATCACCACAGTAGAAACATAACCCATTGCGCTTTCGAAATTCATGACGCTGTGCCCCAGAAACCACTCTATCACACTGCATGGATTCAGAAGCAGGTTCACAAGGCAACATTATTCCACGCATACCTTTCCGCTCACGCAAACGTCTGTCAATTTGAATCGCTAATGACATAGAATCATTGAGACCAGAGGGAACAGGGAATCCCACCATAACATCCTTTACATTATCTGACAGTCCCTTCCGAAAAAGAGCTGCCAAAACGTCGTCATTCCATTTGGTCAGGACTGCCCACCTACGGAATCTCTGACAGTATAACTCAGCGTCCTCAAGCCCCTGACTTAATGCCAACAAAGTTTTTTCAGCTTGATCAGTGACATTAGGCTCATCGTACAATAACCCCAAAGCCTGAAAAAACGCATCAACATCACTCAAAACAGGATCCCCAGGTGTCAGGGAAAAAGCCCAATCCTGAGGGTCGCCGCGCAGGAGAGAGATGACAATTTGAACCTGCTGCGCTGCGTTCCCTGAGGACTTAGATTTTAAGGCAAAAAACAATTTACAGTTATTTTTGAAATTCAGAAGCTTAGCTCGATCCCCTAAAAACAAATCTGGCATGGGAATCCTAGGTTCCACAACAGGCAACCTAGCAAGATAGGTAGCAATACTCCGAACTTCAGTGGCAAGCTGATCCACACGGCCAGACAACTGTGCAAACTCCATTGAGAGAAAAAAAAATCCTCCTCAGCACCCAGAGATACAGAGGGAAAAAAAAATGCAACAAACAGAAAAAAAAATCTCTGACAACTCTGACAACTTTTTTCTTTCACAATATTTTTCCCTTCTGTGAGTACCATATAATTTTCAGTTTAGGCCGGTGACACTGTTATGATTTGGTAGCTGAGGAGAGCAGGCAAAAAAGGAAATACACCAGAGCAGTTGGAAACTATGAGATTGCAGTACCCTGACTAACCACCACAACTAGAGGCAGCCGTGGAGCGTTCCTACGTTGGTCCTAGACGCCTCGTCACAGCCTGAGAAACTAACTACACCTAAAGATAGAAAGAGGAAAGCTATCTGCCCCGGAGCAGATCCCCAAAGAACATAGAAAGCCCCCAAACATGTAATGGCGGTTAGACAAGAAGAAATACTGACACAGACAGAAAATAGTATGAGCAAACGTTGGGGCCCAAACTTACTAAATAGAAAAGGATAGGAAGGGCACTTACTGCAATCCCAAAAAACCCTGAAAAGCACCAACTCTACTAATTTCAAAAACACCTGAGATCACACGACCTCTACCACCTAAATTAGTTCTCTGGTGTAACCAAAAACAAAACAGCAGCCACTGAAAAAACTGGAAAAAGCAAATGTACAAACAACAGTGGCTGAACTGAACTGAGAGGCAAAAAGCCCCCAGAGGGGACCCTGAAGGCCCCCACAGAAGTGCAGGACAAAATGAAAAAATCAAGCACAAAAACAAAAAGAAGAAAATGTCTTATCTGTTAGCAGGAGATACAGACACGACACAGCAGGCTACCAAGGAAACAGGAATCAATGATTGAGACCAGAACAATTGATCACCGGCAACCCTGATGGGAAGGTGACTCCCTTATATAAGACCAGTCAGTAACACCTGATTCCCAATCCTCACAATCTTCACTGGACAGTCCAGTACCGTTTGTAACCACCAGAGGGAGCTTCTGCTCAGAACTCATTTCCAGCCTATTCACAACAGAGGGGCTTTCAGCCCCTCTGCAGCCGCCGGAAAGCTGCGATCATCTTTGATTGCTGTGTTCTGGGGGTTAACGTGGCGGGAGCGTCCGTGACCACTCCTGGCACTTAGTGCTGGGTGTCAGCTGTGAGATCGGCAGCTCTCACCCCATGAGCGCGTCCGATAGCATCTGATGCTATATGACATACTATCCCATCACTGGGACTTAAGGCCCAGGTCACATGGATGGGATTGTACGTCATATGGTAGAAAGGGGTTAAGTTGAGGGTGCCAATAATTTTGTACAACCCATTTTGCTGGTTTTGTGTGAAATTATGACCAATTTGCCTTATTTTTTCAGGGTTTTTGGAGGTCCAATACAAAAAGGAAATAAATATGTGTAGAACAAAACATGTGTAATTCCAATAATTTTCTGGGAGAAATGCTTAATTTTCTGAAACAATGTATGGCCTGGAAGAATATTGCATTTCCATGCTCAGATAATATAACTCAAGTTCATCAAAATGGTGCTACATGTTGTTCAAATTCTATCACCATGATACTGGTGTACCAGGCTGAAGTGTGGTTTAGACCATTATCACACTACCCAAAGGCATTTAAAACCAAACTATTTTCAAGTTATGCCACTTGTAATCTAACTAAATCTTGAAATATTTTCCCAGTGTGAAATACACTTAGAGCCTAAATAATACCAATTATGCCCATTTTTGTGTATAGTTGGGGCACCAAAGCATTACAACTACGGTAGCATTTCTAATATCCTATTCTAAAATCATAGGCATTAGGATGGAGTAGGTCCCCCCTATTTAGCCAAATGCCCAAGATTTTGGAGTGCATCTGTGGGAAGTTTTGCTCAATTATCCAGTAGAGCATTTGTAAGAGCATCTTGATGTTAGCTTTGCGTTGAGATCAAGACTGGGCAGTCAGTCAAATTTTTCCACACCAAACTCTTATCTTTTATAGACCTTATTTTGTTGATTGGGAGCACAAACGTAGAAGCAAACAGTTGGCCAAAACTTCTTGATATGCTTATAATATAAATGAAGCTTTTTTCCTTTCAGGCCAGCAGGGGTTAATTGTCAGTTTCCTTGCTGGCAGCTGCTTTGCTTGCTAGTCAGCTGATGTGGGTGGTGACCTCTTCCACCATCCTTTAAAAAGTCACATAACACATCAACTGACTGTCAGTGATAGAGCAATCTATGTTGACCAAGCCTGGAGTAAAGAGCTCTCTTGTTGCAGTGGTGCTTCTGCTGTGTTCTTGGAGTTTGTGGTCCTGGTGCCTTTCCTCTGCTGTGCGGTGCTTTGCAGCAGAGACAGTTGTTAAGTTCCCCTTTTACTGTCTAGTTGTTATCCCTCTCCCTGTGTTGTTCACCATCCGCAGCGGTGAGGCTAGCATCCTTGCCGGCCAGTGCCCTAGCCATGGAATAGCGAGAAGACAAACAGGGTTTAGGCACGAGATGGTGGTGGGGGGGAAGGACCCGCCGCTTAGGGCATTAAGGGAGTTTAGAGACAGGCACAGGTTGGAGTTCAGGAGGTGCCCCATCCCTTGTTCACAGCGGTGAGGGCCTTCCTCCCCATTCCATCCCATTGTTTGGTGTACGTTGTGTTTTCCTCTGGATTTAACAGTATTGGTTCGTGACAGATACCTTGGTTGATGAAATGTGTAATCCTTATTTTCAGTTTTGAGCTATGTTGTGCTTGCGCTCCAGGGTGGCCTGTGGGGGGGTCTTCATGTAATGCTCTGCTTAGGTATTCAGTGTATGGCTGCTGAGGGCACATTGAACCCTAAGTGACCTGCCCCTTAGTTTACAAAATAAATATCTATAATATAACGCTAGGAGCGTCACTCTGTCTGAAGCCTTTATAGACTGCGAAAGCGCGACACGCCTGCGCAGTCTGGCTCCAGACAGAGTGAGGCATCCAGCGGTGAGTACTCTGTATGGCGCCGGAGATCGCGGTATGCGTACTGGATGCATACCGCAATCTCCGGTGCCATACTCACATACTTACCTGACCGGGAGGAGCGTTGCCGCGGCGCTTCTTTTCTCCTGGGGCAGGAGACCAGGAGTGCGTGTCGGAATCGCGCATGCGCAATAGCGCTATCCGACACCATTTTGCTGAAGACACATTTACAGTGTGTTTTCAGCAATATGGCACCGGACCGTGCGGTATGGGCATGCGCGTACTCCGGCGCCGCTCTCCTCCCCCGGCGTCCAGCAGAACGAACAGCTCTGGAGAACAGGGATGAAAGGTGAGCATAAATGTTTGTTTTTTTGGGGGTATGTGTGCAGTTTAATAGCGGTGAGGGGGCCATGCATATCAGGATAGGGGGATGAGGGGACCATGCACATCAGAATTGGGGGGTGAGCGGACCATGCACATCAGGTTTGGGGGGTGAGAGGACCATGCATATCAGGATTGGGGTGAGGGGACCATGCACATCAGGTTTGGGGGGTGAGAGGACCATGCATATCAGGATTTGGGGGTGAGGGGACCATGCACATCAGGATTGGGGGGGTGAGGGGACCATGCACATCAGAATTGGGGGGTGAGGGGACCATGCACATCAGGATTGGGGGGTGAGGGGACCATGCACATCAGGGTTGGGGGTGAGGGGACCATGCACATCAGGTTTGGGGGGTGAGAGGACCATGCACATCAGGGTTGGGGGTGAGGGGACCATGCACATCAGAATTGGGGGGGTGAGGGACCATGTACATCAGGATTGGGGGGTGAGGGGACCATGCACATCAGGATTGGGGGGTGAGCGGACCATGCACATCAGGTTTGGGGGGTGAGAGGACCATGCACATCAGGGTTGGTTGGGGGGTGAGGGGACCATGCACATCAGGATTGGGGGGTGAGGGGACCATGCACATCAGGATTGGGGTGAGGGGACCATGCAGAATCAGGATTGGGGGGTGGAGGGACCATGCACATCAGGATTGGGGGGTGAGGGGACCATGCACATCAGGATTGGGGGTGAGGGGACCATGCACATCAGGATTGGGGGGTGAGGGGACCATGCACATCAGGGTTGGGGGGTGAGGGGACCATGCACATCAGGATTGGGGGGTGAGGGGACCATGCACATCAGGATTGAGGGGGTGAGGGGACCATGCACATCAGGATGGGGTGAGGGGACCATGCACATCAGGATTGGGGGGTGAGGGGACCATGCATATCAGGATTGAGGGGTGAGGGGACCATGCACATCAAGGTTGGGAGGTGAGAGGACCATGCACATCAGGATTGGGGGTGAGGGGACCATGGACATCAGGATTGGGGGGTGAGCGGACCATGCACATCAGGGTTGGGGAGGTGAGGGGACCATGCACATCAGGATTGGGGGGTGAGCGGACCATGCACATCAGGGTTGGGGGGTGAGGGGACCATGCATACCAGGATTGGGGGGTGAGGGGACCATGCATATCAGGATTGGGGGGGTGAGGGGGCCATGCACATCAGGATTGGGGATGAGGGACCATGCACATCAGGATTGGGGGTGAGCGAACCATGCACATCAGGGTTGGGGGTGAGAGGACCATGCACATCAGGGTTGGGGGGTGAGAGGATCATGCACATCAGGATTGGGGGGTGAGGTGACCATGCTCATCAGGATTGGGGGTGAGGGACCATGCACATCAGGATTGGGGGTGAGTGGACCATGCACATCAGGATTGGGGGGTGAGCGGATCATGCACATCAGGATTGGGGGTGAGCGGACAAAGCACATCAGGATTGGGCGATGAGGGGACCATTCATACCAGGATTGGGGGGTGAGGGGACCATTCATACCAGAATTGGGGGTGAGGGGACCATTCATACCAGAATTGGGGGGTGAGGGGACCATGCATTCCAGGATTGGGTGGGAGGTGACCATGCATACCAGGATTGGTGGGTGAGGGACCATGCATACCGGGATTGGGGAGGTGAGGGGAACATGCATACCAGGATTGGGGGGTGAGGGAACCATTAATACCAGGATATGGATGAGCAGGTACCATGAATACCAGGATAGGGATGAGGGGGTACCATGCATACCGGGATTGGGTGATGAGGGGTCCATGCATACCAGGATGAGGAATGGGGTGCCATGCATACCAGATTTGGGTGGTGGGTGAGGGGAACCATTCATACCAGAATTGGGGGTGAGGGGACCATGCATTCCAGGATTGGTGGGTGAGGGGACCGTGCATACCGGATTGGGGGGGTGAGGGAACCATGAATACCAGGATATGGATGAGCAGGTACCATGCATACCAGCATAGGGATGAGGGGTACCATGCATACCAGGATAGGGATGAGGGGTGCCATGCATACCAGGATAGGAGGGGGGCAGCACATACCAGCATGGGAGACCATATACCTTTAAAAATGCTTGTACGGGACCATGCACATCAGGATTGGGGGGTGAGGGGACCATGCACACCAGGATAGGAGGTGAGAGGACCATGCATACCAGGATAGGGGGTGAAGGGACCATGCACATCAGGATTGGGGGTGAGGGGACCATGCACATCAGGATTGGGGGGTGAGTGGACCATGCACATCAGGGTTGGGGGGTTGAGGGACCATGCACATCAGGATAGAGTGGTGAGGGGACCATGCATACCAAGATTGGGTGATGAGGGGTCCATGCATACCAGGATGAGGAATGGGGTGCCATGCATACCAGATTTGGGTGGGGGTGAGGGGACCATACATACCAGCATAGGGATGAGGGTACCATTCATACCAGGATAGAGTGGTGAGGGGACCATGCATACCAGGATTGGGGGATGAGGGGACCATGCATATCAGGATTGGGGCGGTGAGGGGGCCATGCACATCAGGATTGGGGATGAGGGGACCATGCACATCAGGATTGGGGTGAGCAGACCATGCACATCAGGGTTGGGGGTGAGAGGACCATGCACATCAGGGTTGGGGGGTGAGAGGACCATGCACATCAGGATTGTGGGGGTGAGGGGACCATGCACATCAGGATTGGGGGGTGAGGGGACCATGCACATCAGGATTGGGGGGTGAGCGGACCATGCACATCAGGATTGGGCGATGAGGGGACCATTCATACCAGGATTGGGGGGTGAGGGACCATTCATACCAGAATTGGAGATGAGGGGACCATTCATACCAGAATTGGGGGGTGAGGGGACCATGCATTCCAGGTTTGGGTGGGAGGTGACCATGCATACCAGGATTGGTGGGTGAGGGGACCTTGCATACCGGGATTGGGGGGTAAGGGAACCATGAATACCAGGATATGGATGAGCAGGTACCATGCATACCAGGATAGGGATGAGGGGGTACCATGCATACCAGGATTGGGTGATGAGGGGTCCATGCATACCAGGATGAGGAATGGGGTGCCATGCATACCAGTTTGGGTGGGGGTGAGGGGACCATTCATACCAGAATTGGGGGTGAGGGGACCATTCATACCAGAATTGGGGGTGAGGGGACCATGCATTCCAGGATTGGGCGGGAGGTGACCATGCATACCAGGATTGGTGGGTGAGGGGACCGTGCATACCAGGATTGGGGAGGTGAGGGGACCATGCATACCGGGATTGGGGGGTGAGGGAACCATGAATACCAGGATATGGATGAGCAGGTACAATGCATACCAGCATAGGGATGAGGGGTACCATGCATACCAGGGTAGGGATGAGGGGTGCCATGCATACCAGGATAGGAGGGGGCAGCACATACCAGCATGGGAGACCATATACCTTTAACCCCTCTCTGACATTAGACGTACTATCCCGTCCATAAAACCCGTGACAATCTGACCATGGACGGGATAGTACGTCATAGCGATCAGCTGCGCTCCTGGGGGGAGCGCAGCTGATCGCCGCCGGGTGTCAGCTGAGTTATCAACAGCTGACACCCGGGACTGTGTGCCAGGAGCGGTCACGGACCGCTCCCGGCACATTATCCCCTTGCACACCGCGATCAAACATGATCGCGGTGTACTGGGGGCACAGGGGGGCATCGCGCAGGGAGAGCGCTCCCTGCGTGCCCCCCTGAGACCCTCAGAACAGCGCGATGTGATCGCGCTATTCTGAGGCTTCCTCCCTCCCAGGACCCGGATCCAAGATGGCGCCGGGGTCCTGGAGGGAGGCGGCTTCCTCAGGCACTGAGAAGCTGCAGCGCTGCCTGTGAGATCGCTGGTCTCACAGAGTGCTGTGCACACTGTGAGACCAGCGATCTCACATTTTACAGTGATGTCCCACCCTGGGACAATGTAAAAAAGTAAAAAAAATAAAAATAAACGTGTAAAAAAAAATAATTCCAAAATAAGTAAAAAAAAAAAAAATATTCCCCAATAAATTCATTTTTTCCTGTAAATAAAAAAATAAAACAATAAAAGTACACATATTTGGTATCGCCGCGTCCGTAACGACCCCCCCTATAAAACTTTCCCACTAGTTAACCCCTTTAGTGAACCCCTTAAAAAAAAAAAAAACAAAGGAAAAAAATCAGTGCTTTATCATCATACGCTGAACAAAAAGTGGAATAACACGCGATCAAAAAGACGGATATAAATAAACATAGCACTGCTGAAAACGTCATCTTGTCCCGCAAAAAACGAGCCATCACACAGCATCATGAGCGAAAAAATAAAAAAGTTATAGCTCGCAGAATAAAGCAATGCAAAAATAATTATTTTTTCTATAAAATTGTTTTTATTCTATAAAAGCGCCAAAACATATAAAAACGATATAAATGAGGTATCGCCGTAATCGTACTGACCCAAAGAATAAAACTGCTTTATCAATTTTACCACACGCGGAACGGTATAAACGCCTCCCCCAAAAGAAATTCATGAATTGCTGATTTTTGTTCATTCTAACCTCCCAAAAATCTAAATAAAAAGCGATCAAAAAATGTCACAGGCTCAAAAATGGTACCAATAAAAACGTCAACTCGTACCGCAAAAATTAAGACCTCACATGACTCTGTGGGCCAAATATGCAAAAATTATAGCTCTCAAAATGTGGTGATGCAAAAACTATTTTTTGCAATAAAAAGCGTCTTTTAGCGTGACAGCTGCCAATCATAAAAACCCGCTATAAATAGTAAATCAAACCCCCTTTATCACCCCCTTAGTTAGGGAAAAATAATAAAATTACAAAAATGTATTTATTTCCATTTTCCCATTAGGGTTATGGTTAAGGTTAGGGTTGCGGCTAAAGTTAGGGTTAGGGTTGGCGCTAAAGTTAGTATTAGGGTTATGGTTGGGATTAGGGATAGGGGTGTGTTAGGGTTACGTTTGTGGTTAGTGTTGGGACTAGGGTTAGGGGTGTGTAGAGGTTAGGGTTGGAGTTAGAATTGGGGGGTTTCCGCTGTTTAGGCACATCAGGGGCTCTCCAAATGTGACATGACGTCTGATCTCAATTCCAGCCAATTCTGCGTTGAAAAAGTCAAACGGTGCTCCTTCCCTTCTGAGCTCTGCCATGCGCCCAAACAGTACTTTACTCCCACATGGGGTATCAGCGTACTCTGGACCCTAAGAGTTATTGTGCAATTTGTCCTATTTCTTCTGTTACCCTTGGGAAAATAAAAAACTGGGGGCAAAAATATTATTTTTTAAAAAAAAAATGATTTTTTTTGTTTTTTACGGCTGTACGTTATAAACTTGTGTGAAGCACTTGGGGCTTCATAGCGCTCACCACACATCTAGATAAGTTCCTTGTGGGGTCTATTTTCCAAAATGGGGTCACTTGTGGGGGGTTTCCACTGTTTAGGCGCATCAGGGGCTCTCCAAATGCGACATGACGCCCCCACACCATTCCATCAAAGTCTACAATCCAAAACGTCACTACTTCCCTTCCGAGCCCCAACGTGTTCCCATACAGTAGTTTTCTCCCACATATTGGGTATCAGCGTACTCAGGACAAATTGGACAACAACTTTTTGGGTCCAATTTCTCCTGTTACCCTTGGGAAAATAAAATATTGGGGGCGAAAAAAATAACTTTTGTAAAAAAAAAATATATTTTTTATTTTTACGGCTGTTCGTTATAAACTTCTGTGAAGCACTTGGGGTTCAAAGTGCTCACCACACATCTAGATAAGTTCCTTGTGGGGTCTATTTTCCAAAATGGGGTCACTTGTGGGGGGTTTCCACTGTTTAGTGCATCAGGGGCTCTCCAAATGCGACATGACGCCCCCCAGAGCATTCCATCAAAGTCTGCAATCCAAAACGTCACTACTTCCCTTTCGAGCCCCAACGTGTACCCATACAGTAGTTTCTCCCACATATTGGGTATCAGCGTACTCAGGACAAATTGGACAACAACTTTTGGGGTCCAATTTCTCCTGTTACCCTTGTGAAAATAAAATATTGGGGCGAAAAAATAATTTTTGTAAAAAAAAAAAATTTTTGTTTTTACGGCTGTACGTTATAAACTTCTGTGAAGCACTTGGGGCTTCAATAGCGCTCACCACACATCTAGATAAGTTCCTTGTGGGGTCTATTTCCAAAATGGGTCACTTGTGGGGGGTTTCCACTGTTTAGGCGCATCAGGGCTCTCCAAATCGACATGATCCCCAGACCATTCCATCAAAGTTACAATCCAAAACGTCACTACTTCCCTTTCGACCCCAACGTGTACCCATACAGTAGTTTTCTCCCACATATTGGGTATCAGCGTACTCAGGACAAATTGGACAATCACTTTTGGGTCAATTTCTCCTGTTACCCTTGTGAAAATAAAATATTGGGGACGAAAAATCATTTTTGTAAAAAAAAAAATAATATTTTTATTTTACGGCTGTACGTTATAAACTTGTGTGAAGCACTTGGGGGTTCAAAGTGCTCACCACAACATCTAGATAAGTTCCTTGAGGGGTCTAGTTTCCAAAATGGTGTCATTGTGGGGGGTTTCCACTGTTTAGGCAGATCAGGAGCTCTCCAAACACGACATGGCATCCAGCCAATTCTGCGTTGAAAAAGTCAAAACGGCACTCCTTCCCTTCCAAACTCTGCCATGCACCCAAACAGTGGTTTACCCCCACATATGGGGTATCAGCGTACTCAGGACAAATTGCACAATAACTTTTGGAGTCTTGTTACCCTTGGGAAAATAAAAATTGGGGTGAAAAGATCATTTTTGTGGAAAAAATATGATTTTTTAATTTTACGGCTCTACGTTATAAACTTGTGTGAAGCACTTGGGGTTCAAATTGCTCACCAAAGATCTAGATAAGTTCCTTAGGGGTCTAGTTTCCAAAATGGGGTCACTTGTGGGGGTTTCCACTGTTTAGGCACATCAGTGGCTCTCCAAATGCAACATGGCGTCCAATCTCAATTCCAGCCAATTTTGTTGGAAAAAGCCAAATGGTGCTCCTTCCATTCCGAGCTCTGCCGTGCGCCCAAACAGTGGTTCCCCCCCACATATTGGGTATCAGCGTACTCAGGACAAATTGGACAACAACTTTTGTGGTCCAATTTCTCCTGTTACCCTTGGGAAAATAAAAAATTAGTGACTAAAAATAATTTTTGTGGGAAAAAAATAGGATTTTTTATTTTCATGCCCGGGCATTATAAACTTGTGTGAAGCACTTGGGGTTCAAAGTGCTCACCAAAGCTATAGATAAGTTCCTTAAGGGGTCTAGTTTCCAAAATGTGGTCACTTGTGGGGGGTTTCTACTGTTTAGGCTCATCTGGGGCACTGCAAACGAACATGACCCCCATCAACGTCTGCATTCCAAAACGTTACTACTTCCTTTCCAAGCCCTGCCGTGCGCCCAAACAGTTTCCCCCCCCCACATATTGGGTATCAGCGTACTGAGGACAAATTGGCCAACAACTTTTGGGGTCCAATTTCCTTGGGAAAAATCAAAAATTTGGGACTAAAAAATCATTTTTGTGGAAAATTGTTTCTTTTTTTTTTCACACCCAGGCATTATAAACTTTTGTGAAACACTTGGGGATTCAAAGTGCTCACAACAGATCTAGATAAGTTCCTTAGGGGGTCTAGTTTCCAAAATGGTGTCACTTGTGGGGGGTTTCCACTGTTTAGGCGCATCAGGGGCTCTCCAAACGCGACATGGCGTCCAATCTCAATTCCAGCCAATTTTAGTTTGAAAAAGTCAAACGGCGCTCCTTCCCTTATGAGCTCTGCTGTGCACACATACAGTGGTTTTCCCCCACTTATGGGGTATTGGCGTACTCAGGAGAAATTGCACAACAACTTTAGTGTCCATTTTCTTCTTTTACCCTTGTGAAAATAAAAAAAAAGTTGTAAAAGATCATTTTTGTGGCTAAAAAGTTAAATATTCATTTTTTCCTTCCACGTTGCTTCAGCTCCTGTGAAGCACCTGAAGGGTTAATAAACTTTTTGAATGTGGTTTTGAGTACCTTGAGGGGTGCAGTTTTTATAATGGTGTCACTTTTTGGTATTTTCTGCCATATAGACCCCTCAAAGTGACTTCAAATATGAGGTGGTCCCTAAAAAAAATGGCTTTGTAAATTTTGTTGTAAAAATGAGAAATCGCTGGTCAACTTTTAACCCTTATAATTTCCTAAGAAAAAAAAATTTTGATTCCAAAATTGTGCTGATGTAAAGTAGACATGTGGGAAATGTTATTTCTTAACTATTTTGTGTGACATATTTCTCTGTTTTAAGGGAATAAAAATTCAAAGTTTGAAAATTGCAAAATTTTCAAAATTTTCGCCATATTTGCATTTTTTTCAAAAATAAACGCAAGGTATATCGAAGAAATTTTACCACTAACGTAAAGTACAATATGTCACAGAAAACAATCTCAGAATCGCGCAGATCCGTTGAAGCGTTCCAGAGTTATAACCTCATAAAGAGACAGTGGTCAGAATTGTAAAAATTGGCCCGGTCATTAACGTGCAAACCACCCTTGGGGGTGAAGGGGTTAAAAATGCTTGCCACGGGACCATGCACATCAGGATTGGGGGGTGAGGGGACCATGCACACCAGGATAGGGGGTGAGAGGACCATGCATACCAGGATAGGGGGTGAGGGGACCATGCACATCAGGATTGGGGGGGTGAGGGGACCATGCACATCAGGGTTGGGGGTTGAGGGGACCATGCACATCAGGATAGAGTGGTGAGGGGACCATGCATACCAGGATTGGGTGATGAGGGGTCCATGCATACAAGGATGAGGAATGGGGTGCCATGCATACCAGATTTGGGTGGGGGTGAGGGAACCATACATACCAGCATAGGGATGAGGGGTACCATGCATACCAGGATAGGGATGAGGGGTACCATGCATACCAGGATAGGAGGGGGTAGCACATACCAGCATGGGAGACCATATACCTTTAAAAATGCTTTGCCAGGGGACCATGCACATCAGGATTGGGAGGTGAGGGGACCATGCACACCAGGATAGGGGGTGAGAGGACTATGCATACCAGGATAGGGGGTGAGGGGACCATGAACATCAGGATTGGGGGGATGAGGAGACCATGTACATCAGGATTGGAGGGTGAGCGGACCATGCACATCAGGGTTGGGGGGTGAGGGGACCATGCACATCAGGATAGAGTGGTGAGGGGACCATGCATACCAGGATTGGGGGGTGAGGTGACCATGCATATCAGGATTGGGAGGGTGAGGGGGCCATGCACATCAGGATTGGGGATGAGGGGACCATGCACACCAGGATAGGGGGTGAGAGGACCATGCATAACCAGGATAGGGGGTGAGGGGACCATGCACATCAGGATTGGGGGGGTGAGGGACCATACATCAGGATTGGGGGGTGAGGGACCATGCATACCAGGATTGGGGGTGGGTGATAGGAGGTGGGGGACCCATGTAATATCAGGATTGGGGGTGAGGGGGACCATGCATATCGGATTGGCGTAGGGGCCATGCACACAGGATTGGGTGAGGGGACCATGCATCAGGATTGGGGGGGAGACCATGCACATCAGGATTGGGGGTGAGGGACCATGCACATCAGGATTGGGGGGTGAGGGACCATGCAACAGGATTGGGGGGTGAGGGGACCATGTATATCAGATTGGGTGGGGGACCATGACCGGGGGGAGGGACCATGCCACATCAACAGGATTTTGGGGTGAGGGGACCATGCACATCAGGATTGGGGTGAGGGGCACACGTCAGGATTGGGGGGTGAGACCATGCACATCAGGATTGGGGGTGAGGGGACCATGCTCAACAGGACGGGGTGAGGGAACCATGCACATCAGGATTGGGGGTGAGGGGACCATGCATATCAGGATTGGGCAGGAGGGAACCATGCATACCAGGATTGGGGGGAGAGAGGACCATCTACCAACACTGGGGGTAGGGACCGTGCTTACCGGTCTGGGGAGGTGAGGGACCATGAAATAACCGGGTTGGGGGCTGAGGAACCATGAATCCAGGATAGGGATGAGCAGGTACCATCAAGCCAGCATAGGAGAGGGGTACCTGCATACCAGGATAGGGTGAGGGTCCATGCAACCAGAAGAAAAGGGGCAGCACAATCCAGCTGGGAACCAATAACTGTTAAAAACATTCTTGCACGGACCATGCACACAGATTGGGGGAAAAGGGACCATGCACACCAGATAGGAGATGAGAGGACCATGCATACCCCCAGGATAGGGCTGAAGGGACATGCACATCAGGACTGGGGTGGTGGGACCATAGCACATCAGATTGGGGGATGAGTGGACCATGCACATCAGGTTTGTGGGGTTCCAGTGGTCCATGCACATAGGATAGATGTGAGGGACCAGCATACAAATGGTTGATGAGGGTCCATGCTACCAGGATGAGAATGGGTGCCATGCATACAGATTGGGTGGGGTGAAGGGACACGAACATACCAAAGCATATGGATGAGGGTACCATTCAGCAGATAGAGGGTGAGGGACCATGCATACGGGATTGGGAGAGAAGGGACCATGCATATCAGATGGGGTTGAGGGGCCAATGCACATCAGATTGGGATGAGGGACCATGCACTCAGGATTGGGTTGGTGACCATGCACATCAGGTTGGGTGAGAGGACCTATGCACATCAGGGTTGGGGTGGTGAGAGACCATGCACATCAGGATTGTGGGGTGAGGGACCAATGTCACATTCAGATTTGGGGTGAGAGGGACCATGTCCACAATGGGTAAAGGCGTTTCAAAAAAAGTCTTGTATTTTTCATACAATTGGGGCAAAATAGTCCACACGTTTGCGCACAGAAGCAGGAACCCCAAGCAGGCCAGAGTAATCTAAGCTAGAATACCCCCAAAAAAACTTGGGGATTTTTTCCTTGTTACCGTAAGTCCATAAAAACGTGGGTTTTTCCCCAAAGAGAGGTTCAGATCCACAAGTGCTTCGAGTTCCCATGGAAATGCTAGTACAAGGCCAAGGCTTTAGGAGTCAGGTCACAGTTCACTCGGTAGTTCGAAGCACGTTTCCCCACTGTGGCTGCTTAAGAAGCAAAAGGAAAAATCAGGGCGGGAACATGAAGCTGGAAACCCCATTTTGACTGAGGGCAAGATACTGCAGCAAGAAGAAAGAAAATGGCTTTACGAAAAAAACGAGTTTCGGGGAAATGTACACAAACCTTCATTACCCCCCTTGGGAAACCTCCGGTACCTCGGGGCCGGCTTGTGTGGGAAAACCCGAGGGAAACGACGGGCAAGCGAGGAGCATTAACTTTTGAGGTTCCAGGGGGTTTCCTCCACTGGAGCCTGCCTTTAACAAATTTAATGTTTTATACAACCTGGAATCTAAAATCCTTTCCCCCCAAAAAACTTCCTGCCCCTCACTACACTGGGCGGCAAGGAAAGAACCCCCGGAAAGTATGGGTGCGCAGCCTTTGTAGGGAACAGAAAGACATTTTTAATTTTCATAGTTCTGGGCGTTGAAGACACAAGCAACGGCACTTAAAATTTTTACTGTTTTATGGTCCAATGTACTTTTTCCCCCAATTAGACGGTGGAATCCTTAATTAAATTTTTGGTTGACGCCAGCCAAGTCCCTACCTTGAAAGCTGGTGCAGGTTAAGAAATTTTCTGCTGCTTTTTGTCCTTTTGACCCCTTTCCCCCAATTCCCCTTTGAAGATCCATATTTTTTGTAAAGACGTGATTCTTTCAGCCAGCGGTAAAGGCGTTTCTAGGGGGGAATCCGGGGAAAAAAGTTAGGATGATAACCTAGATTAGATAAAAAGGAGACCTTAGTGGAGCACCCGAGAGTTGTTAACGGAACCACTAATGGAAGTAGACCACCCAATCATCCTGTAGGTGGCAAAAACAGGGGAGAACGCTCCAGGGTTGATTGGTTCTTCTTGTCCATTGCTGGGGATGAAAACAGAAGAAAGGTTTTTTAATTCCCAAAAATCGCACAAAATTTTTTCCCAAAAACCTAGAAGTAATTGCACCTGACCCAAAAAATAATCACCGTACCCCAAAAAAGCAAACACATCTTAATCTCAAATCTGATGCTGTTTTGCGGGGGAAACCCCGCACAAGGGATAAAAGAGCTGCCTTTTTAAAAGGGTCAACCACCACTAAATGGTTTCTTCCCTTTTGAGGGGGTTGGTAACTCCCAAAAGGAAGTCCATAGAAATGGCCCCCAGGGCGGGACGGGTGGAAAGGCGGTAAAGACCATTGGTAGGAGGAGGTTTTTTGCATCTTACAGACTTCCAAATGACATATTTTTAAAAACCTTCCGAAAGTGGGCCCCAAAAAAAACGAGAGAAAAATTCCTGTGCTTTAGAATTCTCTAGCCCAGCTTTTTTGGAATCGTGAATGAGTTGCAATACTCTCAATCTGATGTTTCAGGAATTACGGGGCTTTCCCTAAACCCCCACACACCATTTTAAAGACAAGACTTACCCCCTTGGGGTTGCCCCAAAAAGGAATCCGCATGGATGCTTCCTTTTGATGTCCTTAAGTAGGTCTTTTTTTATGAATTACTCCAGGAATCTGAGTGGAAAAGAATAGTCTTAGGGGGAATTGGACGGTCTCTGCTGAGTAAATCCTAGAGAGGGCATCACCCCTTTTCCCTTGCGCGACCGGTCAAAAGAAATGAAAAATTAAAAATTGGGGGTTAAAAAAAGTTTTCCGCGAGCCTGGCGAGGAGTCAGGATTCCCCACCTGATAAACTAAATTTTCGATGGCTGCAGGAGACTATTGCTGTGCACCCCCTAAAAAGGGTCCCATTCTTTGAAGGCGGCAAAAAGGCCAACAACTCTCTATTGCCCCATCGTATTCCCCCTCAGCCGAAACAACGCTGGGAAAAGAAGGCACGGGGGGCAAGACATTTCTCACCTGTTTCGAAGAGTATAGCTCCAAAGGGACAGTCTGAAGCACCACCTCTTTTGAAGGCAAGCTCGGGGGTTGGGTGTACTAGGTAGGTGAGGGGTAAATTTATTTTTAGACGGAAAAAAAGCTTCCTGGGCGGGGGTCCGGGGGAACCTAGACCTTCCGGGTAAGTTGGGTGATAGTGACACTACCTCAAAAATTTCTAATGAAACCTATAAAATTGGGGAAAACCCCATGAAGCCGTACCTCCCCCTTTACATTTTGGGGTTTTGGGCCCAACCTTGATGGTTTTGGTTTTTTTCTTCCACCCCCCTAATTCCCTTTTGTAGACATACAACCCCAGAAAAAATTAATTTCGGCCTTGGAATTCAACTTTTTAAGTTTATGTAAAGATAAAATTTTTCTTAGACGTTCCAAGACCATTTCACATGTCCATATGTTCCTCGTGGAGTTAAAAAAATTAGATATCATCCAAAAAATTACCAAAAAATCTAGGGATCCCTGAAGATGTAATCCCAAGTGTTTTGGGAAAATGGGGGGGGACTCAGACCAAAAGGCATAACTAGATTTAAAAAAGGCCATGCGTGACCTAATGCAGTCTTCCTTTTATCCCCAGGTTAATACGGACTAATTTTTGGCCCCACGAAAATTGTTTAGAGAAAATTTTGGGGATTCGCACTCCCCCAATAACTCGGGGTTAAAGGAAAAGGAAAGGTTTCTAATGTAACCTTATTGATTCCCTATATCTACGCATGGCTCAAGATCCACTTTCTTCTTTAAAAAAAAGATGGTGACCGCAGGAAAGAAAGGGGCGTAAAACCGGCGTTTTCGTCTATGTAATCCTTTAAAGCCTTGTCGGGCCCCGCCAGGGGGTGTTTCTTCCAAAAGGTATTTTGCTCCAGGCAATAATTCATTGGGACAATCATATGGACGGGAGGAGGAAGCTGGTCAGCGTTCTTTTGTCACATAAATCCACAAGTCCTGGTATACAGCTGTAGTTCAGGGACTGACATGGTTCCTTTAGGAACAGAGAAAGCTGAAACTTTTGGACTATCGTTTCCCCTGGAAAGTGAAATTTTCCTTGGTCCCCCAGTTAATTTAGGATTTGACCCTGCAGCCATGGTAGCCCTAGAAAAGGGAAAGTGGGGAGAAGAGATAAGCATAAAGGACAGTTTCTCTTGATGATCTTTACCCTAAGAAACCCTCAAAGGCTCTGTTTCCTGATCCATGGTCCAGAGGGTCAGCAGGGAGCCATCCACAGTTTCCATCTGTACTGGAGTAGCCTTCTTCCATGAAAGTATCCCTGTTTCAGAGCAAAGGAGAATCCATAAAATTTCCACTTGCCCCTGAGTCGATCATAGCAGAGTAGACACCCAAGCTGATCAACCCAGAGTTTGATGGAAAGAAAGCAATGAGAATTGTTTTTCTTACAACTCAGCTGGGACACCGCTGAGGAAACTTGAAAAATGGCAGCGTTTACACAGTCAACGTCCTCAGAGGTAACGGAGTTTAAGTCCGAGAAATCAAGATCTGTTGCTGCAGATCTCTCGGAGCCTGAGGCTCGGACCTGACAGATCCCCTCTCGCAACACTCACAATGAATGAGTGCTGCAGTAGTCTTACGAGAACGGCTGGGGCAGTTTATAATGAAGTGCCCTGACTTACACAATAGAAACATAGATTCTCCTTAAAACGATGTTCCTTGCGTGCATCATAACCCGTCGTTGTAAAGAGTTACCTGCAGGGTTCAGGTTCGGTTCCCTGTAATCCTACTCAAAGGTTCCTTAGCTGGAGAGGAAGGTAGGAAAAGGTTAGTGCGATTGCTTTCGAACCATCTCTCTTGCCTGCGTTCAGTCAGACGAGTATCAAACGGATGCAGTAGTTAATAAAGTCACCTAACGCAGTGGGAGGGTCGGCACGAGCAAGTTCATCCTTAATCATGGAGATAACCCCTTTCGAAAAAATAGATTTTTTTGGCGGAACTGTCCCAGGTGGTATCAGGGCCCATCTCCTGAATCCAAGGCTATTCAGCTACCGAGTGCTTACCTGGCGCAAAGCTAACATGGCTGCTTCAAGCTGTTGCACCTCGATTGGGGTCATCAAACACCTGCCCCATGGCTGAAATAAAAGCATCAAGGTGATTCAAACAATTATCCTCAGTCTCAATCAGAGGGTTTGCCCACATCAAAGCCTTGTTGGTAAGCAACATAATTATAGTAAGCACCTTAGATCGTTCAGTGGGAAATTGTGAAGCATGTGCAGAAAAAAAAAGATTGCATGATTAATAAATCCCTGAATTTCTCACGTTCACCGCCAAAACGAAAAGGGGCAACTTGGGAATCCCAGAACTCGGGGCCACGGCAGGAGCCTGGACTCGCTCTCCTGAACCTCAATCTGGCTCGCAAATCCTGGGCAGTCTGTCCAAACACTGCAAATTGTGATTAGTGAGGTCCTGTAGGCTGAAAAAACGGGGTCTTTATATTCTGCAAATCTGCAAGGATATTATCAGTCACTCGCAAAGTTCCTTTATGCGGGCCTCCATTTTCCAACTTTAAGACAGGAGTACTGGAAGAAGAGGAGAGGAGAAAAAAAAAAAACAATAGGTGTTTACCTGTGGTAACACTGCAGAGAGAAAAAAAATAAGGGAACTGCTCACCTGGAATGGTTGTGAGAAGTCACAACCACTATCATCACAGAAAGTTCACCCGGACATCTGATATCCACAGTTACAGCAGACAAAAAAGAGAAAAAGAAGAAAAAAAAAAAAAAAACAATGTGTTTACCTGTGGTAACACTGCAGAAAAAAAACACTTAAGGGAATTGCTCACCTGCAAGGTTGTGGAAGTCACAACCACTGTCATCACAGAAAGTACAACCGGACATCCGATATCCACAGTTACGCAGACACAGCCTTTCCAGACCCAGCGACACTAACGTTTTTGGCTTCAGAATCTTGTAATGTATGTAGTACAGTTCATATAGCGTCTTGTGCTTGGGTGCGATGAAAATACATGAGACACAGGTTTGATATAGAAAGTCTTGTATTACTTCATACAAGTTGGCAAAAATAGTCACACAGTTTGCAGACACAGAAGCAGGGAGACCACAGCAGGCCAGAGTAATCTAAGCTCAGCAATCACTCTCCACAACAGGTTCGGATCTTCTTCTCTGTTACCGTAAGTCCATGCAAACGTGGGTCTTTCAAAGACAGGGTTCAAGAGTCCACAAGTGCTTCAGATTTCCTCAGTAGGAATAGCTGGGTACAAGGTCCAAGGCTTTAGGAGTCAGGTCACAGGTTCACTGCAGGCTAGATTCTGAAGCACTGATTGCTCAGCTGTGGCTGCTTATAAAGCAAAAGGAGAGAATCAGGGCGGGAACATGCAAGCTGGAAATCCATTTGACTGAGGGCAAGATAGCTGCAGCAAGACAGAAAGTAAAATGGCTGACGAACAAACTGAGTTTCAGGAACATGTCACAGAACCTTACACATACAGGATAGGGATGAGGGGGGTACCATGCATACCAGGATTGGGTGATGAGGGGTCCATGCATACCAGATGAGGAATGGGGTGCCATGCATAGTAGATTTGGGTGGAGGTGAAGGGACCATACATACCAGGATAGGGATGAGGGGTGCCATGCATACCAGGATAGGAAGGGGGCAGCACATACCAGAATGGGACCCATGTAGCTATAAAAATGTTGCCACCCGGGCGTAGAACGGGTTCATCACTAGTTTTATATATCTTGGAAAAAAAAAACATTCTGCAGGGGCGCTGTCGGTGGCGCCTGCGCTGCAGATAATCGATATGTAATGTGTTTATAATTAATATCTTTGCTGGTCCCTGATATTCCTAAAAAAATCAGTTTGAAAATGGCGCCATCTGCACCTGTGTATACCAGCTATCGGTGAATCCAATAGCTTCTACTGCGCAGGCACACCATCTTGCTAGAGAAAAAAGAAATTTCCTCCTCCAAAATGGTGCGCAGGCACTTTCACAGTACCAGCTATCTGGCTTTTCATATACCAGTCTCAAACTGGTACACATCTCCTAATACATTTGTGTCTGTCCTTTTAAATTAGAACATCCTTTTTTTGCTTGATTTAATATATTTGTTGAAAAGTTGTTGACCCCTTAAGGCCATTTTTCCACTCAATGGTAGGAAAAGACATAGTATAGTGTGTACCATTGTTTGTGATTTCTTTTATGCCATAAAAGCGGCATAATTTGTACTTTTTAGGGCTTGGTGAGATTTTATTATAGAATAACAGTATGTCCTCTCTGTTGTGCCAGAGCTTTGTAACCTACGTCACAGGTAATGTGAGAGTGGCCTAAAGCATTTAAAAATGCTGCTTCAGACGTTTCCCTTATGTAAAAATAAGTTTCGGATATTTATATTTATACAATAGGAGAAAACCCATAAGACAGGCAAGTAATCTAGCTAGAAAGCAAAAAAGGGTGCTATGGAAGGGAAACTGGATTTTTATACTTTGACTGTTATCCAGGAAAAGAAAATCACAGTATGGTTAAAAGAATTTTCCTTTTCCAGCTCACTAGTAGAGGAGAAAGCACCCTAGGGGCAAATTAAAGAATGTGATGAAAATTCAGGGAATGAGACTAAGGAGAGACTCATTCTTTAATTATATAAGGAGGTGAAATTCTGCCCATCTAAATCCTGTGTTTGCCCCTCTAATCATACTTAGTCTTCTCTAATTTGTAAAATAAAGCTGTTTTAACTTCAGTAAAAGGAATATATGCAGTATATACTCAGCAACCAAAGCAATATAAATGGGATGTCCACTTCTGTATTTTTTAAAGCTTCAGTATGGAGTTAAATAATGTAATTGGGAGCTACAGGAAGTCACTGAATGTAATTTAGATGGCGTTATAAAAAAGATAATCATTCCATTCCCAATCAGTGATTGTGAATAAGTTGCTTTGCAATTTCAGCTATTTCCAATAAAGTAAAAATGAAAAATATGCCAAAAGCCTTGCGACTATAGGTGGATTTCCCAGCTTATATTTTGGGTAACCTAGGATAAAAAGAAAATGAGCCAAATACCCTGCAAGTAAGTAAATGAGTAAATCGTAATACTACCTGTAATATATAGGATACTTAGTTGAGACTATTTTAGTCAAAAAGCATGAAAGCCATCCCAAGTAAAACCAACATTTCTTTGGATTTCTTTATTTTTTTTGTACTTTATACATGCAGGGGTATGGCTCCCCTTTTTGGCTGTGCATTTAGTCTATATGTTTTCCACGGGGAAGTGTTTAAACATTCAGCAGGGTCCTGCTCTGCCTCCATCTTTGAGGCCCCTGGCATATAGAGGAGTTTTACACTAGCGTTAGAGATCCTCCTGATTTAGTACACCTTGGGATGGCTTTTACGCTTTTTTGATCAAAATAGTGTCAATGAAGTACCCTATGTTTTTTACATGTACTATTCATTATTTATTTACTGCAGGGTATTTGCACATTTTGTTTTTATCCTAGGTCATGTTATTAATGGCCACATTGTGAATGTTCACTTACAATATGCACTTACTGTATACCAACATGAGTTCCAGATCATTTCTTTGGTTTTGCTTGATATATTTGGTGTCTGAAAAAAACCCAAACCCATTAAAGGGAACCTTTCAAGTCTCCTGCATACTGCCCATCACTTACATGATAGTGTGTATAGACTGTCTTTTATGTTGCACACTAGAGGTTCATTCATAAGTCGCCCTCTAGGGCCTTGGGGTACTCGGCACCGAGCCCGTTGTTTTCTATGGGGATGGGATGTCACGGTAGCTGCAGCTCTGTCCGTGGCCCTGGGCGCTCACTGAAAATGGGATGTAATTACAGGGGAAATAAAGGTTTATATGAATGTTCGTGGGAAACCACCTGTGGTTTCTGGTCAGGGTGACCAGCGCTGCTATGCAGATCCTCCGAAGGGTTGGTGATGTGCAGCTCGATGTTTGGCTCCCACAGGCAAGGCTGAGTCCTTCAGGGCAGATAGTTTTGTAGTATGGGCAGTGGTGCAGAGAGATGTAGCAGAGTCGAGTGTGCGACGTTGAAATAATGCAGGAAACAGTTTCTGTTGCAGTTTCAGGGATTTTACTCACAATCTGTTGGTACCATACAGATGCCCGCCTGGCACTGTGTCCTCCGGGTGAGGGATCCAGCAACTCCCAGGTAATTTGGTCACACTTCCCAAAGGCCTCTTTCAATGTGTTCCCTTTCCTGGCCGTCTCTCTCTCTCCTGTGCTATTCCACTCCTCTCTTCTAGCACCTCACCACGCAGTCTCTCAGTCCAGAAGCTGCAGACCTGTCGGGGTAACAGATTAACTCTGTGCGTCCTTGGCCTATGATGCTTCCTTCCCGGAGGTGATGCGGTGGTTTTGTAGTAATGATCCGTAAAGTAATCACCACCGTCGGCTTACTAGCGGGGCCCTGTAGGTTCCGCATAGCCTAGGGGGCCGAACCCTGTTGGCCTGGTCCTTCCGATCCTGGAATGGGCCACAGATGGATTTCTCACGGTCTGTGCCCCGGACCCTTTCTACACGCCACTTTTAGCAGCTTCCTCCTGGAGAAGAACTCTCTAGAAGATCCAGTCAGGGACTGACTGACTAAATTTCCACACACAGCCTCAGTCTGCTGCTCACTCCATCCACTCCTACACTCTTTGTTGACCAGATGGTATGAGACCATCCCCCGTAGGGTACGTCCATATCACCAGCGGGTCTAACGTGTATGTTGGATGCAGGTGTTGGAGTCTAAGGGTTGTGCTCTCCCTCCTTACCTAGGAGTGGGGGTGTCACACCTCTGGTTGAGGTGCAAACACCTCTGTGGCACTGGACCCTCAGGGGCCCACAATACGTCTGTGCTGATCGATCCGATCATGGACGCTAATGCATGGACTGGCTGTTGCTCTCCTGATCCAAGTATGACAGCTTCATATATTTCTGTGAGGCTGTCACATTTGGGATGGAAGACCAGTACATTGCGACCAATCTCGGACCCTTCGCACAGACATCTGAATGAGCCTTTACACTGCAATGTTTGAAAAATGTAATCTAACAATAGTGGCGGGAGATAACTCCAATCGCTACTATTAACTCCTTGAATGACAACACAAACCACCTTTTTTACCATTTAAAATAAAAAAAGCTTTACAAATTTGGCATCACTGTAATGTTACTGGCCTGGAAAATCTGTTGGCAGGTGATATTTTTACTCCTATATAAATATAAAATCAAAAACAATGGCGAGTTGCTTCTTTTTCACTGTTTTCTGCACATGGAGCTGACAGG
>JARQOD010000004.1:113990940-114100818 GCA_033576555.1 Oophaga sylvatica
TGTGTATTTTGTTTTCATATGTGCCTTATACTAGCTAAATTGGATATACCGTACATCTCATTTGTATATATTTTTATGTTTTTTGGTTGGTAATTAATAAAGTGTTTACATTTTATGGCTATATGCTTCCAAGTCCTCATTTGATATCTATGTGTAAATCAGTTCTTGTATATAAGAAATGTCAGACAGAGAATTCCAAACTGATTATTCACATTTTAACGCAAAAATAGTGATTTTGTCATAGATTAATCCCCTGTCCCAGATGGCATTCATCCATGGATACTGAGGGAATTGAGCTCAGTAATTGACAGACCTCTGTATCTCATATTCTTAGACTCTCTTGTAACAAGGGTGGTGCCACAGGATTGGAGGATGACTAATATGATACCAATATTTACGAAAGGTAAGAAGGTGGATCCAGGCAACTACCGTTCGGTAAGCCTGACATCAGTAGTGTGCAAAATTTTTGAGGGCATTATAAGAGATGACCTGCAGAAATATATTGTAGATAATAATATAATAACTAACAACCAGCAAGGATTCATGAAGAATACGTCGTGTCTAAACAACATGTTGGGTTTATATGATGAAGTAACTGCAAATCTAGATGTTGGTAATACGGCTGATGTGATTTATCTGGACTTTGTAAAGGTGTCTGATACTGTACCACATAACAGCCCATACTGTATATAGAGGGGCTATGTGGGGGGCCCTTACAGAATATAGAGGGGCTATGTGTGGGCTCATGCTTTATTCTATTCAATATTAAGTGTTAAAATTAATATTAGTATACAATTTAATTAATATGCTAATATTAATATTGAGCAGAATTGATTTCAGCCTATTGGTTCGGCCTCCACAACAGTCACAGTCTCTCATGTGGCTCCTCTGGAAAATGAATGTCAACCCCTGATGCAGTGGGGAAAAAAAGTATTTAGTCAGCCACCAATTGTGCAAGTTCTACCACTTAAAAAGATGAGAGAGGCCTGTAATTGACATCATAGGTAGACCATAGCTATGAGAGTCAAAATGAGAGAACAAATCCAGAAAATCACCTTGTCTGATTTGGCAAGATTTATTTGCAAATTATGGTGGAAAATACGGTAAGTATTTGGTCACCTCACCTAAAAACATGCAAGATTTCTGGCTCTCACAGACCTGTAACTTCTTCTTTAAGAGGCTCCTCTGTCCTCCACTCATTACCTGTAGTAATGGGACCTGTTTGAATTTGTTATCAGTATAAAAGACACCTGTCCACAACCTCAAACAGTCACTCTCCAAACTCCCCTATGGTGAAGACCAAATAGCTGTCGAAGGACACCAGAAGCAAAATTGTAGCCCTGCACCAGGCTGGGAAGACTGAATCTGCAATAGGCATGCAGCTTTGTGTGATGCAATAGGCAAGCAGCTTGGTGTTATTATTGCTGTGGGAGCAATAATAAGAAAATGGAAGACATACAAGACCAGTGATAATCTCCCTCGATCTGGGACTCAACGCAAGATCTCACCCTGTGGGGTCAAAATGATCACTAGAATGGTGAGCAAAAATCCAAGAACCACATGGGAGGACCCAGTGAATGACCTGCATAGAGCTGGGACCTCCGTAATAAAGGCTACCATCAGTAACACACTATGCAGCTAGGGACTCAGATCTTGCAGTGCCAGGTGTGTTCCCCTGTTTAAGCCAGTACATGTCCGGGCTCGTCTGAAGTTTGTTAGAGAGCATTTGGATTATCCAGAAGAGTATCTGGAGAATGTCATATGGTCTAATGAAACCAAAGTAGAACTATTTGGTTGAAACAAAACTCCTCGTGTTTGGAGGAGACAGAATGCTGAGTTGCATCCAAAGAACACCATACCTACTGTGAAGCATGGGGGTGGCATAATCATGCTTTGGATGTTGTTTCTCTGCAAAGGCACCAGGAGGACTGATCCGTGTACATGAAAGAATGAATGGGGCCATGTATTGTGAGATTTTGAGTGCAAACCTCCTTCCATCAGCCATCAGCAAGGGCATTGAAGATGAAACGTAGATGGGTCTTTCAGCATGATAATGATCCCAAGCACACCGCCAGGGCAAGGAAGGAGTGGCTTTGTAAGAAGCATATGAAGGTCCTGGAGTGGCCTAGCCTGTCTCCAGATCTCAACCCCATAGAAAACCTTTGGTAGGATTTGAAAGTCCATGTTGTCCAGCAACAGGACCAAAACATCACTTGTTGTGAATGGGTTTGAGATGAGTTCTGAGCAGAGGCTTCCTCTGGTGGTTACAAGCGGTGCTGGTCTGTCCAGTGAAGATTGTGAGGACTGGGAATCAGGTGTTACTGACTGGTCTTATATAAGGGAGTCACCTTCCCATCAGGGTTGCCGGTGATCAATTGTTCTGGTCTGAATCCTTCATTCCTGTTTCCCTTGTAGCCTGCTGTCGTGTCTGCATCTCCTGCTTACAGATAAGACATTTTCTTCTTTTTGTTTTTGTGCTATATTTTTGCATTTTGTCCTGCACTTCTGTGGGGGCCTTCAGGGTCCCCTCCGGGGGCTTTTGCCCTCTCAGTTTAGTTCAGCCACTGATGTTTGTACTTTTGCTTTTTCCAGTTTTTTCAGTGGCTGCTGTTTTGATTTTGTTACACCAGAGAACTAATTTAGGTGGAAGAGGTAGTGTGATCTCAGGTATTTTTGAAATTAGTAGAGTTGGTGCTTTTCAGGGTTTTCTGGGATTGCAGTAAGTACCCTTCCTATCCTTTTCTATTTAGATAGTTTGGGCCCCAGCGTTTGCTCATACTATTTTCTTTCTGTGTCAGTATTTCATCTTGTCTAACAGCCATTACATGTTTGGGGGCTTTCTATGTTCTTTGGTGTTCTGCTCCGGGGCAGATAGCTTTCCTATTTCTATCTTTAGGTGTAGTTAGTTTCTCAGGCTGTGACGAGGCGTCTAGGACCAACTTAGGAACGCTCCACGGCTGCCTCTAGTTGTGGTGGTTAGTCAGGGTACTGCAATCTCACAGATTCCAACTGCTCTGGTGTATTGCCTTTTTTACCTGCACTCCTCAGCTACCGAAACAAAACAATATCACCGGCCTAAAAAATTGAAAATTGTATGGTACTCACAGAAGGGAAAAAATATTGTGAAAGAAAAAAGGTTGTCAGAGTTGTCAGAGATATTTTTCTGTTTGTTGCATTTTTTTTTTTCCCTCTGTATCTCTGGGTGCTGGGGAGGATCTTTTCTTCCAATGGAGTTTGCACAGTTGTCTGGCCGTGTGGATCAGCTTGCCACTGAGGTTCAGAGTATTGCTGCATATCTTGCTAGGTTGCCTGTTGTGGAACCTAGGATTCCCATGCCAGATTTGTTTTTAGGGGATCGAGCTAAGTTTCAGAATTTCAAAAATAATTGTAAATTGTTTTTTGCCTTAAAATCTAAGTCCTCAGGGAACGCAGCGCAGCAGGTTCAAATTATCATCTCTCTCCTGCGCGGCGATCCTCAGGATTGGGCTTTTTCCCTGACACCTGGGGATCCTGTTTTGAGTGATGTTGATGCATTTTTTCAGGCTTTGGGGTTATTGTACGATGAGCCTAATGTCACTGATCAAGCTGAAAAAGCCTTGTTGGCATTAAATCAGGGGCCTTATGACGCTGAGTTATACTGTCAGAGATTCCGTAGGTGGGCAGTCCTGACCAAATGGAATGACGACGCTTTGGCAGCCCTTTTCCGGAAGGGTCTGTCAGATAATGTAAAGGATGTTATGGTGGGATTCCCTGTCCCCTCTGGTCTCAATGATTCTATGTCATTAGCGATTCAAATTGACAGACGTTTGCGTGAGCGGAGAAGTATGCGTGGAATGGTGTTGCCTTGTGAACCAGCTTCTGAACCCATGCAGTGTGATAGAGTGGTGTCTGGGGCACAGCGTCATGAGTTTCGAAAGCGCAATGGGTTATGTTTCTACTGTGGTGATGCCTCTCATGCTATTTCAGTCTGCCCTAAGCGGGGAAGACGTTTTGCACGCTCAGTTGTCTTGGGTAGTGTTCAGACTAAGTTTTTATTAACTGTCACTCTGATATGCTCTCTGTCCTCATTTTCTGCTCAGGCTTTCGTTGATTCTGGAGCAGCTATTAACCTGATGGATTATGATTTTGCTAAACGTTGTGGGTTTCCCTTGATACCCCTACAGAAGTCTATTCCCCTACTGGGGATCGATTCTACCCCTTTGGCTGAGAATAAACCCCAGTTTTCTACTCAGGTGATAATGAGGGTTGAACCTGATCACCAGGAGTGCTGCAAATTTTTGGTTCTGTATAATCTGCATGACATTATCGTGCTGGGTTTCCCTTGGTTACAGTCTCATAATCCTGTTTTGGATTGGAAATCTGTGTCTGTAACCAGTTGGGGCTGCCAATGTGTTAATACCAACACTCCTGTTTTTTCTGCCTCCCCCCAGGCTCAGGATGTTCCTGACTTTTTGATTGATTTTTCTGATGTGTTTAGCAAAAGTAAATCTGCATCCTTGCCTCCCCATAGGAGCTATGACTGCGCTATTGAATTATGCCGGGTAGTAAATTCCCTAAAGGTCGCCTTTTTAACTTGTCTGTACCTGAATATGACGCTATGCGGTCTTATATCAATGAATCATTGGAGAAGGGTCATATCAGACCATCCTCTTCACCCTTAGGTGCCGGTTTTTTCTTTGTGGCCAAAAAAGACGGTTCATTAAGGCCGTGTATTGATTATCGTCTCTTGAACAATATTACTGTGAAATATCCATACCCGTTACCCTTGATTTCTGACCTGTTTTCCAGGGTGAAAAACGCTACTTGGTTTACCAAGTTGACCTCAGGGGGGCGTATAACCTTATTCGCATTAAGCACGGGGATGAATGGAAGACGGCATTCAATACCCTGAAGGGCATTTTGAGTACCTAGTGATGCCCTTTGGGCTCACTAATGCTCCTTCCGTCTTCCAGTCCTTCATGAATGACATTTTCAGGGATTTTGTGGACAAATTTCTGATTGTTTATTTGGATGATATCTTGATTTTTTCTAATGACTGGGACTCTCATGTGAAACATGTTCGAACTGTATTCCAGATTTTGAGAGAGAATGCTCTGTATGTGAAGGGATCAAAGTGTCTTTTTGGCGTACAGAGGATCTCATTTCTGGGATTAATTTTGTCCCCATCTGTTATTGAAATGGACCCGGTCAAGGTTCAGGCCATCTGTGATTGGGTCCAACCTACTTCATTAAAGGCTCTTCAGAGATTTTTGGGTTTTGCCAATTTTTATCGTAAATTTATTGGTAATTTCTCGGTTATTGTTAAACCATTAACTGATTTGACCAGAAAGGGTTCTGATGTGGTGAATTGGCCTCCTGAGGCAGTCTCTGCATTTCAGGAACTTAAGCAGAGATTCACTTCTGCTCCTGTTTTACGGCAGCCTGATGTTTCTCTGCCATTTCAGGTGGAGGTTGATGCCTCTGAAATTGGGGCAGGTGCCGTTTTGTCCCAAAAAGATCCAGAGACCTCTAAAAGTAACCCTTGTGCCTTTTTCTCTCGAAAATTTTCTCCTACTGATCGTAATTATGACGTGGGTAATCGGGAGTTGTTGGCCATGAAGTGGGCTTTTGAAGAGTGGAGACATTGGCTGGAGGGAGCCAAACATCAGGTGGTGGTCCTTACGGACCATAAGAATCTGGTCTATCTGGAATCTGCCAAGCGACTCAATCCTAGACAGGCCAGGTGGGCCTTGTTTTTCACACGTTTTAATTTTGTGGTTTCCTTTCTTCCTGGCACTAAGAATGTTAAGGCGGATGCCCTCTCGAGGAGTTTCCTTGCGGACTCTCCTGAGTTATCTGATCCTTCTGTTATTTTGAAAGAGGGTGTAGTTCTTTCCGCCATCTCGCCCAATTTGAGACTTGCTCTGGAGGGGTGTCAGGAGGATAGGCCGAGCGCTGCCCTGTTGGAAAATTGTTTGTCCGGACCAGTGGAAAAAGAGTGTGATGTCTGAGATTCATTGTTCCGCATTGGCTGGGCATCCCGGAATTTTTGGTACCAGAGACTTGGTTAGTCGGTCCTTTTGGTGGCCTACCTTGTCTCGTGATGTCAGGGAATTTGTGCAGTCCTGCGGGACTTGCTCTCGCTCCAAGCCTTGCTCTCGCTCTAGTGGTTTGTTGATGCCATTGCCTGTGCCCAAGAGACCATGGACCCATATCTCTATGGATTTCATTTCCGACCTTCCTGTTTCTCAGAGAATGACCACCATCTGGGTAATTTGTGATAGGTTTTCCAAAATGATACATCTTGTGCCATTACCTAAGTTGCCTTCCTCCTCTGAATTGGTGCCGTTGTTCCTTCAGCACGTGGTTCGTTTACACGGAATTCCTGAGAACATTGTGTCTGACAGAGGAGTCCAGTTTGTTTCCAGATTTTGGAGGACTTTTTGTTCTAAACTGGGTGTTCAATTGTCTTTCTCCTCGGCATTTCATCCTCAGACCAATGGTCAAACTGAGAGAACAAACCAGACATTGGAGACTTATCTAAGATGCTTTGTGTCTGCTGATCAGGATGACTGGGTCTCTTTTTTGCCTTTGGCTGAGTTTGCTCTTAATAATAGGGCTAGCTCTGCCACTTTGATGTCTCCGTTTTTCTGTAATTCTGGGTTTCACCCTCGATTTTCTTCAGGACAGACGGAGGCTTCTGTCTGTCCAGGTGTTGACTCTGTTGTGGAGCGTATGCAACAGATTTGGGACCAGGTAGTGGAGAGGTTGTCCCTCTCTCAGGAGAAGGCCCAGCGGTTTGCTAACCGGCATAGGACTGATGGTCCTCGGTTTAAAGTGGGGGACTTGGTCTGGTTGTCCTCAAAGACTATTCCTATGAGAGTAGCATCTCCTAAATTTAAGCCTAGGTTCATTGGACCTTATAAGATCATGGAGATTCTTAATCCTGTTTCTTTTCGTTTGCTTCTTCCAGGGACATTTAAGATCCATAACGTGTTCCACAAGTCCTTGTTGAAGAGGTTTGTTGAGCCAGTGGTTCCTGCTGCTGTGCCTCCTGACCCAGTTTTGGTTGAGGGCAATCTGGAGTATGTGGTTGAGAAAATATTAGATTCTCGTTTTTGTAGACGGAAACTCCAGTATTTGGTTAAATGGAGAGGTTATGGTCAGGAAGACAATTCTTGGGTGTTTGCTTCGGACATCCATGCTAGGAGACTCATCCGTGCGTATCATAGAACTCATCCTGACCGACCTGGTTGCTCAAATGAGGGTTCGGTGACCCCTCCTCAAGGGGGGGGTACTGTTGTGAATGGGTTTGAGATGAGTTCTGAGCAGAGGCTTCCTCTGGTGGTTACAAGCGGTGCTGGTCTGTCCAGTGAAGATTGTGAGGACTGGGAATCAGGTGTTACTGACTGGTCTTATATAAGGGAGTCACCTTCCCATCAGGGTTGCCGGTGATCAATTGTTCTGGTCTGAATCCTTCATTCCTGTTTCCCTTGTAGCCTGCTGTGTCGTGTCTGCATCTCCTGCTTACAGATAAGACATTTTCTTCTTTTTGTTTTGGTGCTTGATTTTTGCATTTTGTCCTGCACTTCTGTGGGGGCCTTCAGGGTCCCCTCCGGGGGCTTTTGCCCTCTCAGTTTAGTTCAGCCACTGATGTTTGTACTTTTGCTTTTTCCAGCTTTTTCAGTGGCTGCTGTTTTGATTTTGTTACACCAGAGAACTAATTTAGGTGGAAGAGGTCGTGTGATCTCAGGTATTTTTGAAATTAGTAGAGTTGGTGCTTTTCAGGGTTTTCTGGGATTGCAGTAAGTACCCTTCCTATCCTTTTCTATTTAGATAGTTTGGGCCCCAGCGTTTGCTCATACTATTTTCTTTCTGTGTCAGTATTTCATCTTGTCTAACAGCCATTACATGTTTGGGGGCTTTCTATTATCTTTGGGGTTCTGCTCCGGGGCAGATAGCTTTCCTATTTCTATCTTTAGGTGTAGTTAGTTTCTCAGGCTGTGACGAGGCGTCTAGGACCAACTTAGGAACGCTCCACGGCTGCCTCTAGTTGTGGTGGTTAGTCAGGGTACTGCAATCTCATAGATTCCAACTGCTCTGGTGTATTGCCTTTTTTACCTGCACTCCTCAGCTACCGAAACATAACAATCACTGCTCTAGAGGAGATCTGCATGGAGGAATGGGCCAACATATCATGAACAGTGTGTGCCAACCTTGTGAAGATTTACAGAAAACGGTTGACATCTGTCATTGCCAACAAAGGATATATAACAAAATATTGAGATGAACTTTTGTTAATGACCAAATACTTATTTTCCACCAAAATTTGCAAAATAAAACTCACCGAATCAGACAAGGTGATTTTCTGGATTTGTTTTCTTATTTTGACTCTCACAGTTGTGGTCTACCTATGATGTCAATTACAGGCCTCTCATCGTTTTGAGTGGGAGAACTTGCACAATTGGTGGCTCATAAAGTTATTAGTGATGAGCGAGCACTAAAATGCTTGGGTGCTCATTGCTTGGGTTGAGCAAATTGGAATGCTCGGGTGCTGGACCCGTGCAAAGAGCCCAATGTAAATCTATGGAAAACCCGAGGTTTTTTGCTGCGACCCCCCTCGGAGGTTTTTTTATGGTATCAAAACGTCGTAAATCTATGGGACCAGTGCTCAAATTACATGTAAACATCATGGGGAAGACCCTGGAAGCATTTCTGACTCTCAGGTCACTGCTGTGAACAATTTTGTCAGAGTCTTACGGCACTTTTCATGGCGCACAATAAAATGAAACCAAAATGTATGCTCCTGGGAAATATGTTAAGGAACATCCTTTCCAGGGTAATGATTTGTATGTAAGGCTAAATAAATAACCAAAAAAAATATGTTCCTCCACCGCTTGGGCTATGTTCACACGTAGCATTTTTGATGCGCTTTTCAACTTTAGCATTGCTTTCAACCAAGACAAATGCATTCATTGGGAAATGTAATTTTAACATTTTACAACCTTAGCTGTGCATGTGGTGTGTGACACATCATCAGGCATATCGTGTTTCA
Organism: Oophaga sylvatica; assembly: GCA_033576555.1. Lineage (NCBI taxonomy): Eukaryota > Metazoa > Chordata > Amphibia > Anura > Dendrobatidae > Oophaga > Oophaga sylvatica. The sequence goes on from JARQOD010000004.1 coordinate 113,999,975, forward strand.
TTCATGAATGAAGGACTGATAAAGGAGGAGGGCCATCAGGCTGACTTAAATATTCTTAAAGGGACGGCAGTTGGTTCTCACTATTCTTATAGAGCCATCAGACGGCTATGCTTTGTTGTTCCCATTATTAAACAGTGGGTCTCCAATACTGTTATTGCCTATGCATTGAATGCAAGGCCAGCCCCAAATTTGGATGCTTCCTAATAACCCTTTGAACAGACGTCCTGGATGGCCACCTGAAAGCATTGTTCCCATTATTAGTAATTTGGTACTCCCATACTGTTTGACTATGCGTTGATTGCAAGGCCTGCCCTGCCCCAAAGTTACATGCACCCCAATAACACTTTTAGCCGACGTACTGAATGGCCACATGAAACCAAAGTTCCCATTAGTATTCATTTGTTACTGCCATACTGTTTGCCAATACATTTAATGCAAGGCCTGCTCTGCCACAAAGTTACACACACCCCAATAACACTTGGAACAGACTTCCTGGATGGCCACATGAAACCAAAGTCCCCATTATTATGAATTTTGTACTCCTATAAAGTTTGCCCATGAAGTGAATGCAAGGCCTGCTCCAAATCTAGATGCACCCCAATGACCCAATTAACAGACGTCCTGGATGGCCTCATCAAACCAAAGTTCCCATTAGTATTCATTTGTTACTGCCATACTGTTTGACTATGCATTTAATGCAAGGCTTGCCCTGCAACAAAGTTACACGCACCCCAATAACCCTTTGAACCAGCATCCTGGTTCGCTACATGAAACCAAAGTTCACATTTTTAGAAATTTGTTACTCCCATGCTGTTTGCAGGCTATGCATTTAATGCAAGGCCTGCCCCAAATTTGCACACACACCAGTTCCTCTTGGAAAAAATGTGGAGGAGGGCCTCATAATTTTTTTTTCCCATTAGAAAGGAGCTGGTCTCCTATACTTGTAATGACCATACACTTACCATACACTAAGTGTATGGGCTGACAAACATTTCCCCTTGTGGGGTACACATCAACATACTGTGTAAACATTTTTTTTTACGGGCATCATAAACACCCTTGAAAACACTAACGTGGCTGTTGTGTCACGGAACACGTTCACCCTGGTGATCTAGTGGTATTGTCTGAAGAGACGTGGAGGATGTCATCCTATAAATCTTTTCCCAATTTAAAGGAGCGGATCTCCTATACTTGTAATACATATTACATTTTTTTTACGGGCATCATAAACACCCTTTAACACTATGGCTGTTGCATCACTTACCATGGTCACCATGATGATCTAGAGGAGGATAACACCAAATAGCCAAAATCAGGAAGCGTATACACATGTGTGGGTGTGAAGAGGTGCATGGGAATACACCTCCCAAAAAAAGACACTGTATTTGAGGTTATGTTTCACTGCTATCATTCAGTGGTGTAGAGAAGTCTGGCCCAATCCAGCACTTGTTCATTTTTATAGGAGTCAGCCTGTCAGCATTTTCAGCTGACAGGCGGATGCGCTTATAATTCCACCAGCGGCACTAAAAACCCACCCTGACAAAACTCTAGCGGTAGGGCAGGCTAGGACCTCCAAGGCTTAGAGAGCCAGTTCATGCCACATGTCCAGCTTGGATGCCCAATAATTAAAACGCACAGAGGAATCACAGAGGACATTGGTATGGTCAGCAAGGTACTCCCTCAGCATCTTCCAAAACTTTGTACTCTGTTTTGTTTCGGTAGCTGAGGAGTGCAGGTAAAAAAGGCAATACACCAGAGCAGTTGGAATCTATGAGATTGCAGTACCCTGACTAACCACCACAACTAGAGGCAGCCGTGGAGCGTTCCTACGTTGGTCTAGACGCCTCGTCACAGCTTGAGAAACTAACTACACCTAAAGATAGAAATAGGAAAGCTATCTGCCCCGGAGCAGATCCCCAAAGAACATAGAAAGCCCCCAAACATGTAATGGCGGTTAGACAAGAAGAAATACTGACACAGACAGAAATGAGTATGAGCAAACGTTGGGGCCCAAACTACCTAAATAGAAAAGGATAGGAAGGGCACTTACTGCAATCCCAAAAAACCCTGAAAAGCACCAACTCTACTAATTTCAAAATCACCTGAGATCACACGACCTCTACCACCTAAATTAGTTTAACAAAATCAAGACAGCAGCCACTGAAAAAACTGAAAAAAGCAAATGTACAAACATCAGTGGCTGAACTAAACTGAGAGGGCAAAAACCCCCGGAGGGGACCCTGAAGGCCCCCACAGAAGTGCAGGACAAAATGCAAAAATCAAGCACAAAAACAAAAAGAAGAAAATGTCTTATCTGTTAGCAGGAGATGCAGACACGACACAGCAGGCTACAAAGGAAACAGGACTCAAGGATTGAGACCAGAACAATTGATCACCGGCAACCCTGATGGGAAGGTGACTCCCTTATATAAGACCAGTCAGTAACACCTGATTCCCAATCCTCACAATCTTCACTGGACAGTCCAGTACCGTTTGTAACCACCAGAGGGAGCCTCTGCTCAGAACTCATTTCAAGTCCATTCACAACAGTACTCCCCCCTTGAGGAGGGGTCACTGAACCCTCACTTGAGCAACCAGGTCGGTCAGGATGAGTTCTATGATACGCACGGATGAGTCTCCTAGCATGGATGTCCGAAGCAAACACCCAAGAATTGTCTTCCTGATCATAACCTCTCCACTTAACCAAATACTGGAGTTTCCGTCTAGAAAAACGAGAATTCAATATTTTCTCAACCACAAACTCCATATTGCCCTCAACCAGAACAGGGTCAGGAGGCAAAGCAGTAGGAACCACTGGCTCAACAAACCTCTTCAACAAGGACTTGTGGAACACGTTATGGATCTTAAATGTCCCTGGAAGAAGCAAACGAAAAGAAACAGGATTAAGAATCTCCATGATCTTATAAGGTCCAATGAACCTAGGCTTAAATTTAGGAGATGCCACTCTCATAGGAATATTTTTTGAGGACAACCAGACCAAGTCCCCCACTTTAAACCGAGGACCATCAGTCCTATGCCGGTTAGCAAACCGCTGGGCCCTCTCCTGAGAGAGGGACAACCTCTCCACTACCTGGTCCCAAATCTGTTGCATACGCTCCACAACAGAGTCAACACCTGGACAGACAGAAGCCTCCGTCTGTCCCGAAGAAAATCAAGGGTGAAACCCAGAATTACAGAAAAATGGAGACATCAAAGTGGCAGAGCTAGCCCTATTATTAAGAGCAAACTCAGCCAAAGGCATAAAAGAGACCCAGTCATCCTGATCAGCAGACACAAAGCATCTTAGATAAGTCTCCAATGTCTGGTTTGTTCTCTCAGTTTGACCATTGGTCTGAGGATGAAACGCCGAGGAGAAAGACAATTGAACACCAAGTTTAGAACAAAAGGGCCTCCAAAATCTTGAAACAAACTGGACTCCTTTGTCAGACACAATGTTCTCAGGAATGCCGTGTAAACGAACCACGTGCTGAAGGAACAAAGGCACCAATTCAGAGGAGGAAGGCAACTTAGGTAATGGCACAAGATGTATCATCTTGGAAAACCTATCACAAATCACCCAGATGACGGTCATTCTCTGAGAAACAGGGAGGTCGGAAATGTAATCCATAGAGATATGGGTCCATGGTCTCTTGGGCACAGGCAATGGCATCAACAAACCACTAGAGCGAGAGCAAGGCTTGGAGCGAGAGCAAGTCCCGCAGGACTGCACAAATTCCCTGACATCACGAGACAAGGTAGGCCACCAAAAGGACCGACTAACCAAGTCTCTGGTACCAAAAATTCCGGGATGACCGGCCAGCGCGGAACAATGAATCTCAGACATCACACTCTTTTTCCACTGGTCCGGGACAAACAATTTCCCAACAGGGCAGCGCTCGGGCCTATCCTCCTGACACCCCTCCAGAGCCAGTCTCAAATTGGGCGAGATGGCGGAAAGAACTACACCTTCTTTCAAAATAACAGAAGGATCAGATAACTCAGGAGAGTCCGCAAGGAAACTCCTCGAGAGGGCATCCGCCTTAACATTCTTAGTGCCAAGAAGAAAGGAAACCACAAAATTAAAACGTGTGAAAAACAAGCCCACCTGGCCTGTCTAGGATTAAGTCGCATGGCAGATTCGAGATAAACCAGATTCTTATGGTCTGTAAGGACCACCACCTGATGTTTGGCTCCCTCCAGCCAATGTCTCCACTCTTCAAAAGCCCACTTCATGGCCAATAACTCCCGATTACCCACGTCATAATTACGTTCATTAGGAGAAAATTTTCGAGAGAAAAAGGCACAAGGGTTACTTTTAGAGGTCTCTGGATCTCTTTGGGACAAAACGGCACCTGCCCCAATTTCAGAGGCAACAACCTCCACCTGAAATGGCAGAGAAACATCAGGCTGCCGTAGAACAGGAGCAGAAGTGAATCTCTGCTTAAGTTCCTGAAATGCAGAGACTGCCTCAGGAGGCCAATTCACCACATCAGAACCCTTTTTGGTCAAATCAGTTAAAGGTTTAACAATATCCGAGAAATTACCAATAAATTTACGATAAAAATTGGCAAAACCCAAAATTCTTTGAAGAGCCTTTAATGAAGTAGGTTGGACCCAATCACAGATGGCCTGAACCTTGACCGGGTCCATTTCAATAAGAGATGGGGACAAAATGAATCCCAAAAATGAGATCCTCTGTACGCCAAAAAGACACTTTGATCCCTTCACATACAGAGCATTCTCTCTCAAAATCTGGAATACAGTTCGAACATGTTTCACATGAGAGTACCCAGTCATTGGAAAAAATCAAGATATCATCCAAATAAACAATCAGAAATTTATCCACAAAATCCCTGAAAATGTCATTCATGAAGGACTGGAAGACAGAAGGAGCATTAGTGAGCCCAAAGGGCATCACAAGGTACTCAAAATGCCCCTCAGGGGTTTTAAATGCCGTCTTCCATTCATCCCCGTGCTTAATGAGAATAAGGTTATATGCCCCCCTGAGGTCAAGCTTGGTAAACCAAGTAGCGTTTTTCACCCTGGAAAACAGGTCAGAAATCAAGGGTAACGGATATTGATATTTCACAGTAATATTGTTCAAAAGACGATAATCAATACACGGCCTTAATGAACCATCCTTTTTGGCCACAAAGAAAAAACCGGCACCTAAGGGTGAAGAGGATGGTCTGATATGACCCTTCTCCAATGACTCCTTGATATAAGACCGCATAGCGTCATGTTCAGGTACAGACAAGTTAAAAAGGCGACCTTTAGGGAATTTACTACCAGGCACTAATTCAATAGCGCAGTCATAGCTCCTATGGGGAGGCAAGGATGCAGATTTACTTTCGCTAAACACATCAGAAAAATCAATCAAAAAGTCAGGAACATCCTGAGCCTGGGGGGAGGCAGAAAAAACAGGAGTGTTGGTATTAACACATTGGCAGCCCCAACTGGTTACAGACACAGATTTCCAATCCAAAACAGGATTATGAGACTGTAACCAAGGGAAACCCAGTACGATAATGTCATGCAGATTATACAGAACCAAAAATTTGCAGCTCTCCTGATGATCAGGTTCAACCCTCATTATTACCTGATTAGAGAACTGAGGTTTATTCTCAGCCAAAGGGGTAGAATCGATCCCCAGTAGGGGAATAGACTTCCGTAGGGGTATCAAGGGAAACCCACAACGTTTAGCAAAATCAAAATCCATCAGGTTAATAGCTGCTCCCGAATCAACGAAAGCCTGAGCAGAAAATGAGGACAGAGAGCATATCAGAGTAACAGTTAATAAAAACTTAGTCTGAACACTACCCAAGACAACTGAGCGTGCAAAACGTCTTCCCCGCTTAGGGCAGACTGAAATAGCATGAGAGGCATCACCACAGTAGAAACATAACCCATTGCGCTTTCGAAACTCATGACGCTGTGCCCCAGAAACCACTCTATCACACTGCATGGATTCAGAAGCAGGTTCACAAGGCAACACTATTCCACGCATACTTCTCCGCTCACGCAAACGTCTGTCAATTTGAATCGCTAATGACATAGAATCATTGAGACCAGAGGGGACAGGGAATCCCACCATAACATCCTTTACATTATCTGAAAGACCCTTCCGAAAAAGGGCTGCCAAAGCGTCGTCATTCCATTTGGTCAGGACTGCCCACCTACGGAATCTCTGACAGTATAACTCAGCGTCATCAAGCCCCTGATTTAATGCCAACAAGGCTTTTTCAGCTTGATCAGTGACATTAGGCTCATCGTACAATAACCCCAAGGTCTGAAAAAATGCATCAACATCACTCAAAACAGGATCCCCAGGTGTCAGGGAAAAAGCCCAATCCTGAGGATCGCCGCGCAGGAGAGAGATGACAATTTGAACCTGCTGCGCTGCGTTCCCTGAGGACTTAGATTTTAAGGCAAAAAACAATTTACAATTATTTTTGAAATTCAGAAACTTGGCTCGATCCCCCAAAAACAAATCTGGCATGGGAATCCTAGGTTCCACAACAGGCAACCTAGCAAGATAGGTAGCAATACTCCGAACCTCAGTGGCAAGCTGATCCACACGGCCAGACAACTGTGCAAACTCCATTGAGAGAAAAAAAAATCCTCCCCAGCACCCAGAGATACAGAGGGGGAAAAAAAATGCAACAAACAGAAAAATATCTCTGACAACTCTGACAACCTTTTTTCTTTCACAATATTTTTTCCCTTCTGTGAGTACCATACAATTTTCAATTTTTTAGGCCGGTGATACTGTTTTGTTTCGGTAGCTGAGGAGTGCAGGTAAAAAAGGCAATACACCAGAGCAGTTGGAATCTATGAGATTGCAGTACCCTGACTAACCACCTCAACTAGAGGCAGCCGTGGAGCGTTCCTACGTTGGTCCTAGACGCCTCGTCACAGCCTGAGAAACTAACTACACCTAAAGATAGAAAGAGGAAAGCTATCTGCCCCGGAGCAGATCCCCAAAGAACATAGAAAGCCCCCAAACATGTAATGGCGGTTAGACAAGAAGAAATACTGACACAGACAGAAAATAGTATGAGCAAACGTTGGGGCCCAAACTACCTAAATAGAAAAGGATAGGAAGGGCACTTACTGCAATCCCAAAAAACCCTGAAAAGCACCAACTCTACTAATTTCAAAATCACCTGAGATCACACGACCTCTACCACCTAAATTAGTTCTCTGGTGTAACAAAATCAAGACAGCAGCCACTGAAAAAACTGGAAAAAGCAAATGTACAAACATCAGTGGCTGAACTAAACTGAGAGGGCAAAAACCCCCGGAGGGGACCCTGAAGGCCCCCACAGAAGTGCAGGACAAAATGCAAAAATCAAGCACAAAAACAAAAAGAAGAAAATGTCTTATATGTTAGCAGGAGATGCAGACACGACACAGCAGGCTACAAAGGAAACAGGACTCAAGGATTGAGACCAGAACAATTGATCACCGGCAACCCTGATGGGAAGGCGACTCCCTTATATAAGACCAGTCAGTAACACCTGATTCCCACTCCTCACAATCTTCACTGGACAGTCCAGTACCGCTTGTAACCACCAGAGGGAGCCTCTGCTCAGAACTCATTTCAAGTCCATTCACAACAGTACTCCTTGTGAGAGTGTTAGAGCGAAACCAGCATTTTTTCAGAAGGCCTTGGTTTCTGTCAGACAGGCTGATGCATACCAGAAGTCGAGATAAGATGTTCCTTCTTTGTACAATACACCCCCGCCCGTGTGTGTTATGAAAAGACACCCTGTGCTGGGAGCTAAGGGGAAGAACGGAGTTTTCAAGGTAAAACCAGTATTCTATGTATTAGTGATAAGTTGTATAAACACCATATATGGTAATTCCGTTTCCTGCTTATGGGGTGTATATAAACCCCTTCGTTAGCAATAAAGAGTAGAGTTTATTGACGCATACTTTGGTCTGTGTCTTATTCTCTCTGGTACCACATTCCAAGGAGGAAAGGGTTAACGAGATAACAGTGACGACAGCCTGGCGCCCGAACAGGGACCTGAGTTAATCTACTCTGAGAAAGTCCGACCGATCCAGAGACGTGGGATGTGCGGAGCTTTCTGTTGGTGATATACATACAGCGCTGAGGTAAGAATACTTATTATATTCTACCTAAAATCTATATCACTGTATAGTGGACTCCCTCCTCCCCGAGCGGTCGGCTTTCCAGGTAATTCACAGGTGTTCCTGGCTCAGGTCCCTTTGAACCAGTAGACCTTCAGATTAATTGTCAGTCCTGCCTTTTCCTCCTTTGAAAAATGACAGTATGGATCTGATGATTGTGTTGTGGTTTTGTCTTGGTGTTGGTGTGATCGGATTGTTTATTTGGTTGGCGTACAAATCTTGGAAAGCGAGCAGTGGAATGGTTCAGAAACCTTTGTGGCCCATTGTCTAAGTGACAGAATTGTCTTGGTGACAGAGTCTTGGTGACAGAATTGTCTAAGTGACAGGAGAATCTCTTCTAGGTGAGGAGATACAAAAATGGGGAACCAAAATGCCAAGGAAGGCATTGCTGCAAAATATTTAGTGGTACGCAGAGAGGGAAAGCAAGCGTTGGTAGGCATTGACAAAGTATTGGGTAAAGCAGGCATGAATGAAAACGGAGAATTGAACAGTGATAAATGGAAAAGGTTCTTTAACTCACATCATGGATGGTTGAGAGACAAAGGACTGTTGAAAACAGTGAACCTGTGGATGAGTGCGTGTGATTACTTAGAGGGAAAGACTGAAGAATTAGGAGACAGACATTACAGACTGACAAAAACAGGGATGACTGATTTACCCTCCTGTTTGCCCCCTACATTACCTCCACCCCAGTATCAGACTTTCCCACAGACTTCCCACGAACCGAACTGTTGGGTCTGCCCCAAGTGTGGACAGCAGAATCCCCTGATGGTAGATGTCTGTATAGGTTGCGGTGGACCCAGACCTCCCCCGGCCAATCTATTTCCAATGAGGACAGTAATGGTACCTGGTACCCCGGGTGCTGCGGGAGGCGAGGGGGGCGGACCAGCTCCAGGCGCCCCCGGACAGCAGTGTTATACAGACCATGGAGCCCTTCAGAGCAGTTGGCTCTAATAACGCAACTCCCGGACCCTTCACAGTCACCAATGGGATTCGCTAGAATGTTAGCTACAATGCAGGATACGTATAAAGCAACTAGACAGGATCTGGAAGCACTTATAAAAGGGAAATTGGCAGATGAAGCCAGATACGATAGACTGATAGATGAGACATACAAGTGTTATGTTGGTAGGACCGGACCTGATAATGCAGAAGTCAATGACGCAGCAGCAGGGGTTCTGTTTACAGAAGCGTTGAAAAAAGCATGTAAAGATAGACAGACAGAGAAGGAGGTTACACTAGAAGACAGAGTTCAGGGAAAGGAAGAGGAGCCAAAAGATTATTTCTGGGCCCTAAGAAAAACTTGGGTAGAAATGGGTTTTGTTCCAGAAAACAAGACTAGTGAGAGGATACTTGCAAGTGCATATATGAATGGGTTGAAAAAGGAAGTGGCAGAAAAGGTGAAAGTAAGTAGACCAGATTGGAGGTCAGTTAAAGCAGAGGATCTAGCCAGAATAGCACAAGGGGCACAACATGATTTAGCGCAGGCAAAAAGAGGAGCAAGGTTACATGCTGTAGGTACTCGTCCTGCAAACAACAGGGAGGGGAGACGTGTGCCAGGAGATGGACAGAAATTGTGCTACGGGTGCAGGAAACCAGGACATTTCAGGAGAGATTGCAGAACCAATCCATATCCAGCCTGCCCAACTAATCCATATCCAGATGACCCGCCTGCAAGAGGCCCCCAAGACCAATTAGGGGCGCTCACATAGGATAATGGTAGCTTGCACATGAACCCCCTTGTCTCTTTAACCCCCACTCCTAATTGCACAGTGCAGGTGAACCTACCAGGGGGACATGAGGTTGAGTTCCAAGTGGACACGGGGGCAGACAATTCAGTAATTACAGAAGAGGACTGGCCATTTGAGAAAAGTGATTTCTCCCACCATGTTATAGCGACTCCTTACAACTCTCCATCTATCCTGCTCCCCATCACTAAAAAGATTCCCCTGCAAATTCAAGGAACCACTGTACACACACAGTTAATGGTATCACCACGGGGTCAATGTAATCTTTTAGGATGTGATGTATTGTCTCAATTGCAAGCACATATTGAGTATCATCCTGATGGGACTGTCACTATGACACCAGGATTGAAGCCGAGCACTCTTTGTAAAATCATGTCACTAGATGTTGCTAGTATAGAGGACACAAATGAATTTCCTACAATGTTAGAAGGTGTGATACCGCATGATTTCTGGGCTTCAGATAAAACAGATGTGGGCAGATTAAGGGTGCAGCCAGTCATGGTCAAATTAAAGCAATCCTGCCCCAACAGAGACAGTATCCTCTTAGTTCAGCTCAAGAGTCGGCTATAGCTCAGCAGGTACAGAAACTGGTAGCAAGTGGTGTTTTAGTTAAGACCCAGTCCCCTTGTAACACCCCTCTGTTCCCAGTTAAAAAGAAAACAGCACTGGGGCAGCCAGCAGCGTACAGAATGGTCCATGATCTCCGGCTAGTGAACAAAGCTACAGAGCTCCTCACACCAGTTGTACAAAATCCTCACACCCTTCTGTCTCAGATCCCGGCTAGTGCTCTTTGTTTTTCAGTAATTGACTTGGCAAATGCATTTTTTAGTGTCCCATTGCACCCTGACTGCCAGTATTTGTTTGCTTTTACATTTCAAGGGAATCAGTATACTTGGACCGTATTGCCCCAGGGTGCCCAAAATTCACCTACTATGTATGCTGCCAGTCTGCAAGAGATACTGGAAAGATGGAAAATGCCAAAAGTAGTTGTTCTGCAATATGTTGATGACTTACTGATTTGTGCCCCCTCCAGGAAACAGTGTCACAATGCAACAATATCACTCATGTTGTTTCTGTACCAAGCTGGATGTAAAGCGTCAAAAGATAAACTCCAATTTTGTAAATCTTCAGTTATCTTTTTGGGACATTGCATTACACCGGGGGCGCGACTTCTGACCAGCGCTCGCAAAGAAGCTGTACAGAATTTTCCTATGCCTGTTAATGTTGCCGCTCTTAGGACATTTCTTGGACTGGTTTCCTACTGCAGACAGTGGATACATGCTGTGTCAATCCTCATGCAACCTCTCTATGACTGTATCACCATTGTGCCTTTTAAACTAACTCCTGAAGGTATAGACTGTTTTTATTCTCTCAAAAACAGGATTGTGGCATCCCCAGCGCTAGGAACCCCCAACTATGAACTACCATTTACCCTGTATCTCCACGAACAGCAGGGACACGCGGCAGGGGTATTGACTCAGTTACATGGTGACAATCAAAGGCCAGTAGTCTATTTCAGTGGAAGACTAGATGCAGTGGCTAGAGGTGCCCCGTCCTGTGTACGGGCATTACATGCTGTAGGATTGTTGCTCCACAAATCGTCAGACATTGTTCTTGATCACCCACTGACAGTACTTACACCTCATGATGTATACACCATACTGAACCAGGTGCAACCAGCACATCTTTCAGCTGCACGTCACCTTCGATTGCAATGTGCACTTTTAATGCCTCCAAATGTTTCTTTGCAGAGATGTACCACACTTAATCCTGCCACGTTGTTACCTCTCTCGGATCTAAAGGAGGGGTCAGGTACAAAGAGGATCCAAGAGAGGAGATTCCTCATGATTGTGTTCAGCTTATGGCACAGGAAACAGCAGATCTACCCACAGTGTTTGAAACTGAAAGACTTAATGCTGATTTTGAATTTTTTGTAGATGGATCTCGCCACCAAGATGACTCAGGTACCTTCCACACTGGGTATGCCATCGTCTCCCTGAATGCAGTAATCAAAGCAGAACCAATGCTCCCACATCAGTCGGCCCAGGAGGCTGAACTTAAGGCTCTGACCGAGGCCTGTAAGATAGCTGAAGGTAGAATTGTTAACATCTACACAGATTCTAGATACGCATTCGGTATAGCTCATGATTTTGGTCCAATTTGGAAATCTAGAGGATTCCTGATGGCAGCAGGACATCCCATTAAAATGCTGACGCAGTCCAGCAGTTAATTGATGCATTACAATTACCAAAAGAGGTAGCTGTCATAAAAGTTAAAGCACATACCAGACGCACTGATCAGGTGAGTAAAGGAAACGCAATGGCCGATGCAGCAGCAAAAACAGCAGCCAGTAGACCACTCCAAGGGGTAACAATGCACCAGGTAAGCGCTCCCAAAAATCCCTTTGTGTCGGAGGATGCCTTATCTCAGATGCAGGCTCAGGTGCACCAGGAGGAAGTAGAAAAGTGGGAAAAAGAAGGTGCATGTCTGAATGAAGCAGATGGGGTATGGGGAAGAGGGATGCGTCGATGCCTTCCAAGGGCGTTGTACCCTGCGGTCACCCAGATGTTACATGGGCCAACCCACCAGTCCAAAACTGCTGTAATGAGCGTGATGCAGAAGCATTGGGTAGCACCAGGCTTTTCCACCTGTATAGAAGGTTTGATCCAGGGATGCATGGTATGTGCTACACATAATCAGGGAAGGGTAGTCAAGACGCCACCCAAACACGCCCCTCGGCCCCTCTATCCTTTCCAGAGACTGCAGATTGATTATATTCAGCTGCCAAAATCAGGGTCATGGGAGTACGTGTTGGTCTGTATTGATTTATTTTCAGGATAGCCGGAGGCTTTCCCGATTGCTAAGGCTACGGCTGCGGCAACCGCAAAGAAGCTGCTTGCGGAGGTGGTGTGCAGGTATGGAGTACCAGAGGTGATCGAAAGTGACAGAGGTACACATTTCACAGGTGAAATAATGAATGAAGTCTTGACAGCTCTGGGAATTCAACAAGCTTTTCATACCCCATATCATCCACAAAGCAGTGGAAAAGTAGAAAGACTAAATGAGACATTGAAGTTAAAAATCCAAAAGGCCATGGCTGAAGCAGGGAAATCTTGGCCTGAATGTTTACCATTAGCCCTATACTCAGTAAGGTACACTCCAAATAGGAAAAATGGACTTTCTCCGTATGAAGTACTATTTGGGAAAGTGCCTAGCTTAGGATGTTTCTTTCCCCAAGCACTGGAGATGAGTAACCATGTATTAAGCTCATTGTAAGGGATTTGCATAAAAGACTTAAGAAAGTACATGATAATGTCTTCAGTTCTCTTCCAGATCCGAACCAGGATCCTGGGAGTCACAGCCTGCAGCCTGGAGACTGGGTAGTCATTAAAAGACACGTGAGAAAGAGTCTGGATCCGAGATTTGATGGACCTTTTCAAGTTCTACTGACGACAAGTACCGCAGTCAAGCTACAAGGCAAGGAAACTTGGATTCACGCATCGCATTGTAAGAAGATCCTTGGAGAGCCTCCAGAAGAGGAATGATGCTACTAATGACATTTGCTTGCATCCTTGCAGTAACGGATGCTTGGAACAGACTTAGCCGTGTAGATGGGGATAGCAAATAAATTTTTCAGTGCATTATTTATCTACCCTATGATAACTCAGACATGGGATAAGTTGGTAGAATCCACAGACTACCTAGATGATCAAATATGGGATATTTTAGAAATCATGAATGGGTCCCTTGCAGTACAGAACCAGTTAATTATTGTTACTAACCAACATACCCTCGTGTTAGATTACCTGACTGCAGCTCAAGGAGGGATGTGCCAGATTATTGGACCTGCATGTTGTCATTATATTGATAATTCTAGTGTTTTAACCCTTAAACATAAGCTAGAGGATGTCATAAAGTTAAGGAAACTATATGATGAGGCAAATCTGAAGAATCAAGATTCATGGTGGGCAAATACTTTCTCCTTTCTTAACCCCGCAAATTGGTACCTCACGCTTCAGGGCCAGTGTGATGGGAGGGTCTGGGAAAACTTACCCAAGAACTTTGCCAGTGTTCCCCTGCCTCTGCTGGATTGGAGATGTGTCTCTCTCGCCTGTACTCCTTGGTTGTCCAATGAACTGTGACCTCTGCCGCCAGCTTTTCAGATGGGAATTTTTTAATAATTTCACAACAAGGGCACTCTGGTACTGCACCATTTTTGTACATCTGTCTGCCTCTGGAATAAGAGATTGAAAGTTCTCCTTGTAGCGTGGGTCTAGAAGTGTCACCAACCAGTAATGAGTGTCTGTCACGCTGTCTAATGATATGTATACAATGTCAGTAAACTATTAATACAGGAACAACACTCTATACAACAACTAGTATAGCAACATCAGCATGTAAGTATAGAATAGATTTACCTGACACGATATCTGCTGAACTCAGGGTTAATCTTGAGGACTTGATGAGCTGAAACAGGAAAGAGGTGGACCGGGATCTAACCGGACCCTAAACTGGGGTCCTAACTAATCCCTCACCTTGGAGGTACTGATAATGGTTCAGAGGTCCAAGTCTCCAACCTAACCCTGTCTCCTATCAGACCCTGAACCCTGTAATCAGTCCCAAGAAGGATCCTGACTACCACCAAAGGGACATGGGCCGATCTCAGCCAAATACACAGATTAGACATACAAGACAGACAGGATAACACTCGCTTGCATACACACTCCAACACCAAAGGAACACAAATGGTCTGGGAAATAAACTCCAACCAAGTTGAGCCTAGAACAACTAAGGAGCTCACAACTAAAGTCTATACAGATTCATTCCTATCTGTGGTCTGCATGAAGGTTTCACTGGCAACTCCCCAAGCAGACAACCAGGAATTTAAAGGAAACCAATCAACAAATAATCAATTGCAGCTGGGAGAAACTGCACCCAGTCCCAGCACCGAGCACAGACAGAATTAACTCCCTAGCTGCCAAACACAAAGAAACAGCAGATCAGCTGTGAGAAGTCAAAATGTGCAACCGCGACGATCTTCGTGGCAATGCACACATGACAGTACCCCCCCTTCTACGAGGGGCCTCCGGACCCTCAGGGCCAGGCCTGCCCGGGTGAGTTCTGTGGAAGGTCCGAACCAAACGATCTGCGTTAACATCAGACGCAGGGACCCACGTCCTCTCCTCTGGACCATACCCCTTCCAATGCACCAAGTACTGAAGGGACCGGCGATTCAGACGTGAGTCAATGATCTTTGATACTTGAAATTCCAAGTTACCATTGACCAACACAGGAGGAGGAGGTAGAGGTGACGGTATGACTGGTGCCACATACCTTTTAAGTAATGACTTGTGGAACACATTATGAATTTTAAACGTAGGAGGGAGGTCCAGACGAAATGCCACAGGATTAATTATAGAACTGATCCTGTACGGCCCGATGAATCTGGGACCCAGTTTCCAGGAGGGCACCTTAAGTTTTATATTCCTGGTAGACAACCATACCAGATCGTTCACATTCAGATCTGGACCAGAAACTCTCCTCCTATCAGCCATACGTTTGTAACGGTTCCCCATCGCACTCAGATTATTCAATACACCTCTCCACACAGAAGCAAGTGACGACGAGAAACGCTCCTCCTCAGGAACCCCAGAAGGGCCCCCCCCATTGAAAGTACAAAACTGAGGATGGAAACCATATGCCCCAAAAAACGGGGACTTACCAGTGGACTCACTCCACCTGTTGTTAAGAGCGAACTCTGCCAGAGGCAAGAAAGAAGACCAGTCCTCTTGGTTCTCTGAAACAAAACACCGGAGATATGTCTCTAAGCTCTGATTCAGACGCTCTGTCTGACCATTGGTCTGCGGATGAAAAGCCGAGGAAAATGACAATTGCATCCCCCGACGTAAACAAAATGCCCTCCAAAATTTGGACACAAACTGAGACCCCCTATCTGACACCACATCAGAAGGCAACCCATGAAGTCTAACGATCTCCCTAATGAACACCTGCGCCAGAGTTTTAGCATTAGGGAGTGCAGGAAAGCAACGAAATGTGCCATCTTACTGAACCTGTCAACAACCACCAGTATGACAGTATTCCCTGACGACGGAGGAAGG
Source organism: Oophaga sylvatica (assembly GCA_033576555.1). NCBI lineage: Eukaryota > Metazoa > Chordata > Amphibia > Anura > Dendrobatidae > Oophaga > Oophaga sylvatica. The sequence continues at coordinate 114,015,999 of JARQOD010000004.1, forward strand.
TCCGTAATGAAGTCCATAGATAAATGAGTCCATGGACGCTCCGGAAGTTTCAAGGGTAAAAGGGTCCCAGACGGACGGGTATGAGGGGTTTTAGAGCGAGCACACACCCCACATGACGCGACAAAAGTTATAACATCTTTATTAGCATTAGGCCACCAAAACCGGCGAGAAAGGAGATCTAAAGTAGCCTTACTCCCTGGATGTCCTGCTAGAGCAGAATTATGATGTGCCTCAATAACCTTTTGTCTCAACAGATTTGGGACAAACAGTCTCCCTGGAGGTCCTGCAGGGGCGTCCCCCTGAGCCTCTAACACCTCCTCCTCAAGCTCAGAAAATACAGCCGACACTACCACCCCCTCCTGAAGGATAGGACTCGGGTCATCCGTTTTCCCGGCCCCTGGGAAACTGCGAGACAAGGCATCAGCCTTTACATTCTTAGACCCCGGGCGATAAGTGACGACAAAATTAAACCTGGTAAAAAACAACGACCATCGAGCTTGTCTGGAATTCAGACGCTTAGCGGATTCCAAATACAACAGGTTCTTGTGATCAGTAATAACGGTAACCGGGTGGACTGCCCCCTCCAAAAAGTGACGCCATTCTTCAAAAGCTAACTTAATGGCCAAAAGTTCCCTATTGCCGATATCATAATTCCTTTCGGCGGACGACAATTTCTTAGAAAAGAAAGCGCACGGATTCCATTTACCAGGGGACGGACCCTGGGACAATATAGCACCCACCCCTACGTCAGACGCATCCACCTCCACAATGAACGGCTGAGATGCATCTGGTTGGATGAGAACGGGTGCCGAAGCAAAACATTTCTTTAAAGAGGAAAAGGCTTGGCAAGCTTTGTCCGACCATTTAGAAAAATCCGTCCCTTTTCTTGTCATGTCAGTGAGAGGTTTGACGACAGATGAGAAATTACAAATAAATTTCCGGTAGTAGTTAGCAAACCCCAAAAAACGCTGCAGAGCCTTAAGATCCCCTGGCTGATCCCATTCAAGCACTGCTCTCACCTTTTCAGGGTCCATACGGAAACCGGAGGCTGACACCAAAAAACCCAAAAACTGAAGTTCCTGTACGGCAAATACACACTTCTCCAGTTTGGCGTATAGTTTATTGTCTCGCAAGATCTGCAACACCTGTCTCACATGCTCCTGATGAGACACAAGATCTGGCGAGTAAATTAAAATGTCGTCCAAATATACAACCACAAACAGCCCCACAAGGTGACGAAAAATGTCATTAACAAAATGTTGGAATACTGCTGGTGCAGTAGTCAGACCAAAAGGCATGACAAGGTTCTCATAATGTCCCTCCGGCGTGTTAAACGCCGTTTTCCACTCATCCCCCTCTTTTATCCTAATCAGATTATACGCCCCCCTGAGATCCAATTTAGAGAACCATTTGGCGCCAACAATTTGATTGAAGAGATCAGGAATAAGAGGGAGTGGATACGGATCTCGAACAGTAATCCGATTAAGTTCGCGGAAATCCAAGCAAGGGCGTAGGCCTCCATCTTTTTCTTCACAAAGAAGAACCCCGCGGCTACTGGGGAAGATGAAGGTCTAATATGCCCTTTGGCCAGACTTTCAGAAATATAATCTTTCATAGCCTGCCTCTCAGGACCAGAAAGATTATACAACCTAGCTTTAGGCAACTTAGCATCAGGAAGGAGATTAATAGAGCAGTCATACACGCGATGAGGAGGCAACTCCTGACACCCCTCCTCAGAGAAAACATCCCCAAAATCCTCCAAAAAAGGAGGCAATGTACTAGGCACGACCGCACTGATGACTGTGTTCATGCAGTTGCTTTTGCAAAACTCACCCCATTGGCTTATTTCTCTGGACTGCCAATTAATCACAGGGTTATGTTTAACCAACCAAGGAAGTCCCAACACAATGGGAGTAGGTAGACCCTCCAACACATAACAAGATAATTGTTCCCTATGTATTGCCCCTACCCGAAGGTCAATGTTATGAACCTCATGAACAAAGCTACCTTGGCCGAGAGGCCTGGCGTCAATGGAGAATATAGGGATCGGTTTGACCAATACACTCAGATGCATACCTTGAGCCTGAGCAAACTGAGCGTCAACCAGATTAGCCCCGGAACCACTATCAAGAAGAACAGACAATCTCTCCACTCTCGTACCAACTACCACCTCCACTGGTACAAGGAACTGAGAAGAACTGGCGGATGAAATACATACTCCCAGGTTGTCGTCCACCACACAACCTGGGATTAACAGTTTTCCGGCGACTTTTGGCTCAACAAGGCACGGGATGGACATTCTCCAACAAAATGTCCCTCTTTCCCGCAGAAAAAACATCTTCTAGTCCTGCGGCGTACCGCCAATCCCCTCCTACGAAATGATGTCCCTCCCAACTGCATAGGCTCATCCGAACAGACAAGGGGAACCTCAACATAAGGGACTTTAGTGGTAGGTGGAGAAACAACAGGGAGTGGGGTTACCTCACCCCTCTCCCGAAGCCGTCTATCAGTACGGATAGCTAAGGCCATAGCAGCCTCCAGTGAATGAGGAGACTCATACTGAGCCAAAACGTCTTTTAATTTATCAGAAAGCCCATGACAAAACTGGCTCCTAAGAGCTGGGTCATTCCACTGAGTATCTGTGGCCCATCTACGAAACTCAGAAGCAAATTCCTCTGCAGGACGATCTCCCTGCTGTATCTTACGTAATTTTGTCTCAGCAAGAGAGACCCGATCTGGGTCATCATATACCAATCCCAGGGCAGTAAAAAATTGATCTACAGACAGTAGAGCCGGGGATCCTGGAGGAAGGGAAAATGCCCAGGATTGAGGGTCCCCTTGCAGAAGTGAGATAACAATTCCCACTCTCTGCTCATCACTCCCTGATGATCGAGGCCGAAGCCGAAAATACAATTTACATGCCTCCCGGAAGGTGAAAAATTTGTCTCGCCCACCAGTGAACCTGTCCGGGAGAGCTACTTTAGGTTCAACTCTGGTTTGCTCCAGGGGAGACAAAACTTTGGACTTAATGTCCGTCAGCTCCATGGATAATCCCTGCAACTGCAGAGCCAGCTGGGCTACTGGATCCATGGTAACTGGAGATAATTTTTATGGCCAGTGAAAATGTCACGCTGTCTAATGATATGTATACAATGTCAGTAAACTATTAATACAGGAACAACACTCTATACAACAACTAGTATAGCAACATCAGCATGTAAGTATAGAATAGATTTACCTGACACGATATCTGCTGAACTCAGGGTTAATCTTGAGGACTTGATGAGCTGAAACAGGAAAGAGGTGGACCGGGATCTAACCTGACCCTAAACTGGGGTCCTAACTAATCCCTCACCTTGGAGGTACTGATAATGGTTCAGAGGTCCAAGTCTCCAACCTAACCCTGTCTCCTATCAGACCCTGAACCCTGTAATCAGTCCCAAGAAGGATCCTGACTACCACCAAAGGGACATGGGCCGATCTCAGCCAAATACACAGATTAGACATACAAGACAGACAGGATAACACTCGCTTGCATACACACTCCAACACCAAAGGAACACAAATGGTCTGGGAAATAAACTCCAACCAAGTTGAGCCTAGAACAACTAAGGAGCTCACAACTAAAGTCTATACAGATTCATTCCTATCTGGGTCTGCATGAAGGTTTCACTGGCAACTCCCAAGCAGACAACCAGGAATTTAAAGGAAACCAATCAACAAATAATCAATTGCAGCCGGGAGAAACTGCACCCAGTCCTAGCACCGAGCACAGACAGAATTAACTCCCTAGCTGCCAAACACAAAGAAACAGCAGATCAGCTGTGAGAAGTCAAAATGTGCAACCGCGACGATCTTGTGCAATGCACACATGACAGTGTCACCCAAAATTTTGAGAATGCGAGAGTCATGGAAAGGCAACACAACAAAGTCAGCCATGCATGGCAGACTGCTAACAGGCAAAACTTCCGTGTCATCACCAAGAGGATGACTGAGCATGCTGTCCTCCTCCTCCCTGTCTTCACGCCATCCACGCTGAACAGACTTTATTTCATGTCAGACTTCATGTCATACCGTCTATAGCGCATGAAACTAGCTCTGGTTCTTCCTCCTCCTCCTCTTCCTCATTGTCAACCAATCCATGTTGGGATGACATGAGGCTGGGCTGTGTGTACTCACCCTGTATGGTTCCTTGATCCTTCTCATTGTGCTCCGCCTGCAATGCATCCTCTTTTATTTTGAGCAGAGAGCTTTTTAGAATACAGAGAAGCAGGATGGTGACGCTAATTATGGCGTCATCGCCGCTCACCATCTTGGTGGACTCCTCAAAGTTTTGTAGGATGGTACATATGTCTGACAGCCATATCCACTCCTGAGATCTTATGTGTGGAGTCTGAACTATATACTGATAGCCTAGTTGATGCTGGTAGTCAACAACTGCCCTCTTCTGCTCACAAATCCTTTCCAACATATGCAGTGTACAGTTCCAATGCGTGGGGACATCAAACACCAGTCGGTGAGCCGGAAGCTGCAAATGCTGCTGAAGTATGGCAAGGGCAGCAGAAGCAGTTGCTGACATTCTAAAATGGGCACACAGGCGGAGTACTATATCACAAGCAGATCCGGCAGCTCCGGGTAGCTTTTGAGAAACTGTTGAACAACGAGGTTAAGCACATTTGTCCAGACATGGTACGTGTGTGAACTCGCCTCACCTCAGAGCCGCCAGCAGGTTCCGGCCATTGTCACACACGATCATGTCTGGCTGAAGATTCAGCGGTGTCAGCCAGAGATCTGCCTGCTCTTTCGGAGCTGTTACAACTCTTCAGCATTGTTGTCAGGATTTGAACCTGTGAGCCATGGCTTGCTGGTCTGTTCCTTTGCTGTGGAGCTATTTGGAACTTGTATAACTTCAGCCTGAAAACCATATGAACTTTGTCTGGGATAGAGATCATCACCTGCTTTGCTGATTGTCCCCGCCTTGATTGAAACTGATTGGATAGAGATCATCACCTGCCCTGCTGATTGTTGTCGCCCTGATTAAGTCTGATTGGACCTGCTATATATACCTGGCCAGTGCAGCTTCCTGTTGCTGAGTATATTGTGGTGCTCAGTCTAACTGAGTGAAGCATTATCTGAGCTCCTGATCTGGAAGGTGTTTTGCTGGCATCTTCCTGTCTCTTGTGGAAACCTGCTGTTCCTACCTCAACCTTCTATCATTTAAATGGACTTGGTGCTTGAGTGTGATCTTGGCCGGCCCGTGTTCGGGCAGGCCCCGGCATCTGCTGACACAGTGAACTTCCACCGCCATATACTGCACCTCCAGAAGTCTTTCCACGGTCCGGTTACCTGTGCATCGCTGCTCCAGCCACTGGCCTCCAGTCCAGTATCGCCAGTAACGTGACAGAATACTCAGCACCTCAAAAATGGAGGCCGCTGGAGCAGAAACTATGGATACACGTGTCAGAAAACTGCAGGGTGCAATGTCCAGTTTGCACACCGAACAGGTAAATGGAAAAGCACGGATGGACGCATTTATTGCACAAAGCGATCATAATGTCCAGAATCACCAACAAGCTATCCATGATCTGCAGAGTGCGGTACAAGTGTTGACTGCTCGAATTACACAGCTAGAAGGACAGGCTTCCGTCTCAGCGTCTGCCACGCCCCCAAGCTACCACCTTTTCGTTTTGGCGGTGATCGAGATAAATTTCATGGATTTTTGAATCAATGTTACCTGTTCTTCGATACACATGCTAATCAGTTCCCGACTGATAGGTCAAAGGTGCTATGCATCATTATGCTGTTAACCCACAAAGCGATCGCTTGGGCTAATCCTCTGATTGAGACTCGGGACGCACGTTTAGACAATCTGGACAAGTTTATTCGAGCGATGCAGCAGATGTTGACGACCCAAACCGTGCCGCTACCGCTGAATCAACGTTGCTGGCATTATGACAAGGCAAACGCCCCGTCGCAGAGTATGCTATGGAGTATAGGAGGTGGGCCGTCGACACTGAATGGAATAATGCAGCAAAAGTAACTTTCTTTAAAAGAGGACTTTCTAGTGCAGTAAAGGACGAACTTGCCCGTGGAGAGACCCCTTCGGATCTGGATGATTTCATCAAGCATTGCATCCGGGTTGACACCCGTCTTTCTGAACGACGACAAGAGAAGTGGACCTCCATGAATCGTTCAACTAACTCTTATAACTCCTCCCTGCCATCGGTCACTAAAGAAGTGCCTAGCCGGAATGTCCGAGATACAGAACTAGAGCCAATGCAGGTGGATGCGATCCAGAGACGAGCGAGTGCAGAACGAAGAGAACAGAGATTTAAAGAGAATCTATGTCTGTACTGCGGGGAAGCAGGACATTTTCTTATTAACTGTCCAAGTCGTCCCACAAACCGTTCAAGAAAAATGGTGGCTGCCATAATGGATCCTGATTCTTCCGACGAGGAGTCTTTCACTTCAGAGACTGATTACGCTAAAGATGAGATCCAGTCCATATCATCCATAGTTCCACCTACCAGGAAGGAGAACCCAGAATCACATTATTTTGTAACTATCAAACTGAAGGTTAACTTCCAGTGGATCACCGCATCAGCCATGATTGACTCTGGGGCCAGCGGGATGTTCATGGATTCTGCATTTGCTCAAAATCATGGCATAGATGTGCAGAAAAGACGTTCACCTATTGTGATGGAGACGGTAGATGGATCTCCACTGAATTCGGGGCCAGTGGATCATGAGACAGGACTTTTGGAGATCTTTATTGAGCCCCAGCATCGTGAGATGTTAACCTTCCTAATTATTTCTTCTCCACATTTTCCCATCATTTTAGGTTTGCCCTGGCTGCAGGAGCAAAATCCTATCATCGATTGGGAGATGAAAAAGATCAGTTTCCCCGAAAAGGAAGTTCAAGCAGTGGTTCCAAGTGAATCCACATTAGAAGCAGTTCAGAATCCAGAATTGCCTCAGCTCCAGCGGTGTACGAAGATTTCTTGGATGTCTGTGACAAGAAGGGAGCGGATACACTTCCTCCGCATCGACCATACGACTGCCCAATAGAACTACTCCGGGAGCGGCTATACCGTTTGGAACTATCTACCCTTTAGCGGGTCCTGAACTGAAGGCTCTCAAAGAATTTATTGATGAAAATCTAAGCAAAAAATTAATTCGTCCATCATCTTCTCCCTCTGGAGCCCTATATTCTTTGTTAAAAGAAGGATGGAACATTACGGCCAGTAGTGGACTACAGGGAGCTTAATAAAGTCACGGTAAAAAATCGTTATCCTCTACCGTTGATCCCGGAACTCCTAGAAAGAGTACAAAGTGCGAAGATCTTCACTAAGTTAGATTTACGTGGGGCATACAATTTAGTACGTATAAAGCCTGGAGATGAATGGAAAACGGCTTTTCGTACCCGATACGGACACTTTGAAAGTCTAGTGATGCCCTTCGGACTCGCCAATGCTCCAGCTACCTTCCAGCACCTGGCAAATGATATTTTCCGAGACCTGTTGGATCAGTTCGTGGTCGTTTATCTAGATGACATCCTGATCTTTTCAAACTCTATGGAGTAACATCAGACGCACGTAAGACAAGTGCTACAACGATTAAGGGAGAATTCGTTATATATTAAATTAGAAAAATGTGAATTCCATCAAGAAGAGATTCAGTTCTTGGGATACGTCATTTCACCTCAAGGATTACGGATGGATGCTAAGAAAACGCAAGCTATCACCGAGTGGCCTATCCCTAAAAATGTGAAAGAAGTTCAGCGTTTTGTGGGGTTCGCCAACTTTTACAGACGTTTTATTAAGAATTTTTCAGAAATCGTGCTACCCATCACGCAACTAACAAAAAAGGGAGCAAAATTCATCTGGACACCCCAAGCGCAAGAAGCGTTCTCTCGCTTAAAAAGGAAATTCACAACGGCTCCCATATTACGCCATCCTGACCCTGAATTGGCTTTTATCATTGAGGTGGATGCTTCAGACTGTGCGGTCGGCGCTATCCTCTCCCAGAGGACAGGGGAAAAGAAGTTGCTGCATCCATGTGCATTTTTCTCACAACGTATGTCTGTAGCCGAAAAGAACTATGACGTGGGAAATAAAGAATTGCTCGCCATCATATCAGCATTCAAAGAGTGGAGACATCATCTCCAAGGGGCGCACAGCAAATTTTGGTGTTGACCGATCATCGCAATCTGGAGTTTATCAGGTCTGCAAAATGCCTCTCTCCTCGCAGACCCGTTGGAGTCTGTTTTTGAATCAATTCAATTTTGTAATTTCATATCGACCAGGCTCCCGCAACAAGAAAGCAGACGCATTATCCAGAATGTTTTCAAGCGAAGCTAATCTTGTAACAACACCCAAACCCATTGTGGCAGATACTAAGATCTTGGGAGTAATACATGATGGAGATTTGCTGGAAGATTTGAAAGCAGCATACGAAACAGACTCATTTCTATCACATCCATCAGGGGACGTGCATCTGCTTTTTAAAAATCAAGTATGGACTGATGGTCGACGACTATATGTACCAGAAGCAGCTCGGTTAAAAGTTCTACAACTAGTGCACGATTCTAAATTGCAGGACACAAAGGGACACAGAAAACGCAGGAGTTTTTGTCACGTTTCTTTTGGTGGCCGAATTTTCAAGAAGACGTGAAGAAGTACGTTAATTCCTGTGACATCTGTGCCAGATATAAGACTCCACGTGCATCCCCTATGGGACTATTGCAGCCTCTCGCCATCCCAACACGACCGTGGGGATCGATTTCAATGGACTTTATAGTAGATCTACCAGAGTCCAAGGGAAAGACATCCATTCTGGTAGTAGTGGATCGACTTACGAAAGCAGCGCATTTCATTCCGTGTTCAGGTCTGCCTTCAGCAAAAGATACAGCCGATCTGATAATTTGCAATGTTTTTCGCCTCCACGGAGTGCCGGATGAAGTCGTCTCAGATCGAGGTGTGCAATTTACATCCAAATTTTGGCGCAGTTTATGCTCAGCGCTAGACATCAAAGTACGATTGTCAACCGCTTACCATCCGCAATCTAACGGCCAGACAGAACGTACAAATCAGACGCTGGAGCAGTTCTTCGTTGTTATATTTGCCATCTACAAGACGACTGGGTGGATCTGCTGCCATTTGCGGAATTTTCATATAACAATTCACAGAATGCCTCTACGAAACAGACGCCATTTTTTGCAAATCTTGGATATCACCCAAACATCCTTCCCAAAAATCCTGTGGCACCATTAATACCAGCAGTCGCAGAAAGAATCTCTCTATTACAGCAAAATCTTAATGTTCTGAAAGACACATTAAAGGAAGCTCAGGAGAAATACAAAAAAGGGCCGACAGGTATCGGAGACCCACTCCCACGTTTAGGGTTGGAGATCGAGTGTGGTTATCCACTAAGAATTTGAAATTGAAGATTCCTTCTCCTAAATTAGGACAAAAGTTTGTGGGACCATACAAAATCAGTAAGATTGTGAGTCCATTAGCCGTTCTCTACAGCTACCAACATCAATGAAGATTCATCCTGTTTTTCATGTGTCTTTGTTGAAAGCCGCCACAGCCAATCCATTTCCAGAACGATCCCCTCCGCCTCCCGATGCAATTGAAGTGGACGACAGGAGCAGTTTGTGGTGGAAAAGATCTTGGATTCCCGAATACACAGAAATCGTTTACAGTATTTGATCAAATGGCAGGGTTACGACACGGAGGAAAATTCATGGGAACCAGTAAGCAACGTCAATGCTCCTCGTTTGATCGGACAATTTCATCGGCGGTATCCTGCAAAACCTGGGCAAGTTGCGTCCAGAGGCCGCCGTTAAGAGGGGAGTATTGTCAGGATTTGAACCTGTGACCATGGCTTGCTGGTCTGTTCCTTTGCTGTGGAGCTATTTGGAACTTGTATAACTTCAGCCTGAAAACCATATGAACTTTGTCTGGGATAGAGATCATCACCTGCTTTGCTGATTGTCCCCGCCTTGATTGAAACTGATTGGATAGAGATCATCACCTGCCCTGCTGATTGTTCTCGCCCTGATTAAGTCTGATTGGACCTGCTATATATACCTGGCCAGTGCAGCTTCCTGTTGCTGAGTATATTGTGGTGCTCAGTCTAACTGAGTGAAGCAAACTGGAGTGATCCAGAGGCTTTGCTGGCAGTGTGCTGCTGAATTTCTACTGCGGTATCCGTATCGGCAGTCTGGACTGAGGATGTTCATAAAGAATACGATCCGTGTGGTGGTGGAAGGTGGTGAGAAAAACAACCTGGTGTACGTCGTTCGTGACCTGTTGGAGGGAAAGGCTGGAGCCCATCGTCAGGATATCTACAGCGTCAATGAATTCCGGAGTCAAGGTACATATGATGTAACCTTTGTGAATGAGGGATGCTGTTTGACCGTCTTTGAATGGCTCAGAAGTAATGAAGGTGATCAATGCCTGGAGGGAGTGCGGGTGGAGCCCCTGTTTGGGCTCATGGAAAAAGTGGTGACTGTGACTGTGTACAACCCCTATACAGAAGTTGCACTACTGGAGCAGTTCCTGGAGCGGTACTGTGAATACGTGAAGGGAGGGGAGAAGCAGAAAAATGTCTTGGGCATTTTCAACTGCAAGTATGTGTTTCGGGTGAAATTGAAGAAGGACCCAGGTTGTTTGGGAGGTTTCACCCACCCACCAGCGAACTTTTCAGTGGCGGGTCATAGGGGCTTCCTGTCATACCCAGGGCAGCCACTATACTGCAGGAGGTGCTTTCAGTTCGGGCACCTGCTAAACATGTGTAGCAAGGAGTTGGTTTGCCGTAATTGCAAGCAAGAGGGTCATGTGGCGGCTAGGTGTCCGATGCCTCGTGAATGTGACAGGTGTGGCAGTTCAGAGCACCTGTATAGAGACTGCCATTTGGTGTGCAGAGGAGGTCAACTAGAGAGGAGGAGGAAAGAAAGAGACGTGAGGAGGAGCGGAGGCGGGAGGAAGAAAGGAAGAGAGAGGAGGAGGTTAAGAGGCGGGAGGAGGGAAAGCGAAGTCGCCGCGCTGCAAAGCGTTGTGAGGGCGCCACCCACTCCTGCTGGGAGACGGAGGGAGAAGCGGCAGGAGGACAAGGAGGCTGAGAGAAGGAGGAAGAAGCAACAGGAGGAAAAGGAGGACAAGGAATTTTGGAAGGCCATAAGGCGAGAGGAGCGTTCATGGCCTGAAAAAGAAGTAAAGTAAAAAAAGAAGTCCCAGTCGCTGAATCATGGTCAGAATGCCTGATGGATTTCGATATATCTGTGGCAGAGGAGGAGGCTGAGGTTTTTGTTCATGAGTCTGATCCGAGAAATATTGGTGCCTTCTCCTCGGAAGAGGACTCAGGAGGGTTAAAGTGTCACAGGGAGGGTGGTGGGGAAAACAGAGACATTGAGGTGGTGGAAGAAAGAATGGCCCAGAGGAAGACTGGGCAGAAAAAGGCACGGGTGGAGGAGTATATGGAGGCCAGCGGCTCAGAAAGCTGCTCGGCACAAATGGTGGAGGAGGACACTGGCGGTACTGGTTAAGTATGTTTTACTTTTCCAGTAGCCAGGTGGAGTTTTTTTGTGTACATAGCTTTGCTCTTTAAGCAATGGCTATCTGTTTTTTTTGTGTGTTTTATGTAATGTGTGTCAAGTTATATCTGTAGGCTGTTTTTGTATTTTTTTCCTTTTTTGGCTTCTTTGGACAAGTGTTTTTTTTAAGCTTTTTGTTTTGTGTTTAGTATGGATGTTAGAATTATATCTCAAAATGTGAGGGTTTTTAAAAATAAGTTGCGGCGTGCGGCCATTTTTGAGTTTTTTGCAGCGCAAAATGCGGAAATTTTTTGTTTACAGGAGTGTGGGATTGTGGATGGTGTGAAGGGGAGTGAATGGCCTCATGGTGCGTCTGTGTGGTCAGGGAGTGCATGTAATAGAAATGACGGTGTTGGTTTTTTGGTGAAGGGGCGTAATGTGAGTTTGTGTGACTATATGGTGATTGAGGTTGGGAGATGCGTGTTAGCAAATTTTGAGTTTAGAAATATTCGTTTTTGTGTTATTAATGTGTATGCTCCTGTGGAAAAAACAGGAGCGTAAAGTTTTATTTGAAAAAATTAAGTATTTTATTCCAGGTAGAGTGCCTGTTGTGATTGTGGGTGATATGAATGTTGATGTGGGAAAGGTGAATGTGGATGTGTCAAGGAAAGAGTTAATGGACATGGTGAGTGATTTTGGTTTGAGGGATATGCAGAGGGAGTGTAAAGTAACTCCATTGTTAAATACGTTTTTTTCTGAGAGTGGGAGGTGTGGCGTCTAGACTGGACTATTGTTTTGTTTCAAAAAACCTGATTGCTGTTAGTTATGCACAGGAGAGTGTGCCATTTTCAGATCATGTGTGTATGAAGTGTGAAGTGGATGTGCATACTAAGGAGGTAGCTGGGAAAGGTGTATGGAAGCTGAATGTGAGTTTGCTGGAGGGGGTGGAGGTGAGAGAGGAGTATGAGAGACATTATAAGGAGTGGTGTGAGAGCAGAAGTGAATTCAGTAATGTGTGTGAATGATGGGATTGGGTTAAATGGAAAACCAAGGTTTTTTTTAAAAAACTTGGTTACAAGTGTGCAGCTGCTAAGAGAGAAAGGTTTGCTGGGTTGAATGCAAGACTGAGTGTGTTATATAAGCTAAGAGAGGGAGGGATGGATGTGAGTGAAGATTTGTTGAGAGTGAAAAAAGAAGTGAACGAGTTTTTGAGAGAGAGAGGGAGGAGTATTGTGTATAGGGCTAAAATAGAGAACTTGGAAAAGAATGAGAAGTGTTCGCGGTTTTTTTTCAAGAAAGTTTTTGGGAAAAGACAGAGCATGAGTGTTTTGAATGGAGTGGATGGAAATGAAGTGAGTGGTGCGAACTTGTGTGAGGAAGTGGCAAAGTTTTATGATGATTTGTATGCAGTGAAATGGAGGGATGAAGGTTTGGAGAGTGATGTGCTGAGTATTTTGGAAAATAGATTGAATGGGACAGAAAGGGAGAGTTTGATGGGGGAGGTGATGAGTGAAGAAATATGGAAGGTGGTGTGTAGCATGGCGCTGAATAAAACGCCGGGGGTGATGGTCTCCCGGTGGAATTTTATCGTGTGATGTGGGATATGATTGGGAAGGATTTTGTGGATGTATGTAAGTATATGTGGGCGAATGCAGAGGTGGCGAATGGTATGCGTGCAGGAGTGGTTGTGCTGTTGCCAAAAAAAGGTGATTTGAAAAATCTAAAAAACTGGAGGCCGATCACGTTGCTTAATTGTGATTATAAGATCTATGCGAAGCTTCTGGCAAATAGGATGCGTGATGTGGTTGGGAGTGTGGTGGGTGAGGAGCAGTGTTGTGCGGTGCCTGGAAGGCAGTTACATGAGGGTGTGTGTATGCTGAGAGATTGTTTGTGGGACTGTATGAACCGTAAGAAGGGGGTGTATGTGTTGAGTTTGGATTTTGAGAAGGCGTATGATAGGTTGGCGCATGGTTTTCTGTTTAGAGTGTTGGTGAAGATGGGTTTTCCGGCTGAGTTTGTTGAGAGAGTGAGAAGTTTGTATAAAAATATTTATAGTTGTGTTTTGTTGAATGGGAATGTAGGGAGGAGAGTGAATGTGTTTTCCGGTGTACGGCAGGGGTGCCCATTGTCCCCTGTCGTGTTCATTTGCGCGATTGAGCCGTTGTTGTGTATGTTGAGGAAAGATAAGGTGATTCGGGGTGTGCAAGTGCCGGGGGCGGGGAGGAGGGAGTGGAAGGTGAATGGCTACATGGATGATGTGTGTGTATTGTGTGATTCAGAGTGTTGGTGCGTCGTGTGAAGTTGTTGGTATCCGTTTTTTGTGGAGCGTCTGCGTTTAAAGTGAATTGGGAGAAGACTGAATGTAAGATTTTTGGTGGGAGGACTCTGAGCAATGATATTGGGGTGAATGTGGTGAGTGGACCGATAAAGGTGCTGTGTGTGAAATTTTCAGAGAAGTTGGATGGAGAGGAAAGTTGGGTGGATGTAAGAGAGAGAGTGGAGCGCAAGTTAAATTTTTGGAAGATGAGAGATCTGACGTTTTTTGGTAAAATTTTAGTTATTAAGAGTGTGGTGTTACCAATGTTTTTGCATGTTGCGGTGGTTTTTCCACCAGGTTATATGTGTGTTAGAAGATTAAATAGGGTTTTGTTTGTATTTTTTTGGCGTTCAAGTATGGAGCGTGCAAGGAGAGAGGTTGTGATGAAGAGAATGGATAAGGGGGGGCTGGGATTCCCCAATTTGAATGTATTTTTTGGCGTGAATATTATGGTGTTTGTATTGGGTGTGATTAGGATGGATGGGAAGTGTGCATGTATGTGCAGGTATTTGTTTGGAAGTTTTCTGTTCCGTTTGAAGTGGCGGGAAAGGGATCTAAGGTGCCCAGTGGCTTTTGAGGTGCCTGTGTGGTATGTGTGGGTTTACAAATTTTTGGTGAAGTATGAACTGTGTGATGTGGATGTGAGGTTGTTAGAGAAGAAGAAAGCGATATATAGGATGATTGAGTGTAGAGAGATGGAATGTGGTATCAATATGGTGAGAGGAAGTGATGTGCAGAAGGTATGGAAGAGGTAGTTGGATGGTATGACAAATAGACAGAGCGAGATTGTGTGGCAGTCATTGCATGAGGTGTTACCGGTGAGAGAGTTCCAGAGAAACCGGGGTTTAGTGAGGAGTGAGATGTGTCCGAGGAGGGGATGTGGTGGGAGAGAGTGTGGTGCATTTGTTTTGGAATTGTCAGTATGCTAGAAATGTGATTTCAGGTTTGGGCCCGTTGTGTAAGGAGTTGTGTGATGTGAATTTTTTGACGTTTGAGTTATTTATGTTTGGGTTGGGTATGTGTGGAGAAAAGGAGAGAGTGTTGTGGTTGATGCTTGCATGTATAAAAGAGGTGTTGTGGGATGTGAGGAACGTGTATGTGTTTAAGAGGAAGGAAATTGAGGTTACAAATTGTTTAAAAATTGTTTTGGGAAAATTGTATTTTTGTTTTGTGTGTGATAAGAGAAAGAGGGGGGAGGAGGACGCAGAGGGAATTTGGAAAGTTAAAAAGTGGAAACACCTTGTTAATGTGTCTTAGTTTTGTGTTTTTTTGTGCTTGTAAATAAAGTTGGTTTTCCGATGATGATGGGAACAGCTGCTGCATTATGTAAGTGTACACGCTGTTTGGGAGTCGAGTTCCTTATAGTTTTGGTTATCTGACTGTGGAACTTCCCATCTGAGGGAGGAAAAAAAAAAAAATTATCTGAGCTCCTGATCTGGAAGGTGTTTTGCTGGCATCTTCCTGTCTCTTGTGGAAACCCTGCTGTTCCTACCTCAACCTTCTATCATTTAAACGGACTTGGTGCTTGAGTGTGATCTTGGCCGGCCCGTGTTCGGGCAGGCCCCGGCATCTGCTGACACAGTGAACTTCCACCGCCATATACTGCACCTCCAGAAGTCTTTCCACGGTTCGGTTACCTGTGCATCGCTGCTCCAGCCACTGGCCTCCAGTCCAGTATCGCCAGTAACGTGACAATTGTGCGGTTTGTCACCTAAGCATATTCGCTTCAGCCCAGCTTGTTGCCGCTTGGCTGAGGCAGTGCTGCTGTGCTTCCAGCTTGTGACTGATGTGACTGATGTGGTCATTTTGGAGATGGAGGTTGAAGAGGAGGAGGAGAAGGAGGACTATGAGGTGTAGGAGCTGTAGACTGTGGGGGCAACCCTGATTGACCTAGGTCCCGCAATCCTCAGTGTTGGGAGGACGTGTTCCATCCCAAGGTCCGACTGGGTCCCAGCTTCCACTATGTTAACCCAGTGTGCCGTCTGCGAGATGTACCATCCCTGCCCACAAGCACTTGTCCATGTGTCCGTGCTTAGGTTTACTTTCCCAGTAACAGCATTGTTGAGGGCACTGGTAATGTTGTGTAATGCCGGGACGGCACACCGGGATGATGCGTAACGCCGGGACGGCACACCGGAAGAAATAGTGGTGGCTGGGGACCGAGTACCTTGGGACGGCCACCGCCATCAGGTTGTGGAAAGCTTCCTTATCCATGAGCCTAAAAGGCAACATTTCGAGTGCAAGCAGATGAGAAATGTGTGAATTTAGTACTGTGGTCTGTGTGGCATTGGCTGCGTATTTCCACTTGCATTTCAATGATGTAGTATGGACAACTGAAGGCTGCACTGGGATAAGGACATGGACGTGCTTGATGATGGTGCTAGTTGAGTGTGGTGCTAGTTGAGTGCAGGGCAGGAGGCATCTTCGCATGCACCGTGGACAGGGGATTGGTTTGCACGCACAACAGTGGAAGAAGCAGTGGTGTCACCCGCAGACACTGTTCCTACTGTTTCTGAGGGATGTTATACTGGATTATCTCAATGAGAATAAAGGTACTGCCACACTAAACAAGATCGCTAACGATCACGATAACGACGCATACTAATGAGATCGTTGGTTGTGATCGTTTTAATGTCGCTAGTAGCTGCCAAACTGGACGATTTAATTAACGACGCATCAGCAGTAGCGATCTTTTTAACGACTTTGGCGGTCGTTGGGACGTGCCACACTTGCATATACTGTGAAAGATCACGACCTCGATAGGCGTGACTGAGCGCAACCTTTTGCACGCCCCTCATCACAGATTGGTGGTCACTATTTACCTCATAAATATTTATCACAGCTCTCCCGCTTTGTGATTGGATGACCGCGTCATAAAAGACCACGTATCTGCACTCCTCTCCATTGCTCTCGAGCAGAAGCGGTTCTTTCAAATCTCCAGCATCGTTCCAGTGTGTCCTGCTAGCCTTTGTAGTTACTGCAATCCATTTGTGCCACTATTGCTGTTGCTGTGTTCCGGTCTACGACGTTGTTTTTCTGCGATCCAGTCTCTGACGTTATATCCTCTGCGATCCAGTCTCTGGCATGATCCAGTTTGTGACGCTATTTTCCCTGTTTTCTTTTTTCTCCAGAATCACAACTTGTGTAAGGTAGGTATTATTTTTGTCACATTTCATTTTTATTTTAACTTTAATTTTACAGATCCATGTTTAGATCTCTGCTTTTGTAAACCATTGTCGTTCATCAATTTTTTTTTTTTTGCCATTGTTTGTTTTGTTCTGGCCACCAAACACACCAACCACCATTTTGTGATCCCTGCTGTGTTCCATGTTGTAGGCTATAAACATTTTATTTTATTTAACCATTCTGGCGTTCTCACATAATAATATTTTTTATTACAGATGGCTGATAAACAAGATTTTTTGCGGGAATTTATCGAGCTCTACCGCTCAATGCCGTGCCTATGGAGAATAAAATCACCAGATTACTGTAACAGGCTTAAAAAGAATGACGCATACCAAAAACTGGTGGAGATGTGCAAGAGCCGTTACCCCGATGAACCTGCGGATGTGTCATCGGTCAAAAAACGCATACAGGCCCTCCGCACAGTGTATAAAAAAGAGCTCAATAAAGTTATAAATTCCACCAAATCTGGAGCGGGGGCCGATGATGTTTATGTCCCCCAACTGTGGTACTTTGATCTGTTCGAGTTCACAAGGGACCAAGAAGTACCCAGACAAGCGACATCCATGTTGGATCTAGACCCGGTGATCCAGCCGGACACCCCTGTCATACATGTAAGTACCTTTGTATTACAACACATTTTAATGTACATGCCAAAGTGGGCTTAAATTTAAAATATATAATTGTGAAATGTAGATAAAATGGCAGAATATATCCCTTCATGTACTGATAATTTATCTAGCTCAACGGTTGAGGCCTATCCATTTACAAGTGTCATTTTCACATTTTTGCTGTATATGGGTGTAGTAAATTGCTTTGTCTTTACAAGGTGTACAATAATAAATTATATTGTGGTACCGTGTTAGCCAGAAAAATCGATGTGAATACTTTTCCGTCCAATTATGACAAGAGCATTCTTAAGGTGATACCTTTATTGGCTAACCAGAAAATTATATGTTCGCTAGCTTTCAGAGCGCACAGGCTCCTTGTTCAGGCAAGATTACATTTGGAATAATTACATTATAAAGGTATCACCTTAAGAATGCTCTTGTCATAATTGGACAGAAAAGTATTCACATCGATTTGTCTTTACAAGTGTCATTTTCACATTTTTGCTGTGTGAAGATTAATTTCTTTGTATTTGTGATTTACCATTTGTTTTTTGTTCATGCAGGAAACAGAAGAGGCCGTCTCCACACCTGCAACAGAACAAGACAGCTTGCCGTTGATCGAAGATGAAGAAGAGACACCATCCTCATCTGTGCGGCGCCGGCTTTCACCTTCAGGAAGGAAAAGGAAGGCTCCCACCACCTCGGCTACTCCTGAATTGGTGGAAATTGCAAAAAAAGTGCTAACAGCAGAAAAAGAACCTAAAATAACAGGGTTTGCATACTTCGCAAATGAGAAGCTCCCTACTCTGGATCCTGTTCAGCGGCTACATGCAGAGAGACTCATGTTTGAGGTACTGACTCAAGCCTCTTTTGGAAACCTGGATAACAGATATGTCGTGATGCCAAGACCACGCAGTACCCGGACTACTCATGGCCGCACAATCCTGTGCCAAACCCAAACGTTGGTGCTCCAAACGTTGGTGCTCCCCCTTATTGTAATACACCGCAGAGGCAGCATCCTGTGCCAAACCCAAACGTTGGTGCTCCCCCTTATTTTTATACACTGCAGAGGCAGCGTGGTAATGGCAACGATCCCTCTTACCAGCAGTTGTAGTTTTTAAAATGTTTTTCAAAATTTTTTTTGTTGTCTATATTTTTTTTACATTGTTACCTTTCTTAATAAAAATCTTATTTATCTAATGAATTGTGGTCTTTTATTCTTATGTGATGTCAACTATTAAAATGTTGTATTTTTATTACATCTACTTGTCACACACGGGGTCATGGTACTACCAGCTATCATAGGTGTTCCATCATAGGGAAAAATTTCTAAAATTAACATTTCTTTTAAAGGCCCCTGGTCACACTACGCTAAAACCTTATACTAAAAAATAATACACCACACCTGCGTAGATTAACGTGAATTATTAAATATATATTCTTTTCATATATATTTTTTTTTGTTTTTTAAATAATTAAAATTTAAATAAAAATAAAACATTAACATAATAAAATAAAAAATTATTAACAAAATATTAACATAACAAATTATTTACAAAAATAAATTAATGAGGGCCCCGGAGTCCAGAAAATTGTCTCTCCAGCATCATCCCGTGGTGATGCACAGCTCCTATGGCAGTTTGCAGCGCTATGACTGCTGAATCCATGGCTGTGGCAGCTGAATTCATGGCAGACAGAGCACTGCTCATGGCCGCCATCAGCCGGCGGTGGACAGGAACAGGTCCTGGGCAGTTGGGATTTCTGTGGAGGTAAAAGTAACAGTTAACCAGGGAATTCTGTAGCAACATCTACATGTACATGTTATGTTTGTTAACACTTACGGTTTTCCTCAGAGGAACCGCTGACTGCCCACCCTGATCCTGTTGCTCCGCCGGCTAGGGAAAAAAAGAAAAAAAAATTATATCACAACAGCCATTACACATAAGACCTTACTAAGTTCTCAAACATGTCTGAAGCTTATATAATGTGCGTTAATTACCTGATGGGGAGCCTGCATCCGTGTGACGGGATGATGCTGGAGAGAAGGCAATGTCGGGGAAGGGCTGGAACCCACAGAGTCATGAGGGGGGTTGCTGGCGGTGAAGGGGTGGAAAGATGAGGTGATGCTGGTGGTGGAGGGGTAGCCGGGGAAGGAGAAGATGGAGGTGGAGGGGTAGCTGGGGACGGTGGAGCAGCTGGTGCTGGTGAAGGTGGTGCTGTAAATGAAATATACAATTCAGAATCCCCATTATCCCTGGCGGTACTCCCATCGCTGCCTGCAACATACAACATCACTGGCGGTACTCCCATCGCTGCCTGCAACATACAGCATCACTGGCGGTACTCCCATCGCTGCCTGCAACATACAACATCACTGGCGGTACTCCCATCGCTGCCTGCAACATACAACATCACTGGCGGTACTCCCATCGCTGCCTGCAACATAAACATCACTGGCGGTACTCCCATCGCTGCCTGCAACATACAACATCACTGGCGGTACTCCCATCGCTGCCTGCAACATACAACATCACTGGCGGTACTCCCATCGCTGCCTGCAACATACAACATCACTGGCGGTACTCCCATCGCTGCCTGCAACATACAACATCACTGGCGGTACTCCCACGCTGCCTGCAACATCAGCATCACTGGCGTATCTCCATCGCTGCTGCAACATAAACATCACTGGCGGTACTCCCATCGCTTGCCTGCAACATACAACATCACGCGGTACTTCCCATCGCTGCTGCAACATACAACATCACTGGCGGTACTCCCATCGCTGCCTGCAACATACAACATCACTGGCGGTACTCCCATCGCTGCCTGCAACATACAACATCACTGGCGGTACTCCCATCGCTGCCTGCAACATACAACAGTCATGGCGGTACTCCCCTCGCTGCCTGCAACATACAACATCACTGGCGGTACCCCCCATCGCTGCCTGCAACATACAACATCACTGCGGTAGCTCCATCGCTGCCTGCAACATACAACATCACTGGCGGTACTCCCATCGCTGCCTGCAACATACAACATCACTGGCAGTACTCCCATTGCTGCATGCAACATACAACATCACTGGCGGTACTCCCATCGCTGCCTGCAACATGCAACATCACTGGCGGTACTCCCACGGCGGGCGCGCTTGCACGCGTTCATGTGCGTTTGTCGTGCGCTGCGCTCTCCAGATACCCTCATGAATACTCACTCAGAGGCCTGCGGAGCTGGGCACGGATGCTGGCGACCCTATCGCGTGAGCGGTATCGCAGGTCCGCCAGCTTCTTCCTTATTTGCGCTTTTGTGCGTAGCACATTGTACCTCCTCTGCAGGCCCCGCTGGATCCTCTGCAGGCATACCCTTTTGTGGCGCATTGGATGCGCCACAGGTAGCCTGCAGTGGTAGTCCCACAGGTCCGTTTTTTTAATCAAATAACGGACCTCTTCATCAGCCCATTTTGGCCCGCGCTGTCTCTATCTCGCCGCCGCCATTTTACAAACAACAGCGTATTGGGCGACGCCAGCGCCATGACGTCACAGCTTGCGCACGTTACGTGCGGCCGCACCGCGACGCAAAACGGTTTTGCGATTAAAAAGTGACCGCAGCAGCCATGCGGCAGCCAAGCACAGATATGAGATGCTGTTGCACTCGCAATACCACTATTCCAAGATAGGCGATCACAATGGCGTGTCATGTCTTTATGGCTGGGGCTCGTGTCAATATTCACCTTGCAAATCACAAATGTTGTTTTGCATATCTGTTTGCATACCTGTGTAGCAGCAGTGTGTGAGTAGTCATATTGCGATCACAATAACGTCGCATATCTTGATGGCTGGGGCTCGCTAATCCCCTTTTGCAAGTCACAATGGCTTTTTGAATAGCGTGGGTAGTCACATTGCGATCACAATAGCCTCGTATATTTTGATGGCTGGGGCTCGCTAATCCCCTTTGCAAGTCACAATGGCTTTTTGAATAGCGTGGGTAGTCACATTGCGATCACAATAGCCTCGTATATTTTGATGGCTGGGGCTCGCTAATCCCCTTTGCAAGTCACAATGGCTTTTTGCATAGCGTGGGTAGTCACATTGCGATCATAATAGCGTCGCATATCTTGATGGCTGGGGCTCGCTAATTCCCTTGCAAATCACAATGGCTTTTTGCAGATCTGTATGCATATCTGTTTACTTGTGTGAGTAGTCACATTGCGATCACAATGACGTCGCATATCTGTGAATAGCTGATTCCCTGGTGAATGTTGACCTTTACCTCCCAAGGATTTTCAAATATATGTCTAACAATTTTTTAATCTTTCATATTATGACTAAAATATATATATTATATATTTAAACTTTAAATATGCAGCTGTGGTGTATTATCTGTTATATATAATTATAATGTTTGAACGCTAGTGAGACCATAGGCCCTTAAAATAATTGAAAATATTTGAAACTTTTTTCTTTATTTTTTGTAACAATTAACTCCTATGACTGATGGTACTCCCATGAGCACGTGTGTGACAAGTAGATACAATGTATAACAAAAAATAGGGAAAAAAAAAGCCTTTGAAAAGATTTTAAAAACTACAGCTGCTGGTAACATGTCTCTTTGCCATCCCCATTACTCCCTCCCCACATCTCACCCATCATTAGCCCTTCTCCCATATTGGTAAAATAATTGAAAAAAACACGAATGCATTTTTAAAATAAAAATATTTTATTACCAAAACATTGTTAAAAAAAAGGGTAAAGTAAAACATTCTCAAAATCCTACTAGACCTGATGCTGCCAACTCACTGCACCAGGCCCATTAAAGTATTGGCAGTACTTGTCTCTGCCGGCCTTCGCATTGTCCTTGCTCCTGCCTTGATTGACAGGTTGAAGGCCTGCAATAGCGGGATCATTGTCACGCCATTCTCCGAGCACCACGTCACCATTGCTGTCAGAGTCCATGAAGCCTGGCGGACTGTAAGTACCAGCATCGCGTTGGCGTAGAAAATTGTGCAGCACACAACAGGCCAACACCACAGAGTCTATCGATTCCAGCTTCATGTTGATTGGAGTGTGGAAAACCCTGAAGCGGTTGGCCATTATACCGAAGGCATTCTCCACAACGCGCCGTGCCCTAGAGAGTCTGTAGTTAAAAATCCGCCTTTCCCCTGTCAAAGTCTTTTGTGGGTATGGTTTAACAAGATGCTCATGAAGGGGGAAGGCTTCATCACCCACAAACACAAAGTTTAGGTTGGCAGTGGTGTCCATGTTGGTTGGCAAGTTAAGTTTATTATTAAAACAACCGATCACCAAAACTTGTGTGCTCCAAAACGCCACCGTCAGAAACCCTTCCATTAATGCCAACATTAACGTCAATAAATTCATAATTGGCATTAACAAGGGCCATGAGGATCACGCTGAAGTAGCCCTTGTAATTATGAAAAAAGGATCCGCTTTTGGCTGGTTGCGTGATCCGCACATGTTTGCCATCCAAGGCACCACCACAGTTTGGGAACTGCCAAATCCTTTCAAAATCAGAGGCAATAATTTGCCATTCCGCCACTGATTTTGGAAATGGCATGTAGCTCCGTAAACTGCGGACGATGGCGTTGCATGTCTCCGGAATTAGTTCTCCAAGCAGCGACCGAGAAATTGCAGCAGAATATTGCAAATCCTTCATTGAACGTCCGGTTGCCAGAAATCGCAGCGTTACTGCCAAACGTTCCTCTGCTGAAACAGCTGCACGCATCCGGGTATCCTGCCGTTCAATGAGTGGCCTCACAGCTTCCAGTAGGAGCTTGAATGAATCCTCCGACATCCGTAGATAATTCCGGAAATCCAGCGGATTCTTCTCCTGCAACTCCCTCACTAGATGCATGTGGGTGAATCTGGACCTCTGCTCCAGCCATTCTCTGGTCCACATGCGACGCTTTCGCTTGGAGCGCCTCTCTTCCACCCGCGCCTCTTCCTGACGATCTGCCTCCATAGATAGCGCAACTGCCACAATCATACGCTCCGCGGTGGAGAGGTTCATTATGTGCAACCTGTACGGTAAAAAATAGAAAAGTTAATGACTAATTAATTACTATTACTAAAGTGTTTAAACAGAATAAAATAAAGAATAAAATAAAAATTATATAACAAAAAAAAAAAATTAACTTTTCAGTTTATACAGTTTACAAATGTCTAAAATGGTGAGGGGTGTAAAATAAATAAAGCAAAAAAAAAAAAAAAAAAAATAAAGTCAGGGTGTAAAATAAATAAATTAAAAAAAAAAGAAAAAATAAAGTCTGGGGTGTAAAATAAATAAAGCAGACAAAAAAAATAAATAAATAAGGTCAGGGGTGTAAAAGCAATAAAGCAGAGGACGAAAAAAAAAAAAAAGGTCAAAAAATATTATCAAAACAACATCACAACATCACAAACAATATGTACCTTGAATCCAAATCGAAATATCCCGAAGATCCAAATCCAAATGGGGATGGATGGTGCTCTAACGACTCAGACAGGATCGCAAAACCCACCACTGCGCCACAAATATGATCGCAAAACACCGACACGCGATACTATCCTCACAAAAACGCACAAAGCACAGTTGGAATCATCCACAAAGTGCTCTGGAAACAATGGATGGGGGCGCAGTTATTATAGCTGAGGTGATGTTGTGGTCACCAATCGGAGCTGAAGGGCGTTATGAACGAAAACAAAGTCCCGCCTCCGCCGCTGACTAATGCATCGTTAATGAGGTCGCACATTGTTCACAAAAAGGTGCCACATTCAGCGATAATACTTACCCAGCGGGAGCGCCGACGATAAAATAGGGTCCGGAACGATGTCAGCGACGAGCGAGATCACAGCAGGATCTCAGCAGGGGCCACGTCGTCTCTACATGCCGCACACAACAACATCGCTAACGAGATCGCTAAATAGTGACGTTTTTAAGCGATCCCGTTAGCGATATTGTTTAGTGTGGCATACCCTTAACTGTTTAACTTCATATCAGCATGGATTTATGAGGAATCGCTCCTGTCAAACCAATCTAATCAGTTTTTATGAAGAGGTAAGCTATAGACTGGACCAAGGTGAGTCATTGGACTTGATCTTGATTTTTCCAAAGCGTTTGATACCGTGCCACACAAGAGGTTGGTACACAAAATGAGAATGCCTGGTCTGGGGGAAAATGTGTGTAAATGGGTAAGTAACTGTCTTAGTGATAGAAAGCAGAGGGTGGTTTTAAATGGTACATTCTCCAACTGGGTCGTTGTGACCAGTGGGGTACCGCAGGGGTCGGTGTTGGGACCTATTCTCTTCAACATATTTATTAACGATCTGGTAGAAGGTTTACACAGTAAAATATCGATATTTGCAGATGATACAAAACTATATAAAGCAATCAATACGATAGAAGATAGTATTCTGCTGCAGATGGATCTGGATACGTTGGAAATGGGCCAAAAGGTGGCAGAAGCGGTTTAACAATGATAAATGTAAGGTAATACACATGGGAAGAAGGAATCAATATCACCATTACACACTGAACAGGAATCCACTGGGTAAATCTGACATGGAGAAGGACTTGGGAATCCTAGTTAATGATAAACTTACCTGGAGCAGCCAGTGACAGGCAGCGGCTGCCAAGGCAAACAGGATCATGGGGTGCATTAAAAGAGGTCTGGATACACATGATGAGAGCATTATACTGCCTCTGTACAAATCCCTGGTTAGACTGCACATGGAGTACTGTGTACAGTTTTGGGCACTAGTGCTCTGGAAGGATATAACGGAACTAGAGCGAGTACAAAGGAGGGCAAAAAATTAATAAAGGGGATGGGGGAACTGCAATACCCAGAGAGATTAGCACAATTAGGATTATTTAGCCTAGAAAAAGATGACTGAGGGGTGATCTAATAACCATGTATAAGTATATAAGGGGACAATACAAATATCTCTCCGAGGATCTGTTTATACCAAGGAAGGTGACGGTCACAAGGTGGCATTCTCTGAGTCTGGAGGAGAGAAGGTTTTTGCAACAACATAGAAGAGGATTCTTTACTGTTAGGGTAGTGAGAATCTGGAATTTCTTGCCTGAGGAGGTGGTGATGGCGAACTCAGTCGAGGAGTTCAAGAGAGTCCTGGATGTTTTCCTGGAGCGTAACAATATTTTATCTTACATTTATTAGGTTCTTTAGAAGGACGTAGGTCTGGGGATTTTTTTCTGTTGGAATATAGGCTGAACTGGATGGACAAATATCTTTTTTCGGCCTTGCTAACTATGTTACTATGTTAAGTCGGGCTCTTTGCTGCCATGTGCCTGATCATGCTGGTGGTGGTCAGGATGGTAGTTTTGCTACCCCTGTTGATGCAGGCATGGCAGGTGGTGCAATTGGCCTGTTTGGGGTTATCGGCAGAGTCTTTAAAAAACAACCAGACTCGGGAAGACCTAAGAGTTGTACTGCCAACTTCCGTCGTGTTGGTTACGAGGAACAGTTGCCCGCCTTCTGTCTGCAGTCTCCACACTGCTTCTTCCTGCCGGTTGGGGTGCTACGCCTCCCTTCCACTGTGTGCTGCTGTCTTCACTCTGCATGTCCTCCTGCCAGGTTGGGTCAGTTACTATATCATCCACCACCTTGTCTTCCACTTCCGCACTCTGGTCCTCCTCCTGACTTTGTGGCAATTGTGTCACATCATCGTCCACCTCTTGCGACATGTTTCCACCGTAGCCTTTGTGTGACCATGGCTGCTCAAATATTTGGGCATCGCTACATGCGAACTCATCTTGGCCCGCTTCAAGTGGACCAGGCGAGAGGCCCGAATCTATAAATGGAAAATTGAACAGCTCTTCGGAGAGTCCAAGTTTGGGATCAGTTGTATCCGGGCAGTCGGCATGGTGGGAGGAAGGAAGATCAGGGTGAGGAATATGCGGTCCAGACTCACGGCTACTCAGACTTGACCGTGTGGAAGACAGGGTAGTGGTGGTGGTGGCAAAGTGACTGGAAGCATTATCCACAATCCAAACAACAACCTTTTGACACTGCTTTGGGTTCAATAGTGGTGTGCTGCTGCGGTCCTCTAGTAATTTGGACAGGAAGGTCGAGCGAGAAGATGTGGGTGTTTGTTGTGGCCCAATTTCAGCTTGCCCACTGTCTCAGCCTCGGCCTCTGCATGCACCTTCACCATCATATCCACTTCCCTGTCCCTTGCCATGCGCCTTGCCCATTTTAAATGTACTACAATATTTTCCACGTTCACTACAAATGGCTGAATTTGGAGCGAACTTATATGTGATCCGTGTGCGTGAAAACCACAGTTTAAAATATCTGGCCTGTAGGTAACAATTTATTTTTCAGCAAGCTGGTGTCAATAACTAGGCTTAAACACAGGAAAAACAGTTGAATGGAGGCTTCAAATGCCACAATTTGTAGCCAACAGATAGATGAGGCGTGTGACGGAGATACCCTGTAAAATATGTGGCCTGTATTTTTATTTTACAGCAAAATAGTGTTAATAATTGGAGTAATACACAGCAAAAACAGTTGAATGGAGGCCTCAAATGCCACAATTTGTAGCCCACAGATAGATGAGGCGTGTGACGGAGATACTACACTGCAAAATATGTGGCCTGTATTTTTCTTTTTTTACAGGAAAATAGTGTTAAGAACTAGGGTAACACAAAGCAAAACAGTTGAGTGGAGGCCTCAAATGCCACAATTTGTAGCCCACAGATAGATTAGGTGTCATAGCCCACTGTCAAATATCTGTCTTGTTTTTTTTTTTTTTGGTCAGCAAAGTTGTGTCAATAAGTAGGCTGAGACACAGCAAAAACAATTCTGAAATGGCACAATTTTGAGCGCAATGATATGTGATCCGTGTGGCGGACAAAACCCAACGTAAAATATCTGCCCTGTAGCTAAATATTTTTTGGCAGCAAAATGGTGTCAAGAAATTGTATAAGACAGTCCAAAAAATTTTTAGGCTATGTGCACACGTTGCGGTTTTTTTTTTTTTAGCGGTCTGCCGCTTACACAATACAACTCATTAAGGCCTATGATTCCGCAAGCGTGTTGCACATGCGCGGGTTTTTCGCGGCGGAATCGCATCGGAAACCGCAGCTGCCAATTCTTTTTACCGCGTTACGACATAAATCATTGAACCTTACATTCCGCAATGCTGTGCACATGCTGCGGGTTTTTCATGTGCGGAGGTACGCAGCGCGGGGGAGAATCCTCAGCGCTCATTCCTGGGTAAATACCCCATTACAAACAAGAATTAAAATGAAAACGATTATTTCTCATTGGCTGCCCACGCAGCTTTTCATGTCATGGACCAGGTCTCGCGAGGAATCTCTTTCCCAGTGATACATTATCCGAATACCATGAGTAAGATCTACTGTATTCTCACTTCGGGTTTGTCGCAAGACGTTCTCCTGGACGGCAACCTTCCAGTGAGCTGCGTCCCATGAAGCGACGGGAATGGGAGCAGCGTGGCGGCCGCCGGACGTGTGAAAGAATATGAATATCATTTTATTATTTTTTTTATCATTTTTACATTAGAACTTTTTACTATTGATGCGACATAGGCGGCATCAATAGTAAAAAGTTGGTCACACGAGTCAAACACTTGTTTGACTCGTGTGACCAACCTGTCAGATCGCTTGTAAAAAGCTAGCATTCTGCAAGCTAATTCCGCTTGCAAAACGCTAGTGTTTAGCGGGAATACGCATACCTATAATATGCGGATTTCCCACGGCAGGGAGGTGCGGAATTGCCGCGGAAATTTCCATGGCAATTCCTCAACGTGTGCACATAGCCTTACAGTACCACAAAAATGGAATTTTATGCGCACTCAGATGTGATCGCTGGGACTGGCAAACCCATTTAAGATAGCTAGACTTTCACGCTGTAAAATGAAAAGGATCTTGCTGTATTCTGCAGTCCCAACAAGCAAAGGGAGAAAAAAAGTGTGCTCTGGGTTGCTTTTGAATTAAATAATCAGAATTAAGATGCAAAAAAAAATTATTCCTAGCCAATGATACCTGGGGCTATGTATATACGGTCAATATACAGTACAGACCAAAAGTGTGGACACACCTTCTCATTCAAAGATTGAAAATTGTACATTCACACTGAAGGCATCAAAACTATGAATTAACACATGTGGAATTATATATTTAACAAAAAAGTGTGAAACAACTGAAAATATGTCTTATATTCTAGGTTCTTCAAAGTAGCCACCTTGTGCTTTGATTACTGCTTTGCACACTCTTGGCATTCTCTTGATGAGCTTCAAGATGTAGTCACCGGAAATTGTTTTCACTTCACAGGTGTGCCCTGTCAGGTTTAAAAAGTGTGATTTCTTGCCTTATAAATGGGGTTGGGACCATCAGTTGTACTGTGCAGAAGTCTGGTGGATACACAGCTGATAGTCCTACTGAATAGACTGTTAGAATGTGGCTCACATGAGGACCACCCCAGGAAAGGTAGACCAAGAGTCACGTCTGCTTCTGAGGATAAGTTTATCCGAGTCACCAGTCTCAGAAATCACAGGTTAACAGCAGCTCAGATTAGAGACCAGGTCAATGCCACACAGAGTTCTAGCAGCAGACACATCTCTACAACAACTGTTAAGAGGAGACTTTGTGCAGCAGGCCTTCAAGGTAAATTAGCTGCTAGGAAACCACTGCTAAGGACAGGCAACAAGCAGAAGAGACTCGTTTGGGCTAAAGAACACGAGGAATGGACATTAGACCAGTGGAAATCTGTGCTTTGGTCTGATGAGTCCATATTTGAGATCTTTGGTTCCAACCACAGTGTCTTTGTGCGACGCAGAAAAGGTGAACTGATGGACTCTACATGCCTGGTTACCACCGTGAAGCATGGAGGAGGAGGTGTGATGGTGTGGGGGTGCTTTGTTGGTGACACTGTTGGGGATTTATTCAAAATTGAAGGCATACTGAACCAGCATGGCCACCACAGCATCTTGCAGCGGCATGCTATTATATCCGATTTGCGTTTAGTTGGACCATCATTTATTTTTCAACAGGACAATGACCTCAAACACACCTCCAGGCTGTGTAAGGGCTATTTGACCAAGAAGGAGAGTGATGGGGTGCTACGCCAGATGACCTGGCCTCCACAGTCACCAGACCTGAACCCAATTGATGGTTTGGGGTGAGCTGGACCGCAGAGTGAAGGCAAAAGGGCCAACAAGTGCTAAGCATCTCTGGGAACTCCTTCAAGACTGTTGGAAGACCATTTCCAGTGACTACCTCTTGAAGCTCATCAAGAGAATGCCAAGAGTGTGCAAAGCAATAATCAAAGCAAAAGGTGGCTACTTTGAAGAACCTAGAATATAAGACATATTTTCAGTTGTTTCACACTTTTTTGTTAAGTATATAATTCCACATGTGTTAATTCATAGTTTTGATGCCTTCAGTGTGAATGTACAATTTTCATAGTCATGAAAATACAGAAAAATCTTTGAATGAGAAGGTGTGTCCAAACTTTTGGTCTGTACTGTATGTAATAGGCAGCAGCAGACAGTAATGGAATGGGGATGTATGCAGTGAATTATGCCACATACAATGCCTGCCTCCTACTGATATTTATATACCCACATACACTCCCTGCCTACCTAGCACTGCAAACTATATACCCCGTAATTAGTCCTTAGATGGACTGTTGAGTTAGCTGGATTTGTGTTTTCAATTATGGTAGACCCACACTATCTTTGAGACCCCAAAACTGACCCTATCTCAGCAGCAACTCTCCCTACACTAGCTGATTCCAGAGCTGAATGTGACGAGCAGGGTGGCGCCAGGTCTGATATAGACCTGATGACGCTCTGTGGCCTGCCAATCACTGTAATGCCACAACCAACATTGCTGCGGCATTACAGTGCGTGGCACACAATACCTGCATGTTGATTGGCACTCTAAAGAGCGCCAAACATGCAGGGCATCGACCCGAACGCCCGCCGAACAATCCCAGAAATGCTCGTCAAGCACCGCGAGTACAGAGATGCTCGGGCGAGTACCGAGCATTACCGAGTATGCTCGCTCATCGCTATTATTTATGTAACATGATAAATTCTTTAAAGAAAAAGAAAGCCAGAATTGTATTATTCCTGGACACTTCAAGTCCCCAAAAAAGGGATAAAATGTGTTTTTTATTCCAAATGATAAAAATAAAAATGTAAACTCACATCACAAAAAACAATCCTGATACAGCTCCATTAACAAAAAGATAGATGAAAAATGGCAACACAAACCATTTTTTTCAACATAGCGATCAGACTTTTGAAGGAAGTACATAGTAGAAAAAAATATGTTTTTAAAAGTATTAAAAAAAAAAGAATATAAAAGATCAAATCACCCCCTTTTTGCCCCATTCAAAATAAAACAATTTAAAAAATACACATTTGTTTTGCTGCTTTCAGGAATGCCCTCGCAATCAAATATAAACTAAATAAATCCGATTGGTAAACAGCGTAACAAGAAAAAATTAAGTTTTTTTGATTGTTGCAACATTGCAATAAATTGCAATAACAGACGATCTAAACATCGTATCTACCCCAAAATGATATTAGTAAAAATGTCAGCTCGGCAAACAAAATATTAACACTCACCCAACCCCAGATCCTGAAAAATGGAGATGCAATGGGTCTCGTAAAATGACACCATTTGTTTTTTTTTACAAACTTAAATATAAAAAACCTATATATGTTTGGTAATGATCTGGAGAATCATAATAGCAGGTCAGGTGAACGTGGTAAAAAAGCAAAACAATTGTGGACATGCAATTTTTTTTGCAATTTCACCGCACTTTGAATTTTTTTTCAAATTTTCCAGTACACTTTATAGTAAAATCAATGGTGTCGTCCAAAGGTACAACTCTTCCCGCAGAAAAATATCCTCACATGGCCATACTGACAGAAAAATAAAAAAGTTATGACTCTGGGAAGAAGGGAAGCAAAAAACAAAATTGGAAAAATGGAAAATCCCAAGGTCGTGAAAGGGTTAAACGGTCTCCTCAAGCATTGACCATATCTTGTCAGAGGCTTCCATCAGATGAATAGGACAGGGTATATTCTTTGATTAAGGCCGGGATCACACATGCGAGTAAGTCGTCCGACACTCGCATGTGAAATCCCAGGTCTGGCGCCGGCACTCAGGAGTGGAGTGTGTGGCTACATGTAGTTCTATGCAGCCGCGCACTCCACTCCCGAGTGCCGGCGCCAGACCTGGGATTTCACATGCGAGTGTCGGACGACTTACTCGCATGTGTGATCCCGGCCTAATACTTTGAGCGGTAGACTCTAAAACAAAAAAAGCACAAAGACAGTCAAGCTCTTTGCTGTAGATTATTATAAATGTGGCAATATTGCCTTGTGATGTTACCATTATTACGAGCCAAAA
Source organism: Oophaga sylvatica (assembly GCA_033576555.1). NCBI lineage: Eukaryota > Metazoa > Chordata > Amphibia > Anura > Dendrobatidae > Oophaga > Oophaga sylvatica. Next base: position 114,048,055 of record JARQOD010000004.1, read on the forward strand.
GTAATATTGGCACAAGACTACCTGTGGCAGATTCTGCTGCTGTTGTGTCTTTCTAGCACAAGCTATTGCTGTCCTGCAGTCTTTACTGTCATAAAGAACACCCAGCAAAGTGGCCTAGAGCCAATGGAAACATTACCAGAGCCAGCTGTGGCCTTTTCCTAGAAAGACTGTCCTACTGCTCCTGACCAAGGTTATGAACTGTAATATTTGTGGACTCACACTCTCAATATTTTTTTCCAACAGAAAGGTCTTTTTTTTTAAAGAGATGGTACAAAATAGTCACAATGAGAAAATGTACTTCATTATCTGAATGCTTTTACCAATCATGTTTACATATAAATTAACGTTAGATATCAACAGATACTCATATGTTGGGTACACCTCTTTGTTGGATATTTTGTTGCACATATTTAGGCATTTTTGCTGGTAAGTAGTGCAACATACAGTTTTATGCTTTCCAGTTGAGTTCCACTAAGATGGAAGCTTACAGACTTCATTATAAGTCAACTATTTGGCTTTATTGGTGACTGTTTTGTCATATGTCCATCCATGTTTTAGCTGATCAGCTGTAGCCTCCTCATTCCATCTGAAATAGGAATCCTGTGTTGCGGCCATTATGTGCCACCACCTCCAGATGTTGATGCCAGTACCTTGGCAAGGGACGCAGCTGCAAAATTGAATGAATGATCCTTGTCTCTTGTCTGGGAGGTGAGCATAGTATTTTGTTTCCCTTTTTTATTTTTTTTTTTTATTACACTCCCTGGACCAATAGGGCTTCATTCTTAAAGTGGCTGTCTAATATTATAAAATAAACAACATTAAAAAGTGCTTGTAGAAACAAGTAACTTTGCAATTTATCACTTATTAAAAATTCTTTCTGCTCTCAAGAATAGTGGGATTTCTACGTCAATAGTTTCCAGTTTGTTGCTAAGGTGAGGAATGTGTGCTTGCAAGCTGTTTAGTCCTCTGGTCTTTGCCTCTGCAGCACCGAAAGAGTGCAGGGTCAAAGCTACTTGTGCGAGTAGCGTCTGAGAGTGCACAATCTGTGCCAGCAGGTCAGTCTTGCCACCGGCCAAAACTGTCAATCATCAAGAGCATACCCCCACCCGGGATGTAGGAAGCTGGGAGACAGGGGAGCTGTGTGCTCCTAAACATAGGATCCTGAAACATCTTTGAAGTAGTGGAAAACTCCTTTTTTAAAATCCACGACATGGTCAGTATCATGGATTTTTTTCTGCTACATTTGAAAAGGGTATCAAATTTGCTAATTCTCTTGCATTCGACGTGAAATGTCAGCAAATTTGATGAGGATTAAGGTGAGGAATAAATTAACAAGCGCTCTACAGGGACAGCTTTGCTTATTACTTCAATCCCAGTTCTTGCACTAGGAAGAATCTGAAAACCTTTTTTAATATATTTTTTTCACTTAATCAGGCTAAAGAAATGTGTTGTAGCGTTACAAGCCTCATACCAGACAGGTAGGGTGAAAGTATGTCACCAGGTAGTATTACCGTGATAAATTGCTTTTATCTTTCAGAGTGACAATAGTCATGACGACTTCAAAAAATATTCTTTAGTGATTACCCGGGGAAGAAAATAGGGCTGTTCATATGGTGTAACTGGAGTTTTCTGAAGTTTATACATGACCCAAATGCTTTGTGATGAATCATTGGATATATGTAATGAGTTTAACACGCTAAACACTTGGCCTTATTGTATAAGTGCTCTGTATGAATAGGTATTAAAGTTGACTATGAGAGAAGACATTTAGAATGACTTTCTTACTATTTGTATCAACTCCAGTACTGATGTCCGATATTGAATAACATTATCTAGCTAAATAGATGGTTCGATTTGCAAGTTTAATAAATGCATATCACTGTGTATCTCGGTAAAGGAAAACTGTCATTAGATTTTGGCTGCCCCAACCATGGTCCTGATGAATCAGAGCCCAGCATGATTACAGCCTTTAAAACAAAGTTTAAAACAGAGTTTTAAAATCGAGATGGGGACTATCGGGAGATACCTGACTAGCCTGATGACGTCACTGACCAGCTTCTCCCTGCCTTGCCCTAATTAATTGACAGGTATGTGGTTTGTGTGTAGGGAGAGATCTGTCAATCAACTGGAGCTGGGCGGGTAGAATCCAGTCAAGGACAGCTTCGGACTAGTCAGGGCTTTCCTTATACCCCTTGACAGGGTTTTAAAGTTGTTTGCGTTTTCGAAAAAGACATACCTACATTTGTGCAGCGAAGCTCTAATTCATGCGGTCCGTGGTTTAGACAGCATGAATGTAAAGACAGGTGCTCTTTAAATAGTTGACATCTGTGACCTTTGTTTTAGCCTTTGACCAAAGTGGATGAAACACTATATTGTGCGCTCCACTGCTGGAATAAGGATCCTTTGCCGACAGTTCAATAGACAGTTATTATTATATTATACCGGGGGACTGGGGTGGGGAACCTTTTTTCTGCCAGGGGCCTTTTGGATATTTAGACCATCACTCGGGTGCACAAAATAATCAATTTTAAATTTATTACGCTTTATGTGGTCAAACATTTAATTAATTCACCCCTAATGTGATGGCTGGTGCTGCTTCTATTTGGTGAGACGTGTGATATTAAATGGTAGAGATGATGTTGCTACTCACAACTGCTTTTCCAGATTTGCGCTGGTCTCTAGTGTAGATAATTCTTTGCAACAAATTTTGACAAGAGCTAACAATAAGTTCAGAACACAGATGTATATTACGCTGCAGGTCTCCTCATGGAGGAAAATTACTGCTCATATTACATTTATAGAACTCAAGCAGTGGGAGTCTGCAGTAAATACATATGACAAAAGACTGACTGGCACTTCCAAGCTAGTGTGAACAGGTGCTTACTAGGAGCAGCCATCTCATATACAATAAACAAAAAAAGTTGCACTCTGTAGTGCTAAAGCATGTCAAGATGAAATATGAATAGCAATACTGCTTCTGTATAATAGGAAAAAACTGAGACTCTTAGTGCATAATTTGGCCAATTCATGCAGGCCCAGCAGCCAACGACAAGGCGTTCTCAGATCTGCTGTGTCCTACGTGTATAGTATGAATACCTCTCTAAGACTGGGGCATATATACATCACAGTAGGGTCTGGAGGCATATATGCATCACAGAAAATGCTGGGGCATATACATCACAGGAGATGCGAAGGCACATACAATACAGGAGAGTCTGGGGGCACATAATCACATGAGAAACCGGGGGAAATAAATCACAGGAGGGACTAGGGGCATATACGTCACAGGAGGGTCTGGGGCACATATATGCCAGGGCACATATATCACCGGAGGGGCTAGGGGCACATACATCACATGAGACACAGAGGGAAATAAATCACAGGAGGGACTGGGGGCATATACATCACAGGAGGGTCTGGGGCACATATATAACAGGAGACACCAGGGCACATACATCACAGGAGACGCTGGGGGCACATACATCTCAGGAGACGCTGGGGCATACACATCACAGGAGGGGCTATGGAGATATATACATTACAAAAGATCTGGAGGCTTGTGTACAGTGGGGAAAATAAATATTTCATACACTGCCGATTTTGCAAGTTTTCCCACCTACAAAGAATGGTCTGTAATTTTATCATAGGTACACTTCAACTGTGAAAGACAGAATCTCAAAATAAAAAAACAGAAAATCACATTGAATGATTTTTAAATAATTAAATTGCATTTTATTGCATGAAATAAGTATTTGATCACCTACCAACCTCAAGAATTCTGGCTCTCGCACAGGTGTTAGTTTTTCTTTAAGAAGCCTACCTACTCTACTCTTATTGCTTGTATTACTTGCACCTATTTGAACTCTTTACCTGAATAGCAGACACCTGTCCACACCTTCAATCAATTACACTCCAACGTCTCCACCAAGACCTAAGAGCTCGAAACCAGGTACAAAATGGTAGATCTGCACAAGACTGGGAAGGACAATAGACAAGTAGCCAGTTGGAACAAATATTAGAAAATGGAAGAAGCACAAGATGACTGTCAATCTTACTTGGTCTAGGGTCCATACAAGATCTTGCCTTGTTGAGTAAGGATAATTCTGAGAAAGGTCTGGAATCACTCCAAAACTACATGGGAGGACTTGGTCAATGACTTGAAGAGAGCTGGGACCACCGTCTCAAACGTTACCATTAGTATCACATTACGCCGTCATGAATTAAAATCCTGCAGGCCACGTAAGGTCCCCTGTTCATGCAAGCACATGTCCAGGCAATTTTGAAGTTCGCCAATGACTAAATGTTCTAGAAGAAGCATGGGAGAAGGTCATGTGGTCAGATGAAACCAAAATAGAACTTTTAATTATCAACTCCTCTCGTCGTGTTTTGGAAAAATAAGAAGAATGAGTACAACCCCAAGAACGCTGTCCCAACCATGTGGAGGAAACATCAAACTTTGGGGGTACTGTTCTGCAAAGGGGACAGGGTGACTTCACTGTATTGAAGGGAGGATGGATGGAGTTAAGGGTCATGTATCGCGAGATGTTTGCCAGCAACCTCCTTCCCACAGTGAGAGCTTTAAAGATGGGTCATGGCTGGGTCTTTCAGCATGACAATGACATGAAACACACAGCCAGGACAACGAAGGAGTGGCCTTGTAAGAAGCATTTCATTTGCCTAGCCATTCTCCAGACCTGAACCCAATCTAAAATCTTTGGAGGTAGCTGAAACTCAATGTTGCACAGCAACAGCCCGAAACCTGAAAGATCTGTAGAAGATCTGCATGTGTAATAATTATAGGGGATAACTCAGGAGACTTCTTACGTGGAACAAGACAACTACAGGACACAGTCTTATAAGTGGAAAAGTCCATTTTATCACACGTATTGACACTCTTAGTGCTGGAATGAATATATCACACGGATTCATGTCTTTCTACATCAATTAAGGAATCTGCTTCTCTGACCTTCTAGGGGCATCAAAACACAATAGCAGACTCCAATCAGAGGGCAATAAAACTTTCACACTCCTTATCTATGAACTGTTCCAATATTTATGTTCATCCCTCTGCCATAATGACAGTTCTGCTTCATGTCACTTGTCTTATCTTATTGCATTTTTTCTGTGCTGTGTTGTGTATAAATATGTGATTCTTCAGATGTTGTATTAGTCTTCGCCTGATGAAGAGACCTGAGTAGTCTCGAAAGCTTGCAATTTGTTACCATCTTTTCAGTTAGCCATTAAAAGGTATCAACCACTGAGGACTCTCAAGTCTAAATATTTTTATTATCACACGGTGATTCAAACAGGTGCAAAGCAAATCTCAAGTCCACAACACTTGGTGTAGATAATAAATGCAGCTTAACAGTCTATAGGAAACTTTAGAGAGAAATGCAATCAAGCAGAGAGTCTATGAAGCACAGTTAAACTTGAGAATACTTGACACGAAAAAGTCTTAGTTTAGTCCAAGCACAGGTAGGCAGTTCAAATGATATCTTTAGCTCAACCAGGGAGGCCTGGGTGATAGTCTCAGTTTTAAGCAGCGCAGGGCTGCAACAGCTTACATGTCCAGCAAATGCAGAAGGGAGTAACACAAGCAGCCAGATGAAGGAGGATTACTGGAAACCGGTGTATGCAGCAGGAACTCAGAGCAGAGTAGCAGGATCATGAAACAGGTTCACAGAAGCAGGTACAAAGCCAGGGAGCCACAGAGGTCAGAAGCTGGATGCAAAGCAGAGTTGTTATGTTTTGGTAGCTGAGGAGAGCAGGCAAAAACGGCAATACACCAGAGAGGTTGGAATCTACTGGATTGCAGTACCTTGACTAACCACCACAACTAAAGGCAGCCGTGGAGCGTACCTACGTTGGTCCTAGACGCCTCGTCACAGCCTGAGAAGCTAACTACCCCTAAAGATAGAAAGAGGAAAACTATCTGCCCCGGAGCAGATCCCCAAAGAACATAGGAAGCCCCCAAACATGTAATGGTGGTTAGACAAGAGGAAATACAGACACAGACAGAAAATAGTATGAGCAAACATTGGGGCCCAATCTTCCTAGAAAGAAAAGGATAGGAAGGACACTTACTGCAATCCCAAAAAACCCTAAAAAGTACCAACTCTACTAATTACAAAAACACCTGAGATCACACAACCTCTACCACCTAAATTAGTTCTCTGGTGTAACAAAACTAAGCTGCAGCCACTGAAAAAACTGGAAAAGGCAAACAAACAAACAACAGAGGCTCAGATAAACTGAGAGGAGCACAAGCCCCGGAGGGGACCTGGCTGACCTCCACAAGAGTACAGGAAACAATGGAAAAAGCAAGGACAAAAATACAAGCAGAAAAAAAACGTATCTGTTAGCAGAAGATGCAGGCAAAACACAGCAAGCTTCCAAGAAAACCAGGAACCAAAGTTGAGACAAGAACAATTGATCACCGGCAACCCTGATGGGAGGGAACCTCCCTTATATAAGACCAGTCTGTAACTCCTGATCGCCAATCTTCACAATCTTCATTGAATGGTTCAGTACTGTTTGTAACCACCAGAGGGAGCTCCCGCTCAGAATTCATTTCTAACACATTCACAACACAGAATACTCTAGCACAGACTAAAGGCTGGGGTGGAGTTATATAGCAGGAAGACACAGTGCACATGAGACCAAAGACGCCATCTTGGAAAAGGGCAGTAATGCACAAAAGGTGATCAAAAATGTTCAGAGTACTGACAGCATGAAAGAGTGGGACAAAATCTCTGCTGCACTGTGTGCAAACTTAGTCAAGAACTACAGGAAACATCTGACTTCTGTAAATGCAAACAAAGGTTTCTGTTCCAAATATTATGTTCTATTTTTCTATTTTCTCAAATACTTATTGCATGCAATAAAATGCATTCAATGTGATTTTCTGGAATCTTTTTAAGATTCTGTCTCTCACATTTGAAGTATACCTACTTATTTTCCCCACTGTACATCACAGGAGAGACTGGAGACCCATATACAGGTGGGGATGGGTCCTATATTCATCACAGGAGGGGTACAGGCTTCCACTTTTCCTTTCATTGGTGGGACTGGAGTACGCTGACCCACAAAGTATGTCCTGACACAGGATGCAATCCTTTATTCCACATTCATTTGCATGCATTGTCAATTAAAGGGCAAGCAGCTGGTGTTTTGTCAGTCACCGACCTGAACACTGTGGTCTCTGGAAATCTGGCAGGGGGCTGGAGAGAACGATGTCGCGGGCCATACCCCTGGACTACGCATTTTAATAGCGGATCGGCATCATATTCAAGTGAAAAAACAAATATACATGACACAGTGAAACAATGTGGTTTAAGAAGCCTAAAATGGGTACCAAGAACACCTTGAAACACCCACAGAAGTGTTTGAAAAAAAAAGGCGAAGAGTACACAAAGATCAGGGAATGAGAGAGGGGGTGGAACGGGGAAAGGAAAATCAGTAGCGTATGAGAAAGAAATGGGGAGAGGAAGGAGTTAGATTTGTTTTAGCCTGTCAGAATGAGGACTTCATATGAGCTTACTTCTTTCTGGTGAAAACACGTTATTACCAATCCATAGGATAGATGATAACTTGTTGATCGATGGGGGTCCAACTGCTGGAACCTGCACCAATCAGTAGAATGGGGAACTATTATCCCTGTCAGAATGCAGTGGCAGTGCGCATGCTCAACCATTGCTCCATTCATTCCCTATGGGGCTCTCAAGCACTGCACTTAGCATTAAGCAGCAGCCCTGAAATGAATGGAGCCGTGATTGAGCATTCAAGGAGCTGCACCATTTTGTAACAGGGATAATAGATTGCTGTCAGGGTTAAAGGCTTCCTGATCTACTTATCAGTGTGGGTTCCAATAGTTGGACACCTTACAGTTACTAAATTATCACCTATCCTGTGGATAAGTCATAACTGGTTTTCTACGAATAAGCTCTTTAAGTTTATTGCTGTTAAAGGGTTGTACTCATCTTGTCACCTTCAGAGATGCACCACTCACCAGCCCATTGACTTCCTGGTTGTTGAATGGACAGGTGCTTGAAAAACAGTTCAGGTCAGCATTTCTATTGCACGGCTGGCCTGATCCGCATGTGTTCCTCATGCTGCTATATAGGGCAGAGGTAGTCAGGATTGGAAACTTAGGCCGGAGTCACACTAGCGAGAAATACGGACGAGGGCTATGCGAGAAAAAATAGCATTGCACTCGGACCAATGTTAATCTATGGGGTAGTTCCCATCAGCCAATTTTTCCTCGGCCGTATTATACGTGCTGAGGAAATCGCGATTTGCAGCGTATTACGCCCGTAATACGCCAATGCAAGTCAATGGGTGCGAGAAAAATACAGATTACAAACGGACCAGACGTGTGACTTGCGAGAAATATGCACCGGTGTCCTTTAGAAAAGCCGGCAATTCAGTGCGGTACACTGTAAAATCACACTGACAGGTTTAATAAAGAATCAAAAGAATAGATATATACACATAGAATACATATATATATATATATATATATATATATATATATAATAATTATTATATATATATACACATGTCATTGAGACACATGTACATATATATATATACATATATATTTATAGTTCATAGAGTTCTACATAGCATAATAGCCACTAAATCAATTGCCGGCTTCTGTAAAGTCATTACAGAAACCGACATAGTATGACACATGGTTTACATATAGTAAACCATTTCATATCAAAGCGATCTATATATGTCAGTGTTTAATACATTTATTAGTTTGTGTTAGAAAAAATTTGGAACTCTAGGGGTTAAATTTAAGGCTATAATCGTGGAAAAAAATTGTGGGGGCTCCCTCGCAATTTTCTCTGCCAGAGAGGGAAAGCCAGTGACTGAGGCAACTATTAATAGCCTAGAGAGGGATCATGGTTATAGGCCACCCCCTTTCTACAAACATCTGCCCCCATCCACCCCAGAAAAGGCTCATCTATAAGATGCGCCTTTTCTGGCACTTAGCCTCTCTATTCCCATTGCCTTTAGTGGTGGCTCATGGGTTAATAAGGGGTTAATGTCACCTTGCTATTGAAAGGTGACATTAAGCTGGGTTAATAATGGAGAGATGTCAATTAAACACCTATCCATTATTAATCCTAAAGTAGTAATGGGTTACAAAAGACACACACATTAATTAAAAATTATTTTAATGAAATAATTACCAAAGTTTTTGACAAAATTTATTATGCTACCAATCCAATTGAATCCCTTGTTCTCCTGTAACAAAAAAAAAAATAAAAAAATCAACAATATCCACACCTCTCCGCCGTTCAGTCAGGTCCCCCTCTGCAATCCATCACAAGAGGTTAACTAGTTTACAATAGGGACCGGTGCTAATGCGACCGGCCCGGCTGTAAATCACTGCATAATGAATTAAATCATGTCTGGGCAGGCTCCCCACTTGATCTGTGGTGAACTGACAGCATGGGAAAAAGTTCTGAAACTTTCCCACGCTAATCAGTTCATCCCCAGGATGCAATAGATGAAGTAGTGGAGAAACACGTATGGTAGGTGAGCTGATCATTGATATGTAGTACTAACGCTTTTCCTCTGGGTATATACAAATACTCCTTTACTAATATATACAGTACCTTTGGGATATTTGTACATTAAACTTTATCAGCCAAATAATCTTATTAAGCATTTCATGTACATGCATACTGGCACTTATTTGACTTACTGTTATAGGATCACACTTTCTTGATCATCTGTGACAGTGCTTCCTTGTAACACATGATTTGCGAACCTACCATATACACACATGTATATATATATATATATATATATATAATATATGCACATACAGTACATATATGTATTTTCTAATGTGTCTCTGTTTGTCTTTTGGTGTTTGCCTTAATTATTTTGTATATACATGTTCTTAATGAATTCATATAATAAATTGTAATATTTTAAATGATACTGTTGATATATTTTGTCCGTTTTGTCACAATTTTTTCTTGTATTTGGTGATCCATACGCTATCTGGTAAAATGAATTGTGTAATTCAAAAGTAAAACTCCTGCAAAAGCAAGCCCTCATACAGTTATGTGGATGGAAAAATGTGTTTGTCACTGATGAATAAAGAAATAACATAGCTTCTTCTGTACTTTGCAATGTTAAATACGGAAGGCATTCAGACTGTGCACTGATGCTATCCGAGTGCTGTTAGAGTTTCTCCTGGGCCCATAGCCTTATGTTAGCCCTTGTCCAACATGCTATCAGAAAAAAACCTGACATGTCTCCGTGTATTTTGCACAGACACATTGTTCATGAAAAGCAGGGATATTTTGCGGCCCACACACGTGCACACTGATGACACACGGATCACATATGTGTGTGATCAGTGTGACATGTGCCGGAGCCTGGTAAAAGCAGTACTGTTTGCTCCGTTCCCAGGCACCAGGGGCTGAAGACAGCTGAGGTCATTGTTACTTGGTCTCCCTTTTAATATCCAGCAGAGGGAAATCCTACAGCTGGGGGGGCTGAGGTTAGTAAACTTGGAAAGGGGACAAGATCACAAAAGGTCCCCTGTTTGCTTAGCCTTTACTGGTAAATTCTACCCATCAAAGGCTAAACAGAGAACTGTGGGGTGATATTAATAGCTTGGGAACAGGCCAGGGATATTGGCATCCCTCCCAAGGTAACAACATCAGCCCTCAGCTTCCCCATTGTCGCTTGGTCGTGCTGATCTCAGGGAGATCAAGCAACAATGATCTGAGCTGCCTTCAGCACCGGGTGCCTGGGAACAGTGTGAACTGTACCACTTTCCCAGGCATCTGTGTCACACTGATGTGGCACACGGACAGCACACGTATGCCACACATATGTAACACAAGGACACACAGTCACGGATAGTTCCGGTACTGGTTTTTCCAGTACCGGAAATATCAGGGTGTGTGAAAGAGCCTTAATAGAAAGTTTATGTGTGTATAGTCTACTCATTGCATTCTACGACTCCTAAAGGAATTTTTGAATATTAAGTAAGATTGTTTTCATATGAATCAAACACACACACCTGATGACTGTGTATGAGGTTGCCCTGTCTCTACCCTTGATGACAGATATCAGGAATTGTCAGAAGCTGTCAAATGAACAAGCCTTTGGCCAGCTGCTAGCTCAGGCATATGAGCACCTTGAAACCAGTTCTTATCTCCTTATCTTGGTAACAGAAACCCTTCCTATTTGCTATAAACCCTCTACAATACAGTGCTAGTAATAGGGATTTAAATATAATGTTTTTCAAACAGGTCAGATCACTTTTCTGCCAGATGAGACAAATTGCAATTAGATCAAATGACCATTTAGGGTGTCTTTAGGGTAATGCGTTTTTTGCAAAAACAGGTGTGTAGCCCTGGTGTGTAAGGCACACATAAAATCCTGGAGGATGTGCGGAGAGGTAACAGTTTAATGCTTGATATCCATTCACTCCATCACACACTTGGACACACCCATAGGGTATATAAGTTAGTGACAGGCCAGACAGAGGAGTCTAGTCTAGCTCGGGTGGCTCAGGAGTGAGTCATCCCACCAGTGTGCAGAGGAGATCAGATTGCATTTCCTGTCAGAGCTCTGTGTGAGCTAAAGTCAGACAGACGGAGACAGCTTTGGAGAAAGGGAAGTTTGCAGCAGAAACTTCAGTCGCCTGTCCCAAGGACAGTGAAGTCAGACGATGTGTTCCTGAACCAGGAGAATACTGAGAATCTGTCAGCGAGCTCCAAGGAAGAAGTAAGAAAGGATTGACTTATACTACCATAGGAAGTGTGGAGTGCTTATGTTAAGAGCGCGAGCAGGGCGAAGGGCGCAGTGGAAGGAATTAGAGAAGTGCCTTAGGTATAGGATTACCTGCACAATTTACCCGGTCACTGGGGACCGAAGTGTTGCTATCGCTTCACGCATAGTAACGGAACAACCAGAGTCTTACTGGACCTTAGGTCGCAGAAAGCAGCCCTTGAAGTGTCGGTACGTAACCGGAGTCAGGTGGAACAGGGACTTTGAGCTAGGCCAAGCAAAAGTAAGGACTTAGTTCCATCACCTAGAAGGCTTCACCACAATGCTGACCGGGCAGTACAGCTATGGAGTTAGCTGGAGTATTCGGAGTTAACTTAGCTCCATGCAAGTTGGACTCATCATATTGAAAGTAAAGGAGGCCTCTAACCTGCTCAGCCGTTACCTTGAAGCGCATCCTCCAACCACCCCGACAGTTTCCCGGGACCTGCCTAAACAACTTGAAAGTAAAAGGTATGGAAAGAAACTTTATTGTCTGAGACTGTGTCATTACCCACACCTCCGTACTACAACCACCATAGACTCAGAGGGACAGTCCCACCTGTGGGGGACCCAACACCTAGCTGCCATAACATCCCCTCAGAGTTCTATTCAGCAGCGCTGGTCTTTAGTGACTAGAAAACTACAGGTGGCGTCACGAACTGTTATCTACCAAGTCCCCTGTAAATAAACCCTTTAACGCCTGACCGCCAGGGACACGGACCGAGCCACGCTACCAGTGACATTCCCTATAGAAATCTACAGGCTCGGCTCCGAGTACCCCATAGCCCTGGTAACCCACAATTGTGGTGCGGTGTCAAACAAAAACTTGGCGTCACGAACAGGATGCGAAAACTTGCAAGATTGTGAGTCCTGTGTGCCTGTGAAATGTTTCAGTGAAAAAGGACTGTTTGCACTTTTGGCGCCAAATACCGCCATTTTGCCGCCAAGTTGGCGCCCTGAGGCGCTGGTGAAGAAGGTGGGCGTACCTTCGTGGGCGTGTACCCCCCTGAAGCGCGAAAAGTTATGGCCGCCCTCTCCAAGGCCTACTACAATGTGCGATCCAGCCCCACTGCAAAAGAGATACGCCTCCTCTTCATCCTCTATGCGAAGAGGAGGAGACGCAAATCCCGCCTCCACGGAAAGGACCAGAATGTTCCTGTTGGATACCACAGTGAGACCTGGGACGAGGTGGCAGAAGGACAGGAGCAGCTATGCAGTGGAGCAGTGGTGGGCAGGCCCTGCTCCCCAGAAAAGCTGTTGCTTGAACCGGAGCCATCTCTAATACAGGAACTTCAGCAAACCATGCTGGAGCTGCAGAGGGAGAATGCAGTGCTCAGAAGATTAATCCAGCGTCATGCAGACTTGCAGGAGACAGAGAGACACTGGCGTGCCCAGATACAGCGGCTGCTGTGGGACGCAGTGCTCTCTCCCACAAGCATAATGCCGTCTCCTGATTTCCCAAGTTCCCTGCTGAGGAAGGCTGAAGGACGACCGGAGGCTGCCACCAAAAGTGCTGTACCTGATCCCACCAATGCAGAGGTGGAGGAGAAGGAGGCTGAGGAGGTCCTGCCCGTTCCGGAGTGCCAGCCAGGCAAGGAGGCCGCAGCAGATTACAGTCCCCTGGTAGGGACACCGGAGGAAACCCAGCCGTCTGTGATGGAGCAGCGACAGCAGCAGGTTAGTGCGTCCCCAACTGAGCTATTGTGCACACCTGCTTCCTGCTCTGCATCACACCAGCATTGTGTATCGGCATCGCCCCCTGCGTACAACTCCGTATCGCAATCTGCATCCCAATCTGCATCGCAATCGGCGATCTACTCTGCATCGCAACCTGCGACCCATTCCACATCGCAATCAGCGGTCTACACGACGTCGCGCACGGCGACTATTTCTGCATCACGAGAGAAAGTGGCTATTACAGCGACGCAGACAGCGTCTCACAAGGAGAAAGCACCGGCGTGCCCCAAGCGGTTCACACAAGGACAGTAGCGACCCAAACCCTGATAGCAGGTCACGACCTGTTTGTCATGTGCTCTAAGGAGCATCGCATTGTTCCAGCCCCCGGGGTGGAAAATGTAATTGAAGTCAGCAAGAAAATGTGAAGACCTGTAGGACCCAGACAGGGGTTTATCGCAACTAAGAAGATGTAAAAAGTTTTTGATAAAAGAAATAATTGCTGTTTTGCACTTTATTGCTATGTATAGTGTTTACATAGTTTTATATATATTGAGTAGAATACCCGGCTGGGTAAAAGGAATTTTGAAAAGTTGAAGAATTTTGAGAAATTAAAAAGTAATATGTTGATTGCATAGTTTTACATATAGAATACCCTGGTTGGGTAAATATCGTTAGAATTATAATGTAAATATTGAAGTGAAAAGTATATATGTGTCCTTAACCATGCCATGGACTGAGAGGCTGAGGACTGTGCCAGCCCAGAACTTATCTTTGTACATAGTTGCGCTTCGGTGCATTATATTGGTTTTACACGAAGCCACTATTATACAACTACCTCAGAAGAAAAACCCGTGTGGTGGGACCAGAAAGAGGTCTGCAATAAAGTCCTGCAGCCCACCCAGGACCTACTTGGGAGGTTTTTGGTGTGGGTCCTCCAAAAGAATAAAGTCAAGTATTAATGTGAATATTTATCGAGTGTCTTGATGTTTTAATACTTTTGTATTTTCCTACTGTACAAAATGCAACGTTTAAGAATCCTCACCTCCGGATGGGAAGAGTTGTAATGTTTATTGTTAATGCAAAACAAAAATGTCTTTATTTTTGTATTTTACAGCCCGGGAGTGCTGTGTTTTACCAAGGGGGGATGTGTAGCCCTGGTGTGTAAGGCACACATAAAATCCTGGAGGATGTGCGGAGAGGTAACAGTTTAATGCTTGATATCCATTCACTCCATCACACACTTGGACACACCCATAGGGTATATAAGTTAGTGACAGGCCAGACAGAGGAGTCTAGTCTAGCTCGGGTGGCTCAGGAGTGAGTCATCCCACCAGTGTGCAGAGGAGATCAGATTGCATTTCCTGTCAGAGCTCTGTGTGAGCTAAAGTCAGACAGACGGAGACAGCTTTGGAGAAAGGGAAGTTTGCAGCAGAAACTTCAGTCGCCTGTCCCAAGGACAGTGAAGTCAGACGATGTGTTCCTGAACCAGGAGAATACTGAGAATCTGTCAGCGAGCTCCAAGGAAGAAGTAAGAAAGGATTGACTTGTACTACCATAGGAAGTGTGGAGTGCTTATGTTAAGAGCGCGAGCAGGGCGAAGGGCGCAGTGGAAGGAATTAGAGAAGTGGCTTAGGTATAGGATTACCTGCACAATTTACCCGGTCACTGGGGACCGAAGTGTTGCTATCGCTTCACGCATAGTAACGGAACAACCAGAGTCTTACTGGACCTTAGGTCGCAGAAAGCAGCCCTTGAAGTGTCGGTACGTAACCGGAGTCAGGTGGAACAGGGACTTTGAGCTAGGCCAAGCAAAAGTAAGGACTTAGTTCCATCACCTAGAAGGCTTCACCACAATGCTGACTGGGCAGTACAGCTATGGAGTTAGCTGGAGTATTCGGAGTTAACTTAGCTCCATGCAAGTTGGACTCATCATATTGAAAGTAAAGGAAGCCTCTAACCTGCTCAGCCGTTACCTTGAAGCGCATCCTCCAACCACCCCGACAGTTTCCCGGGACCTGCCTAAACAACTTGAAAGTAAAAGGTATGGAAAGAAACTTTATTGTCTGAGACTGTGTCATTACCCACACCTCCGTACTACAACCACCATAGACTCAGAGGGACAGTCCCACCTGTGGGGGACCCAACACCTAGCTGCCATAACATCCCCTCAGAGTTCTATTCAGCAGCGCTGGTCTTTAGTGACTAGAAAACTACAGGTGGCGTCACGAACTGTTATCTACCAAGTCCCCTGTAAATAAACCCTTTAACGCCTGACCGCCAGGGACACGGACCGAGCCACGCTACCAGTGACATTCCCTATAGAAATCTACAGGCTCGGCTCCGAGTACCCCATAGCCCTGGTAACCCACAATTGTGGTGCGGTGTCAAACACAGGCATAGTTTAGGACAGGGGTCTCAAACTCGGCTGGTATATGGGCCGCATATTGAAAAAATTTTAATTCTTTGAAGGACAAAGTGACATTTTTACGCTGGCAGCACTTTATTTCAGTAGAATGTGTGCCATTGGACGCACATTCAATTGAAATGTATTGCCGCGCAGAAACTCTCCGCACAGTAGTACAAATGCAAGCGGCTAGCCAATCAAATGCCAGCAGCTGACATCTGCATGCTGGCGGATGACAGAGATTTTCTGGCACTCGGGGCAAGAACTCAGTTTGGCGCCCCCCCAAGCACATATGGGATGTGTACGCTTAGTCACATGCTGACGAGCTGCTCTTCCTAATTCAAGAAGCAGGAAGAGAAGCTCGTTGTCACGTGACTGTAAGTCTGAAAATCGCATGAGTGACGAAGCCATGTGGTGACTGTTGGAACCTGCAGAGCTGAATCCTGACAGTGAGGATATTACTTGCTGTTAGGATTGGCATGATACAGGGCTTCATTTTATCAAAAAGGGCTCGCCAGAGTTGGAGATGAAGGTCTTCAGTCACTATAGGTGGCTGCAGGCTTCTGAATCCTCACAGTGCATGCAATGCTCACTTTTAGGATTCTCACTTGCACAAGTATGTGATTTGTATACTTCTGGCCACATTCCATCTAGATGTTTCCAACCTCGCTAAATTCATTTTCATTGAGTGAGACCATATGTCTAGTCGGCACATGATCACATGTATGCAAATGGCTGGAATGAGAGAATCCTGAAAGCATGCGGTGCGCACTGTGAGAATTCAGAGTCTGCAGTTGTAAAGAGTAAGAGTAGGAACGCGGGATGCAGTAACGGTACGCGGGCAACAGAGCAAGGGTTAACAGGGGGATACTCCAGGCAGGGAAGTAAAAGGTGGAACAGTACAAATGGCAGTAGGTTTTACAAGTTGAAGTGCAACGGTACAATTATAGCAAACGTATAAGTACCAAAACTGCAGCTAATGCTGCAAACTCAATGGCTCCAACAACGGCCGATGCAGTGTCCTTTAATGAGGTTCAATAGAACAACAATAATCCCCCGTCTTCTGTCTCCGTTACCTTCCATTGCTCGTTGTAGTTTCCTACAAGATTACGGGCTACAGTGCTGTCTAAGCCAGACGTGACTCCTGCACAACTCTCCTGACATGCTCGGTCAAGCAGGCCCAAAGTGGCTGGCGGTAATGCGGGTCATGATCTGGTACTTGCCCCACATGGTTTAGAAGTTGTTTAATGGCATGGTCAGGGTACAAGGGTCTGTCCTGTACTCGGTCACTCGTATGGAACACGTGTGTAGTACTCACGGACACGGACTGCTCTGCATCTCGTTTACTTGAAGTCACCGGCACACACTGCCCATCCCTCTCGCTCTCTGTCCCCGGCTGCTGGCAGCGGGAAATGACAATCACTGGTCTGCAGGGTGCTGGCACTCCCCGGACAAAGCACTTCTCTCTTTCTGGCTGTGGCACGACCGGCTCTGCTCTGTCCTGCAGCGGCTCTGCTCTGCAGCGGCTATGCTCTGTTCTGCAGCGGGCTTCTCTCCTGGTAGTGGTCTGGCTCTAAACGGTTGGACCCTGCCGCAATGCCGGCACCCGATGGGGGAAGCAGAGTGCGCTCCTCACTGCTCTGCTCGCTGCTCTCTGCGCTGTCCTGCACACTGCTCTTTGCCGGCGCTAGACTAACTTTTTTGGCGCGCTTTCCCTTTTTATGCCCCTGATGCTGCGCACCCTCCTGGGACTGCAGGAAGCTCCGTATCTCTCTGGTTTTCCTTATGCAGCAGAGTGAGGTCCGCCCCACTCAGGCTTCCCCCCGGGAACAGAGGATGCAGCCCTTCTAGTTCTGGACCCGGCATGCAGGTACCTGAGGTCCGGTCTATCTCCTTACACAGTCACATAGAATGACTGCAGACTCATCACAAACTTGGACAACCCCTTTAATGCTCTTATCAAATGAAAATATGAGAATTAGTCAGGAGCACAAAAACATTTACATACAGATACCTGATAGATGATGTAGTCCCTGGAGTTGTTCTCTTTCTTTTCTTCTTCATCTTGTCCAGACGCCATCGTGCGTTTTCTCATCCATAGCCGTCTCTGCAGACACAATACCCTTAAAGATAGTAAATAACCCTCCCACAGTAAATACCTCACCCACACAGTAAGTACCTCCCCCACAATAAATACCTCCTCCCCACGGTAAATACCTCAACCACATAGTAAATACCCCCATAGTAAATTCCCCTCCCACAATAAGTACCTCCCCCCACAGTAAATACCTCACCCACACAGTAAATACCTCCCCAGGGCAGTAACTACCCTCATACACACAGTAAATACACCCAAACAGTAAATACACCCCACACACTAAATACGCATCTACACACAGTAAATACCCCTCACACTGTAAATACCCACAGTAAATACTCCCCACACACAAAGTAATACCCTCCACACACACAGTAAATACCACACACACAGTAATCACACCCACCCCCAATCTTCGGTGTCTTCAGCTCCACTAATGTGGAGCACTTACCACCAATGTGTGCCTCTGGGTGCGGGCAAGTGACATCAGCAGAGTGATCACATGAACTGATCACGCTGCTGGAGTCACTCTGACCCAGCGGTCAGAGCTTCAAATGTACTTGTGTCTAAAAGATGCTGTCTGCGGCCCCCTGGACCAGGCAGGGATCACCAAGTGGTCTACAGTGCCTGCAGGTCGCATGAAGCAGCCTCAGGGTGTAAGGTGGCCAGGGTGGTAGTCGTGGAAACTGGCTGTTCTGCTGCCACACCCTGGCGCCTCACAGATGAAACAATAAGTCCTTTCAGCTCTGCATGCAGTACTGTACTCACTTCAGCTGCTGGAGTCTCTGCAATCCCTGTTACTTCAGCCTCTGATGCATAAGTCCCATAATTCACTCCGTACTCCACGTTCTTGCTCAACAGTGCAACTTTTACTTTGGCGGCACACATCACATACAGAGTCATCTTCCTTTCTTTCCCTGTCATCCGGACAGGCCTTGTTCTTACTAGCAGCTTTCTCTGCCGGCAGTCCCGGCCGTATCTTTTGGACAGTCTGTGTCCCTCCTGTTCTCTCCCATCACCAGTTCCTTATCAGCCCCTTGTCCGGCTCCAGTGGGAAGAGGTGCCAGGAATGTTTTTATCGTAGCTCCCATCATGGTCATAGACCCCAGATCCTGATTGGGGATGGTCCTATCGAGCTGGTGCCTGCCTGCACTGTTCGCTGCCTTGGGCCCCTTACTGTTACTACAGCTTTATCCACATGGCTAGTTACTCTGCTCACTCAACCTGCCCTTGGGCAGGCTGCTCGGACTCTGAACACAACCAGGAAGCAACCCAACTACAAGTCCCTGCTCTGTGTTGCCCCTCCCAGTAAATTAACCCCTGTGCCGCCTATCTCTTAACTTTTCTATGCTATCCTATCTCTTTAATGCCCCCCCTCTATTTTATTCCCCCTATGGTAATATACTATCCCTAAGCTGACATACAATACAGTACATGACAATAACATTAGGAAACTGCACATTACATTAATAAACGCCGAGGTGCCGCACATCGTCGTGTGTGGCGCCCTGAGGGTCCAGTCGCCACAGAGATGCTGCATCGCACCCAGCAGTGTGACACCTGACTCTCAGGTAAGGAGGAAGCACCCCATTGACTCCCACCACCTGCATCCAACATACACTATGCTGGCTGAGCACAGGCGGACCCTTCGGGAGGATGGTCTGACTCAGGCTGGTTAGAACAGGGTGTAGCTAGTTTTGGGTGGAGCTTAGGCAGCAATTAGGCTGCGTGTTAGAGTACAGAATACAGTTTGAGACAGGCAGTCAGTGAGTGGGTACTGGACTGTCCTGCTGCTCCTCTGAGTCCACCTCAGGGAGCCTAGCTGAGAGAGCGAAAGGGTCCAGGGCGATACAGCAAGAGGAGCTGTGCCCCATCCTGAAAAAAGGAGGACCAGGCGAACATCGGGGACCGGTTCCTAGACTAGTGGGAAAGTTCAGCTCCACTAGTAACACCGACAACAGTGGTCACTTCACTGGGCCACTAGCCACCATAATCTCACCGGGAGGAAGCTTAGGGGTCAAGTACGTCCAGAACCTTCGTACTGGGTGGCCTAGTTAACCATGAGTCTGGTCTGGTAACTGAAAGGGCCCAACACTCTCTTGTCCGAGGGCTCTGTGGTGGCGGGGTGCATGGAAGTTAGGAGAGTAGCACCTAGAGAAGAAGCCGGAAAGGAACATACTGAAAGGGGAGTCTTTGGAAGTGTGACCAACTTACCTGAGGGTTGCTGGACCACTCTCTTGGAGGACACAGCGCCCAGCTGGCATCTGTATGTGCACAACAGACTGTGAGTAAAACCTTGAAACTGCAACAGAACTGTTTCCCTGATTACTCCAGCGACGCACACTCCCCTCTGCTACATCCTCCTGCACCATTGCGTTATCTTACCTCAACCTGCCCTGGGAGGACACAATCTCACCTGTAGGAGACTTTACATCAAGCTGCACAACACCATCCCCCCCAGAGGACCTGCACAGCAGCGCTGGTCACCCTGACCAGGTACTACAGGTGGCGTCACGAATCAACAAACGAACACTTTAATCCCTGTAAATATTCCCCCATTTTTAGTGAGTGCCCAGGGCCACGGACCGAGCCGTGGTTGCCCGTGACATCCCCCATAGAAGTCGACGGGCTCGGTGCTGAGTACCCCACGGCCCTGGCGGGTGGCCCACGTGCAAACAGCATCCATGATAGAGGAGGCACGTGAGGTTCCCTGCCACCTCCTTACACTCCTCCCTCCTAGTATATGGTCATCCCTAACCATGGCGGCACCTGTAACCCTTAAAACTGTAACACATGTAACACATTTATACAGTTAATACAGTCTATATCTGGTGACTTTGGCGGGTCAACCGTGACCCCAGCTCCACTTGGTTGGAGCCCCGGAACAAAAGAGTTCAAGTTCTTTAACTCGGGTCCAAATGACCCCAGTTCCATGGCTCCTGGGAGCCATAATAACAACAGCTCAGGTCCATGAGCCGGTCCCTCCCTACTCCTGGGTGTCCGAACATAGGAGACAGACAAAATAAACACCCTGGCCCGATGGCCAACTTGACAACAGTTCATTCAGTCCTGATCCGGCTCGCTCCTTGGGTCCTCCTGCACAAGGTCTCCCCCTCCCTCTTTTTAGTGGATCACGGGCCCATTAAAACACAAGTGGGTGACCTTATCAAAAAGCAGTTCAGGATTAAAAGAGTTAAAGTTCAGGGTTAAAACAACACAGTCCTCAAAGCAGCCGCACACACAGTCCATAGGGATCAACCCATTCAGGTTTCCAGTCCCGTAATCCAGCAGGGGATGCACAACTTGCACAAATAAAGCTGGGATGAGGAAGGGGAAAACAAACAGTCCTTTTACTTGTGACCGTACGTGTCACCTTCCGGCACTCAGTCCTGGTGCCGTCCTGGGCTTCCGGCCCAACCAGAGACTCAGAACAGTCTCTTCACATTTTTTCTTAGGTGCAACTGGCACCACTCTTTTGGATAGGGCCACATCAATCAATGCAGGGCCACTGGGTAGCATAGTGGGCCGCCTTCAGGCCCTGAACAACAGTATGTGTGGGCCGAAGACCAGCTGGAGGAGGACTCTTCACTATAGAGGGTACGGAAAGTATTCAGGCCCCTTTAAATTTTTCACTCTTTGTTTCATTGCAACCATTTGGTAAATTCAAAAAAGTTCATTTTTTTTCATTAATGTACACTGTGCACCCCATCTTGATGGAAAAAAAAACGAAATGTAGAAATTTTTGCAAATTTATTAAAAAAGAAAAACCGAAATATCACATGGTCATAAATATTCAGACCCTTTGCTCAGACACTCATATTTAAGTCACATGCTGTTCATTTCCTTGTGATCCTCCTTGAGATGGTTCTACTCCTTCATTGGAGTCCAGCTGTGTTTAACTAAACTGATTTGGAAAGGCACAGATAGCCTAAACAGTTACACAACCACCTCACATGATCAAAATCACAGTTCTTTCAGGTATATGAAAAATGTGATTGTAAAATTTGTGACTAAATACAATCGCTCAATGATCTGGCAATTAAACCATCCATTTGACTTGGGTGCCCACAATTGCACTTGTATCACAATGTTGAGAATAATAATGAAAATTTACTTGAATGTATGTTTAATCTGTAAAGATTGTTAATGCTCCTTTCCAAACATCAATTTAGATTGCGCAGGTGGTCTTCTCATCCATCCTCCCAGTGGATGGCCATGGAACAAAGAGGTGGAATAAGATTCTGCAGGTGAACAACTGGCTACGTCGATGGTGCCGTCAGCAAGGATTTGGTTTTCTGGATCACGGAGTGAATTACCTATACGATGGACTACTTGCTAGAGATGGGGTGCACCTTACGAAGACTGGAAAACATGTATTTGGAAATCGCCTTGCTACACTCATCAGGAGAGCTTTAAACTAGAACAATGTGGGAAGGGAAGCAAAACGCCAGAATAAGCCATACACCTGACAAATACTATTGAGAACTCGGCTATTAGAAGTGGAAAGGAAGAACGAAGACAAAACAATCTAAATAATAAAAATATTGGTGGAAGAGAAACCAATCACAAGCTAAAATGTTTTTATACAAATGCACAAAGCATGGGCAACAAACAAGGAGAACTGGAACTACTAACGCAGGAGAAGAAGTATGATGTCATTGGAATCACTGAGACTTGGTGGGACGATACACATGATTGGAATACAAGTAGTGTTGAGCGATACGATAATGCAAATATCGGCTATCGGCCGATATTAGCTCTATCGGCCTTTCGATAATTCGTTTCGATATTTTCGTCTTATCGAATACCGGAATCGGATTTGTCACTGTCACTGTGAGTGTCCGTCGGTCGGGTCTTTTAGGAGTCAGCGGCACTTACCTGGCAGAAGATCTCCGGCGGTCACGTCCTGGACTGCTTGATGGCCGCCATTATCTTCTCCCTGGCGGTCACATGCAGTTTTTCGCGATAACTGCAGTGACTGCAGGGTAATCCCGGCCGTAAAGCAGTCAGTCCGATGACGTCACCGCCGGGGAAGCAGGTAATCAGCTGTGCTGCGCCGGGATGACAGGCTCTGCCTGTCATTCTGATGTAGCAGAGCTGGATCGTCGTGGGACACTCGTTACTATGGACTGCGTCGGTCAGGTGGTATACTTTTTTTTTTTTCATTTTTTACAGGAGATCGATGGCGTCGCAGCAGGATGAGACAGTAATAAAAGAAATGAAAACTGTGTTTTTTTTTTTTTTTAAAATTAAAAAAATTTTTTTGGAACATTCACCCGTCCGGGTACATAAACAATTTAACTATTTATTTACATACAGGGACCCTGTCCGGGTTATTTAGACTTCTTTGGCTGGCCTCTTCCAGGTACCACCTGGTACTCTTCTGGTGCTTGCCAAACATCCGAGGCACCAAGGACCACCAGGACCTGATGACGTCGTGTGGCCTGTACAGTCAAGTCGTGACCCGCTATCTGGGTCTGTGTGGCCACCTCTTTCATCTCTCTCCGGGTCTGGAGCCCTATGTCACGGACTGTACGAACCCCAGGGGGCCTAACAGGCGCCGGGTACGGGCCAACTATACTTATCATGTCCATAGCTGGGGCTGCTGAGGAGACCACTGAGGGAGGCTGGGGAGATTTACGGCGTGGGGTGGGCACTTTTGCAGAGGCCTGGATGTGGGAGGCTGAAGGCTTCGAGGGTCTCACAGGTTCCTGACACACTGGGGAGTAGGGGTCGCACCTGGTAACATTTAGGGCGTACCACCCATTGTAACCCCAGTGTCGGGTGTAAGTCACCAAGTCTCCTGGCAACAGGTCCCTCCCCGGGTGTCCTTCTGGGAGGTGAGCCTCAGCGTCCGCCGGGTCACAAAGACTTCTAAATAAAGTCCAGGCTCCTTGATGAAGCCCCACCCACCTTTCAATTTAAAGTTCCGTACTGCACCCTTACGCCGCGGCTCACTCAGGGTTCCTTTGTCCTTTCTCATCCGGTCCTTATCTGCCCGGTCCTTCTCCAGGTGACGTTGGCGAAGTTTTAGGGTTTCTCGCTGCTCCCTTTGTCGCTCTGCTTTCTTCTCCCAACGTCTCCACTCTTCCTCCTGACGCCGATTGTAATTCTCCTCCACCAGTTGCTCCATGTCTCCACCACTCCACTGCAGCTTACAGTGTCCGGTTTGCGGCAGCTCTCCTGTCGCCCCCCAGTCCTGGCGGCGCTCCCCTGCGGAGGAAGCAGACGTCTCTAAATCAGATGACAGTCGGGGCTCCGGTACAGGCAGGTTGTGTCTGGTGCCTGCGCGGCCTCCTCCATGAGGACGGGTGTCGCTTCTTCTGTCTCAGCGACCGGGGCAGACAGCGGGATTTGGGGTGCTGCTGACGGTGCTGCGGTTTTTGCAGGAACGGGTGCCTCCACTGCGACAACGTCAACCGGATCACATTGCAAGGGCTCCTCTACTATAACGGGTGCCTCACCTTCCGGTACAGACACTTCAGGTAAGAGGGATTGGCGCCGCTCCAAGTTTATTTTTAGGGCACGCCAGCTGGCTTCCATCCTGGCGACCTCCTCCCGGTGCCGGGCCAGGCCTCTCAGGGTATCCTCCGCTTCTTGCAGCGTAGGAGGGTTTACAGGCCGGGTGCCCAACGGTGATTCCGTGGCGATCGGGTCGCTTCCGTGGGGGGAGAGCTCTGACTGCTCCATCCCTTCCCACTTCTGCTCGTCGTGTCCATTAGCCATCTCTGCCAAGTCACATGTGTCATATCTGGAGAGGGCCCCTCTTTTGTAGGGAGGCGGGACCTTCTCACACTGAGGAGGACGAGGAGGCGGAACTGAAGAGCTGTGGGGCACGATGTTACATTGCAGTACCATTTACAGTGGGCGGCCATCGTTTTCACGCCACTGAGTGAGTGACACCCACGAAGAGCACGCCCTTCTTCTTCACCAGTGCCTCGTCGTGACGCAGATATGGCGGAAAAATGGAAAATACATTCTCTGATGATTTTAGCAATTCTCAAGCACAAAACCAGTGCAATTCAGGCACACAGGACTCGCTTATAGCGAGCTACAGAATCCTGTTCGTGACGCCCAAGTTGAGTCGCACAGAGCCAGAGGTTTTCGGGGTACTCGGCACCGAGCCCGTCGACTTCTATGGGGTATGTCACGTCTTTACCCGCAATTGAATTAGAGTCGATTTTACTATGTAGAAGTGTATAAACTATAAATATATGTATATATATATGTCACAATGACATGTATATATATATATATATATATGTATTCTATGTGTGTATATTTTGTGTTTACAACGAAAGAAAGGGTTTTTTTTTGTTGCGATATTTTGTTCCCATAGACTTACATGGGACTTCCGGTATCGAAATCGGATATCGACGATATTTAGTGCTATCGGCGATACAATTTCGATACGATATTTTTAGATATCGAGCAATATCGCTCAACACTAAATACAAGGCTAGAAGGATACAACTTATCTGCAAGAAACAGACTTGATAAACGAGGAGGAGGTGTCGCATTGTATGTTAGAAAAGCGTATATCTGCACAGAGATTGACGCTTCAGAGACTGAGAGTTCTGTGGAAACTGTTTGGGTAAGAATACAAGGACAGAACAATGGAAAGGACACCATTGTAGGCATTTACTACAGGCCACCTATGCAAGCTGAAGATATGGATGAACTCTTTATGCATCAAATGGCCAAGTTCTCCAAAAAATATGACATAGTGGTCATGGGAGATTTCAACTATCCAGACATTTGTTGGGAATCTCTCTCAGGCAAAACTAACAGGTCAAGGAAATTCTTATCCTCTCTTGCTGACAACTTTATCTTTCAAAAGGTAGGGGAGAAAACAAGGGGATCTGCTACCTTGGATCTAATCCTTATAAACAGGGAGGAAATGGTTGAGGAGGTAAGAGTGGCTGGGACCCTAGGAGGTAGTGACCATGCTATTTTAGAATTTTGGATAACAAGAGGAGGAAGACCTGTGAAGACTCAGACATCAAGGTTAGATTTCAGAAAGGCAGATTTTAAGGGACTCAGAAAGAGAATTGGAGGGATCCAATGGCAGGATATCCTTAAGGACAAAAATGTCCAGGAAGGATGGGACATCTTGAAAAATGAGATTCTCAAAGCACAATCATTAACAATTCCGAAAAGAGGGAAAAATGGGAAGCATTTAAGGAAACCAGGATGGATGAACACAGAACTTAAACACATGCTAAAAAGAAAGAAAGAAATGTTTATCAAATGGAAAGAAGGAGGCATATCTAAAGAAGAATATAATGCCATCTGCAGAACCTGCAGGGCAAAAATCAGATTATCTAAAGCTGACAATGAATTAAGGCTTGCAAGAGATGTCAAAAGCAACAAAAAAGGATTTTGGGGATACGTCAAAAGTAAAAGAAAAGTCAAAGATGCTATAGGATTTTTACAGGATGAAAATGATGAAATGGTAAGACAGGATTTTGAGAAGGCTGAACTGTTAAATTCCTATTTTGCATCTGTTTTCTCTCAGAAAGGAAATGTAACATCAACTGATCTTCACTGTCCTATTAAAGGAATAGAAGAATCCAGGATATCTATAAACAGAAAGACAGTGAGGAAACACTTAGCTAACCTAAATGAATTCAAGTCTCCAGGTCCAGATGAATTACACCCCAGAATACTGAAGGAGATAGCAGAAGAAATTCTTGAACCACTGTCCATAATCTTTGAAAATTCTTGGAGAACAGGAGAAGTCCCAGAAGACTGGAGAAGAGTAAATGTTGTTCCTATCTTCAAAAAGGGGAAGAAGGTGGACCCAGGGAACTACAGGCCGGTGAGTCTGACTTCTATACCAGGAAAGATCTTTGAACAAATTATTAAAGAACATGTATGTAAGTACCTGCATAAGAATGAAGTGATTAAACAGAGTCAGCATGGGTTTGTAACTAATAAGTCATGTCAGACTAACTTAATTTCCTTCTATGACAGAATCACTGACTGAGTGGATCAGGGAAATGCTGTAGATATAGTATATCTTGACTTCAGCAAAGCATTTGACAAAGTATCTCACACAATCCTTATTGAAAAAAATGACTAAGTATGGAATGGACAAGGCAACTGTTAGGTGGATTCATAACTGGCTTAGTGATCGGAATCAAAGAGTGGTCGTAAATGGCTTCACATCCAGTTGGAAGAATGTCTCAAGTGGGGTACCACAAGGCTCTGTTTTGGGCCCTGTAATGTCCAACATCTTTATCAATGATTTAGATGAAGGAATTGAGGGTAAACTGATCAAATTTGCTGATGACACAAAGCTAGGAGGGGTAGCTAATACTAGAGAAGAGAGAGAGAGGATTCAAAAATATATAAATAAACTGGAGCAGTGGGCAGCAACTAACAGAATGGTTTTTAACAGGGAAAAATGCAAAGTACTACATCTGGGCAATAAAAATGAAAAAAGTATATACAAAATGGGAGGAATAGGGCTAAGTAACAGCACATGTGAAAAAGACTTGGGTATACTAATTGATAACAGACTGAACATGAGTCAACAGTGTGATGCAGCAGCAAAAAAGGCAAATACAATTCTAGGATGTATCAACAGAAGCATACAGTCTAGATCACGTGAGGTCATTATTGCCCTCTACTCCTCTTTGGTCAGACCTCATCTGGAATACTGTGTCCAGTTTTGGGCACCACATTTTAAAAAAGACATCAACAAACTGGAGCAAGTTCAAAGAAGAGCCACCAGAATGGTGACCGGTCTGCAAACCATGTCCTATGAGGAACGGTTGCAGGATTTGGGAATGTTTAGCTTGCAAAAAAGAAGACTGAGAGGAGACTTAATAGCTGTCTACAAATATCTCAAGGGCTGTCACATTGTAGAAGGATCATCTTTATTCTATTTGCACAAGGAAAGACTAGAAGCAATGGGATGAAACTGAATGGGAGGCGACACAGATTAGATATTAGAAAAAACTTTTTGACAGTTAGGGTGATCAAGGAGTGGAACAGGCTGCCACGAAAGGTGGTGAGTTCTCCTTCAATGGAAGTCTTCAAACAGAGGTTGGACAGACATCTGTCTGGGATGATTTAGAGAATCCTGCTTTGAGCAGGGGGTTGGACCAGATGGCCCAGGAGGTCCCTTCCAACTCTACCATTCTATGCTATTATAACTCAATATAGTCCACAAATAATATTACCCATAACCAAAGGTTGGGTTTTAGTACTCCAAAAGATACATAACTATCACAAAATTTACCACAAGGATGTAACCAAGGTAAAGAAAGAAATATGTTAAATTCAAGAATAAAAAATAGTATTTTATTAATAATAATGTTAAAAATCTATTTTTCTAAAAAAAAAAACAGAATAACAAAGAAAAGTGCTAGATAAAAAGAGGGATTCTATTCATAGCATCTTATGGGGCAAACATGCAGTACCAAAATTCCGCAAATAATTAATTGGCTGTAAACAAAATTACATAAAAAGGTGAATAACCTTATATTGAAAGTATGCCTTGATGGGAAAGGATCTGGGTCAAAAACTACAATTGATGCCAATAAATAAATAATAAAATGCAAAGGAGTCACTGTGTAAGGTGCAAATACAAAATCACTAAACTTCTATATAAAACACCAGTTAAAAATCGGCAATCAGTGTAAGATAGCTGCTATATAAGCATACCTACTAGGAGGATTAGTGCATTAGCCTATTAGTAAGATCAGGACTGAGTCCCTGTCAGCCACAACCAAGGGCGCAGTACCCCAGACCAAACAAGGAAAAGGTATCATGCTAAAGTGACGGTGTAAAATTGAACTGCACCTCTATTGCACAAGCCAGGTGAATGAAGTGCGGTCCCTCTGCCCTGATGCACGTTTTGTCTGCTTCTTTGCCTCCCATTTTATATAGAAGCTCAGAAAGAGCGAAGTTAGCAGAGACGAGCTGTGGATGTGAAAAGTCATCATGGCGTCTGGAAAAGACGGAAAACAAAGAGAGTGACTCCAATCAGAGATATTTTGTGATGTGATGGGCATACAAGTTAAGGACTGATTTACAATACAGTTGGCAGAGCTGTGTCTTGTCTACAAGCCATACATACGCCTATGTGTTCAAGTACCCAAGACAGAGGTTGCATTCATTAGAAACAGTGAAGATTAATTTTGGATAACATTAATGGGGTTGTCCAGCAAGAAAATATTGGTGACATATCTACAGGATTGGTCATCAATGTGAGATCTATGGGGATCCAACCAGAACCCCCACTTAAAAACTGCTACGGTGGTTACCGGATGTAAACATAGGGGAAAGAGATGCTCAACGCAGCTCCATTCAATATATAGCTGCCAATCCCAGATACTGCTGTAAAGCTACAATTTTGATTACGAACATCCACTACAGTACACAGTAAATGGAGATGCGTTGAGGAGCTCCCTTTCCTGTGCTTACATCTGGCAGCTGGCACAGCTGTTTTCAGCTGATTGGTAGAGGTACCAGTTGTCCCCCCACAACTGATCTCCATTCCCTATGTTTACATTCAGCTGCCAAGACTACTGTGACATCACATGAGTCCTGCATCCAATCAGTGCTTCACTGTCGCCGCATTCAGACGTGTTGAACATCAACAGGAAGCCAGGGCTGCGGCTGCTCTATGACATCCTCTTGATGATTGATTTGTCCTAAGGCGAAGACAGTTATGCCATTGCTGATTGAACGCTGAGCTCACGTATCATGACATCTGCACATGAACCCCAGGGACATGAGTAGCGACACCTCTGGAACAGCACCAGCACTGCATGTGAGTATAAGGCTGTGTGCACACATTGCAGATTTGGTGCCTTTTTAACTTGCAGATTTTACAGATATACCTGAAGCAAAGCATGATGCCAGAAAAGTGAGTGAGAACCTGAAGAGTCATACGCAAGTTTCTTATTTTTGACTTGCAGATTTGGTGCAAAAAAATAATCTGCTGAATGTCAAGTCTCTGTGTGTTTTTGCCCTGCGTTTTTCACCATTGACCTTACTCCAATCAATCAGCAATGCAAGCAAAAACACAGTCAATAATGTAGGCCAAAAATGTGGCAAAAACGAAGGCCAAAAACGCTCGTTTTTTAAGCTGCATTTTCGCTGCCAAGAGCTGCAGAAATGGTGCAGAAACTTTACTCAACATGTCCACATAGCCTTAGTGTTTAACGAGGAAAAACATGAGGAATGAGAATAGGTTGGCTAAGCAGAGCACAACCCGTTTAAGTAGAGATCATGAAAACTGAGTAGATTTGTAAACAGGCTTTTTGAGACAGACTTCCATCTGTGAAAGCTGCAAAAAGCTTTGGACTCTCAAATTCTTTTTTAAGGCATGAGGTCAGGTTGTTGGGATTCTTAACGTTATTGTGTGGTGTTTGTTAAGAGAATTGGATTGACTTCACAGCTTTAATCTCTGTGTATAGTATATCACCCCTCAAATAAACACATTTCACAGTCTTATGGAACAGCTTTGCCAAGTTTTCACAACAGTTGGCAGTTATTTATTCTACAGACAGTATTTTTGTTAAAACATACCATACTCATTTTAAACCCCCTACCCTGAGAGACAAACATAGTTACACGGTTTTGCCAATGAGTAAGAATTCAAGGTTTAGTGCTGCCGGAAGGCTTATACATTTTACAGTTGAGCAAATTTTGCAAAATTCAATTCAGGCAGATTCGCCCAATTCAGAGTGAAGATTTAATTTGCATATCATAAAATCGATGCGTGTAAAATTTGTCATAAACAAAACTAAACTTCATTACTCACATATCTTTGGCCTTCCCATGCCTGTTCCTCTTTTTTTCTTCTTCGTTTCAAGTTGGGCCTTCCGGTGGATGCAGGCCACTGTTAACTAAATCCAACACGGTCACGTGCATCGCACTCCACATTACAGTGTGTGTCCTAGTCAGCAACACAATACAGTAGCATGTATGACTTTCCCTGGTCAATATTACTGTTATTGTGGACAGTTAAACAAGATGAAAATGAAATTATCTCTAAAAGGGCTAAGCTTAAAAATTACACATTTACTTTGTATTTTAGGCAAAAAAAAAATATTTTCATCTTTCAAAAATGACAAGGAAAAAGGGCCGATGCAAAAGTTTGGGCATCCTGCATGGTTAGTACCTAGTAGCACCCTCTTTTGCAAGTATCACAGTTTGTAAACACTTTTTGTAGCCAGCCAAGAGTCTTCCAATTCTTGTTCGAGGGATTTCATCCATTCTTCCTTTGAAAATTCTTCCAGTTCTATGAGATCCCTGGGTCATCTTGTATGCACCACTATTTTGAGGTTTAGCCACAGATGATCAATGATATTCAGATAAGGGGACTATGAAGGCCATTGTGAAACCTTCAGCTTGCGCCTTTTTAGGTAGTCTATTGTGGATTTTGATGTGTGTTTAGGATTATTATCCATTTGTAGAAGTCATCCTCTTTTCAACTTCAGCTTTTTTTACTGATGGTGTTATGTTTGCATTAAGAATTTGTTGAAATTTAATTGAATTCATTCTTCCCTCTACCTGTGAAATGTTCCCAGTGCCATTGACTGCAACACAACTCCAAAGCATGATTGGTCCATTCCTATGCTTAATGGTTGATAAGATGTTGTTTTCCTGAAATTCTGTGTTCCCTTTTCTTCGCACATACCTTTAATCATTGTGGCCAAGGAGTTCTATTTTAATCTCATCGGTCCACAGAACTTGTTTCCAAAATTCATCAGGCTTGTTTAGATGTTTTTTTGCATACTTCTGATGCTGAATTTTATGGTGAGAACGCAGGAGAAGTTTTCTTCTGTTGACTCTTCCATGAAGGCCATATTTGTGCAGATGTCTCTGAACAGTAGAACAATGTACCACAAGTCCAGAGTCTGCTAAATCTTTCTGAAGGTATTTTGCTGTCAAGGGGGGTTCTAATTTGCCTCTCTAGTAATTCTACGAGCAGCTCTCACTGAAATTTTGCTTGGTCTTCAAGACCTTATCTATAAGGAGTCCAAGGTTAGAGGCCAAGAGGGTACGTCATATCAGAAGGAAGAGACAAAAAGCGTAGTCAGGTAACGTTCTGAGGGCAGAGTACCAGGAGGATAACGGATCAGAGCTGAAGGGGTTAAATAGGCGGATGGTCAGAACGAAGTCCAAGGTCAGGCAACAGATCAAGCATACAGAACTCAAAGCACATTAAAGCACAAACCTCACTCACTGAATGTACGTCTGGCAGAGTTCTGGGAGACACAGCTCAGTTAAGAAGCATGGCAATTAACTAGAATAATGAACACATGGAGACAGCCGATGCCTCACAGTCTCAGATTGGATAGTTGAGCTGTCAATCAACACATTGACAGCTCAGCACGCCCCTGTACCAGATTGGATGGCCAAGCTGTCAATCAAAGTACCGACAGCTTAAGCACACCCCTACACCAGATTGGACGGCCGAGCTGTCAGTAACTGCATCCCAGATACCCTGAGGGGTGGAACCATGACACGGACAACCCCATTAAAAGGGACAATGTGGAAGTCATATTTTGTGAGAAAACACAGTGAGGAGCAATTATTCATGGTCACAGAGTAGTGTCAGTATAATGCCACTGTTATATATAGGGGCATCATGTTGGGATGTGCTGCAGAAGACTGGAGTAATTTTGGAGGTTTGCAGAGACATTGATGATTCTGGTTATCTATTCATGTTCTAATGGTGGTTCTGGTGATGTATTCATGTACTGAATGCTGTCACGGTGATGTATTTATGAACTGATGGTGGTTTCAGTACCCCAACCTTGAAAAAAAAATCTTTGAAAGTTTGGTATTCTTGTAAACGCACTGACCTACGGATTCATGTAAAACACAAAAAATAATTACAGAATTACTGTGATTCACTGGAGGTATACATTGCACTGTGTGGAGGGGCACCGTTTAAATTTTCACCTCCTGGTTGGGAAATGCCATAACATTAATAGGGATTCTGCCTTTGGGACTAATGCCCGGTAATGAGAGAAGGGTGACAGAAAACCATTTGGCTTTTCCAGAAAGTTGCGACACATTTCTTTTCAAGTGAAGCCTGTGCCAAGTTGATTGAACATGTGCTGCAGTTTCCAACACAGTGGATATGCCAGTGGGTAGAAAGAGTTTTGGAGTAGTTGCAGCTTAGCTACATTTACAGAAAAATCATCAATTGCCTTTAAATTATCATAATGAGCTTGTCTTAGTAGATTTAGCTGTTATTTTCTTACATGAGTAGTCTACTGTACTTACAGGAATTGCATTAAAGGCTAAGATTAAACAAAGTCCTAAAACAGTAATATTATGTGATACCATTTCTCAATTTGAGAGGGACAACCCCACATTGCATTGAATTATCTCTTGTATGATTGATGCAGGTTATCCAGTACTCTCCTATTTCCTGCAACAGCTGCAATCACAGAGCCCCTTGTTCCCTTTTGCATTACATTGAGCTTTTAAGTAGCTTGACATGTGCCTCTTTTAGTCCATATCATGGTAAACTTGCTCAAGTCTAAAGCAAATCCTGACCTTTTATTTGGCTAGATTGGAGAATGGTAAAGAGCTTAAGTTTTTCAGCCTAGAGGAAACTACCTTACTAAAATTACCACAACAGAACTTCTTACAGGCTTGTCCTTTCACCAGTTTACTCATATTACTGTAATGGTCATGTGAAGGATGAGAGGATTTATTGACAGCTTACAATCCTCCTGAAAACGTACACTTGTAACTAGACACCTGGATCAACAAGGGTGCCTAGCTTCTCAGCTTCAAAGTAATTCACACCATCACCAACTAACTAGTGCAGGAAGACCCACTGTAGATCCAAACCATGTGGTCTAACGGCTTTGTTGAGAAAGCTTGGATTTCATAAGGAGTTACCGTATGTCCTATCCACGCACCAGTTATATTTTTGATATCTCTGGAATTGACCAAACGCCTTTTAGGGTCTTGATCCGTTCCAGCACCACATGGTGGGAGATATGTAGGATGGCTAGTAGGAGCCAGGTAACAAACCTGTGTTTGGTCTCAATGCGTAGCAGGGA
Organism: Oophaga sylvatica; assembly: GCA_033576555.1. NCBI lineage: Eukaryota > Metazoa > Chordata > Amphibia > Anura > Dendrobatidae > Oophaga > Oophaga sylvatica. The sequence goes on from JARQOD010000004.1 coordinate 114,082,091, forward strand.
CCTGACCGGACCCGATGGCTCCAAAACCACCTCCCTAGTACTGTCCAATAAGAAGTTATGACCCATCTTAGGTTTTAGAGGTTTTAGCTGCTAGAGGCAAGAGGAAGGGATTTAGGTTCAGCCCTGGAAATCTTTAGTTACCTGCCCAGATAGACCACCCTGAACTATGAGGCCCTCAAGCAGGCTTTAGTCCGGAAGTACAACTTGACCCCTGAAACGTACAAAAAGAAGCTCCGGAGTATGCAGCAGGGTCCTGCAGACAGCTGGGCCAATCACATGTGGTCACTACTGAGAGGAGTTGACCAATAAACCACCAGATTGGAGCTCACCACTGTCCAGCAGCTGAAGAAGCTCATCGCGACTGAGAAGTGTTTGTGGATCTGCCTGGAGGACCTCCAGCAGTATGTCCGTGACTGGAAGCCAAAGGGGGCCTCTGCAACAGCGACACTTGCCAACAAGTACTCAAACAACAGTACTCCAGAGGCCAAGAAACCTGCCAGCTGGAGAGGGAGTAAGACAAGCGCGGTGCCTGCTGTCCTTGCCCCCAAGACAAAGGTGTAATGTATGTAGTACAGTTCATATAGCATCTTGTGCTTGGGTGCGATGAAAATACATGAGACACAGGTTTGATATAGAAAGTCTTGTATTACTTCATACAAGTTGGCAAAAATAGTCACACAGTTTGCAGACACAGAAGCAGGAGACACAGCAGGCCAGAGTAATCTAAGCTCAGCAATCACTCTCCACAACAGGTTCAGGATCTTCTTCTCTGTTACCGTAAGTCCATGCAAACGTGGGTCTTTCAAAGAGCAGGGTTCAGAGTCCACAAGTGCTTCAGAGTTCCTCATAGGAATAGCTGGAGTTCAAGGTCCAAGGCTTTAGGAGTCAGGTCACAGGTTCACTGCAGGCTAGATTCTGAAGCACTGATTGCTCAGCTGTGGCTGCTTAAGAAGCAAAAGGAGAGAATCAGGGCGGGAACATGCAAGCTGGTAACTCCATTTTGACTGAGGGCAAGATAGCTGCAGCAAGACAGAAAGTAAAATGGCTGACGAACAAACTGAGTTTCAGGAACATGTACACAGAACCTTACATTACTCCCCCCTTAGGGACAACCTCCGGATGACCTCAGGCCAGGCTTGTGTGGGTACCTCTGATGAAACTGACGGAGCAAGCAAGGAGCATTAACGTTATTGACTGGTTCCTGTTATGTTACGGTAGATGAGGAGTGCAGGTAAAAAAGGAAATACACCATAGCAGTTGGAATCTATGAGATTGCAGCACCCTGACCAACCACCGCAACTAGAGGCAGCCGTGGAGCGTTCCCACGTTGGTCCTAGACGCCTCGGCACAGCCTGAGAAACTAACTACACCTAAAGATAGAAATCGGAAAGCTATCTGCCCCGGAGCAGAACCCCAAAGATAATAGAAAGCCCCCAAACATGTAATGGCGGTTAGACAAGAGGAAATACTGACACAGAAAGAAAATAGCATGAGCAAACGCTGGGGCCCAAACTATCCAAATAGAAAAGGACAGGAAGGGCACTCACTGCAATCTCAGAAAACCCTGAAAAAACACCAACTCTACTAATTTCAAAATCACCTGAGATCACACGACCTCCACCACCCAAATTAGCTCTCTGGTGTAAAAAAATCAAAACAGCAGCCACTGAAAAAAAACTGGAAAAAGCAAAAGTACAAAACACAGTGGCTGGACTAAACTGAGAGGGCAAAAGCCCCCGGAGGGGACCCAGAAGGCCCCCACAGAAGTGCAGGACAAAATGCAAAAATATAGCAAAAACACAAAATAAGAAATTGTCTTATCTGATAGCAGGAGATGCAGACACGACACAGCAGGCCACAAGGTAAACTGGAAAGAAGGATCCAGACCAGAACAATTGATCACCGGCAACCCTGATGGGAAAATGACTCCCTTATATAAGACCAATCAGTAACACCTGATTCCCAGTCCTCACAATCCTCACTAGTACCGCTTGTAACCACCAGAGGGAGCCTCTGCTCAGAACTCATCTCAAACCCATTCACAACAGTACCCCCCCTTGAGGAGGGGTCACCGAACCCTCATTTGAGCAACCAGGTCGGTCAGGATGAGTTCTATGATACGCACGGATAAGTCTCCTAGCATGGATGTCCGAAGCAAACACCCAAGAATTGTCTTCCTGACCATAACCTCTCCATTTAACCAAATACTGGAGTCTTCGTCTAGAAAAACGAGAATCCAATATTTTCTCAACCACATACTCCAGATTGCCCTCAACCAAAACAGGGTCAGGAGGCACAGCAGCAGGAACCACTGGCTCAACAAACCTCTTCAACAAGGACTTGTGGAACACGTTATGGATCTTAAATGTCCCTGGAAGAAGCAAACGAAAAGAAACAGGATTAATAATCTCCATGATCTTATAAGGTCCAATGAACCTAGGCTTAAATTTAGGAGATGCTACTCTCATAGGAATATTCTTTGAGGACAACCAGACCAAGTCCCCCACTTTAAACCGAGGACCATCAGTCCTATGCTGGTTAGCAAACCGCTGGGCCTTCTCCCGAGAGAGGGACAACCTCTCCACTACCTGGTCCCAAATCTGCTGCATACGCTCAACAACAGAGTCAACACCTGGACAGACAGAAGCCTCCGTTTGTCCTGAAGAAAATCGAGGGTGAAACCCAGAATTACAGAAAAACGGAGACATCAAAGTGGCAGAGCTAGCCCTATTATTAAGAGCAAACTCAGCCAAAGGCAAAAAAGAGACCCAGTCATCCTGATCAGCAGACACAAAGCATCTTAGATAAGTCTCCAATGTCTGGTTTGTTCTCTCAGTTTGACCATTGGTCTGAGGATGAAATGCCGAGGAGAAAGACAATTGAACACCCAGTTTAGAACAAAAAGTCCTCCAAAATCTGGAAACAAACTGGACTCCTCTGTCAGACACAATGTTCTCAGGAATGCCGTGTAAACGAACCACGTGCTGAAGGAACAACGGCACCAATTCAGAGGAGGAAGGCAACTTAGGTAATGGCACAAGATGTATCATTTTGGAAAACCTATCACAAATTACCCAGATGGTGGTCATTCTCTGAGAAACAGGAAGATCGGAAATGAAATCCATAGAGATATGGGTCCATGGTCTCTTGGGCACAGGCAATGGCATCAACAAACCACTAGAGCGAGAGCAAGGCTTGGAGCGAGAGCAAGTCCCGCAGGACTGCACAAATTCCCTGACATCGCGAGACAAGGTAGACCACCAAAAGGACCGACTAACCAAGTCTCTGGTACCAAAAATTCCGGGATGCCCAGCCAATGCGGAACAATGAATCTCAGACATCACACTCTTTTTCCATTGGTCCGGGACAAACAATTTTCCAACAGGGCAGCGCTCGGGCCTATCCTCCTGACACCCCTCCAGAGCAAGTCTCAAATTGGGCGAGATGGCGGAAAGAACTACACCCTCCTTCAAAATAACAGAGGGATCAGATAGCTCAGGAGAGTCCGCAAGGAAACTCCTCGAGAGGGCATCCGCCTTAACATTCTTAGTGCCAAGAAGAAAGGAAACCACAAAATTAAAATGTGTGAAAAACAAGGCCCACCTGGCCTGTCTAGGATTGAGTCGCTTGGCAGATTCCAGATAGACCAGATTCTTATGGTCCGTAAGGACCATCACCTGATGTTTGGCTCCCTCCAGCCAATGTCTCCACTCTTCAAAAGCCAACTTCATGGCCAATAACTCCCGATTACCCACGTCATAATTACGTTCAGTAGGAGAAAATTTTCGAGAGAAAAAGGCACAAGGGTTACTTTTAGAGGTCTCTGGATCTTTTTGGGACAAAACGGCACCTGCCCCAATTTCAGAGGCATCAACCTCCACCTGAAATGGCAGAGAAACATCAGGCTGCCGTAGAACAGGAGCAGAAGTGAATCTCTGCTTAAGTTCCTGAAACGCAGAGACTGCCTCAGGAGGCCAATTCACCACATCAGAACCCTTTCTGGTCAAATCAGTTAATGGTTTAACAATAACCGAGAAATTACCAATAAATTTACGATAAAAATTGGCAAAACCCAAAAATCTCTGAAGAGCCTTTAATGAAGTAGGTTGGACCCAATCACAGATGGCCTGAACCTTGACCGGGTCCATTTCAATAACAGATGGGGACAAAATGAATCCCAGAAATGAGATCTTCTGTACGCCAAAAAGACACTTTGATCCCTTCACTAGAGTTGAGCGATACTTTCCGATATCCTAAAGTATCGGAATCGGAATGGTATCGCCGATATCACTAAAATATCGGCGATACCCGATACCGATACCGGAAGTCCCATGTAAGTCTATGGGAACAAAATATCGAAATTAAAAAAAACCCATTCTTGCCTTGTTGGTTAATTGTACATGAAGGAAAACAAGAAAGAGTAATGTAGAATGTATTGGGGAAGGTTGAGGAGACATTAAAGGCATAGATGTTTAACCCAATCAAATGGAATAGCATAAATATTTTTTTTTTTAAAGATGTTCGGATTGACGAAGAAATTGACAATGTTAACGTTTTTTATATTTTGGCAAATATGTATATTACACAACTTCCATGCTCTTCATCTTCACCTTTTTAACTTTTCACACACTTTCTCCTTCATAATCTTCTGCAGCATCATCTTTTTCATCAAATTATTCTTCATCTTCACCTTCTTTATCTTCTTCTTAAACTTCTTGCTATTCATCTTTGTTAACATTACTCATATTCTTCTTATTAAACTATTATTCTTATTCATATTCTGCTTCATCTTCTTCATCATATTCTTATTTGTGACAGAGAATCCTGTACTTGTAATCTGTCAAAGTATGAATTTTTCATCCTTCCGTTCTTGCTGTCACAAAAGATTTAAATTACAACAGTATTTGTCCGTGTTCAGTTTAGCCTGCAGCAGCAGGCATTTTCCAGGGGCACCACGAGGAGGAACGGACTCACCCCCATACACTGCTTAGTCTTCTTCTGCTTAGAATTTAGAGCATATATTTTGCTCTTCATTTTGGTCTTATACTTCATGTTCTTCTGCTTTTAGATCTTCTGCTTATTGTTCTTGTGTCTCTTGTTCCGTATCTTGTATTTGTAGCACAATCTTGTACCAGCTGATGTTACTGGGACACGGTTACTAAGCAGGAGGTACCTGTGCTCCAAAGCACTACCAAGGACCAGCAGACGTTGCTGGAACTCGGATACCGAGATGGAGGCACCTAGGCCAAAGGCACTGCGGAGAACCAGTTGACGGTACTGGAACCCGGAGGGGCAGCAGAAGGAAAAGAGCCAATGGCACAACCGAGGACCAGCTGACGTTACTGAACCCCAGTAACACAGGAGCAAGTGTTGACTGTGCTAACAGCACTTCCGAGCAACAACTGGCGGTGTTGGAGCCCAGGGTCAAGGAGGATGTTTAAATACTAGATCAAGTAATTTCCTTGTTACCTGTCAATTTTAAATGTCTATACTTCAAACAAGAGAAAGATAACCTTTACTACCATAAGATGATGATTTCATTTAAACTAATATCTAGATAAATAAAGAATTGACAAACATAAACACATACATTAACATGTTGAACAGCAATGCAAACCACAAAATAAATTAGTTAAGGAATCTGCTATACGGTTGTACATAAAAGCATACAAGTACATATCTGAATCCATTAATGATGGATAAGTAACAGTATGTACACCATTTTTATTGTATAGACAATGAATGTCTGACTTCAAAACATCATCAGCATTACAAGTTATCTGTGATATTACTAAAATGTTCCATTTGCTGAATAATGTCCCTAAATATTTTATACAAAATTATACAATTTCCATCATGTAATACTCATAATATGTGGCAATAATCATTTTTATTAACAAACATAACCTTTAAAAAGTGCATAGTGCATAGTGAAAATTGCTATTTATGGCTGACTGTCGACTTGGAAGCATGACAACAGATAGATAAGGTATATATAGATGACACTGCATAGCCACAGATGGTGAATGGCGATGTAATACTGTACCTCAATAAAGTGTGCGTCACTACTACATATTTTTTTTTATATAGCTGTATAAACAGGGTACATGGATGTATGCTTGTGCCTTTGTTTTGACGCACAGACTGCCTTCCTGCTGAGATGCATTGGGTAGTGAACAGTTGTGTGCAGTGTTCACTGCAGTCTCTGCGGAATAACCACACTTAGACCTTATAACTTTTCAGACTTTCTTTATCAATCTACCAAGATGAAGAAGGCAGGGAGTAAGGCACGTGGTCGTGGAGTTTCTTCAGGGAGAGGACGTGGGGATTCTGTGGCTGCTGCGGCCCCAGTGACACAGCATCCACCAGTTTTCCCCGGGCCGTGAGCGTTCCTTTATGCGCACTTTTGTAGGAGCTCGGAGTACCCCCCTGCTGCGGGAAGAACAAATTGAAGCCGTTGTTGTTTGGATCTCAGCCAATGCATCGACTTCAATTGCTTCCACCTCCTCTCAGGACCACAGCACTGTTGGGCAACCATCTGTCTCTTCACCGCCTGCCAAATTGCCCAGGCAGTCAGAGAGTTCTGTACAGGAGCCAGCTGAGTGTCTGCTTCTGTTCTCAGAATCTATTGGCTTGCAAACAGGGGCCCAGCCAAGCAGCATTCTGTAATGTGAAGAGGGAGTATGCAGTGATGCGCAACAGCTGTGTCTCTCTGAATCTGAAGAGGCGGGTGAGACAGTGCCGATGGTCAGCACACCGCAGAACGCATCTGATGATGATGATGAGACCCAGGTGCCAGTTTCTGTTGAGCATGGTGCTGGCCAGACCACCCAACAGCAGGTGTTGGAAGAGGGTAGTGGAGATGATGAGGTCCAAGACCCAACATGGCATGAAGAACAGGAAGGTGGTGGGAGCAGCTCAGAGGAATAATAATAATATTTATTTATATAGCGCCATCATATTCCGCAGCGCTTTACAGTTTAGCAGTTTCAGAACACAAGTCATAAGTAACAACGTTAACAATACAATAATTTAAGCTAAATAAGTCGCCCCTGCTCGTGACAGCTTACAATGTACAATGAGATGGGGGAGATACAAAGTATAGGTGTTTATATACAATGGTGCATTTACAATGATGTTCCAGCCATCTTAAGGGACTGAGGGATGGAGATAGTGAATGGGCTAGAGACACACACACACTTACACAGAATACATAGAATGACTTTGATTAGTGAATGTGATAGGCCGCTCTGAACAAATGTGTTTTGAGGGAGCGCCTGAAACCATGCAAATTGTGGATAGTCCTAATTTCTTGGGGTACAGCATTCCAGAGGATTGGCGTAGAGCAGGAGAAGTCTTGGAGTCGGGAGTGGGAGGTACGTATTAGTGCAGAGGTTAGTCGAAAGTCGTTTGCAGAGCGCAGCAGTCGGTTAGGCCGATAGATAGAAATGAGGGAGGAGATGTAGGAGGGGTGCTGCACTGTGGAGAGCTTTGTGGGTGAGAACCAGTACTTTGGTTGAAAGCTGGGAGAGGCCTAGAGAAATGGTTAGTGATAGAAGGAAGATAGAGGAAGACATTGCCCCAACGGTACAAACAGGAGGGAGAGTTAGGCTGCAGACTCGGTTGCCTGTAGCCTCCAGTTTGGCACCTGTTCGGAGCAGTTGTCTTCCAAAAGTCAAAACGTGCGCTCCCAGGACTTGCACTGCGTGGTCCTTTTTTCACACACTTGCACATGATATTTGCTATGTGAAATGCAAGCTGTGTAATTAAAATTAAAAATAGCTAAAAGTGTCAGTCACCTCAATACCACAAATATGTGGAAACATGTGCGGACAAAGCACATAGTTGAGTTACAAAGACACACTAGAGATGTAGGCCAACCTACAGCAGCACCTACATCTTCAGGTTGTGTTGAAGCCTCTTCATCGAGCTCACACACAGCTGGTTATGCTTCCTCACAGGATCGCCATGGAAGAACCTCGGCCACTGTTGTCCAGAGACAAACTATTATTCCACACACAGCAGCAAGTTCCCTGTCATCCTCACACTCCCAGGCCACAAAACAGCCAGCGGTAGCACAGGCATGGGATAAAAGACGGCCATACTCCGCAAACCATGCACGAGCACAGGCTCTGAATGCTGGCATTGCAAAACTCCTGTCCCTTGAAATGCTGTGATTCAGGCTGGTGGAGACAGACAGTTTCCGTAACTGAATATCATTGTCAATCCCACAATACAATGTGCCAAGCCGATTTCATTTCAGCAGGCAAGCCGTCCCTGGTCTGCAAAAGCATGTTGAGGGAAAAATTAAACATGCGCTACTAAAAGCCCTCAGTAGCAAGGTCCACCTGACCACCGATGCGTGGACCAGTACCCATTGTTATGATCTGCTACAACCAGTAAGGAAAGAAGGGAATTCTGTCCCTACAATACAACTAAGCTGAATCCCTACGATGTAACGGGGAACCTGATCCTGCGACCAGACCCGCTAAAGTCCTCATCTAGTGTGAACGAAGACCTATAGTTGCGAGGGAGTAATCCCTACAAGATCTAGGGACTGGGAGAAAAGGTGGACACCTCCTAACATAAATTGTAGCATGGATAATTAAACAGAAAAATAAATACTTTGTGATCCTAACATCAAGCAAAACTCACAGATTAAGGCACCTAAGCACCCGGCTAGCTTAACAGTAGATAATACAATGAAGTCAAGCAAAGCCAGAAGGGCGGAGCCAGACTAAATAGGGAAAAAAGGTCATGTGACCAGCAAACTGAAACAAAACCTAACAAGAGGGTTCTAACACCCATGGCCAGGGACAATACCTTTCCCTCACTGCCCATTGGGTCAATGTTGTGCAGCCGGGTACTGATCTTGCGAGTGGCGCTGTACGTGTTCTGCCAACTGCAAGGATTGCAGGAATCAAGTCTGTACACATTGATTCCTCCTCCTATTCCAGTTCCTCAGAATCATCGCTGCAGGAGCCGTCACGGTCTACCTCCACATGGACCCGTGAACGTTTACCTGTTGCGACCGATATGAGCACAGCCGTGTCCAAATGTCAACAGGCCATCCTGAAATTAATTTCCATGGGGAATCTTAGCCACACAGCGCAGGAGCTCTGTAATGCCATAAAGCAGGAGAGCGACGTGTGGTTTTTGGAAGAGAATCTACAGGCAGGCTTGGTAGTGTGTGACAATGGCCGAAATCTGGTGTCAGCTCTGGGCCTTGGCAACCTCACTCACATACCATGTCTGTCATATGTGCTCAACTTGGTCGTGCAGAGTTTTTTGAGGGACTATCCGGATCTTGATGCACTGCTGCACAAGGTCCGCCTAGAGTGCGCTCACTTGCGACGTTCCAGCATGGCCAGATCGCTGATTGCAGCTCTGCAACGCAGATTTCACCTTCATGAACATCGCATCATATGTGACGTACCCACCAGGTGGAATTCCTCGTTACATATGTTGGAGCGGTTGTGTGAGCAGCAGCCAACAGTAATGGAGTATCAGCTGCATCAGGCGCAGTCAACTCGCAATTTGCGGCGTTCACACTTCACCACTACTGAGTGGGCCTCTATAATAAGAATAATAATATTATTTATTTATATAGCGCCATAATATTCCGCAGTGCTTTACAGTTTAACAGTTTCAAAACACGAGTCATAAGTAATAACGTTAACAATACAATAATTAAAGCAAAATCAGCCGCCCCTGCTGGTGAAAGCTTACAATCTACAATGAGGTGTGGGAGATACAAAGTACAGGTGTTTATATACAATGGTGTTTTTACAATGATGGTCCAGCCATTTTAAGGAAGTGAGGGATGCATGGAGATAGTGAATGGGCTACACACACAGAATTACACATAGAATGACTTTGATTAGTGAATGTGATAGGCCACTGTGAACAAATGTGTTTTGAGGGAGCGCCTGAAACCATCCAAATTGCGGATAGTCCTAATTTCTTGGGGTAGAGCATTCCAGAGGATTGGCGCAGCGCGGGTGAAGTCTTGGAGTTGGGAGTGGGAGGTACGGATTAGTGCAGAGGTTAGTCGAAGGTCGTTTGCAGAGTGCAGCAGTCGGTTAGGCCGATAAATATAAATAAGGGAGGAGATGTAGGGGGGTGCTGCGCTGTGGAGAGCTATGTTGGTGAGAACCAGTAATTAGAATTGGATCCTATAATGAATGGGCAGCCACTGCCAGTGTAATGAGTGGCGAATAACTCTATGAAGGATATCTGCCACGTTTTGCGTGCGTTTGATGAGTCAACGCGGATGGCGAGTGCAGATGATGCACTAGTCAGCCTGACTGTCCCCCTTATCTGCCTGCTTCAAAAAACACTGCAAGCACTAAGGCATGAGGTTTTGGAAGAGGTGGAGGATGAGGAGTCACAAATTCCATCACCTTCTGGACAGTCAGCGCAACGTGGTTCCTCACAAAGGGCTGGAGGACTTTCAAAGTACCATGCTGTATCAACAATTGAACCTCCAGAGTCGCTGTCTATATTTTCATAACCATTACAAACTTTTAATGTATTTACAAAGCACATAATGTACATTTTTTGTCTATCCTTTTGTAATGCTATTGTGTTTCCATAAACTGATGTTACAGAATTATGATACAAAGTTTTTAAATTTTGAGTTTTAAATTTTGTAAATTTATATGTATTTGAAGGACTTTGTGAGGAGGATGAGGAGGAGTCAATGGAGGAGGAAGACATCGCTCCAGAGGGAGGTAGACAATGCTCTAGTCAGTATGTAGACCAAGGGTGGGGTGATGCACAGCAGGCAGAGATGACGCCTCTTGCAGGGGACAACGTTTCTTGGCCAGTTGGGAGTCTGCAGCACATGGTTGATTTCATGCTGCAGTGGCTGAGAAACGACCGCCGCATCGAACACATTCACACCACGTCTGATTATTGGGTGTACACCCTCCTAGACCCTCGCTACCGGGACAAGTTACAAAGCCTCATCACACCGTTGAACCGGGAGCGTAAAATGCGGAAGTACCAAGACACACTGGTGCAATCCATAATGTTCTCCATTCCAGCCGAGAGCACTGCTGCTGCTACTGATTTACAAAGCAGCTCTGTGCGTCGAGGCAGTGGAGACAGCTCTGCAACAAGAGGGAGCACAAGCAGCGCCTCTGCACAGGGCAAGAACAGTATGTTCCAAATGTGTCGAAGTTTTGTGGCAGCGCCACCAATGTCTACACCATCCGAGACGGCTCCAGTCAGCAGGAGGCAACATTTCCGTAAGATGGTGACAGACTACATGTCTTGCCCTCTCAGTGTACTCCCAGATGGCTCTTCCCCATTCAAGTTTTGTGTCTCTAAGCTGGATACATGGCCAGAGCTTAGCCAGTATGCATTGGAGGTGCTGGCTTGATCTGCTGCCAGTGTATTATCGGAGCGCGTCTTTACTGCTGCAGGTGGTGTACTAACAGACCGTTGCATGCGACTATCCTACGATAATGTAGAACGGCTTACTTTTCTGAAAATGAACTAGGCATGGATCTCGCCTGAATTTGCCTGTCCGGTTTCAGATTAACTAACTGGTTGGCAACGTTTTCCATGTCTCCTGTTATGTTCATCTTTCTACCACCTGAGCTATACTCCCTGGGCTACAACACTGCCAGTTGCTGCTCAGAAGTGTCGTGTCCACAGACCAATACACAAGCTATAGTGATAGTGGGGTTCAGTAACGCCTGCTGTTCCCCTGCTGTGTGTCCGGCAAAAATTACTGCTACCTAGCTACACATGTTTAAAAAAACATGACATGTTAAAGTGGCTAGTGCTACACATAGATATCAGGCTACACCCTTATTTCTAAGCTGTAAACAAGTGAAACGTCAAATTTAAAACCATTCAATGATTAGTGTTGGTAACAAATCTGTAACTAAATAATTGTGACATATTATGGCAGATATCCACATGTCTAACACAAATGCTAACACAAAAGCATACTTATGCTATAGGGTACTGATGGTGAACCTTCTCACTCCATAACTTTGACCAATCCAACTCACATCATGCCTCAAATGCTGCAATGTTGGAAGTGCATAATGTGGGTTGAACTTTGACAACAGCTGCAGTGCGAAGGTTATCCTTCTGTGTTCTTGGCTTTTAAATAAAAGCATACAAGTAAATATAATAATACATTGTTGATTAAGGGACATGATGTACACCTGTAATATTGTGCAAACAATGGATGTAGGACTATTCCTCTTCAACATTACTTATATTTGTGTCATTTGAAAAAATACATATTTTAGTTAAAAATTAAAAACCCATGTTCAGTAGCTGTGAAAGGCCCGTTTGTGTACTTCTATATTGTTTGCAACCAATGTATTGTATACGGATGGAAGCGCGTCACACTAATAGATTAGATTTATTTTAAATGGAATGTAGCAGAACCAATTGGAGATAAATGAAAAGGATGAGCCACTGAGACACGCTCAGCAGAGTACAAGCAGCAGTGCTTGAACATGTAACTGGAGCGTGATCTGCACTAAAAAAAGTAAAAAACACAGACTGAAGTGAACACTGAAACACAACTGTCCACAATCTGTGAAAAGCTCCTTTCTGTACTTCTATAGTGTTTGCAACCAATGTATTGTATACGGATGGAAGCGCGTCACACTAATAGATTAGATTTATTTTAAATGGAATGTAGCAGAACCAATTGGAGATAAATGAAAAGGATGAGCCACTGAGACACGCTCAGCAGAGTACAAGCAGCAGTGCTTGAACAAGTAACTGGAGCGTGATCTGCACTCAAAAAAGTAAAAAACACAGACTGAAGTGAACACTGAAACACAACTGTCCACAATCTGTGAAAAGCTCCTTTCTGTACTTCTATAGTGTTTGCAACCAATGTATTGTATACGGATGGAAGCGCGTCACACTAATAGATTAGATTTATTTTAAATGGAATGTAGCAGAACCAATTGGAGATAAATGAAAAGGATGAGCCACTGAGACACGCTCAGCAGAGTACAAGCAGCAGTGCTTGAACAAGTAACTGGAGCGTGATCTGCACTAAAAAAAGTAAAAAACACAGACTGAAGTGAACACTGAAACACAACTGTCCACAATCTGTGAAAAGCTCCTTTCTGTACTTCTATAGTGTTTGCAACCAATGTATTGTATACGGATGGAAGCGCGTCACACTAATAGATTAGATTTATTTTAAATGGAATGTAGCAGAACCAATTGGAGATAAATGAAAAGGATGAGCCACTGAGACACGCTCAGCAGAGTACAAGCAGCAGTGCTTGAACAAGTAACTGGAGCGTGATCTGCACTCAAAAAAGTAAAAAACACAGACTGAAGTGAACACTGAAACACAACTGTCCACAATCTGTGAAAAGCTCCTTTCTGTACTTCTATAGTGTTTGCAACCAATGTATTGTATACGGATGGAAGCACGTCACACTAATAGATTTGATTTTTTTCTAATATAATGGAGCTGCACCAATTCCACTAAATAAAATAAAAAAAAAAAAAAAAAAAGTGACACGTGCAGATGCCTACAAACAGCGGTGGATGCAGAGCAAACTGCAGCGTCACCTGCACTGTCACACACACACCTTGCACAGAGCTGTTAAAACAACACTGGCAAAATGAAGCTTTACACAGCGGTTGGTAAACTAGCCTGCCTCAAGCACAGTAGTACACAAAATCGCAATATCTAACTGTCCCTCAGAGTCAGCACAGCAGCGTTCTGTCCCTAACTGAGTTCACAGCACAGTGACGCTAAAATGGCTGCGGCGCCTTTTATAGTGCATTCTGACATCATTTCAGCAGCCAATCACAGCCATGCCATTAGTTAAGATGACCGCATCATTACAGGATGTGCCCACACTTCGTAGGATTCCTCATTGGCTGACTAAAATCACATTGCCTCTCAAAGAATTATGGGAACTTCCGATTCCGGTATACGATATGGAAAAAGTATCGGAATTAAGTATCGGAATTCCGATAACGCGAATATCGGCCGATACCCGATACTTGCGGTATCGGAATGCTCAACACTACCCTTCACATACAGAGCATTCTCTCTCAAAATCTGGAATACAGTTCGAACATGTTTCACATGAGAGTCCCAGTCATTAGAAAAAATCAAGATATCATCCAAATAAACAATCAGAAACTTGTCCACAAAATCCCTGAAAATGTCATTCATGAAGGACTGGAAGACGGAAGGAGCATTAGTGAGCCCAAAGGGCATCACAAGGTACTCAAAATGCCCTTCAGGGGTGTTAAATGCCGTCTTCCATTCATCCCCGTGCTTAATGCGAATAAGGTTATACGCCCCCCTGAGGTCAAGCTTGGTAAACCAAGTAGCGTTTTTCACCCTGGAAAACAGGTCAGAAATCAAGGGTAACGGGTATTGATTTTTCACAGTAATATTGTTCAAGAGACGATAATCAATACACGGCCTTAATGAACCATCTTTTTTGGCCACAAAGAAAAAAACCAGCACCTAAGGGTGAAGAGGATGGTCTGATATGACCCTTCTCCAATGATTCCTTGATATAAGACCGCATAGCGTCATGTTCAGGTACAGACAAGTTAAAAAGGCGACCTTTAGGGAATTTACTACCTGGCACTAATTCAATAGCGCAGTCATAGCTCCTATGGGGAGGTAAGGATGCAGATTTACTTTCGCTAAACACATCAGAAAAATCAAACAAAAAGTCAGGAACATCCTCAGCCTGGGGGAGGCAGAAAAAACAGGAGTGTTGGTATTAACACATTGGCAGCCCCAACTGGTTACAGACACAGATTTCCAATCCAAAACAGGATTATGAGACTGTAACCAAGGGAAACCCAGCACTATAATGTCATGCAGATTATATAGAACCAAAAATTTGCAGCACTCCTGGTGATCAGGTTCAACCCTCATTATCACCTGAGTAGAAAACTGGGGTTTATTCTCAGCCAAAGGGGTAGAATCGATCCCCAGTAAAGGAATAGACTTCTGTAGGGGTATCAAGGGAAACCCACAACGTTTAGCAAAATCATAATCCATCAGGTTAATAGCTGCTCCAGAATCAACGAAAGCCTGAGCAGAAAATGAGGACAGAGAGCATTTCAGAGTGACAGTTAATAAAACTTAGTCTGAACACTACCCAAGACAACTGAGCGTGCAAAATGTCTTCCTCGCTTAGGGCAGACTGAAATAGCATGAGAGGCATCACCACAGTAGAAACATAACCCATTGCGCTTTCGAAAATCATGACGCTGTGCCCCAGACACCACTCCATCACACTGCATGGGCTCAGCAGCTGGCTCACAAGGCAACACCACTCCACGCATACTTCTCCGCTCACGCAAACGTCTGTCAATTTGAATCGCTAATGACATAGAATCATTGAGACCAGAGGGGACAGGGAATCCCACCATAACATCCTTTACATTATCCGACAGACCCTTCCGGAAAAGGGCCGCCAAAGCGTCGTCATTCCATTTGGTCAGGACTGCCCACCTACGGAATCTCTGACAGTATAACTCAGCGTCATCAAGCCCCTGATTTAATGCCAACAAGGCTTTTTCAGCTTGATCAGTGACATTAGGCTCATCGTACAATAACCCCAAAGCCTGAAAAAATGCATCAACATCACTCAAAACAGGATCCCCAGGTATCAGGGAAAAAGCCCAATCCTGAGGATCGCCACGCAGGAGAGAGATGATAATTTGAACCTGCTGCGCTGCGTTTCCTGAGGACTTAGATTTTAAGGCAAGAAACAATTTACAATTATTTTTGAAATTCTGAAACTTAGCTCGATCCCCTAAAAACAAATCTGGCATGGGGATCCTAGGTTCCACAACAGGCAACCTAGCAAGATATGCAGCAATACTCTGAACCTCAGTGGCAAGCTGATCCACACGGCCAGACAACTGTGCAAACTCCATTGGGAGAAAAGATCCTCCCCAGCACCCAGAGATACAGAGGGAAAAAAAAAAAAAAAAAAAATGCAACAAACAGAAAAATATCTCTGACAACTTTTCTTCCTTCAAAATATTTTTTCCCTTCTGTGAGTACCATACAATTTTTCAGGCCGGTGATACTGTTATGTTACGGTAGCTGAGGAGTGCAGGTAAAAAAGGAAATACACCAGAGCAGTTGGAATCTATGAGATTGCAGCACCCTGACCAACCACCGCAACTAGAGGCAGCCGTGGAGCGTTCCCACGTTGGTCCTAGACGCCTCGGCACAGCCTGAGAAACTAACTACACCTAAAGATAGAAATAGGAAAGCTATCTGCCCCGGAGCAGAACCCCAAAGATAATAGAAAGCCCCCAAACATGTAATGGCGGTTAGACAAGAGGAAATACTGACACAGAAAGAAAATAGCATGAGCAAACGCTGGGGCCCAAACTATCCAAATAGAAAAGGACAGGAAGGGCACTCACTGCAATCTCAGAAAACCCTGAAAAAACACCAACTCTACTAATTTCAAAATCACCTGAGATCACACGACCTCCACCACCCAAATTAGCTCTCTGGTGTAAAAAAATCAAAACAGCAGCCACTGAAAAAAAACTGGAAAAAGCAAAAGTACAAAACACAGTGGCTGGACTAAACTGAGAGGGCAAAAGCCCCCGGAGGGGACCCAGAAGGCCCCCACAGAAGTGCAGGACAAAATGCAAAAATATAGCAAAAACACAAAATAAGAAATTGTCTTATCTGATAGCAGGAGATGCAGACACGACACAGCAGGCCACAAGGGAAACTGGAAAGAAGGATCCAGACCAGAACAATTGATCACCGGCAACCCTGATGGGAAAATGACTCCCTTATATAAGACCAATCAGTAACACCTGATTCCCAGTCCTCACAATCCTCACTAGTACCGCTTGTAACCACCAGGGGAGCCTCTGCTCAGAACTCATCTCAAACCCATTCACAACAGGTTCCCATGAGTTGTCCTCCACTGGGTAGCCCTGCCATTTAATCAGATATTGTAACTGATTTCTATACAACCTGGAATCTAAAATCCTTTCCACCACAAATTCTTCCTGACCATCGACTAGCACTGGGTCAGGGCAAGGAGAAGAACGTCCAGGAAACGTATTGGGTGTCGCAGCCTTTAGTAGGGATACATGAAAGACAGGGTGAATTCTCATAGTTCTGGGCAGTTGAAGACGACAAGCAACGGCACTTATAATTTTACTGATTTTATAGGGTCCAATGTACTTATGTCCCAACTTAGACGATGGAATCCTTAACTTAAGATTTCTGGTTGACAGCCAGACCAAGTCTCCTACCTTGAAAGCTGGTGCAGGTTTACGAAATTTATCTGCTGCTTTCTTGTACCTTTCCTGAGCCGATTCCAGATTCTCCTTTAGAAGATCCATATTCTTCTGTAAAGACGTGATTCTTTCAGCCACTGCTGGTAAAGGCGTTTCTATGGGAAATCCTGGTAGAATGTTAGGATGATAACCTAGATTAGAGTAAAAAGGAGACTGCTTAGTGGAGGCACTCTGAGAGTTGTTATACGAGAACTCAGCTAATGGAAGTAGATCCACCCAATCATCCTGTAGGTGGCAGATAAAGCAGCGGAGATACTGCTCCAGGGTTTGATTGGTTCGTTCGGTCTGTCCATTAGTCTGGGATGAAAAGCAGAAGAAAGGTTTACTTTAATGTCCAATGCTGCACAGAAATTTTGCCAAAACCTAGAAGTGAATTGCATCCCTCGATCCGAAATAACCTCATCCGGTACTCCATGTAAGCGAAACACATCTTTAATCATCAAATCTGATGTCTGTTTTGCAGTGGGTAAGCCGACACAAGGGATAAAATGAGCTGCCTTTGTTAGACGGTCAACCACCACTAGAATGGTGTTCTTCCCTTGAGAGGTTGGTAACTCCACAATGAAGTCCATAGAAATGGATCCCCACGGGCGGGACGGGGTGGGAAGAGGCTGTAACAGACCAGTTGGTGAGGAGTGAGGTGTTTTGCATCTTGCACAGACTTCACATGAAGTGACATAGTTTAAAACATCCTTCCTGCAAGTGGGCCACCAAAAGAAACGAGAGAGAAATTCCTGTGTCTTTAGAATTCCTCTATGCCCAGCTATCTTGGAATCGTGAATGAGTTGCAATACTCTCAATCTGACTGTTTCAGGAATATACAGGCGTTGTCCCTGAATCCACACACCATTCTTAAAGACAAGACTTACGTCCCTTGGGGGTTGTGCCAAAAAGGAATCCGCATGGTATGCTTCCTTGATGTCCTTAAGTAGGTCTTGATTATGAATTACTCCTTGGAATCTAGAGTCAGGAAGAATAGTTTTAGGAGGAGTAATTGGACGTGTCTCTGCTGAGTAAATCCTAGAGAGTGCATCAGCCTTTCCATTGCACGATCCTGGTCTATAAGAAATGATAAAATTAAATTGGTTTAAGAAAAGATTCCAGCGAGCCTGGCGAGGAGTCAGGCACTTAGCCGACCTGATAAACTCAAGGTTACGATGGTCTGTCAGGACGACTATTTGCTGTGCAGCTCCCTGAAGAAGGTGTCTCCATTCTTTGAAGGCGGCAATAATGGCCAACAACTCTCTATTGCCCACATCGTAGTTCCTCTCAGCCGAAGACAACTGCTGGGAAAAGAAGGCACAGGGATGCAAGACATTCTTCTCACCTGTTCTCTGAGAGAGTATAGCTCCAACGGCACAGTCTGAAGCATCCACCTCTATTATGAAGGCAAGCTCGGGGTTTGGATG
>JARQOD010000004.1:114100918-114224437 GCA_033576555.1 Oophaga sylvatica
CGCTTTATTAAAAAGGGGAAAAAATTTAGAAATACATAAACATGTGCTAGAAAAGGGGACACACAATACAAAGGGGAAAGGGCCCCCTCCTGCGGGGGCTCACAGTCTGCGAGTAGTAGGGGGCCCCCCTTTCGCAAATAAAATCTGCGGTCGACCCCCCCTATCATTTACCCGCCCCTGTCAGCTTGATCCGGTGTCCCCCTCTGGTGAACTTTGCTCAGGCGGGAAATTGGGCTGAATTGCTGGGCGTAAAATTTGGTCCACCCAGTAAATGTCGATTGAATCCATCAAAAAAAGTAAAAAAATTTTAGCGGGAAAAAAATTTTTAAAGGCCCCGTAATTTTTTAAAAGGATTTTCTTTTTAAATACGTTTTTCTTTATAACTTTATAAATTTTTAGTAAATAAAGAGGAATTTGATTTTATCTTTGTTAGAAGTAAAATTTTCTAACGGAAACATGGAAAAGAAAACATCTTTACAGCACCATGGGGAAAATTTATCTATGTGTGTGTTTACCGGAAAAGTTCTTACCTTTTTTGTTGGAAAAGTCAAAAATTTTTTTTTAAAGGGCCCCTAAAATATTTTAAAAAGGGATAAAAACCAAAAGGGGGGGATATACAGCATCAAAAAAATCCCCAAATCAGACGGGTTTAAATATTTTCAAATAAAATATATAAATGCAATCCCAATTTATAGTTAAAACGAAATACAGCTATGATCAAAAGCCCCCAATAGCAAAAAAAAATCACTATTTTAAAAGGTTTTAAGTATTCAATGAAGCATGATATCAATAAAGTAACTTCCCCCCAGTCTAAAATGAGGTTGCATGAAAGGGCAGGCCAAAATAATACGTGCGGATATGAAGCAAGCACTCCAAAGGGGGGTATATTAAAAGCATTTGGGGGAAATTGGCCAATAATATTAGTATGCTTGCTTATGTAACATAGCAGCCCGGTTTTTACTGTTAAAGGTTTTAAAACCCTCCTAGTGTAAAATTTTACAGGGGCCCATTTGTCCCGGGCGAACGAAATTTTTTATTGAACACCCTAAATTCGATTAAATCCACAGTAAATTTTAAAAACTCTTTTGCAGGCTTTAAAAATTCCCCCTTAAATTGAAAATTTAACTGTTTTAATTAAATATTTCTAACACCTCTGTTTAAGATTCTGGAACAACATTAATCAATATATAATAGTGCACATCCCCAAATATCTTATATTTATAATTAATAGCAGTCTATGTAACTCACAATACCCCCCCACCCCCAATAGGCAGACATATACACTATATATAGGATTATAATATCTCAGAATCAGGTAAATCATAAAGAACTTCTCCATCACAAGATGCTAAAAATGTTGTTTAGCATGCAGTGCGGGAGCTCCCAAATACATACGGGGCGGGATATAAAATCAATTAGCACATCCATATGAGGGAACTATATTAAAAAAGCTCGCCATAGAAGGAGATCATACCTAATGCTGCTTGGCACCCCTTGTGTATAGCCCTCTTTTTAACATGTTTTTCACAGATAGATCACTTCAAAAAACTGTCCTTCATCCCCATAGTGTAGTTTAATGTATCAAGGTGTGTGTACAAGGTTTGGAATTGGGCCCGAATGAGTGAAGGTCGATGCTACGGGTAATTCAGGCAAACAGTAAATATATTGCATTGTGTATAGTCAGTGGGGTCTTTTAAACCAACAAAATTTATGTGTATTCTGATAGCAGTGCCCATGAATGATGAAGGCGAGCTATTGTGACTGTTAGAAACCACATAAACTAATTTGCCCATTCAGAAACATAAAAAAGTATTGCATTGTGTATATCAGTGGGATCTTTTAAAACCCCAAAACATTTAGTGGGATTTTGAAGCATGCCCATAGAATGGGGTGAAGGTCGATGATTGTGACATGTTAAAACCACATAACTAAAATAGCCCATTCAGGCAAACAGTAAATAGTAGGCATTGTGTATAGTCAGTGGGATCTTTTAAAACCAACACATTTTTGGTAAGTAATGTTTTTGATGCCCCCTTTGCACATAAAACCGAAGGTCTCTAGCAAATATAATAAAGCACTAAGTGATTTTAAAACAATGGGTTTCTGAAGGGGGCTTCCCACACTACCACTCTGTGGGAAGCGTGTGGAAATGACAGGCATAAGAGATCATTCATATTAAAAACCTTTATTGCCAGAAATAATCATGATTTTACTGAATAAATAAATACAGCTCAAAGCATTTCAAACATTGAAACTAATTGTGAACCAAAACGAAATTGAACTAATTTGACACCAAAACGTTTACTGACAGGGAGTACATGTGGGGGAGAGACCTTTTGCAGTGGGACCTGCTGGAGACACCATATTTTTAACATTTTTGCTCCTTCACAGAATTTTTTTTTTTCAATAAATTTTTTTTTATTTTGCTTAAGATCGTGGACAGAGGTGTTTTTATGTTTTAATACTGAACATATTTGACGACATATAGGGTCCATGGGACACCATATTTTCAACATTTTTGCTCCTTTACAGATTTATTTTGCATTATATTTTTTTTTTATTTTGCTTAGGATCAATTACAAGAGTTTTTATGGTTTAACTGATAGACATACTGTGAACTGACAATAGGGTCCATGTGAACACCATATTTTTTAACATTTTTGCCCTTCAAAATTTATTTTCATTATATTTTTTTATTTTCTTAAATCATTACAGAGAGTTTTATGGTTTAATACGCTAGACATATTGAATGACATAGGTCCATGTTGACCCATATTTTTCAACATTTTTTTCTCCCTTTACAATTTATTTTGCATTATATTTTTTTTTTTTTCAACATTTTTCTCCTTCACAATTTTATTTTACATTATAAATTTTTTTATTTTTTAAATCAGTACAAGGAGTTTTTATTTTTTTTAATACTGATAGACATATTGGAACTGACATATAGGGTCCATGTGAGACAAACCTATTTTCAACATTTTGCTCCTTCAAAGATTTATTTTTCATTATATTTTTTTTATTTTGCTTAAGGATCATTACAAGATTTTATGGTTTAATACTGCTAACATTTTGAACTGACATAGGGTCCATTGAGACACCATATTTTTCAACATTTTTGCTCCTTCACAATTTTTTTGCATTATATTTTTTATTTTTCAACATTTTTGCTCCTTCACAGATTTATTTTACATTATATTTTTTTATTTTGCTTAAGGATCATGTACAGAGGAGTTTTTATATTTTAATACTGATAGACATATTGTGAACTGACATAGGGTCCATGTGAGACACCATATTTTTTCAACATTTTTGCTCCTTCACAGATTTATTTTGCATTATATTTTTTATTTTTCAACATTTTTGCTCCTTCACAGATTTATTTTACATTATATTTTTTTATTTTGCTTAAGGATCATGTACAAGGAGTTTTTAATATTTTAATACTGATAGACATATTGTGAACTGACATATAGGGTCCATGTGAGACACCATATTTTTCAACATTTTTGCTCCTTTACAGATTATTTTGCATTATATTTTTTATTTTTCAACATTTTTGCACCTTCACAGATTTATTTACATTATATTTTTTATTTTGCTTAAGGATCATGTACAGAGGAGTTTTTTATTTTAATACTGATAGACATATTGTGAACTGACATATAGGGACCATGTGAGACATGCCTGGACAAGTCCGGGCATGTCCGGGCATGCCTGGACAAGTCCTGGTCACGGACAGCCGTGGAAAAAACAATAGTGAAATTCAAAAACTATGTGCTGGCCGTTAACACACGCATAGTCATCTAGAAAATATTGAGCGAGTTGCTTCACAAACCCTCTCAAGGCATGTTGAATGTTAACGTTCCCGCTATGAGCTACACACATGACCAACTGTATAGCCTGGGATGCGCAGCGTTCTTGTTGCACATGACTATTTTTAAAGACGCTAAGCCCTCAGATATAAAAGACAGACCTGTTGGGACGTGTCCCGGCCTATTTTGGCACATGCCCACTCCTATGCATCGATATTGAGCATCGTTCAACAAAAATCAGGTACATAGTTTTAACCATAGCTGTGTTTCGACTCTCATGCCATGCCAGAAAGGCCTATTTTGGCACTGGCCCGCACCTATGCAACGATTTTGATCAGCATTCAACAAAAAATTGCGTGCAAACTTTTTAGCATACCTGTACAAACTTTTTTTAACATACCTGTGTTTCGGACCTGTACAAACTTTTTAACACCTGTGTTTCGGACTCTCATGTCGTACCAGAAGCACCCAGTGCCATGTACTCTAGCTCATAATATGTGAATGCTGACATTTCCAGGGTCATTATAGTTGTGTAATGCGCTGGGGGCTCGTGTATCGGCCCCTAGGGTGTAATGCGTGATCATTTTAATTATTTTTTCAATTCATAACCACACGTTCTCAGGCAGACAGGTTTATTTCACAGAAGTTGACTGTACAGTTGCATAATTTTTGTTTAAAATCATACATTTGCATAATTTTGTTTAAAATCGCACAGTTCTGCGATAATGTCGGGTGTTGGACACGCACTTATCAGTCTTTCATACGTGTCGCAGAAAGATTTTAGCCTGTTCTGCGAGAGTTTATTATGCACGTACTGTGCAGACATGTCAAGAAACATTTGGTGTGTTCACCAGTCCATACGGGTGTTGATGTGTAAGGCGATCGACCAGCATCCTTCTGCTTCTTACTTACACGACGGCGCGATACCGCGCGTTTCTTTGACGCTAATGCATCGGCTGAATTGGCAGCTGCTGCTTTCCACGTTGCTATTTGCAGATTCTGTAGGTTGACACAGACGTATATTCTTAAGCCGACTACTCTCAGCATTCCCGGGGTGCTCGGTTGGCGCGTCGTTTCTTCACGATCTGCGACACACCCGTGTGAAAGAGGCTCAGTTCTCACCTCCGTTCTGTTCTCAAATCCATAATTGCGCTGCTGCAAAACTCGCGAATGACGATCCTCCGTAACTAAAGAAAAGATACGTGGTGTAGTTAACCGCTAAGTGGGGGAGATATAGGAAGAGCTACATGAGCCACATGGCTCTGATTCAACGCGATATTTGTAAAGCTACTAGCCACCGATTATCTGTGAAACCGATGCATGATTGTTTGTATAAGTACAGTATAGAGCGGCCTAGACATATATACTTACAAGTATGCCCCGGGTGCTGATCTACAGAGAATGCTGAATTAACAGACATCTCGCTGCTGGGGCGCCGCCGTATGGGGCTGTTTTCTCCCTCAAACTGCAACCTCACGGCGATACTCTAGCAGCTGTAAATAAAATATAGCATACATGAATGCGCACAACACACTCACAAAGCTAACTTGACACAGGTAAATAAAACTAGTTACCGCAGAAATTTTTATCTGCGTGTATAACTACACTATAGAACTGCGTAGACATATATGCTTACAAGTATGAGACGTGTAGTGTAGTTTCAGAGATTGGTGAATTAAACGGTGTGGAGGTGCTCGGACGTTTTTCGTATGGGTGTGTTTTCTTTTTCAAGCTGCAGCCTCCTGCTCGTTAGTTTAACATCTGTAAATAAAATATAACTATTACTAGCCACAGAGATGATATCTACGCGTGCCACACGCACAAAGCTAAATTCGCAAAGCTATCGTAACGCGCGTAAATAAAATATACCCACTAGTTATCGGTGGGGTCACAGGGTACAGAGGATACAAACACACATATCACCCGGGTTTCAAGGACCCGCTACCTTTTCTATTCCAGAGCCGTGTGCTTAGCGAATCACCCCATCTTTTAGGAGCGTTGGGAGGATTATAGTCCGGTTCTACGAACTCGACATCTGAATCCTGGGGGTCCTCCACGATCTCAACATCGGAATCGCGATGCTCGAGCGGCTCAGTCGCCACAGGGTTACCAACCGTCCAGTCCGCTACAGCTGTATCTGTATGAGAAAATGTTTATATTATTAAAACATGTCTAGCTAACGACCCAGTCAGCTAAAATAAAATTAACTGTATGGATTTTAAACGGCAGTCTATATTAATTATTAATATTAATAGTAGACGTTATAAATTTACAGCTTCCACGTTTACCCGTCTAGATACATAGGTTTAAAACATATGATATAGCTATAGGTTTCTTGCCTGTGACAGACTGGTGAGAGCTTGAAGCTCGTAGCCCGCTAGCAGAGTTGCCATCCTCTAACAGGTTCTGCGTAATGAACCGGTTCTCGTAGGAGTAGTCTGAATGGACTCCCTCTTCTTAAATAAGAATGAAATATATCGTTTATATATACAAAGCGCAGACTCAGACAGCCCGACACAATACGACGTACACTATATACGGTGTAAAATTTACCCGATTGTTCTGGTGAAAGCAAAGCAGAATATTGAACGCGAGAATATCTGGACTCCATCTTGAATAAAAAGGGTCCGCTATTAAATTAAAGCAAATAAAGATCAAGTATGAAAACACGACTAAGCTGTTCATGCAAATACTACACAAACTTAAATATAATTGAAACAAACGTGGATATTCACGAGACATAAAAATACGCACTTTAGCTCTAAAGACCAACTATGAAAACACGACTAAGCTGTTCATGCAAATACTACACAAACTTAAATATAATTGAAACAAACGTGGATATTCACGAGACATAAAAATACGCACTTTAGCTCTAAAGATCAACTATGAAAACACACTTAACCTATTCATGCAAATACTACACAAACTTAAATATAATTGAAACAAACGTGGATATTCACGAGACATAAAAATATGCACTTTAGCTCTAAAGATCAACTATGAAAACACGCTTAACCTATTCATGCAAATACTACACAAACTTAAATATAGCTGAAACAAAAGACATAAAAATACGCACTTTAGCTCTAAAGACCAACTATGAAAACACGGATAAGTTATTCATGCAATTACTACACAGACTTAAATATAATTGAAACGAAATCCGTAAAAATACTCACTATAGTCCTGTTCAGATCGGGTTGTGGTCTGTGAGTTGTGAACAAGTGCGAACTGTATTGCTTGTGAGCTGCCTGTATTTATTAGGGGCTAACAGAGAGAACACGCCCTCTATCACTGCCCCCATGCTAGATAGAAAAAAAATCTATTAATGTTTTACAGAGACATCATGTCTGCTAAGCACCTTGAAACAATATTTCACACCCGAAGCGTCACCATCATGTAATAGTTATATTTTATTTACAGATGTTAAACTAACGAGCAGGAGGCTGCAGCTTGAAAAAGAAAACACACCCATACGAAAACGTCCGAGCACCTCCACACCGTTTAATTCACCAATCTCTGAACTACACTACACGTCTCATACTTGTAAGCATATATGTCTACGCAGTTCTATAGTGTAGTTATACACGCAGATAAAAATTTCTGCGGTAACTAGTTTTATTTACCTGTGTCAAGTTAGCTTTGTGAGTGTGTTGTGCGCATTCATGTATGCTATATTTTATTTACAGCTGCTAGAGTATCGCCCGTGAGGTTGCAGTTTGAGGGAGAAAACAGCCCCATACGGCGGCGCCCCAGCAGCGAGATGTCTGTTAATTCAGCATTCTCTGTAGATCAGCACCCGGGGCATACTTGTAAGTATATATGTCTAGGCCGCTCTATACTGTACTTATACAAACAATCATGCATCGGTTTCACAGATAATCGGTGCTAGTAGCTTTACAAATATCGCGTTGAATCAGAGCCATGTGCTCATGTAGCTCTTCCTATATCTCCCCACTTAGCGGTTAACTACACCACGTATCTTTTCTTTAGTTACGGAGGATCGTCATTCGCGAGTTTTGCAGCAGCGCAATTATGGATTTGAGAACAGAACGGAGGTGAGAACTGAGCCTCTTTCACACGGGTGTGTCGCAGATCGTGAAGAAAACGACGCGCCAACCGAGCACCCCGGGAATGCTGAGAGTAGTCGGCTTAAGAATATACGTCTGTGTCAACCTACAGAATCTGCAAATAGCAACGTGGAAGCAGCCGCTGCCAATTCAGCCGATGCATTAGCGTCAAAGAAACGCGCGGTATCGCGCCGTCGTGTAAGTAAGAAGCAGAAGGATGCTGGTCGATCGCCTTACACATCAACACCCGTATGGACTGGTGAACACACCAAAATGTTTCTTGACATGTCTGCACAGTACGTGCATAATAAACTCTCGCAGAACAGGCTAAAATCTTTCTGCGACACGTATGAAAGACTGATAAGTGCGTGTCCAACACCCGACATTATCGCAGAACTGTGCGATTTTAAACAAAATTATGCAAATGTATGATTTTAAACAAAGATTATGCAACTGTACAGTCAACTTCTGTGAAATAAACCTGTCTGCCTGAGAACGTGTGGTTATGAATTGAAAAATAATTAAAATGATCACGCATTACACCCTAGGGGCCGATACACGAGCCCCCAGCGCATTTACACAACTATAATGACCCTGGAAATGTCAGCATTCACATATTATGAGCTAGAGTACATGGCACTGGGTGCTTCTGGTACGACATGAGAGTCCGAAACACAGGTGTTAAAAAGTTTGTACAGGTCCGAAACACAGGTATGTTAAAAAAGTTTGTACAGGTATGCTAAAAAGTTTGCACGCAATTTTTTGTTGAATGCTGATCAAAATCGTTGCATAGGTGCGGGCCAGTGCCAAAATAGGCCTTTCTGGCATGGCATGAGAGTCAGAAACACAGCTATGGTTAAAACTATGTACCTGATTTTTGTTGAACGATGCTCAATATCGATGCATAGGAGTGGGCATGTGCCAAAATAGGCCGGGACACGTCCCAACAGGTCTGTCTTTTATATCTGAGGGCTTAGCGTCTTTAAAAATAGTCATGTGCAACAAGAACGCTGCGCATCCCAGGCTATACAGTTGGTCATGTGTGTAGCTCATAGCGGGAACGTTAACATTCAACATGCCTTGAGAGGGTTTGTGAAGCAACTCGCTCAATATTTTCTAGATGACTATGCGTGTGTTAACGGCCAGCACATAGTTTTTGAATTTCACTATTGTTTTTTCCACGGCTGTCCCGTGACCAGGACTTGTCCAGGCATGCCCGGACATGCCCGGACTTGTCCAGGCATGTCTCACATGGTCCCTATATGTCAGTTCACAATATGTCTATCAGTATTAAAATATAAAAACTCCTCTGTACATGATCCTTAAGCAAAATAAAAAATATAATGTAAAATAAATCTGTGAAGGTGCAAAAATGTTGAAAAATAAAAAATATAATGCAAAATAAATCTGTAAAGGAGCAAAAATGTTGAAAAATATGGTGTCTCACATGGACCCTATATGTCAGTTCACAATATGTCTATCAGTATTAAAATATAAAAACTCCTCTGTACATGATCCTTAAGCAAAATAAAAAAATATAATGTAAAATAAATCTGTGAAGGAGCAAAAATGTTGAAAAATAAAAAATATAATGCAAAATAAATCTGTGAAGGAGCAAAAATGTTGAAAAATATGGTGTCTCACATGGACCCTATGTCAGTTCACAATATGTCTATCAGTATTAAAATATAAAAACTCCTCTGTACATGATCCTTAAGCAAAATAAAAAAATAATGTAAAATAAATCTGTGAAGGAGCAAAAATGTTGAAAAATAAAAAATATAATGCAAAATAAATCTGTGAAGGAGCAAAAATGTTGAAAAATATGGTGTCTCACATGGACCCTATGTCAGTTCACAATATGTCTAGCAGTATTAAACCATAAAAACTCCTCTGTACATGATCCTTAAGCAAAATAAAAAAATATAATGCAAAATAAATCTTTGAAGGAGCAAAAATGTTGAAAAATATGGTGTCTCACATGGACCCTATATGTCAGTTCACAATATGTCTATCAGTATTAAAATATAAAAACTCCACTGTACATGATCCTTAAGCAAAATAAAAAAATATAATGTAAAATAAATCTGTGAAGGAGCAAAAATGTTGAAAAATAAAAAATATAATGCAAAATAAATCTGTGAAGGAGCAAAAATGTTGAAAAATATGGTGTCTCACATGGACCCTATGTCAGTTCACAATATGTCTAGCAGTATTAAACCATAAAAACTCCTCTGTACATGATCCTTAAGCAAAATAAAAAAATATAATGCAAAATAAATCTTTGAAGGAGCAAAAATGTTGAAAAATATGGTGTCTCACATGGACCCTATATGTCAGTTCACAATATGTCTATCAGTATTAAAATATAAAAACTCCTCTGTACATGATCCTTAAGCAAAATAAAAAAATATAATGTAAAATAAATCTGTGAAGGAGCAAAAATGTTGAAAAATAAAAAATATAATGCAAAATAAATCTGTGAAGGAGCAAAAATGTTGAAAAATATGGTGTCTCACATGGACCCTATGTCAGTTCACAATATGTCTAGCAGTATTAAACCATAAAAACTCCTCTGTACATGATCCTTAAGCAAAATAAAAAAATATAATGCAAAATAAATCTTTGAAGGAGCAAAAATGTTGAAAAATATGGTGTCTCACATGGACCCTATATGTCAGTTCACAGTATGTCTATCAGTATTAAACCATAAAAACTCCTCTGTACATGATCCTTAAGCAAAATAAAAAAAAATATATAATGCAAAATAAATCTGTAAAGGAGCAAAAATGTTGAAAAATATGGTGTCTCACATGGACCCTATATGTCAGTTCACAATATGTCTATCAGTATTAAAACATAAAAACACCTCTGTACACGATCCTTAAGCAAAATAAAAAAAATATATAATGCAAAATAAATCTGTGAAGGAGCAAAAATGTTGAAAAATATGGTGTCTCACAGTCAGGTCACCACTGCAAAAGGTCTCTCCCCACTATGTACTCCCTGTCAGTAAACGTTTTGGTGTCACAATTAGTTCAATATCGTTTTGGTTTCACAATTAGTTCAATGCTTGAAATGTCTTTGAGCTGTATTTATTTATTACAGTAAAATCATGATTATTTCTGGCAATAAACGTTTTTAATATGAATGATCTCTTATGCCTGTCATTTCCACACAGCTTCCCACAGAGTGGTAGTGTGGGAAGACCCTTCAGAAACCCATTGTTTTAAAATCACATTAGTGCATATTATATTTGCTAGAGACCTTCGGTTTTATGTGCAGTGCTATCAGAATACACATAAATGTGTTGGTTTTAAAAGATCCCACTGACTATACACAATGCAATACTATTTACTGTTTGCCTGAATGGGCTATTTAGTATATGTGGTTTCTAACATGTCACAATAGCATCGACCTTCACTCATTCTATGGGCACTGCTATCAGAATACACATAAATGTGTTGGTTTTAAAAGATCCCACTGACTATACACAATGCAATACTATTTACTGTTTGCCTGAATTACCGTAGCATCGACCTTCACTCATTCTGACAATTCCAAACCTTGTACACACACCTTGATACATTAAACTACACTATAGGGATGAAGGACAGTTTTCTTGAAGTGATCTATCTGTGAAAAACACTGTTAGAAATGAGGGCTATACACAAGGGGTGCCAAGCAGCATTCAGGTATGATCTCACATCTATGGCGATGCTTTTTTAATATAGTTCCTCATATGGATGTGCTAATTGACTTCATATGCCCGCCCAGTATGTATTGTGAGCTCTGCACTCGCATGCTAACATCATTATATTAGCATCTGTGATGGAGAAGTTACTTTATTGATATACATGCTTCATTGAGATACTTATAATCCTATATATAGTGCATATATGTCTGCCTATTGGGGGTGGGGGGGTATTGTGAGTTACATAGACTGCTATTATCGTTATAACATATAAGATATGGAGATGTGCACTATTATTATTGATTTGAATGTTGTTCCAGACATCTCTAACAGAGAGTGTTAGAAATCACCTTTACATTCAGCCATATCAGTTCCAAACTTTTACACATTTACTGGGGGACATTTATACAAGCCTGCTAGAAATGAGCTTTACATACATTTACTGATGGATTCTAATACAGACATTTACTGGGTGCTTCTAATACAAACCCTTTACAGTTCATGTCAGTGCACAAATAGGGCACTCTCTGCTAGAAAATAGCTTTACATCTACGGATGGAGTTAAAACTACCCTTTAATACAGTAAAACTCTGAGAGCTGCTATGGTTGACACTGATAGCTAACGCATAACTAATATTTGATTGGCCAACTATACACAACTGCTTTTTAATATAGCCCCTCATATGGATGTGCTAATTGACTTCATATGCACGCACAGTATGTATTGTGAGCCCTGCACTTGCATGCTAACATCATTATATTAGCATCTTGATGGGGAAGTTACTTTATTGATATACATGCTTCATTGAGATACTTATAATCCTATATATAGTGCATATATGTCTGCCTATTGGGGGATATTGTGAGTTACATAGACTGCTATTATCGTTATAACATATAAGATATGGAGATGTGCACTATTATATATTGATTTGAATGTAGTTCATACCTGTCTGCATTTGGCTATTTTTCTGCATGCTGTATATCCCACTCTTTTGGATTTTTATCCATGATAATGTATTTTAGACCTTAATAAAAATTGTTGACTTTTCCCACACAAAAGACGGATCACAGAACTTGTCCTGTGTGAAACACACACATAGATAAATTACCTCTATGGTGCTGTAAAGATGTATATCTTTGTACCATGTTAGCCAGTAGATAGAAAAATATTTAGACTTCTAACAACAGTATAAAATCAAGATTCACTCTTTATTTCACTAAAAATCCTTATATACTAGTTATATACAGAAGTCTGTATTTAACTAGAACTCCTTATACAATTACTGGGTCCTTAAAAGTTTCTCTCCTCTGCTAGAAAATAGCTTTACATTTACTGATGGATTCTAATACAGACATTTACTGGGTGGACCAGATTTCACAGCCTGAGCAAAGTTCAGCCACAGATTTCCCAGCCTGAGCAAAGTTCAGCCAGAGGGCGTGACGACCTGGATCAAGCTGACAGGGAGACGGATTAAATGATAGGGGGCGTGTCGACCTGTCAGATTTGAGTTTGACGAAAGGGGGTGCCCCTATACTACTTGCAGGGATGGGTGAGAATACACTAGGAAAGGGTAGAGCTGGTCGTGCGATGATTCAGTAGACTGAGGATCATTGCAGGTTGTAGACTTGTCGGAACAGGTGGGTCTTCAGGTTTTTCTTGAAGGTCTCCGTTGTTGGTGAAAGTCTGATGTTTTGCGGCAGGGAGTTCCAGAGTATGGGGAAGCCCGGGAGAAGTCTTGTATGCGGTTGTGGGAAGAAGAGATGAGGGGGGAGTCAAGAAGGAGATCTTGAGAGGATCGAAGGTTGCATGTAGGTAGGTAGCGGGAGACCATGTCACAGATGTATGGAGGAGAAAGGTTGTGGATGGCTTTGTATGTCATGGTTAGGGTTTTGAACTGGAGCCTCTGGGCAATAGGAAGCCAGTGAAGGGCCTGGCACAGGGGGGAGGCTGGGGAATAGCAGGGAGACAGGTGGATTAGTCGGGCAGCAGAGTGTAGGATGGACTGGAGTGGTGCCAGAGTGCTAGAGGGGAGGCCAGACAGTAGGAGGTTGCAGTAGTCGAGGCGGGAGATGATAAGGGCGTGCACTAGTGTTTTTGTGGTTTCATGGTTGAGGAATGTGCGGATCCGGGAAATATTTTTGAGTTTGAGGCGGCAGGAGGTGGCGAGGGCTTGGATATGTGGTTTGAAAGAGAGGGCAGAGTCGATGATCACCCCAAGGCACCGAGCATGCAGGACTGGGGAAAGCGAGCAGCCATTGACATTGATGGATAGGTCTGGTGGAGGGGTAGAATGAGGTGGGGGAAAGATTATGAATTCTGTTTTGT
This sequence comes from Oophaga sylvatica, assembly GCA_033576555.1. Classification (NCBI taxonomy): domain Eukaryota; kingdom Metazoa; phylum Chordata; class Amphibia; order Anura; family Dendrobatidae; genus Oophaga; species Oophaga sylvatica. Next base: position 114,114,830 of record JARQOD010000004.1, read on the forward strand.
TCATGTTCAGTTTGAGAAAGCGAGCAGAAAAGAAGGCTGAGATAGCAGACAGACACTGTGGGATTTTGGTCAGTAGGGAGGTGAGGTCAGATCCAGATAGGTAGATCAGCGTGTCATCGGAGTAGAGGTGATACTGCAAGCCGTGGGATTCTATGAGCTGTCCCAGGCCGAAGGTGTAGATGGAGAAGAGTAGGGGTCCTAGAACTGAGCCTTGAGGAACACCGACAGACAGGGGGCTAGGTGAGGAGGTGGTGTGTGAGAGGGAGACACTAAATGTTCGGTCTGTTACATATGATGAGATCCAGGATAGGGCCAAGTCTGTGATGCCAAGAGATGAGAGAATCTGTAGCAGGAGGGAATGGTCCATGGTGTCAAAGGCAGAAGGTCCAAGGAAAAAGAGGGTGTTCCAGCTCCTTAAAATTTCAAAATTTTATTCATCCATTTGGTATAAAATACAAAGTGGTAAATGCTCCATAGAGGAAGCCGCATACAGCAACGCGTTTCGATCAGACGATCTTCATCAAGGCTGCTATACATATGTGAAACATGCAGACCTATATATAACCCACGGACCAATGAGATTCAAATTGACAATCACATGATAAGCTAAAGGTCCTGGAAGGTAAATTGCGATCACAAATAGTCAAAAGGTCCTTTTGAAACAGTGCAATGAACATCATTAAAATTACAAAAATTAGCGTTAAAAAGAAAACACAATATGGCAAGAGATCACAATCAATAGTTATAATGATACATCAACTCATTCCTTTTGTTTAATCCATTCGGGTATCTCGTGTTTAAGGAAAAGATCCAAAAAGCTTCCCTGGTCAGTAAATGTCTGGCGACATCCCCACCTCGCACTGATTTAGTGACTCTTTCTATGGCACTAACCTGGAAGGACGTAGTATTGCGATCGTGAGACAAAATAAAATGTTTGGAAGCCGCCGATACATTTCGATTTAGATTAGTAGTATTTCCAATATCAGATAAATGCTCCGAAATCCTTGTTTTTAATTTTCTAGTTGTACACCCCACGTATGACAAGCTACAGGAAACACAATTAATTTTATAGACCACATGTGTTGAATTGCAGTTAATATACTGTTTGATATCATAACTAACAGATTGATTATTATTACTAAAGGATTTGGTGACTAAAGCATGTCTGCATGTCCTACAATTATTTGCGCCACATTTGAAAAAGCCCTTAAATTTTAACCATGTGTCATTTTTAATATGAGCATGAAACATACTGGGGGAAACCCTATTGCCTATAGATGGAGCCTTTCTGGCTATAATATTTACACCTGGTTGTAAAATTTCACATAAAGTGTCATCTTCATATAAAATCGGTAGAAATTTGTTGATAATCTTTTTTATTTCTCCAAATTGTGGGCTAAACTGCAAACTAACAAAAGAACGATCGCAAAATGGATCGCTATTAGGCGATCGTGAAACTTCACCATCAGAATTGATGAGATTATCACATTCCTTCTGGGTTACAATTCGCCGAGCTCTGTTTATCATCCAACGCGGATAATTTCTATTAATCAATTTGTCATCTACCATTTTAAACTGTTCCTCCAAATTAGTCTGTGAACTACAATTTCTCTTAATTCTGATATACTCGCCCAGAGGAATGGATTTGATCGTATGCTTAGGGTGACTACTGCCAGCATGTAAAATGGTATTACCCCCAAGTGGTTTAATATGTGTTTTGGTACAAATATTTTGTCCCTCAATTCCACATAAATCCAAATCCAAAAATGACATTAGACTGGAATGATATCTATTCGTAAAACGAATATTGAAATTATTATTTTCAATGTAATCAATAAACTTAGGTATGTCAGATACATCGCCACCCCAAATGATTAGGATGTCGTCGATGTATCAGCATACCAGACCAAAGAGTCACAAAAGGGATTTTCAGCAGAAAAAATGTAATTAGACTCCCAAAAGGCCATAACGAGATTAGCCAGCGATGGTGAAAATTTAGCACCCATCGCTACTCCAGTGCGTTGCAAAAAAAATTTATTATCAAAAGTGAAAAAATTGTGAGTAAGAAGAAAAAAAGTAACCTGCAAAAGAAAATTAATTAAATCATCAGAATAATGACTGAACCTTTGTAAGTGAAACTGAAGCGCTGTCATTGCAATATGATGTGGAATGCAGGTATACAAAGAAATAACGTCACAACAGAGCCACGTAAAATTTCTGCTCCAGATCCTATTTGAAAACATTCTGAGGACGTCTTTCGAATCTTTAATGAAGCCAGGAGTCCTACGCACCAGGGGTTGTAGCAGAGAGTCCACCCATTCTCCCAAGTGTTCATTAACTGAACCGATGCCCGAAACAATTGGTCTCATCGGAGGGATTTTTTTCTCCTTATGAATTTTCGGTAACCCATGCATAATTGGAAGGATCGGATGTGAGACTTCTAAATATTCTGCTTGCTTCTTAGTTATCACTCCTAAAGTGAGACCCTCTTTAATGATGATATCAGCTTCAGATTTAAATTTGATAGATGGATTACTATCTAATTCTTCATAAGTGTCTTTATCTTGTAAAAGATCCATCATTTTATCATGATAATCATTTTTATTCATCACAACAACCACTCCACCTTTGTCTGACATTTTGATGATAATTTCAGACATATTTCTCAACTCCTCCAAGGCTGTTTTGTGATTATAAGACAAATTTGGTTTGTATTTATATCCATTTTGACTTTTTACATTATTATGCAATTTCTTAACTCCCTTTCAACAATTTCTTGAAATTTATCCATATTTTCAGATCTAGATTGAATTGGATAAAATGATGGATTTTTTATTTTAAACTGAGACACAGAAATTCTTGAATTAGATGACTCATTCGATTCTGATGATAAATTCTGTAATATATTTAATGAAACTTGTTCTCTAAAATCTAACTCTACAAATTCATTAACAGAAGAAGACAAAGTTCCCCGATGGTCATCATCACAATTTTCATGAAAAAAATGTTTCTTGATAGTAAGATTTCTAATGAATTTATTTACGTCCAGGATAGTTTGGAAAAGGTCAAAATTTAGATCAGGCACAAAATTCAAACCCAAAGATAGAACTTCCAGTTGAGAATCCGTCAGAATGACTGAAGACAAATTCAGAACATTTTTATTCTCTTTTATTTGAAAAAACTTCTCTTCCGACGTGTGGTCATTCCTTGATCCTTTGCGATGTTTCCTGCCCCCCCGCCTGTTGCGTTTTTTGCATGGCGGTAATTATTGCTGGAACTAGTAGAGGGGACTTCATTCAGTGATACGTCCGAAGCGCTTAAATTGTCAGACGACTCAGGTTCAGATGATGTGAAAAAAACATGTGGTCTATTAGTTGGCCTGTTGCGAGCATGGTTGCGTTTCAAAATAGATCTCGGAGTTCTTGGTGTATACTCCCATTTGCCCCATTCATAAACTTTATTCATGGAGTAATCCTTAGTGTCTCGCGCAAACTTGCTTTTTTTTCTGTCCATTATTTCCTTCTCCAAGATGGATACTTTATCCTGGGCTTTGGACAGCACAGAATCAAATTGTGTCATGTTCTTAAATTCAATTAGAGCAAATGTAAGGTTCTGTATATCTGTTTCTGAAACTCAGTTTGTTCGTCGGCCATTTTGCTTTCTGTTTTGCTGCAGCTATCTTGCCCTCAGTTAAAATGGAGTTTTCCAGCTTGCATGTTCCCGCCCTGATTCTCTCTGTTTGCTTCTTAAACAGCCACACCTGAGCAATCAGTGCTTCAGAATCTGGCCTGCAGTGAACCTGTGTTCTGACTCCTGAAGCCTTGGACTTTGTACTCCAGCCATTTCTACTGAGAAACTCTGGAGCTCTTGTGGACTCTGAACTCTGCTCTTGAAAGCCTCACGGTTGCATGGACTTGCGGTAACATAGAAGAAGATCTGAATCTGTTGTGGAGAGTTATTGATGATCTTAGATTACTTTGGCCTGCTGTGTCTCCTGCTTCTGTGTTTGCAACCTGTATGTTTATTTTTGCCAATTTGTATGAAGCAATACAAGACTTTCTTTTTCAACCTGTGTCTCAAGTATTTTCATCGCACCCAAGCACAAGACGCTATATGAACTGTATCACATACATTACAAGATTCTGAAGCCAAACGTTAGTGTCTGCTGGGTCTGGAAAGGCTTGTCTGCTGTACTGTGGATATCGGATGTCCGGTTGTACTCTCTGTGATAACAGTGGTTGTGACTTCTCACAACCATTCCAGGTGAGCAATTCCCTTAAGTTTTTTTTTCTGCAGAGTTATCACAGGTAAACACTATTGTTTTTTTTTTTTTTTCTCTCTTCTCTTTTGTCTGCTGAAACTCTGGATATCAGATGTCTGGTTGAAAGCTTTCTGTGATGTTAGTGGTTGTGACTTCTCACAACCATTCCAGGTGAGCAGTTCCCTTAAAGTTTTTTTTTCTTCAGTGTTGCCACAGGTGAACACTATTGTTTTTTTTTTCTCTCTCCTCTTCTTCCAGTATCCTGTCTAAAAGATCTGGAAAATGGAGGCCCGCATGAAGGAACTTTGTGGAGTGACTGATAATATCCTTGCAGAGTTGCAGAATATAAAGACCCGTTTTACAAATCTTCAGGACCTAAATAATCACAATATGCAAGTGGTTGGACAGACTACTCAGGATTTGCGAGCCAGGATTGAGGTTCTGGAGGGGCGAGTCCAGGCTCCTGCCGTGGCCCCGAGTTCTGGGATTCCCAAGTTGCCTCCTTTTCGTTTTGGTGGTGAACGTGAAAAATTCAGGGGATTTGTTAATCAATGTAATCTTTTTTTTTCTGCACATGCTTCACAATTTCCTACTGAACGATCTAAGGTGCTTACTATAATTATGTTGCTTACCAACAAGGCTTTGATATGGGCAAACCCTCTGATTGAGACTGAGGATGATTGTTTGGATCACCTTGATGATTTTATTTCAGCCATGGGGCAGGTGTTTGATGACCCCAATCGAGGTGCAACAGCTGAAGCAGCCATATTAGCTTTGCGCCAAGGTAAGCACTCGGTAGCTGAATATGCCTTGGATTTCAGGAAATGGGCCCTTGATACCACATGGGACAATTCCGCCAAAAAATCTATTTTTCGAAAAGGGTTATCCCCACTGATTAAGGATGAACTTGCTCGTGCCGACCCTCCCACTGCGTTAGGTGACTTTATTAACTACTGCATCCGTATTGATACTCGTTTAACTGAACGCAGGCAAGAGAGATGGTTCGAAAGCAATCGTACTAATCTTTTCCTACCTTCCTCTCCAGCTAAGGAACCTCTGAATAGGATTACACGGGAACCTGAACCTGAACCTATGCAGGTAGACTCTTTACTACGACGGGTTAGTGATGCACGCAAGGAACATCGTTTTAAGGAAAATCTATGTTTTTATTGTGGTAAGTCAGGGCACTTTATTATTAACTGTCCCAGCCGTTCTCGCAAGACTACTGCAGCACTCATTCATTGTGAGTGTTGCGAGAGGGGATCTGTCAGGTCCGAGCCTCAGGCTCCAGAGAGAGCTGCAGCAACAGATCTTGATTTCTCGGACTTAAACTCCGTTACCTCTGAGGACGTTGACTGTGTAAATGCTGCCATCTTTCAAGTTTCCTCAGCGGTGTCCCAGCTGAGTTGTAAGAAAAACAATTCTCACTGTTTTCTTTCCATCAAACTCTGGGTTGACTCAGCCTGGGTGTCTAGCTCTGCCATGATCGACTCAGGTGCAAGTGGAAATTTTATGGATGTCTCCTTTGCTCTAAAACAGGGAATACGTTCAGTGAAGAAGGCTGCTCCCGTACAGATGGAAACTGTGGATGGCTCCCTGCTGACCTCTGGACCAGTGGATCAGGAAACAGAGCCTTTAAAGGTTCTTATGGGTAAAGATCATCAAGAGAAACTGTCCTTTATGCTTATCTCTTCTCCTCACTTTCCCATTATTCTAGGGCTACCATGGCTGCAGGCTCAGAATCCTACCATTAACTGGGAGACCAAGGAATTACACTTCCCAGAGAAACAGATGAGTCAAAAAATTTCAGCTTGCTCTGTTCCTAAAGGAACCATGTCGGTCCCTGAATTACCAGCTGTATACCAGGACTATGTGGATTTATGTGACAAGAAGAACGCTGACCAGCTTCCTCCTCATCGTCCATATGATTGTCCAATTGAATTATTGCCTGGAGCAGAGATACCTTTTGGTAAGATCTACCCCCTGGCGGGGCCCGAGCTGAAGGCTTTAAAAGAGTACATAGACGAAAATCTAGCCAAGGGCTTCATACGCCCCTCTTCATCTCCTGCAGGGGCACCCATATTCTTTGTAAAGAAGAAAGATGGATCCCTGAGACCATGCGTAGACTATAGGGAACTTAATAAGGTTACTATTAGAAACCGTTATCCATTGCCTTTAATCCCTGAGTTATTGGAGAGAGTGCGACATGCTAAAATTTTTTCTAAACTAGATCTTCGTGGGGCCTATAACTTAGTCCGTATTAGACCTGGGGATGAATGGAAGACTGCATTCAGGTCACGCTATGGACACTTTGAATATCTGGTTATGCCTTTTGGTCTGAGTACCGCCCCAGCCACTTTCCAACACTTGGTGAATGACATCTTCAGGGATCTCCTAGATACATTCGTGGTAATTTATTTGGATGATATTTTAATTTTTTCTAACTCCACAGAGGAACATCATGGACATGTGAGAATGGTCTTGGAACGTCTAAGACAAAATCATCTTTACATCAAGCTTGAAAAGTGTGAATTCCATAAGACCGAAATTCAATTTCTGGGGTATGTACTGTCTACACAAGGAATTAGTATGGATGGAAGTAAAACCCAAGCCATCAATGATTGGCCAAGTCCTAGAAATGTGAAGGAGGTACAGCGCTTCATCGGGTTTGCAAACTTCTATAGACGTTTCATTAGAAATTTCTCTGAGGTAGTGTCACCTATCACCCAACTTACCCGGAAAGAGTCTAAGTTCTCCTGGACTCCCCAAGCCCAGGAAGCATTTTCCCGTCTAAAAGATAAATTTACCACTGCACCTATTCTAGTACATCCCAACCCAGAGCTTGCCTTCATAATAGAGGTGGATGCTTCAGACTGTGCCGTGGGAGCTATACTCTCTCAGAGAACAGGTGAGAAGAATGTCTTGCATCCCTGTGCCTTCTTTTCCCAGCAGTTATCTTCGGCTGAGAAGAACTACGATGTGGGCAATAGAGAGTTGTTGGCCATTATTGCCGCCTTCAAAGAATGGAGACACCTTCTGCAAGGAGCTGCACAGCAAATAGTCGTTCTGACAGATCATCGTAATCTTGAGTTTATCAGGTCGGCTAAGTGCCTGACTCCTCGCCAGGCTCGCTGGAATCTTTTCTTAAACCAATTTAATTTTATTATTTCTTATAGACCAGGATCGCGCAATGGAAAGGCTGATGCACTCTCTAGGATTTACTCAGCAGAGACACGTCCAATTACTCCTCCTAAGACTATTCTTCCTGACTCTAGATTCCTAGGAGTGATTCATCATCAAGACCTAATTAAAGACATCAAGGAAGCATACCATGCGGATTCTTTTTTGGCTCAACCCCCAAGGGACGTAAGTCTTGTCTTTAAGAATGGTGTGTGGATTCTGGACAACGTCTGTATATACCTGAAACAGTCAGATTGAGAGTATTGCAACTCATTCATGATTCCAAAATAGCCGGGCATAGAGGAATTCTAAAGACACAGGAATTTCTTTCTCGTTTCTTTTGGTGGCCCACTTGTAGGAAGGATGTTTTGGATTATGTCACTTCATGTGAGGTTTGTGCAAGATGCAAAACACCTCGCTCTTCACCAACTGGTCTGTTACAGCCTCTTCCCACCCCGTCCCGCCCGTGGGGATCCATTTCTATGGACTTCATTGTCGAATTACCAACCTCTCAAGGGAAGAACACTATTCTAGTGGTGGTTGATCGTTTAACAAAGGCAGCTCATTTTATCCCTTGTGTCGGCTTACCCACTGCAAAACAGACATCAGATTTGATGATTAAAGATGTGTTTCGTTTACATGGAATACCGGATGAGGTTATTTCGGATCGAGGGGTGCAATTCACTTCTAGGTTTTGGCAAAATTTCTGTGCAGCATTGGACATTAAAGTAAACCTTTCCTCTGCTTTTCATCCCCAGACTAATGGACAAACCGAACGAACCAATCAAACCCTGGAGCAGTATCTCCGCTGTTTTATCTGCCACCTACAGGATGATTGGGTGGATCTACTTCCATTGGCTGAGTTCTCTTACAACAACTCTCAGAGTGCCTCCACTAAACAGTCTCCTTTTTTCTCTAATTTAGGTTATCATCCTAATATTCTACCACGATTTCCCATAGAGACGCCTTTGCCAGCAGTGGCTGAAAGAGTCACGACTTTACAGAAGAATATGGATCTTCTAAAGGAGAATCTGGAATCGGCTCAGGAAAGGTACAAGAAGGCAGCAGATAAATTTCGTAAACCTGCACCAGTTTTTAAGGTAGGAGACCTGGTCTGGCTGTCAACCAGAAATCTTAAGTTAAGGATTCCATCATCTAAGTTGGGACATAAGTACATTGGACCCTATAAAATCAGTAAGATTATAAGTGCCGTTGCTTGTCGTCTTCAATTGCCCAGAACTATGAGAATCCACCCTGTCTTTCATGTATCCCTACTAAAGGCTGCAACACCCAATACGTTTCCTGGACGTTCTTCTCCTTGCCCTGACCCAGTGCTAGTCGATGGTCAGGAAGAATTTGTGGTGGAAAGGATTTTAGATTCCAGGTTGTATAGAAATCAGTTACAATATCTGATCAAATGGCAGGGCTACCCAGTGGAGGACAACTCATGGGAGCCAGTCAATAACGTTAATGCTCCTCGCTTGCTCCGTCAGTTTCATCAGAGGTACCCACACAAGCCTGGTCTGAGGTCATCCGGAGGTTGCCCCTAAGGGGGAGTAATGTAAGGTTCTGTATATCTGTTTCTGAAACTCAGTTTGTTCGTCGGCCATTTTGCTTTCTGTTTTGCTGCAGCTATCTTGCCCTCAGTTAAAATGGAGTTTTCCAGCTTGCATGTTCCCGCCCTGATTCTCTCTGTTTGCTTCTTAAACAGCCACACCTGAGCAATCAGTGCTTCAGAATCTGGCCTGCAGTGAACCTGTGTTCTGACTCCTGAAGCCTTGGACTTTGTACTCCAGCCATTTCTACTGAGAAACTCTGGAGCTCTTGTGGACTCTGAACTCTGCTCTTGAAAGCCTCACGGTTGCATGGACTTGCGGTAACATAGAAGAAGATCTGAATCTGTTGTGGAGAGTTATTGATGATCTTAGATTACTTTGGCCTGCTGTGTCTCCTGCTTCTGTGTTTGCAACCTGTATGTTTATTTTTGCCAATTTGTATGAAGCAATACAAGACTTTCTTTTTCAACCTGTGTCTCAAGTATTTTCATCGCACCCAAGCACAAGACGCTATATGAACTGTATCACATACATTACAGCAGTATTGATTGTGTCCATTTGCTCTTGCACCTCTTTTAGTTTGACATCTTCATATTTCACAATTAACTTCATGAGGTTAGCAGAACATGTACTCAAAATTTGGTTCCATTGACCATTAAACTCCTCAGAAAATACACATGTTGGGATTTTTTTAATACGCAAACCCCGCGGTATCATTTCTTTTGTGAGGTAGTTTTGGAGCGTAATTTGATCCCACCAGAGTCTGGTTTCAAGCAGCATCAGCTGCTCCAATTTGTCCACAGTGGTATTGAGATCCGTGTGTCATGCAAAGCATTGGGATCATTAGAAAAGACCAAAGCAGCTTTTTTGGTTCTATCCTTAAAAAGATTTGTAGCCATATTGTGAAAAAAATGTATAAAATTACGGCAATCCAATCAATTGTAAATACAAATTGTAGAACAGATCTTGATAGAGAGCATATGGGAGCACGGTAAAAGTCACATAGGAAAAGGAAAAGCAAACCAGCTCACCAACTACCACGGCAGGTGCACGGAACGACGTCTGACGAACGTCCAGGAAGGTCCAAGGAAAAAGAGGGTGTTCCAGCTCCTTAAAATTTCAAAATTTTATTCATCCATTTGGTATAAAATACAAAGTGGTAAATGCTCCATAGAGGAAGCCGCATACAGCAACGCGTTTCGATCAGACAATCTTCATCAAGGCTGCTATACATATGTGAAACATGCAGACCTATATATAACCCACGGACCAATGAGATTCAAATTGACAATCACATGATAAGCTAAAGGTCCTGGAAGGTAAATTGCGATCACAAATAGTCAAAAGGTCCTTTTGAAACAGTGCAATGAACATCATTTAAATTACAAAAATTAGCGTTAAAAAAGAAAACACAATATGGCAAGAGATCACAATCAATAGTTATAATGATACATCAACTCATTCCTTTTGTTTAATCCATTCGGGTATCTCGTGTTTAAGGAAAAGATCCAAAAAGCTTCCCTGGTCAGTAAATGTCTGGCGACATCCCCACCTCGCACTGATTTAGTGACTCTTTCTATGGCGCTAACCTGGAAGGACGTAGTATTGCGATCGTGAGACAAAATAAAATGTTTGGAAGCCGCCGATACATTTCGATTTAGATTAGTAGTATTTCCAATATCAGATAAATGCTCCGAAATCCTTGTTTTTAATTTTCTAGTTGTACACCCCACGTATGACAAGCTACAGGAAACACAATTAATTTTATAGACCACATGTGTTGAATTGCAGTTAATATACTGTTTGATATCATGACTAACAGATTGATTATTATTACTAAAGGATTTGGTGACTAAAGCATGTCTGCATGTCCTACAATTATTTGCGCCACATTTGAAAAAGCCCTTAAATTTTAACCATGTGTCATTTTTAATATGAGAATGAAACATACTGGGGGAAACCCTATTGCCTATAGATGGAGCCTTTCTGGCTATAATATTTACACCTGGTTGTAAAATTTCACATAAAGTGTCATCTTCATATAAAATCGGTAGAAATTTGTTGATAATCTTTTTTATTTCTCCAAATTGTGGGCTAAACTGCAAACTAACAAAAGGCAGAAGACAGGTCCAGGAGAAAGAGGACAGAGTAGTGTCGCTTGCTCTTGGCGGTTAGCAGGTTGTTAGTGACTTTATTTAGGGCAGTTTCAGTTGAGTGATGCGGTCGGAAGCCTGATTGTAACCGGTCAAAGAGGGAACAGGAGGAGAGGTGGGAGGACAGTTCAAGATATACATGCTGTTCCAGTAGTTTTGAGGCGTAGGGGAGAAGAGATATCGGGCGATAGCTAGACGCAGAGGATGGGTCGAGGGAGGGCTTTTTGAGGATGGGATGATTGAAGCATGTTTGAAGGATGAGGGGAACACACCATTTGTAAGTGAAAGGTTGAAGAGGTGTGTGAGAGTAGGGATGAAGACTGTGGCAAAGTTAGGGATGAGGTGGGACGGGAGTGGGTCAAGCGCGCAAGTGGTGAGGTGTGATCTTGACAGGAGAGTGGAGAGCTGATCACAATGACATATGTATATATATGTATTCTATGTGTGTATATGTATTGATTCTATTCTTTATTAAAGTTGTCAGTGTGATTTTACAGTATAGCCGTGGATGAATTGCCGGCTTTTCTAAAGGACACCGGTGCGATTTAATCGCAGGTCACACGTGTGGTCCGTTTGTAATTCGATTTTTCATCGCTCCCATAGACTTGCATTGGCGATAGTCGACCCACAATCGGTAACAATCGCAGCATGCTGCGATTGCACTCGGACGTTTAAAACGGACCACAAAAAATCGGATACTGGGAGCTGCTCCATAGATTAACATAGGTCCGACTGCAATGCGATATTTCATCGCATTGCAGTCGTCCGATTTTGTCGCCAGTGTGACGCCGGCCGAACTCTATTTGTGGGACATTAAGTTGGATTAGGAATATATCTAAGATTTGTGGAGAACTACTGATATCAATGATGAAATCGTTAATTACACTTTTATTTTGAAAGCAGAGAAAGATTTGGTTAAGGGTGCTTTCACATTGCGTTTTTGTCCCTGCAAAATGAGTTTCAGAAGCATGCGCCGACTGGGACATAGACTGACCCCTGTTGTGAATAGGCTGAAAATGAGTTCTGAGAAGAAGCTCCCTCTGGTGGTTACAAACGGTACTGGACTGTCCAGTGAAGATTGTGAGGATTGGGAATCAGGTGTTACTGACTGGTCTTATATAAGGGAGTCGCCTTCCCATCAGGGTTGCCGGTGATCAATTGTTCTGGTCTCAATCCTTGATTCCTGTTTCCTTGGTAGGCTGCTGTGTCGTGTCTGAATCTCCTGCTAACAGATAAGACATTTTCTTCGTTTTGTTTTTGTGCTTGATTTTTGCATTTTGTCCTGCACTTCTGTGGGGGCCTTCAGGGTCCCTCTGGGGGCTTTTGCCCTCTCAGTTCAGTTCAGCCACTGATGTTTGTACATTTGCTTTTTCCAGTTTTTTCAGTGGCTGCTGTTTTGTTTTTGGTTACACCAGAGAACTAATTTAGGTGGTAGAGGTCGTGTGATCTCAGGTGTTTTTGAAACCTTTTCAGGGTTTTTTGGGATTGCAGTAAGTGCCCTTCCTATCCTTTTCTATTTAGTAAGTTTGGGCCTCAACGTTTGCTCATACTATTTTCTATCTGTGTCAGTATTTCTTCTTGTCTAACCGCCATTACATGTTTGGGGGCTTTCTATGTTCTTTGGGGATCTGCTCCGGGGCAGATAGCTTTCCTCTTTCTATCTTTAGGTGTAGTTAGTTTCTCAGGCTGTGACGAGGCGTCTAGGACCAACGTAGGAACGCTCCACGGCTGCCTCTAGTTGTGGTTGTTAGTCAGGGTACTGCAATCTCATAGTGTCATGTGTGCATTGCCACGAAGATCGTCGCGGTTGCACATTTTGACTTCTCACAGCTGATCTGCTGTTTCTTTGTGTTTGGCAGCTAGGGAGTTAATTCTGTCTGTGCTCGGTGCTGGGACTGGGTGCAGTTTCTCCCGGCTGCAATTGATTATTTGTTGATTGGTTTCCTTTAAATTCCTGGTTGTCTGCTTGGGGAGTTGCCAGTGAAACCTTCATGCAGACCACAGATAGGAATGAATCTGTATAGACTTTAGTTGTGAGCTCCTTAGTTGTTCTAAGCTCAACTTGGTTAGAGTTTATTTCCCAGACCATTTATGTTCCTTTGGTGTATGAGTGTGTATGCAAGAGAGTGCTATCCTGTCTGTCTTATATGTCTAATCTGTGTATTTAGCTGAGATCAGCCCATATCCCTTTGGTGGTAGTCAGGATCCTTCTTAGGACTGATTACAGGGTTCAGGGTCTGATAGGAGACAGGGTTAGGTTGGAGACTTGGACCTCTGAACCATTATCAGTACCTCCAAGGTGAGGGATTAGTTAGGACCCCAGTTTAGGGTCAGGTTAGATCCCGGTCCACCTCTTTCCTGTTTCAGATCATCAAGTCCTCAAGATTAACCCTGAGTTCAGCAGATATCGTGTCAGGTAAATCTATTCTATACTTACATGCTGATGTTGCTATACTAGTTGTTGTATAGAGTGTTGTTCCTGTATTAATAGTTTACTGACATTGTATACATATCATTAGACAGCGTGACATTTTCACTGGCCATAAAAATTATCTCCAGTTACCATGGATCCAGTAGCCCAGCTGGCTCTGCAGTTGCAGGATTATCCATGGAGCTGACGGACATTAAGTCCAAAGTTTTGTCTCCCCTGGAGCAAACCAGAGTTGAACCTAAAGTAGCTCTCCCGGACAGGTTCACTGGTGGGCGAGACAAATTTTTCACCTTCCGGGAGGCATGTAAATTGTATTTTCGGCTTCGGCCTCGATCATCAGGGAGTGATGAGCAGAGAGTGGGAATTGTTATCTCACTTCTGCAAGGGGACCCTCAATCCTGGGCATTTTCCCTTCCTCCGGGATCCCCGGCTCTACTGTCTGTAGATCAATTTTTTACTGCCCTGGGATTGGTATATGATGACCCAGATCGGGTCTCTCTTGCTGAGACAAAATTACGTAAGATACAGCAGGGAGATCGTCCTGCAGAGGAATTTGCTTCTGAGTTTCGTAGATGGGCCACAGATACTCAGTGGAATGACCCAGCTCTTAGGAGCCAGTTTTGTCATGGGCTTTCTGATAAATTAAAAGACGTTTTGGCTCAGTATGAGTCTCCTCATTCACTGGAGGCTGCTATGGCCTTAGCTATCCGTACTGATAGACGGCTTCGGGAGAGGGGTGAGGTAACCCCACTCCCTGTTGTTTCTCCACCTACCACTAAAGTCCCTTATGTTGAGGTTCCCCTTGTCTGTTCGGATGAGCCTATGCAGTTGGGAGGGACATCTTTTCGTAGGAGGGGATTGGCGGTACGCAGCAGGACTAGAAGATGTTTTTTCTGCGGGAAAGAGGGACATTTTGTTGGAGAATGTCCATCCCGTGCCTTGTTGAGCCAAAAGTCGCCGGAAAACTGTTAATCCCAGGTTGTGTGGTGGACGACAACCTGGGAGTATGTATTTCATCCGCCAGTTCTTCTCAGTTCCTTGTACCAGTGGAGGTGGTGGTTGGTACTAGAGTGAAGAAATTGTCTGTTCTTCTGGATAGTGGTTCTGGGGCTAATCTGGTTGACGCTCAGTTTGCTCAGGCTCAAGGTATGCATCTGAGTGTATTGGTCAAACCGATCCCTATATTCTCCATTGACGCCAGGCCTCTCGGCCAAGGTAGCTTTGTTCATGAGGTTCATAACATTGACCTTCGGGTAGGGGCAATACATAGGGAACAATTATCTTGTTATGTGTTGGAGGGTCTACCTACTCCCATTGTGTTGGGACTTCCTTGGTTGGTTAAACATAACCCTGTGATTAATTGGCAGTCCAGAGAAATAAGCCAATGGGGTGAGTTTTGCAAAAGCAACTGCATGAACACAGTCATCAGTGTGGTCGTGCCTAGTACATTGCCTCCTTTTTTGGAGGATTTTGGGGATGTTTTCTCTGAGGAGGGGTGTCAGGAGTTGCCTCCTCATCGCGTGTATGACTGCTCTATTAATCTCCTTCCTGATGCTAAATTGCCTAAAGCTAGGTTGTATAATCTTTCTGGTCCTGAGAGGCAGGCTATGAAAGATTATATTTCTGAAAGTCTGGCCAAAGGGCATATTAGACCTTCATCTTCCCCAGTAGCCGCGGGGTTCTTCTTTGTGAAGAAGAAATATGGAGGCCTACGCCCTTGCTTGGATTTCCGCGAACTTAATCGGATTACTGTTCGAGATCCGTATCCACTCCCTCTTATTCCTGATCTCTTCAATCAAATTGTTGGCGCCAAATGGTTCTCTAAATTGGATCTCAGGGGGGCGTATAATCTGATTAGGATAAAAGAGGGGGATGAGTGGAAAACGGCGTTTAACAGCCGGAGGGACATTATGAGAACCTAGTCATGCCTTTTGGTCTGACTACTGCACCAGCAGTATTCCAACATTTTGTTAATGACATTTTTCGTCACCTTGTGGGGCTGTTTGTGGTTGTATATTTGGACGACATTTTAATTTACTCGCCAGATCTTGTGTCTCATCAGGAGCATGTGAGACAGGTGTTGCAGATCTTGCGAGACAATAAACTATACGCCAAACTGGAGAAGTGTGTATTTGCCGTACAGGAACTTCAGTTTTTGGGTTTTTTGGTGTCAGCCTCCGGTTTCCGTATGGACCCTGAAAAGGTGAGAGCAGTGCTTGAATGGGATCAGCCAGGGGATCTTAAGGCTCTGCAGCGTTTTTTTGGGGTTTGCTAACTACTACCGGAAATTTATTTGTAATTTCTCATCTGTCGTCAAACCTCTCACTGACATGACAAGAAAAGGGACGGATTTTTCTAAATGGTCGGACAAAGCTTGCCAAGCCTTTTCCTCTTTGAAGAAATGTTTTGCTTCGGCACCCGTTCTCATCCAACCAGATGCATCTCAGCCGTTCATTGTGGAGGTGGATGCGTCTGACGTAGGGGTGGGTGCTATATTGTCCCAGGGTCCGTCCCCTGGTAAATGGCATCCGTGCGCTTTCTTTTCTAAGAAATTGTCGTCCGCCGAAAGGAATTATGATATCGGCAATAGGGAACTTTTGGCCATTAAGTTAGCTTTTGAAGAATGGCGTCACTTTTTGGAGGGGGCAGTCCACCCGGTTACCGTTATTACTGATCACAAGAACCTGTTGTATTTGGAATCCGCTAAGCGTCTGAATTCCAGACAAGCTCGATGGTCGTTGTTTTTTACCAGGTTTAATTTTGTCGTCACTTATCGCCCGGGGTCTAAGAATGTAAAGGCTGATGCCTTGTCTCGCAGTTTCCCAGGGGCCGGGAAAACGGATGACCCGAGTCCTATCCTTCAGGAGGGGGTGGTAGTGTCGGCTGTATTTTCTGAGCTTGAGGAGGAGGTGTTAGAGGCTCAGGGGGACGCCCCTGCAGGACCTCCAGGGAGACTGTTTGTCCCAAATCTGTTGAGACAAAAGGTTATTGAGGCACATCATAATTCTGCTCTAGCAGGACATCCAGGGAGTAAGGCTACTTTAGATCTCCTTTCTCGCCGGTTTTGGTGGCCTAATGCTAATAAAGATGTTATAACTTTTGTCGCGTCATGTGGGGTGTGTGCTCGCTCTAAAACCCCTCATACCCGTCCGTCTGGGACCCTTTTACCCTTGAAACTTCCGGAGCGTCCATGGACTCATTTATCTATGGACTTCATTACGGACCTTCCTCCGTCGTCAGGGAATACTGTCATACTGGTGGTTGTTGACAGGTTCAGTAAGATGGCACATTTCGTTGCTCTTCCTGCACTCCCTAATGCTAAAACTCTGGCGCAGGTGTTCATTAGGGAGATCGTTAGACTTCATGGGTTGCCTTCTGATGTGGTGTCAGATAGGGGGTCTCAGTTTGTGTCCAAATTTTGGAGGGCATTTTGTTTACGTCGGGGGATGCAATTGTCATTTTCCTCGGCTTTTCATCCGCAGACCAATGGTCAGACAGAGCGTCTGAATCAGAGCTTAGAGACATATCTCCGGTGTTTTGTTTCAGAGAACCAAGAGGACTGGTCTTCTTTCTTGCCTCTGGCAGAGTTCGCTCTTAACAACAGGCGGAGCGAGT
Source organism: Oophaga sylvatica (assembly GCA_033576555.1). Lineage (NCBI taxonomy): Eukaryota > Metazoa > Chordata > Amphibia > Anura > Dendrobatidae > Oophaga > Oophaga sylvatica. Next base: position 114,132,026 of record JARQOD010000004.1, read on the forward strand.
CCACTGGTAAGTCCCCGTTTTTTGGGGCATATGGTTTCCATCCCCAGTTTTGTACTTTCAATGGGGGGGGCCCTTCTTGGGTTCCTGAGGAGGAGCGTTTCTCGTCGTCACTTGCTTCTGTGTGGAGAGGTGTATTGAATAATCTGAGTGCGATGGGGAACCGTTACAAACGTATGGCTGATAGGAGGAGAGTTTCTGGTCCAGATCTGAATGTGAACGATCTGGTATGGTTGTCTACCAGGTATATAAAACTTAAGGTGCCCTCCTGGAAACTGGGTCCCAGATTCATCGGGCCGTACAGGATCAGTTCCATAATTAATCCTGTGGCATTTCGTCTGGACCTCCCTCCTACGTTTAAAATTCATAATGTGTTCCACAAGTCATTACTTAAAAGGTATGTGGCACCAGTCATACCGTCACCTCTACCTCCTCCTCCTGTGTTGGTCAATGGTAACTTGGAATTTCAAGTATCAAAGATCATTGACTCACGTCTGAATCGCCGGTTCCTTCAGTACTTGGTGCATTGGAAGGGGTATGGTCCAGAGGAGAGGACGTGGGTCCCTGCGTCTGATGTTAACGCAGATCGTTTGGTTCGGACCTTCCACAGAACTCACCCGGGCAGGCCTGGCCCTGAGGGTCCGGAGGCCCCTCGTAGAAGGGGGGGTACTGTCATGTGTGCATTGCCACGAAGATCGTCGCGGTTGCACATTTTGACTTCTCACAGCTGATCTGCTGTTTCTTTAGGTTTGGCAGCTAGGGAGTTAATTCTGTCTGTGCTCGGTGCTGGGACTGGGTGCAGTTTCTCCCGGCTGCAATTGATTATTTGTTGATTGGTTTCCTTTAAATTCCTGGTTGTCTGCTTGGGGAGTTGCCAGTGAAACCTTCATGCAGACCACAGATAGGAATGAATCTGTATAGACTTTAGTTGTGAGCTCCTTAGTTGTTCTAAGCTCAACTTGGTTAGAGTTTATTTCCCAGACCATTTATGTTCCTTTGGTGTATGAGTGTGTATGCAAGAGAGTGCTATCCTGTCTGTCTTATATGTCTAATCTGTGTATTTAGCTGAGATCAGCCCATATCCCTTTGGTGGTAGTCAGGATCCTTCTTAGGACTGATTACAGGGTTCAGGGTCTGATAGGAGACAGGGGTAGGTTGGAGACTTGGACCTCTGAACCATTATCAGTACCTCCAAGGTGAGGGATTAGTTAGGACCCCAGTTTAGGGTCAGGTTAGATCCCGGTCCACCTCTTTCCTGTTTCAGCATATCGTGTCAGGTAAATCTATTCTATAATTACATGCTGATGTTGCTATACTAGTTGTTGTATAGAGTGTTGTTCCTGTATTAATAGTTTACTGACATTGTATACATATCATTAGACAGCGTGACACATAGTTTCCAACTGCTCTGGTGTATTTCCTTTTTTGCCTGCTCTCCTCAGCTACCAAATCACAACAGTATCACCGGCCTAAACTGAAAATTATATGGTACTCACAGAAGGGAAAAATATTGTGGAAAGAAAAAAAAAAAAAAAGGTTGTCAGAGTTGTCAGAGATTTTTTTTTTTTTTCTGTTTGTTGCATTTTTTTTTTCCCCTCTGTATCTCTGGGTGCTGAGGAGGATTTTTTTTCTCTCTCAATGGAGTTTGCACAGTTGTCTGGCCGTGTGGATCAGCTTGCCACTGAAGTTCGGAGTATTGCTACCTATCTTGCTAGGTTGCCTGTTGTGGAACCTAGGATTCCCATGCCAGATTTGTTTTTAGGGGATCGAGCTAAGTTTCTGAATTTCAAAAATAACTGTAAATTGTTTTTTGCCTTAAAATCTAAGTCCTCAGGGAACGCAGCGCAGCAGGTTCAAATTGTCATCTCTCTCCTGCGCGGCGACCCTCAGGATTGGGCTTTTTCCCTGACACCTGGGGATCCTGTTTTGAGTGATGTTGATGCGTTTTTTTCAGGCTTTGGGGTTATTGTACGATGAGCCTAATGTCACTGATCAAGCTGAAGAAACTTTGTTGGCATTAAGTCAGGGGCTTGAGGACGCTGAGTTATACTGTCAGAGATTCCGTAGGTGGGCAGTCCTGACCAAATGGAATGACAACGCTTTGGCAGCTCTTTTTCGGAAGGGACTGTCAGATAATGTAAAGGATGTTATGGTGGGATTCCCTGTTCCCTCTGGTCTCAATGATTCTATGTCATTAGCGATTCAAATTGACAGACGTTTGCGTGAGCGGAAAGGTATGCGTGGAATAATGTTGCCTTGTGAACCTGCTTCTGAATCCATGCAGTGTGATAGAGTGGTTTCTGGGGCACAGCGTCATGAATTTCGAAAGCGCAATGGGTTATGTTTCTACTGTGGTGATGCCTCTCATGCTATTTCAGTCTGCCCTAAGCGGGGAAGACGTTTTGCACGCTCAGTTGTCTTGGGTAGTGTTCAGACTAAGTTTTTATTAACTGTTACCCTGATATGCTCTCTGTCCTCATTTTCTGCTCAGGCTTTTGTTGATTCTGGAGCAGCTATTAACCTGATGGATTTTGATTTTGCTAAACGTTGTGGGTTTCCCTTGATACCCCTACGGAAGTCTATTCCCCTACTGGGGATCGATTCTACCCCTTTGGCTGAGAATAAACCTCAGTTCTCTACTCAGGTGATAATGAGGGTAGAACCTGATCATCAGGAGAGTTGCAAATTTTTGGTTCTGTATAATCTGCATGACATTATCGTACTGGGTTTCCCTTGGTTACAGTCTCATAATCCTGTTTTGGATTGGAAATCTGTGTCTGTTACCAGTTGGGGCTGCCAATGTGTTAATACCAACACTCCTGTTTTTTCTGCCTCCCCCCAGGCTCAGGATGTTCCTGACTTTTTGATTGATTTTTCTGATGTGTTTAGCGAAAGTAAATCTGCATCCTTGCCTCCCCATAGGAGCTATGACTGCGCTATTGAATTAGTGCCTGGTAGTAAATTCCCTAAAGGTCGCCTTTTTAACTTGTCTGTACCTGAACATGACGCTATGCGGTCTTATATCAAGGAGTCATTGGAGAAGGGTCATATCAGACCATCCTCTTCACCCTTAGGTGCCGGTTTTTTCTTTGTGGCCAAAAAGGATGGTTCATTAAGGCCGTGTATTGATTATCGTCTCTTGAACAATATTACTGTGAAATATCAATATCCTTTACCCTTGATCTCTGATCTGTTTTCCAGGGTGAAAAACGCTACTTGGTTTACCAAGCTTGACCTCAGGGGGGCATATAACCTTATTCGCATTAAGCACGGGGATGAATGGAAGACGGCATTTAATACCCCTGAAGGGCATCTTGAGTACCTTGTGATGCCCTTTGGGCTCACTAATGCTCCTTCTGTCTTCCAGTCCTTCATGAATGACATTTTCAGGGATTTTGTGGATAAATTTCTGATTGTTTATTTGGATGATATCTTGATTTTTTCCAATGATTGGGACTCTTATGTGAAACATGTTCGGACTGTGTTCCAGATTTTGAGAGAGAATGCTCTGTATGTGAAGGGATCAAAGTGTCTTTTTGGCGTTCAGAGGATCTCATTTCTGGGATTCATTTTGTCCCCATCTGTTATTGAAATGGACCCGGTCAAAGTTCAGGCCATCTGTGATTGGGTCCAACCTACTTCATTAAAGGCTCTTCAAAGATTCTTGGGTTTTGCCAATTTTTATCGTAAATTTATTGGTAATTTCTCTGTTATTGTTAAACCATTAACTGATTTGACCAAGAAGGGTTCTGATGTGATGAATTGGCCTCCTGAGGCAGTCTCTGCATTTCAGGAACTTAAGCAGAGATTCACTTCTGCTCCTGTTCTACGGCAGCCTGATGTTTCTCTGCCATTTCAGGTGGAGGTTGATGCCTCTGAAATTGGGGCAGGTGCCGTTTTGTCCCAAAGAGATCCAGAGACCTCTAAAAGTAACCCTTGTGCCTTTTTCTCTCGAAATTTTCTCCCACTGAACGTAATTATGACGTGGGTAATCGGGAGTTATTAGCCATGAAGTGGGCTTTTGAAGAGTGGAGACATTGGCTGGAGGGAGCCAAACATCAGGTGGTGGTCCTTACGGACCATAAGAACCTAGTTTATCTGGAATCTGCCAAGCGACTTAATCCTAGACAGGCCAGGTGGGCCTTGTTTTTCACACGTTTTAATTTTGTGGTTTCATTTCTTCCTGGCACTAAAAATGTTAAGGCGGATGCCCTCTCGAGGAGTTTCCTGGCGGACTCTCCTGAGTTATCTGATCCTTCTGTTATTTTGAAAGAGGTTGTAGTTCTTTCCGCCATCTCGCCCAATTTGAGACTGGCTCTGGAGGGGTGTCAGGAGGATAAGCCCGAGCGCTGCCCTGTTGGGAAATTGTTTGTCCCGGACCAGTGGAAAAAGAGTGTAATGTCTGAGATTCATTGTTCCACGTTGGCCGGTCATCCCGGAATTTTTGGTACCAGAGACTTGGTTAGTTGGTCCTTTTGGTGGTCTACCTTGTCTCGTGATGTCAGGGAGTTTGTGCAGTCCTGCGGGACTTGCTCTCGCTCCAAGCCTTGCTCTCGTTCTAGTGGTTTGTTGATGCCATTACCTGTGCCCAAGAGACCATGGACCCATATCTCTATGGATTTCATTTCCGATCTCCCTGTTTCTCAGAGAATGACCGTCATCTGGGTGATTTGCGATAGGTTTTCCAAGATGATACATCTTGTGCCATTACCTAAGTTGCCTTCCTCCTCTGAATTGGTGCCTTTGTTCCTTCAGCACGTGGTTCGTTTACACGGCATTCCTGAGAACATTGTGTCTGAAAGAGGAGTCCAGTTTGCTTCCAGATTTTGGAGGACCTTTTGTTCTAAAATTGGTGTTCAATTGTCTTTCTCCTCTGCTTCTCATCCTCAGACCAATGGACAAACCGAGAGAACAAACCAGACCTTGGAGACTTATTTGAGATGTTTTGTGTCTGCTGATCAAGATGACTGGGTCTCTTTTTTGCCTTTGGCTGAGTTTGCTCTTAATAATAGGGCTAGCTCTGCCACTTTGATGTCTCCATTTTTCTGTAATTCTGGGTTTCACCCTCGATTTTCTTCAGGACAGATGGAGGCTTCTGTCTGTCCAGGTGTTGACTCTGTTGTGGAGCGTATGCAACAGATTTGGGACCAGGTAGTGGAGAGGTTGTCCCTCTCTCAGGAGAGGGCCCAGCGGTTTGCTAACCGGCATAGGACTGATGGTCCTCGGTTTAAAGTGGGGGACTTGGTCTGGTTGTCCTCAAGAAATATTCCTATGAGAGTGGCATCTCCTAAATTTAAGCCTAGGTTCATTGGACCTTATAAAATCATGGAGATTCTTAATCCTGTTTCTTTTCGTTTGCTTCTTCCAGGGACATTTAAGATCCATAACGTGTTCCACAAGTCCTTGTTGAAGAGGTTTGTTGAGCCAGTGGTTCCTACTACTGTGTGTAGCGCCCGCGTCCCTGCCTGCTGCCAGACAGGGACGTCGCTCTCCTCACCTGCGCTCAGCGTCCTCAGTGCTCCCAGCCTCCTCTGCGCCTCTGGCATCCTCGGTGTCCTCCTTCCGCCCTGCTGGTCCCGCGCGCTCCTTCCCTGCTACTGGCCTTAGGGCGCGCGCCCGCACCCTCCCCCGCTCTTAAAGGAGCCGCGCGCATTTTCCAAATCAGTCTCCAGCCAATGCTGGAGGACTCCACCCTATATTAAGGGCTTCCTCCTTAATGTAGGTGCCCGAGCAATGTTGTTCCTGTGCAGTCTAACTCTGTTTCAGCCATCAGCTCCTGATTCCAGTTACCTGCCTGTTACCTGTCGGCTTGCCTGTCTGCCATCCGTCTGCAGTTCCATCCAGAGGTTCGGACGTCATCTGCAGAGATCCCCGGCTCTTGCCTGCTCACCTAGGAGCGATCATCTGCCATCCGACTGCAGCTCCATCCGGAAGTTCGGACATCGTCTGCGGAGATCCCCGGCTCTTGCCTGCTCACCTGGGAGCGATCATCTGCCATCCGACTGCAGGTCCATCCGGAAGTTCGGACATCATCTGCAGAGATCCACGGCTCTTGCCTGCTCACCTGGGAGCGATCATCTGCCATCCGACTGCAGCCTACCTGGAGGCTCCACCATATCAGGTCGTATATGCCTGCCCTGTTCTAGAGACTGCCTGGTCACTTGCCGTGACAACCTGCCTGTCCAGAGACTGCCTGGTCACTTGCCGTGACAACCTGCCTGTCCCAGAGACTGCCTTGGTCACTTGCTGTGACAACCTGCCTGCCCAGAGACTGCCTTGGTCACTTGCTGTGACAACCTGCCTGCCCAGATACTGCCTGGTCACTTGCCGTGACAACCTGCCTGTCCCAGAGACTGCCTTGGTCACTTGCTGTGACAACCTGCCTGTCCAGAGACTGCCTGGTCACTTGTCGTGACAGCCTGCCTGTCCAGAGACTGCCTCGTCACTTACCGTTATAACCTGCCTGCCCAGAGACTTCCTTGGTCACTTGCTGTGACAAACCTGCCTGTCCAGAGACTACCTATATCCCTGCCGTGATTCCCTGCCCTTTTCCCGGGTGCCACCCGCTCTCTTACAAGTAAACTCTCTTGTATAATAAAGCTTTGTGGTTCCACCAACCTGACCTGTCTCGTCAGTAGTTCCACCCACCAGACCCGTTACAGTTTGCTCGGGCCGTGGAACCCGGTGGCACCCAAACCCCTTCACTCCCGGAACTGTGTCATGAGCTGTCTCGCCAGAGGTCTCAACAGGAGGCCATCCTGGGTCACCTGCGGAACGTCAATTCCCGTCTGGACACTCTGAATTCATCACCAGCAACCATCGCTGGAGCCATGACTCATAATCCGTCAGTCCCGCTGATTCCCAATTCCGTGGTTTCCATTCCCGGACCCCGACTGTCAGCTCCTCCTAGGTTTGGAGGCGATCCTGCTCTGGCTCGGGGTTTCATTAATCTGTGCACCCTGCATTTTGAACTCCTGGCACACCAGTTTAACTCTGACCGGGCCAAAATTGCCTTCATCATGTCCCATCTCACCGGAGAGGCCCTGGCCTGGCTTAATCCTCTCTGGGAGAGAGAGGATCCTCTGGTATCTGATCTGCCTGCTTTTCTCTCGGCCTTCCGGAAGGTATTCGACGAACCTGGACGGAGGACTTCCTCTGCATCATCTCTGCTGCGTCTCCGTCAGGAGAGCCTCACCGTTGGTCAATATGCCATACGGTTCCGGACTTTAGCCTCAGAACTAGCTTGGGACAATGAAGCTCTAATTTCGGTCTTCTGGGAGGGTCTGTCCGGCCGTATTAAAGACGAACTTGCCGGTCGGGACATTCCAACCTCTCTAGATGATTTAATAGATCTTGCCAATCGAATTGATCTACGGTTCCAGGAACGAGCCGAAGAGATCACCCGTAAAAAAAAATTTTCCCATCTTGCACCCTCGTGTCAGAGATCCATAACCTCTTCCGTTTCTCCTCAGGTGCACACTGCTGAGCCTATGCAGGTCGACCAGACCAAGATGGTCAAAGCCCGTCAGGACTCACGCCGTGCCGAGAAAAGTTGCTTCTACTGCGGCAGTAAGGAGCACTGGATCCAAACCTGTCCGGAGAGGTCGGGAAACGCCTGTGTCTAGGTTCGCTCGGAGAGGTCAATCTAGACAAAAATAAATCCTCTTCATCCCTGCTGCTGTCGGTTTCAATTCTGCTCGGTAAGAACCGCCACTTCGAAATGGCCCAACTTGATTCTGGAGCAGCTGGGAATCTCGTGTCACAGGCTCTAGTAGAGAAGTATCACATTCCCACCAAACCTCTTGTTGAACCTGTATCTGTTGCTGCTGTGGATGGGGGCCTCCTACCTCGTCCCATCCGACTTATCACCGAAGTCATAACCCTGCAGGTGGGAATGTTGCATTCTGAGAGCATCTCGTTTCATGTTTTACCCGGACTCTCTCATGCTTTCTTACTAGGTCTGCCTTGGCTCCAAAAACATGCACCTGTGCTCGACTGGCAGAATGGAGAGGTTCTTCGCTGGGGACAGGACTGTCATAAAACGTGTCTGGTGCCTGTTCATCCTGTCTATTCTTCTCCTACACCTGCTGATCTACCTGGACTCCCGATTCCATATTGGTCATTTGCTGATGTCTTCAATAAAAAGGAAGCAGAGACATTACCCCCGCATAGACCATATGATTGCCCGATTGACCTGTTGCCCGGTACTACGCCTCCCCGTGGGCGTATTTACCCGTTGTCTGCTGCTGAGACCAGGTCGATGTCCGAATATATCGAGGAGAACTTAGCAAAGGGATTCATCCGGAAATCTACCTCCCCAGCGGGAGCAGGTTTCTTCTTCGTTAAAAAGAAAGACGGATCTCTCCGTCCCTGTATTGACTACAGAGGCCTAAATTCGATCACGGTGAAGAATAAGTACCCTCTTCCACTCATTCCAGAACTGTTTGATCGTCTTAGAGGGGCTAGAGTCTTCACCAAACTAGATCTTCGTGGAGCATACAACCTGGTTCGTATCCGTCGAGGAGATGAATGGAAGACGGCATTCAACACCCGGGACGGCCACTACGAGTACTTGGTGATGCCCTTTGGTCTCTGTAATGCTCCAGCAGTCTTTCAGGAGTTGGTCAATGACATCTTCCGGGACCTCCTCTACTCCTGTGTTGTGGTGTTGTCATGTGTGCATCGCCACGAAGATCGTCGCGGTTGCACATTCTGACTTCTCACAGCTGAGTTGCTGTTTCTTTGTGTTTGGCAGTGAGGGAGTTAATTCTGTCTGTGCTCGGTTCTGGGACTGGGTTCAGTTTCTCCCGGCTGCAATTGATTATTTGTTGATTGGTTTCCTTTAAATCCCTGGTTGTCTGTTTTGGGAGTTGCCAGTGAAATTCTTCATGCAGACCACAGATAGGATTGAATCTGTATAGACTTAAGTTAAAGAGCTCCTTAGTTGTTTTAAGCTCAACTTGCTTAGAATTTTATATCCCAGACCATTTATGTTCCTTCTGTGTTTGAGTGTGTATGCGAGTCTGTGTTTTCTCCAGTCTGTCCTATATGTCTAATCTGTGTATTTAGCAGAGATCAGCCCATATCCCTTTGGTGGTAATCAGGGTCATTCTTAGGACTGATTACAGGGTTCAGGGACTGATAGGAGACTAGGTTAGGCTGGAGACTTGGACCTCTGAACCATTATCAGTACCTCCAAGGTGAGGGATTAGTTAGGACCCCAGTTTTAGGGTCAGGTTAGACCCCGGTCCTCCTCTTTCCTGTGACAGCGTATCAAGTCCTCAAGATTAACCCTGAGTTCAACGGATATCGTGTCAGGTAAATCTATTCTATATTTACATGCTGATGTTGCTAAACTATATGTTGTATAGAGTGTTGTTTCTGTAAGAATAGTTTACTGACATCGTACACATATCATTTGACAGCGTGACATTTTCACTGGCCCATAAAATTATCCCCAGTTGCCATGGATCCAGTAGCCCAGCTGGCTCTGCAGTTGCAGGGATTATCCATGGAGCTGACGGACATTAAGTCCAAAGTTTTGTCTCCCCTGGAGCAAACCAGATTTGAACCTAAAGTAGCTCTCCCGGACAGGTTCACTGGTGGGCGAGACAAATTTTTCACCTTCCGGGAAGCATGTAAATTGTATTTTCGGCTTCGGCCTCGATCATCAGGGAGTGAAGAGCAGAGAGTGGGAATTGTTATCTCGCTCCTACAAGGGGACCCTCAATCCTGGGCATTCTCCCTTCCTCCGGGATCCCCGGCTCTACAGTCTGTAGATCGATTTTTTACTGCCCTGGGTTTGGTATATGATGACCCAGATCGGGTCTCTCTTGCTGAGACAAAATTACGTAAGATACAGCAGGGAGATCGTCCGGCGGAGGAATTTGCTTCCGAGTTCCGTAGATGGGCCACAGATACTCAGTGGAATGACCCAGCTCTTAGGAGTCAGTTTTGTCATGGGCTTTCTGACAATTTAAAGGACGTTTTGGCTCAGTATGATTCTCCTCCATCACTGGAGGCTGCTATGGCCCTAGCTATCCGTACTGATAGACGGCTTCGGGAGAGGGGTGAGGTAACTCCGCCCCCAGTAGTTGCTCCACCTACTACAAAAGTCCCTTATGTTGAGGTTCCCCTTGTCTGTTCGGATGAGCCTATGCAGTTGGGAGGGACATCATTTCGTAGGAGGGGATTGGTGGTACGCAGCAGGACTAGAAGGTGTTTCTTCTGCGGGAAAGAGGGACATTTTGTTGGGGGATGTCCATCCCGTGCCTTGTTGAGCAAAAAGTTGCCGGAAAACTGTTAATCCCAGGTTGTGTGGTGGACGACAACCTGGGAGTATGTATTTCGTCCGCTAGTTCTTCTCAGTTCCTTGTACCAGTGGAGATGGTGGTTGGTACGAGAGTGGAGAGATTTTCTGTTCTTCTTGATAGTGGGTCCGGGGCTAATCTGGTTGACGCTCAGTTTGCTCAGGCTCAAGGTATGCCTCTGAGTGTATTGGCCAAACCGATCCCTATATTCTCCATTGACGCCAGGCCTCTCGGCCAAGGTAGCTTTGTTCATGAGGTCCATAACATTGATATTCGGGTAGGGGCGATACATAGGGAACAATTATCTTGTTATGTGTTGGAGGGTCTACCTACTCCCATTGTGTTGGGACTTCCTTGGTTGGTTAAACATAACCCTGTGATTAATTGGCAGTCCAGAGAGATAAGCCAATGGGGTGAGTTTTGCAAAAGTAACTGCATGAACACAGTCATCAGTGCGGTCGTGCCTAGTACATTGCCTCCTTTTTTGGAGGACTTTGGGGATGTGTTCTCTGAGGAGGGGTGTCAGGAGTTGCCTCCTCATCGCGTGCATGACTGCTCTATTAATCTCCTTCCTGATGCTAAGTTGCCTAAAGCTAGGTTGTATAACCTTTCTGGTCCTGAGAGGCAGGCTATGAAAGACTATATTTCGGAAAGTCTGGCCAAAGGGCATATTAGACCTTCATCTTCCCCAGTAGCCGCGGGGTTCTTCTTTGTGAAGAAAAAAGATGGAGGCCTACGCCCTTGCTTGGATTTCCGCGAACTTAATCGGATTACTGTTCGAGATCCGTATCCTCTCCCTCTTATTCCTGATCTCTTCAATCAAATTGTGGGCGCCAAATGGTTCTCTAAATTGGATCTCAGGGGGGCGTATAATTTGATTAGGATAAAAGAGGGGGATGAGTGGAAAACGGCGTTTAACACGCCGGAGGGACATTATGAGAACCTTGTCATGCCTTTTGGTCTGACTACTGCACCAGCAGTATTCCAACATTTTGTTAATGACATTTTTCGTCACCTTGTGGGGCTGGTTGTGGTCGTATATTTGGATGACCCGATTCCTATCCTTCAGGAGGGGGTGGTAGTGTCGGCTGTATGTTCTGAGCTTGAGGAGGAGGTATTAGAGGCTCAGGGGGACGCCCCTGCAGGACCTTCAGGGAGACTGTTGTTCCCAAATCAGTTGAGACAAAAGGTTATTGAGGCACATCATAATTCTGCTTTAGCAGGACATCCAGGGAGTAAGGCTACTTTAGATCTCCTTTCTCGCCGGTTTTGGTGGCCTAACGTTAATAAAGATGTTATAACTTTTGTCGCGTCCTGTGGGGTTTGTGCTCGCTCTAAGACCCCGCATACCCGTCCGTCTGGGACCCTCTTACCCTTGAAACTTCCGGAGCGTCCATGGACTCATTTGTCTATGGACTTCATTACGGATCTTCCTCCGTCGTCAGGCAAAACTGTCATACTGGTGGTTGTTGACAGGTTCAGTAAGATGGCACATTTCATTGCTCTTCCTGCCCTCCCTAATGCTAAAACTCTGGCACAGGTGTTCATTGGGGAGATTGTGAGACTTCATGGGTTGCCTTCTGATGTGGTGTCAGATAGGGGGTCTCAGTTTGTGTCTAAATTTTGGAGGGCATTTTGTTTACGTCGGGGGATGCAATTGTCATTTTCCTCGGCTTTTCATCCGCAGACCAATGGTCAGACAGAGCGTCTGAATCAAAGCCTTGAGACTTATCTTCGGTGTTTTGTCTCAGAGAACCAGGAGGACTGGTCTTCTTTCTTGCCTCTGGCAGAGTTCGCTCTTAACAACAGGCGGAGCGAGTCCACTGGTAAATCCCCGTTTTTTGGGGCATATGGTTTTCATCCCCAGTTTTGTACTTTCAATGGGGGGGGCCCTTCTGGGGTTCCTGAGGAGGAGCGTTTCTCGTCGTCACTTGCTTCAGTGTGGAGAGGTGTATTGAATAATCTGAGTGCTATGGGGAACCGTTATAAACGTATGGCTGATAGGAGGAGAGTTTCTGGTCCAGATCTGAATGTGAACGATCTGGTATGGTTGTCTACCAGGAATATAAAACTTAAAGTGCCCTCCTGGAAACTGGGTCCCAGATTCATCGGGCCGTACAGGATCAGTTCCATAATTAATCCTGTGGCATTTCGTCTGGACCTCCCTCCTACGTTTAAAATCCACAATGTGTTCCACAAGTCATTACTTAAGAGGTACGTGGCACCAGTCATACCGTCACCTCTACCTCCTCCTCCAGTGGTGGTCAATGGTAACTTGGAGTTTCAAGTGTCAAAGATCATTGACTCACGTCTGAATCGCCGGTCCCTTCAGTACTTGGTGCATTGGAAGGGGTATGGTCCAGAGGAGAGGACGTGGGTTCCTGCGTCTGACATTAACGCAGATCGGTTGGTTCGGACCTTCCACAGAACTCACCCGGGCAGACCTGGCCCTGAGGGTCCGGAGGCCCCTCGTAGAAGGGGGGGTACTGTCATGTGTGCATCGCCACGAAGATCGTCGCGGTTGCACATTCTGACTTCTCACAGCTGAGTTGCTGTTTTTTTGTGTTTGGCAGTGAGGGAGTTAATTCTGTCTGTGCTCGGTTCTGGGACTGGGTTCAGTTGCTCCCGGCTGCAATTGATTATTTGTTGATTGGTTTCCTTTAAATCCCTGGTTGTCTGTTTTGGGAGTTGCCAGTGAAATTCTTCATGCAGACCACAGATAGGATTGAATCTGTATAGACTTAAGTTAAAGAGCTCCTTAGTTTTTTTAAGCTCAACTTGCTTAGAATTTTATATCCCAGACCATTTATGTTCCTTCTGTGTTTGAGTGTGTATGCGAGTCTGTGTTTTCTCCAGTCTGTCCTATATGTCTAATCTGTGTATTTAGCAGAGATCAGCCCATATCCCTTTGGTGGTAATCAGGGTCATTCTTAGGACTGATTACAGGGTTCAGGGACTGATAGGAGACTAGGTTAGGCTGGAGACTTGGACCTCTGAACCATTATCAGTACCTCCAAGGTGAGGGATTAGTTAGGACCCCAGTTTTAGGGTCAGGTTAGACCCCAGTCCTCCTCTTTCCTGTGACAGCGTATCAAGTCCTCAAGATTAACCCTGAGTTCAACGGATATCGTGTCAGGTAAATCTATTCTATATTTACATGCTGATGTTGCTAAACTATATGTTGTATAGAGTGTTGTTTCTGTAAGAATAGTTTACTGACATCGTACACATATCATTTGACAGCGTGACAGGTGTACCTTGACGACATCTTGGTCTTCTCTCCGGATCTTCAGTCTCACCGGAGGGATGTTCGTCAGGTTCTGCTCAGGCTCAGGCAGAATCACCTCTTCGCCAAATATGAGAAGTGCCTCTTTGAGCAGACTTCGCTTCCGTTTCTGGGCTACATTATTTCTCAGACAGGCCTACGAATGGATCCAGAGAAACTGTCTGCCATCGAGAAATGGCCCCGACCAGAGGGGTTGAAGGCCATTCAGCGGTTCCTGGGATTCGCTAACTATTACCGTCTCTTCATACCGCACTTCTCTTCCAGGACTGCTCCAATCTCAGCGCTCACTCGCAAGGATGCTAACCCCAAACAGTGGACGACCGAAGCAGAGGAGGCCTTCCTTTCTCTTAAACAGGCCTTCTCTTCCGCTCCAGTGCTGCATCGCCCGGATGGCAACAAGCAGTTCTTCCTGGAGGTGGACGCTTCCTCTGCTGGAGCCGGAGCGGTTCTTACCCAAAAATCGCCATCCGGGAGGATGGTATCCTGCGGTTTCTTCTCCAAACTCTTCTCCTCCTCCGAGCGCAACTACTCCATAAGAGATCGAGAGTTATTGGCCATTAAGTTGGCATTGGAGGAGTGGCGTTACCTACTCGAAGGGGCTCTTCATCCGGTAATCATCTACACGGACCACAAAAATCTGGCATACCTCCAGCAGGCACAGAGACTTAATCCTCGCCAAGCCCGGTGGTCCTTGTTTTTTGCCCGCTTCGATTTTCTTTTGCATTTTCGCCCAGCTGAAAAAAACGTCAAGGCGGATGCCTTGTCTCGGTCTTTCCTGGTGTCGGATCTCGAAGATGAGCCTAAACATATCATCGATCCCGCCAGAGTGATGCAGGTGGCTCCCGTGAGTCTAAATCGTCTCCCTCCTGGTAAGACGTTCGTATCAGAAACCGATCGGAAGAGAATCCTACATTGGGGTCACTCGTCTAAACTCGCTGGCCACGCTGGTCAAAAAAAGACCCTCCAACTCATTACCCGGCATTATTGGTGGCCTACCCTGCACAAGGACGTAATAGACTTTGTTTCTGCCTGTGTTTCCTGTGCCCGCAACAAAGTTCCGAGACACCTGCCTGTCGGCCGTCTTCTTCCGCTTCCTGTACCCGCTGCCCCCTAGCAGCATATAGCCATGGACTTCATTACTGATCTTCCCGTCTCTGCTGGTTGTACAGTCATTTGGGTGGTCGCTGACCGCTTTTCCAAGATGGCTCACTTCATTCCTCTGCCAGGTCTTCCGTCTGCACCCGAGTTGGCTAAAGACTTTATCCGCCACATCTTCCGTCTTCATGGTCTGCCTCGTCACATTGTGTCGGATCGTGGGGTTCAGTTCACCTCACGTTTCTGGAGAGCCACTTGTAAGTTGCTAGACGTCACCCTGGATTTTTCCTCCGCTTACCACCCACAGTCCAATGGACAAGTTGAACGAATAAATCAGAATTTGACCAGTTATCTTCGACACTTCGTTAATGCCCACCATTCTGACTGGGTGGAGCTCCTGCCTTGGGCCGAATTCTCCTACAATAATCATGAGAGCGAATCTTCCACCAAGTCTCCGTTTTTTGTAGTCTTCGGTCAACACCCTCGGATCCCTGTCCCTGTTTCCATCTCTGTGGACAATCCAGCTGCGGAATCTCTGGTTAGAGAATTCTCCTCCATCTGGGAGAGTACCCGGTCCGCACTCATTCAGTCATCCGAGCGCATGAAAAGACATGCTGACAAAAAACGTCTGGATCCTCCTCAATTCCGTCCTGGGGACAAAGTCTGGCTTTCGTCCAAATATGTTCGACTCAAAATTCCGTCCTACAAGTTAGGTCCTCGGTTCATCGGTCCTTTTGAGATCATCAGTCAGATCAATCCGGTGTCCTATAAATTGAAACTCCCGGCCAATTTGAGAATTCCTAATTCTTTTCATGTATCTCTCCTCAAACCTGTGGTTCTTAACTCTTTTTTTAAGTCTACAGGTACACCTCCTGCTCCAGTGTCTGCTGATGATGAATTTGAGGTAGAGAACATTCTGGCCACAAAAAGGGTAGGAAGAAAGACTTATTTTTTGGTGGATTGGAAGGGGTTTGGTCCTGAGGAGAGAACCTGGGAGCCTCGGGAGAACATCCATGCCCCTCTTATCCTAGCTAAATTTCTTTCTGGCCTAAAGAAGGGGGGGCCTAGAGGGGGGGGGGTACTGTAGCGCCCGCATCCCTGCCTGCTGCCAGACAGGGACGTCGCTCTCCTCACCTGCGCTCAGCGTCCTCAGTGCTCCCAGCCTCCTCTGCGCCTCTGGCATCCTCGGTGTCCTCCTTCCGCCCTGCTGGTCCCGCGCGCTCCTTCCCTGCTACTGGCCTTAGGGCGCGCGCCCGCACCCTCCCCCGCTCTTAAAGGAGCCGCGCGCATTTTCCAAATCAGTCTCCAGCCAATGCTGGAGGACTCCACCCTATATTAAGGGCTTCCTCCTTAATGTAGGTGCCCGAGCAATGTTGTTCCTGTGCAGTCTAACTCTGTTTCAGCCATCAGCTCCTGATTCCAGTTACCTGCCTGTTACCTGTCGGCTTGCCTGTCTGCCATCCGTCTGCAGTTCCATCCAGAGGTTCGGACGTCATCTGCAGAGATCCCCGGCTCTTGCCTGCTCACCTAGGAGCGATCATCTGCCATCCGACTGCAGCTCCATCCGGAAGTTCGGACATCATCTGCGGAGATCCCCGGCTCTTGCCTGCTCACCTGGGAGCGATCATCTGCCATCCGACTGCAGCTCCATCCGGAAGTTCGGACATCATCTGCAGAGATCCACGGCTCTTGCCTGCTCACCTGGGAGCGATCATCTGCCATCCGACTGCAGCCTACCTGGAGGCTCCACCATATCAGGTCGTATATGCCTGCCCTGTTCTAGAGACTGCCTGGTCACTTGCCGTGACAACCTGCCTGTCCAGAGACTGCCTGGTCACTTGCCGTGACAACCTGCCTGTCCCAGAGACTGCCTTGGTCACTTGCTGTGACAATCTGCCTGCCCAGAGACTGCCTTGGTCACTTGCTGTGACAACCTGCCTGCCCAGATACTGCCTGGTCACTTGCCGTGACAACCTGCCTGTCCCAGAGACTGCCTTGGTCACTTGCTGTGACAACCTGCCTGTCCAGAGACTGCCTGGTCACTTGTCGTGACAGCCTGCCTGTCCAGAGACTGCCTCGTCACTTACCGTTATAACCTGCCTGCCCAGAGACTTCCTTGGTCACTTGCTGTGACAAACCTGCCTGTCCAGAGACTACCTATATCCCCTGCCGTGATTCCCTGCCCTTTTCCGGGTGCCACCCGCTCTCTTACAAGTAAACTCTCTTGTATAATAAAGCTTTGTGGTTCCACCAACCTGACCTGTCTCGTCAGTAGTTCCACCCACCAGACCCGTTACACTGTGCCTCCTGACCCTGTTTTGGTTGAGGGAAATCTGGAGTTTGTGGTTGAGAAAATATTGAATTCTCGTTTTTCTAGACGGAAACTCCAGTATTTGGTTAAATGGAGAGGTTATGGTCAGGAAGACAATTCTTGGGTGTTTGCTTCGGACATCCATGCTAGGAGACTCATCCGTGTGTATCATAGAACTCATCCTGACTGACCTGGTTGCTCAAATGAGGGTTCGGTGACCCCTCCTCAAGGGGGGGTACTGTTGTGAATAGGCTGAAAATGAGTTCTGAGCAGAAGCTCCCTCTGGTGGTTACAAACGTTACTGGACTGTCCAGTGAAGATTGTGAGGATTGGGAATCAGGTGTTACTGACTGGTCTTATATAAGGGAGTCGCCTTCCCATCAGGGTTGCCGGTGATCAATTGTTCTGGTCTCAATCCTTGATTCCTGTTTCCTTGGTAGCCTGCTGTGTCGTGTCTGAATCTCCTGCTAACAGATAAGACATTTTCTTCTTTTTGTTTTTGTGCTTGATTTTTGCATTTTGTCCTGCACTTCTATGGGGCCTTCAGGGTCCCTCTGGGGGCTTTTGCCCTCTCAGTTCAGTTCAGCCACTGATGTTTGTACATTTGCTTTTTCCAGTTTTTTCAGTGGCTGCTGTTTTGTTTTTGGTTACACCAGAGAACTAATTTAGGTGGTAGAGGTCGTGTGATCTCAGGTGTTTTTGAAATTAGTAGAGTTGGTGCTTTTCAGGGTTTTTGGGATTGCAGTAAGTGCCCTTCCTATCCTTTTCTATTTAGTAAGTTTGGGCCCCAACGTTTGCTCATACTATTTTCTATCTGTGTCAGTATTTCTTCTTGTCTAACCGCCATTACATGTTTGGGGGCTTTCTATGTTCTTTGGGGATCTGCTCCGGGGCAGATAGCTTTCCTCTTTCTATCTTTAGGTGTAGTTAGTTTCTCAGGCTGTGACGAGGCGTCTAGGACCAACGTAGGAACGCTCCACGGCTGCCTCTAGTTGTGGTTGTTAGTCAGGGTACTGCAATCTCATAGTTTCCAACTGCTCTGGTGTATTTCCTTTTTTGCCTGCTCTCCTCAGCTACCAAATCATAACAGACCCCGCAAAACGAGTTTCAGAAGCATGGCCGACTGGGTCATAGACTGTAATGGTGACAGCAGAGCGAACATGAGCTCTGTTGTGCAGTTTTTTTGGTATTGTACGCCTACAGGAGGCAGACGCTCAGAAATAGTAGACACCATGTTGTGACCGCAACTTCTGACTGATTGGAAGTCAAAGGTAATGGTCACGTCAGACCGAAGCTCTCATAGACTTGCATTGAAAAGTGGCCTCCAGCTTGCTCCAGCAAACATTGTAGCGATTTGGCAGGTCACAAACTGCTGAACACTAACTGGAGTGGCATGGATAAAAGATGAAGACAGTGGCTGGTGTGTATAAAATGTGGCAGGGACCTTATTAGTAGCACCACTCCAACTCTACATTAAAAAAAATGCTGGAGTGATGCTTTAAATGTGTACTGTGTAATGCAGCTGATTTACAACTTTTATGGTAATATAACCCAGTGAGGCACTCCGTGTAATTAACGATCTGTATAATACTAACATATAGCTCGACGCAATAATTTGCATTTTAGAATTGTGGTGGGGAAGTCGATATTTTTTTTTAATAAGAAATAGAAATTGATGGATAAAGTTCTGGCCATGTATGATATGTGAATAAATAATTCAATCAATGCATTATAATTAGTGTTGAGCGATACGATACCGCAAGTATCGGGTATCGGCCGATATTAGCTCTATCGGACTTTCGATACTTAGTTCCGATATTTTCGTCCTATCGGATACCGGAATCGGATTTGTCACTGTCACTGTCAGTGTCCGTCGGTCGGGTCTGTCAGGAGTCAGCGGCACTTACCTGGCAGAAGATCTCCGGCGGTCACGGGCTGGACTGCTTGATGGCCGCCATCATCTTTCCCCGGCGGTCACATGCAGTTTCTCGCGATAACTGCAGTGACTGCTGGGTAATCCCGGCCGTAAAGCAGTCAGTCCGATGACGTCACCGCCGGGGAAGCAGGTAATCAGCTGTGCTGCGTCGCGATGACAGGCTCTGCCTGTCATTGCGATGTAGCAGAGCTGGATCGTCGTGGGACTGTCGTTACTATGGACTGCGTCGGACAGGTGGTGTACTGTTGGTTTGTTTTTTTTCTTTTTTTACAGGAGATCGATGGCGTCGCAGGAATGAGAGTATAATAAAATAAATGAAAACTGTGTTGTCTTTTTTATTTCAGTAAAATACTTTTTTCTTGCTGTGTCTTTTTTTATATACATTTAAAAACTTTGGGATTAATAATGGATCGGTGTCTTATTGACACCTCTCCATTATTAACCGGGCTTATTCTCACCGTGCAATCAACGGTGACATTAACCCATTATTACCCGCTTGCCACCGCTACAGGGCAGTGTGAAGAGCCGGGTAAAGTGCCACAATTGGCACATCTTTTGATGCGCCAAATGTGGGGCTGCTGTAGCCTGGTATTATCAGGCTGTTGAGGGCCAAAATCCATGGGCCTTGACAGTCTTTTAATACCAGGCCGCAGCAGTCTGCATTTTACTTGGCTGGTTAACAAAAATAGGGGGACCCCTACGCCGTTTTTTTTTCGAGGGGATCCCCTATTTTTGTTAACCAGCCAAGCTAAGCAGACTGCTGTGGCCTGGTATTATCAGGCTGGCAAGGTCCATGGATATTGGATCCTTACCAGCCTGAAAAACCAGGCCTCAGCAGTCTGCTTCATCTGGCTGGTTAACAAAAATAGGGGGGACCCCACGCCAAATTTTTTTCGAGGGGATCCCCTATTTTTGTTAACCAGCCAAGATATGCAGACTGCTGTGGCCTGGTATTATCAGGCTGGCAAGCAGGGTCGGACTGAGGCACCGGGACACCGGAGAAACCTACGGTGGGCCCCAGCTCCTGCGTGGTGGGCCCTGATTTGAAAGGATAGGTCGCGGGGCAGAGGGGGTGGTGGCCCCAGGGCTCGCGCTCTGAGGGGGCCCACCCGAAGCTACGATACAGTTACATTCTGCGGCAGAGCAGGGAGAATCGCTCTCCCTGCTCTGCCGCCCGGAAGCTATGGGGCCTGAACAGGCGTTGGGGGGGCCCGATGCCAGCAGTGGGCCCCCCACCCGTCATCGGAGGGTCAGCTGTATCGGCATCCAGCCGATAAAGCTGACCGCATGGAGAGAGAAGGAGCGAGCGCTCCTTCTCTCCCATAATCCCCCTCTCAGCGTATGACAGCGGGCGCAATAACATGACCTGCCGGCGCCCGCTGTCAGACGCTGAGAGGGAGAACAGTGAGCAGCACAGGAGCCGGGAGGTGAGTTTTTTTTTTTTTTTTAATGGGGGTGCAGTCGAGTCCTGGCTGGAGAAGTCGTCATGTCGGTGTGGGCCAGATGGAAAAGACATGAAAAGTGAACAATTCCATTAGAAAGAACATCAGCGGTAAGTCATTATCTGTACCTGTGCTGTAATCTATTATATGTTCTGTAGGACTGGTATTATTTAACACAGACCATATGGCGGTAATATCAATATTGGTCTTTTTATATATAGATTATTTTGGCCAACAGCGCGGTCATTTGCTGAGGTTCTCTGATGATGGGCCCACTCAGAAGTTTTGCCCCCACAAAACCAAAACCCTAGCTACGCCTATGGCTCTCTCTCTAGTCTTTCTTTCTCGCTCTCTGTTCTTTCCTTCTCGCTCTCTGTTCTTTTTTCTCTCTGTTCTTTCTTTCTCTCTTTTCTTTCTTTCCTCTCTTTTTTTCTCTGTTTGTTCTTTCTCTCTCGCTGCTCTTTCTTTTTTTTCCTCAGTACCAGCCACTGTGCCCTCATTACCAGTCAGTGTGATCAGCTGTGCTAAATGGTTACGCTTGGGGCGAGGATATGGGTGTGATTAGCTGTGAAATGGGTGTTGTTGGGGCGTGGCCTAAAATTTTCAGCGGCGCGCAACACGCGCCGCAGCCTTTAATCCTCTTTCCTGTCTTCCAAATTTGGGAGGTATGCTGTATGACCTCCCTACAACTTCTGGCCATGCTCCTGATGAGCGCGACGGATGGTCTCGTGAGGGATCTCCTCCCACACCTGGACTAAAGCATCCACCAACTCCTGGACAGTCTGTGGTGCAACGTGGCATGGCCTAAAATTTTCTGCAGCATGCACAGCATGCCACAGCCTTTGTCCCTCTTTCCCTTATTCAAAGGTTGGGAAGTATGATGTTGGGCCGCAAGAATATATTTTCTCTGGTGGGCCCAAGGTACTCCAGTCCGACGCTGCTGGCAAGGTCCATGTATGTTGGCTCCTTAACAGCCTTAAATACCATGCCTCAGCAGCAGGGGCGTACATATAAATCATGGGGCCCCATAGCAAAAGTCTGAATGTTCCCCACCCCCCCAAAAAAAAAACCCAGAGGCATTGTAAATGTAAAGTGCCAGCACAGTGAGGGAAGTTGAGTCGCACAGAGACAGGGGTTTTGGGGGTACTCGGCACCGATCACGTCGACTTCTATGGGGGATGTCACGAGTAGCACAGCTCGGTCCGTGACCTGGGCGATCACTGGAATGTGGGATATTTCCAGGGGATGATGGAATGTTCGTGTAGTTTGTCGTGACGCCACCTGTAGTACCTGGTCAGGGTGTCCAGCGCTGCTGTGCAGGTCCTCTGGAAGGGATGGTGTAGTGCAGGTAGGTGAAAAGTCTTCTACAGGTAACACGCTATCCTTCCAGGGCAGATAGATGTGAGATAGAGCAATGGTGCAAAGTGATGTAGAAGAGTGGACTATGCGACGTAGTAAGAAAGCAGGAAACACTTCAAGTTAAATGTTGCATAATAAAATTTTTAATAATAACATTACAAAAGTGCAAATGGCTTATATTATGTGACATGTTTTGTTACTATTCATACCCTTGATATGTGTTATACATGTGTGTTAATAAATACATATTCAACAAAAGTGCAAATAGCATTAGTGCCGAAGTTCGTGGAGACTTCTTAGGACTACAACCCCACTGGGGTAACTTCACAGTGTCCTTTACTTGTGCTTGTGGAGGACCCGCTCCAAACCTCCAACTGTGGTCTTGGGTGGGCTGCAAGACTTTCCTTGAGCAGACCTCACTTTCGGCCACACCAAACGGGTTTTTAGTTTCTGAGGTAGTTGAAAATAGTGCACAGTAAAGTTTTTTGTAAAACCAAGATGGAGCACCGAAGTGCCAACTATTTACAGAAAAATTTGTGAGCAAGTACAGTTCATGGCTTCAAAGTTCAACATTTTCATTACAGTGAAACACCATTACCCAACCTGGGTATATTAAGGCAACAATAAACTTGTTCTTCTGAACATTCACCCGTCCGGGTACATCAAACCATTACCCAACCTGGGTATATTAAGGCAATAAACTTCTTTTTATGAACATTCACCCGTCCGGGTACATCAATAATTTAACTATTTACATACAGAGACCCTGTCCGGGTTATTTAGACTTCTTTGGCTGGCCACTTCCAGGTACCACCTGGTACTCTTCTGGAGCTTGCCAAACATCCGTGACAGGAGGGTTCACCCAGACCTGATGACGTCGTGTGGCCAGTACAGTGACGTCGTGACCCGCTATATGGGTCTGTGTGGCCACCTCTTTCATCTCCCTCCGGGTCTGGACCCCTATGTCCCGGACTGAACGAACCCCAGGGGGCCTAACAGGCACCGGGTACGGGCCAGCTATCATTATCATGTCCATAGCTGGGGCTGCTGAGGAGACCACTGAGGGAGGCTGGGGAGATTTACGGCGTGGGGTGGGCACTTGTGCAGAGGCCTGGTTGGGGGAGGCTGAAGGCTCGTAGGGTCTGTCAGTTTCCTGACACTCTGGGGAGTAGGGGTCGCACCTGGTAACATTTAGGGTGTACCATCCATTGTAACCCCAGTGTCGGGTGTAAGTCACCAAGTCCTGGCAACAGGTCCCTCCCCGGGTGTCCTTCTGGGAGGTGAGCCTCCACGTCCCGCCGGGTTACAAAAACTTCTAAATAAAGTCCAGGCTCCTGGATGAAGCCCCAACCACCTTTTAACTTAAAGTTCCGTACTGCACCCTTACGCCGCGGCTCCCTCACCGTACTTTTATCCTTTCTCATACGTGCCTTCTCTGCCAGGTCCTTCTCCAGGTGACGTTGCCGAAGCTTTTGGGATTCTCGCTGCTCCCTTTGTCGCTCTGCTTCCCGCTCCCGACGTCTCCACTCTTCCTCCTGACGCCGGTTGTAATTCTCCTCCACCAGCATCTCCATGTCTCCACCATCAAACGCCAGCTTACGATGTACGGTTTGCGGCAGCTCTCCTGGCGCCCGCCAGTCCTGGCGGCGCTCACCTGCGGCGGAAGCAGCCGGCTCTGGAACAGATGACGGTCGGGGCTCCGGTACAGGCAGGTAGAGCTCTGGTGCCTGCGCGGCCTCCTCCATGAGGACGGGTGTTACTTCTTCTGCCTCAGCGACGGGGGCAGACAGCGGGATCTGGGGTGCTGGTGCGGCGTTTTCTGCAGGAACAGGTGCCTCCACTGTGATACTGGCAACCGGTTCAGATTGCAAGGGCTGGGATGCCCGCACGGCCTCCTGTACTGGAACGGGTGCCTCCACTGAGATACTGGCAACCGGTTCAGATTGCAAGGGCTGGGATGCCCGCACGGCCTCCTCTACTGGAACGGGTGCCTCACCTTCCGGTACAGACACTTCAGGGGGTAAGAGGGATTGGCGCCGCTACCAAATTGTTGTTTTAGGGCCCGCCAGCTCGCTTCCATCCTGGCGACCTCCTCCCGGTGCCGGGCCAGGTCTCTCAGGGTATCCTCCGCTTCTTCCAGCGTAGGAGGGTTTGCAGGCCGGGTGCCAAACGGTGGCTCCGTGGCGATCGGGTCGCTTCCGTGGGGGGAGAGCTCTGACTCCTCCATCCCTTCCCACTTCTGCTCACGTCCATTCGCCATCTCAGCAAAGTCACATGTGTCATTATAATCAGGAGAGGCGACATCTTTTGTAGGGAGGCGGGACCTTCGCGTAAGTTTATTCCCACTGAGGAGGATGAGGAGGCGGAACTCCAGAGCTGTGGGGCACGATCTTACATTGCAGTAACATTTAGAGTGTGCGGACATCGTTTTCGCGCCACGGAGTGAGTGTACGCCCACGAGAGCACCCCCTTATTCTTCACCTGTGCCTCGTGGCGCAGATATGACGGAAAAATGGCAAATACAGTCTATGATGATTTTTGCAATTCTCAAGCAAAAAAACAGTTCAATTAAGGCACACAGGACTCGCTTACAGCGAGCTTCTGAATCCTGTTCGCTGGGTGCGATGCAACATCTCTGTGGCGACTGGACCCTCGGGTGCTTCTGTCTTTTCACAAATGCCGGCTTTACCCGGCAATTGAATCAGAGGCTATTTTACTATGTAGAAGTGAATAAACTATAAATATATGTATATATATATATGTCACAATGACATGTATATATATATATATATGTATTCTAAGTGTGTATATTTTGTGTTTACAAGGAAAGAAAGTGTTTTTTTTAGTTGCGCTATTTTGTTCCCATAGACTTACATGGGACTTCCGGTATCGGAATCGGATATCGCCGATAGTTAGTGATATCGGCGATACCATTCCGATCCGATATTTTTAGATATCGAGCAGTATCGCTCAACACTAATTATAATATATAGAAGGTGTGGAGCACAAAGCCCCTGCCAGCTCACCCAACTTTCACCGGAGCACGGAGCCACGAAGTCCTGACCAGGACATGGAATCGTAGAGAAAAAGGCAGTTGCAGTCCAGCTTCTTAGAAGTCAAATAATGCTGATTTAGTCCAACGTGCATGTTAGAATGTTATAAATTCAAGTTGAAGCATAATTAATGCAGGTGCACAGGGGATAGAAGATATGATAAAAACATTCATAGAAAGACTATTAACATCAGTGAAAACTAATAACAATAAAAAGATAATTATTTAAACAAAAAAACAACTTTAAAATAAAATATATCTGTAAATGTCTTGACTCGTAGTTGTTTTCTTTTTTATATTGTC
Source organism: Oophaga sylvatica (assembly GCA_033576555.1). NCBI lineage: Eukaryota > Metazoa > Chordata > Amphibia > Anura > Dendrobatidae > Oophaga > Oophaga sylvatica. The sequence goes on from JARQOD010000004.1 coordinate 114,157,117, forward strand.
TTTTGGAATCGTTCTGAAATGGTAGTTGCTTGTGTGTGGCCCAGCTGCGCAAGGCACACATGTCTCCTGGAAAATGCACAAGAAAGGTATTGTGAAGCCTGATATTCATTCACATCACACACTTCTCAACACTGCCACTAGAGGCATTTTCAGACTATTTAAGTAGTGTGACGTAGCAGAGATCAGATCAGTTGTGTGGAGGAGGAGAGGAGACAGTACATTCTAGTCAGAGCTCAGCCTGAGCTAGACGGAGATTTCCTGTCAGAGACAGAGGAAGAGAGATTGAAGCTGTTACTCAGAACAAGCTGCCTGTGTTCCTAAGAAAGTGGAAGGCGACTCTCAGAGCGTGCATTGAAATCAGTTGACAGAAGTTCCTGATAGCCACTCGAAGTGGGGTCTAAGAAGGAAAGGAATCACAACAGTCACAACATCGAGTTAACTGAGGACAGGTCAGCGAGCGCTGGAAGGAAAGCTGACATTTACACCATTGCTACTCGTGCTTATGTTAAGGGCGAGAGCAGGGCGAAAGGCAAGTGGAGAAAGAGAGAAGTAAGTGATTCAGGTGACAGATCACCTTCACTTAGTAAACGGACACCGGGGTCCGAAGCGTTGCTAGTGCTTCACGCCTAGTAATAAGAAACACCGGAGGCCTAGCTGGACTTCAGGTCACAGGAGGCAGCCCAATGTGTCGATACGTAACTGGAGTCAGGAGAACAGGAGTCTAGCGGGACGCTGCAGAAATAGACTTAGTTCTACCACAGAAAAGGCTCTACCACTATGTCGGCCGGGCGTAGTTGCTATTGAAAAGTTAACTTGACTTCATGCAAGTTTGTACTCACATACACATTAAGGAGAAAGGAGGCCTTAAACCTGCTCAGCAGTATCCCGAATGTGCATTCTCCAACCTGACCAGCTTCCTTTTCTTTTATCTCCAATTGGTTCTGCTACATTCCATTTAAAATAAATCTAATCTATTAGTGTGACGCGCTTCCATCCGTATACAATACATTGGTTGCAAACACTATAGAAGTACAGAAAGGAGCTTTTCACAGATTGTGGACAGTTGTGTTTCAGTGTTCACTTCAGTCTGTGTTTTTTACTTATTTGAGTGCAGATCACGCTCCAGTTACATGTTCAAGCACTGCTGCTTGTACTCTGCTGAGCGTGTCTCAGTGGCTCATCCTTTTCATTTATCTCCAATTGGTTCTGCTACATTTCCATTTAAAATAAATCTAATCTATTAGTGTGACGCGCTTTCCATCCGTATACAATACATTGGTTGCAAACACTATAGAAGTACAGAAAGGAGCTTTTCACAGATTGTGGACAGTTGTGTTTCAGTGTTCACTTCAGTCTGTGTTTTTTACTTTTTTGAGTGCAGATCACGCTCCAGTTACATGTTCAAGCACTGCTGCTTGTACTCTGCTGAGCGTGTCTCAGTGGCTCATCCTTTTCATTTATCTCCAATTGGTTCTGCTACATTCCATTTAAATAAATCTAATCTATTAGTGTGACGCGCTTCCATCCGTATACAATACATGGTTGCAAACACTATAGAAGTACAGAAAGGAGCTTTTCACAGATTGTGGACAGTTGTGGTTTCAGTGTTCACTTCAGTCTGTGTTTTTTACTTTTTGAGTGCAGATCACGCTCCAGTTACATGTTTCAAGCACTGCTGCTTGTACTTCTGCTGAGCGTGTCTCAGTGGCTCATCCTTTTCATTTATCTCCAATTGGTTCTGCTACATTCCATTTAAAATAAATCTAATCTATTAGTGTGACGCGCTTCCATCCGTATACAATACATTGGTTGCAAACAATATAGAAGTACACAAACGGGCCTTTCACAGCTACTGAACATGGTTTTTTAATTTTTAACTAAAATATGTATTTTTTCAAATGACACAAATATAAGTAATGTTGAAGAGGAATAGTCCTCATCCATTGTTTGCACAATATTACAGGTGTACATCATGTCCCTTAATCAACAATGTATTATTATATTTACTTGTATGCTTTTATTTAAAAGCCAAGAACACAGAAGGATAACCTTCGCACTGCAGCTGTTGTCAAGTTCAACCCACATTATGCACTTCCAACATTGCAGCATTTGAGGCATGATGTGAGTTGGATTGGTCAAAGTTATGGAGTGAGAAGGTTCACCATCAGTACCCTATAGCATAAGTATGCTTTTGTGTTAGCATTTGTGTTAGACATGTGGATATCTGCCATAATATGTCACAATTATTTAGTTACAGATTTGTTACCAACACTTATCATTGAATGGTTTTAAATTTGACGTTTCACTTGTTTACAGCTTAGAAATAAGGGTGTAGCCTGATATCTATGTGTAGCACTAGCCACTTTAACATGTCATGTTTTTTTTAAACATGTGTAGCTAGGTAGCAGTAATTTTTGCCGGACACACAGCAGGGGAACAGCAGGCGTTACTGAACCCCACTATCACTATAGCTTGTGTATTGGTCTGTGGACACGACACTTCTGAGCAGCAACTGGCAGTGTTGTAGCCCAGGGAGTATAGCTCAGGTGGTAGAAAGATGAACATAACAGGAGACATGGAAAAACGTTGCCAACCAGTTAGTTAATCTGAAACCGGACAGGCAAATTCAGGCGAGATCCATGCCTAGTTCATTTTCAGAAAAGTAAGCCGTACTACATTATCGTAGGATAGTCGCATGCAACGGTCTGTTAGTACACCACCTGCAGCAGTAAAGACGCGCTCCGATAATACACTGGCAGCAGATCAAGCCAGCACCTCCAATGCATACTGGCTAAGCTCTGGCCATGTATCCAGCTTAGAGACACAAAACTTGAATGGGGAAGAGCCATCTGGGAGTACACTGAGAGGGCAAGACATGTAGTCTGTCACCATCTTACGGAAATGTTGCCTCCTGCTGACTGGAGCCGTCTCGGATGGTGTAGACATTGGTGGCGCTGCCACAAAACTTCGACACATTTGGAACATACTGTTCTTGCCCTGTGCAGAGGCGCTGCTTGTGCTCCCTCTTGTTGCAGAGCTGTCTCCACTGCCTCGACGCACAGAGCTGCTTTGTAAATCAGTAGCAGCAGCAGTGCTCTCGGCTGGAATGGAGAACATTATGGATTGCACCAGTGTGTCTTGGTACTTCCGCATTTTACGCTCCCGGTTCAACGGTGTGATGAGGCTTTGTAAGTTGTCCCGGTAGCGAGGGTCTAGGAGGGTGTACACCCAATAATCAGACGTGGTGTGAATGTGTTCGATGCGGCGGTCGTTTCTCAGCCACTGCAGCATGAAATCAACCATGTGCTGCAGACTCCCAACTGGCCAAGAAACGTTGTCCCCTGCAAGAGGCGTCATCTCCGCCTGCTGTGCATCACCCCACCCTTGGTCTACATACTGACTAGAGCATTGTCTACCTCCCTCTGGAGCGATGTCTTCCTCCTCCATTGACTCCTCCTCATCCTCCTCACAAAGTCCTTCAAATACATATAAATTTACAAAATTTAAAACTCAAAATTTAAAAACTTTGTATCATAATTCTGTAACATCAGTTTATGGAAACACAATAGCATTACAAAAGGATAGACAAAAAATGTACATTATGTGCTTTGTAAATACATTAAAAGTTTGTAATGGTTATGAAAATATAGACAGCGACTCTGGAGGTTCAATTGTTGATACAGCATGGTACTTTGAAAGTCCTCCAGCCCTTTGTGAGGAACCACGTTGCGCTGACTGTCCAGAAGGTGATGGAATTTGTGACTCCTCATCCTCCACCTCTTCCAAAACCTCATGCCTTAGTGCTTGCAGTGTTTTTTGAAGCAGGCAGATAAGGGGGACAGTCAGGCTGACTAGTGCATCATCTGCACTCGCCATCCGCGTTGACTCATCAAACGCACGCAAAACGTGGCAGATATCTTCATAGAGTTATTCGCCACTCATTACACTGGCAGTGGCTGCCCATTCATTATAGGATCCAATTCTAATTACTGGTTCTCACCAACAAAGCTCTCCACAGCGCAGCACCCCCCTACATCTCCTCCCTTATTTATATTTATCGGCCTAACCGACTGCTGCACTCTGCAAACGACCTTCGACTAACCTCTGCACTAATCCGTACCTCCCACTCCCAACTCCAAGACTTCACCCGCGCTGCGCCAATCCTCTGAATGCTCTACCCCAAGAAATTAGGACTATCCGCAATTTGGATGGTTTCAGGCGCTCCCTCAAAACACATTTGTTCACAGTGGCCTATCACATTCACTAATCAAAGTCATTCTATGTGTAATTCTGTGTGTGTAGCCCATTCACTATCTCCATGCATCCCTCACTTCCTTAAAAATGGCTGGACCATCATTGTAAAAACACCATTGTATATAAAACACCTGTACTTTGTATCTCCCACACCTCATTGTAGATTGTAAGCTTTCACCAGCAGGGGCGGCTGATTTTGCTTTAATTATTGTATTGTTAACGTTGTTACTTATGACTCGTGTTTGAAACTGTTAAACTGTAAAGCACTGCGGAATATTATGGCGCTATATAAATAAATAATATTATTATTCTTATTATAGAGGCCCACTCAGTAGTGGTGAAGTGTGAACGCCGCAAATTGCGAGTTGACTGCGCCTGATGCAGCTGATACTCCATTACTGTTGGCTGCTGCTCACACAACCGCTCCAACATATGTAACGAGGAATTCCACCTGGTGGGTACGTCACATATGATGCGATGTTCATGAAGGTGAAAATCTGCGTTGCAGAGCTGCAATCAGCGATCTGGCCATGCTGGAACGTCGCAAGTGAGCGCACTCTAGGCGGACCTTGTGCAGCAGTGCATCAAGATCCGGATAGTCCCTCAAAAAACTCTGCACGACCAAGTTGAGCACATATGACAGACATGGTATGTGAGTGAGGTTGCCAAGGCCCAGAGCTGACACCAGATTTCGGCCATTGTCACACACTACCAAGCCTGCCTGTAGATTCTCTTCCAAAAACCACACGTCGCTCTCCTGCTTTATGGCATTACAGAGCTCCTGCGCTGTGTGGCTAAGATTCCCCATGGAAATTAATTTCAGGATGGCCTGTTGACATTTGGACACGGCTGTGCTCATATCGGTCGCAACAGGTAAACGTTCACGGGTCCATGTGGAGGTAGACCGTGACGGCTCCTGCAGCGATGATTCTGAGGAACTGGAATAGGAGGAGGAATCAATGTGTACAGACTTGATTCCTGCAATCCTTGGAGTTGGCAGAACACGTACAGCGCCACTCGCAAGATCAGTACCCGGCTGCACAACATTGACCCAATGGGCAGTGAGGGAAAGGTATTGTCCCTGGCCATGGGTGTTAGAACCCTCTTGTTAGGTTTTGTTTCAGTTTGCTGGTCACATGACCTTTTTTTCCCTATTTAGTCTGGCTCCGCCCTTCTGGCTTTGCTTGACTTCATTGTATTATCTACTGTTAAGCTAGCCGGGTGCTTAGGTGCCTTAATCTGTCAGTTTTGCTTGATGTTAGGATCACAAAGTATTTATTTTTCTGTTTAATTATCCATGCTACAATTTATGTTAGGAGGTGTCCACCTTTTCTCACAGTCCCTAGATCTTGTAGGGATTACTCCCTCGCAACTATAGGTCTTCGTTCACACTAGATGAGGACTTTAGCGGGTCTGGTCGCAGGATCAGGTTCCCCGTTACATCGTAGGGATTCAGCTTAGTTGTATTGTAGGGACAGAATTCCCTTCTTTCCTTACTGGTTGTAGCAGATCATAACAATGGGTACTGGTCCACGCATCGGTGGTCAGGTGGACCTTGCTACTGAGGGCTTTTAGTAGCGCATGTTTAATTTTTCCCTCAACATGCTTTTGCAGACCAGGGACGGCTTGCCTGCTGAAATGAAATCGGCTTGGCACATTGTATTGTGGGATTGACAATGATATTCAGTTACGGAAACTGTCTGTCTCCACCAGCCTGAATCACAGCATTTCAAGGGACAGGAGTTTTGCAATGCCAGCATTCAGAGCCTGTGCTCGTGCATGGTTTGCGGAGTATGGCCGTCTTTTATCCCATGCCTGTGCTACCGCTGGCTGTTTTGTGGCCTGGGAGTGTGAGGATGACAGGGAACTTGCTGCTGTGTGTGGAATAACAGTTTGTCTCTGGACAACAGTGGCCGAGGTTCTTCCATGGCGATCCTGTGAGGAAGCATAACCAGCTGTGTGTGAGCTCGATGAAGAGGCTTCAACACAACCTGAAGATGTAGGTGCTGCTGTAGGTTGGCCTACATCTCTAGTGTGTCTTTGTAACTCAACTACGTGCTTTGTCCGCACATGTTTCCACATATTTGTGGTATTGAGGTGACTGACACTTTTAGCTATTTTTAATTTTTAATTACACAGCTTGCATTTCACATAGCAAATATCATGTGCAAGTGTGTGAAAAAAGGACCACGCAGTGCAAGTCCTGGGAGCGCACGTTTTGACTTTTGGAAGACAACTGCTCCGAACAGGTGCCAAACTGGAGGCTACAGGCAACTGAGTCTGCAGCCTAACTCTCCCTCCTGTTTGTACCGTTGGGGCAATGTCTTCCTCTATCTTCCTTCTATCACTAACCATTTCTCTAGGCCTCTCCCAGCTTTCAACCAAAGTACTGGTTCTCACCCACAAAGCTCTCCACAGTGCAGCACCCCTCCTACATCTCCTCCCTCATTTCTATCTATCAGCCTAACCGACTGCTGCGCTCTGCAAACGACTTTCGACTAACCTCTGCACTAATACGTACCTCCCACTCCCGACTCCAAGACTTCTCCTGCTCTACGCCAATCCTCTGGAATGCTGTACCCCAAGAAATTAGGACTATCCACAATTTGCATGGTTTCAGGCGCTCCCTCAAAACACATTTGTTCAGAGCGGCCTATCACATTCACTAATCAAAGTCATTCTATGTATTCTGTGTAAGTGTGTGTGTGTCTCTAGCCCATTCACTATCTCCATCCCTCAGTCCCTTAAGATGGCTGGAACATCATTGTAAATGCACCATTGTATATAAACACCTATACTTTGTATCTCCCCCATCTCATTGTACATTGTAAGCTGTCACGAGCAGGGCGACTTATTTAGCTTAAATTATTGTATTGTTAACGTTGTTACTTATGACTTGTGTTCTGAAACTGCTAAACTGTAAAGCGCTGCGGAATATGATGGCGCTATATAAATAAATATTATTATTATTCCTCTGAGCTGCTCCCACCACCTTCCTGTTCTTCATGCCATGTTGGGTCTTGGACCTCATCATCTCCACTACCCTCTTCCAACACCTGCTGTTGGGTGGTCTGGCCAGCACCATGCTCAACAGAAACTGGCACCTGGGTCTCATCATCATCATCAGATGCGTTCTGCGGTGTGCTGACCATCGGCACTGTCTCACCCACCTCTTCAGATTCAGAGAGACACAGCTGTTGCGCATCACTGCATACTCCCTCTTCACATTACAGAATGCTGCTTGGCTGGGCCCCTGTTTGCAAGCCAATAGATTCTGAGAACAGAAGCAGACACTCAGCTGGCTCCTGTACAGAACTCTCTGACTGCCTGGGCAATTTGGCAGGCGGTGAAGAGACAGATGGTTGCCCAACAGTGCTGTGGTCCTGAGAGGAGGTGGAAGCAATTGAAGTCGATGCATTGGCTGAGATCCAAACAACAACGGCTTCAATTTGTTCTTCCCGCAGCAGGGGGGTACTCCGAGCTCCTACAAAAGTGCGCATAAAGGAACGCTCACGGCCCGGGGAAAACTGGTGGATGCTGTGTCACTGGGGGCCGCAGCAGCCACAGAATCCCCACGTCCTCTCCCTGAAGAAACTCCACGACCACGTGCCTTACTCCCTGCCTTCTTCATCTTGGTAGATTGATAAAGAAAGTCTGAAAAGTTATAAGGTCTAAGTGTGGTTATTCCGCAGAGACTGCAGTGAACACTGCACACAACTGTTCACTACCCAATGCGTCTCAGCAGGAAGGCAGTCTGTGCGTCAAAACAAAGGCACAAGCATACATCCATGTACCCTGTTTATACAGCTATATAAAAAAAAATATGTAGTAGTGACGCACACTTTATTGAGGTACAGTATTACATCGCCATTCACCATCTGTGGCTATGCAGTGTCATCTATATATACCTTATCTATCTGTTGTCATGCTTCCAAGTCGACAGTCAGCCATAAATAGCAATTTTCACTATGCACTATGCACTTTTTAAAGGTTATTGTTTGTTAATAAAAATGATTATTGCCACATATTATGAGTATTACATGATGGAAATTGTATAATTTTGTATAAAATATTTAGGGACATTATTCAGCAAATGGAACATTTTAGTAATATCACAGATAACTTGTAATGCTGATGATGTTTTGAAGTCAGACATTCATTGTCTATACAATAAAAATGGTGTACATACTGTTACTTATCCATCATTAATGGATTCAGATATGTACTTGTATGCTTTTATGTACAACCGTATAGCAGATTCCTTAACTAATTTATTTTGTGGTTTGCATTGCTGTTCAACATGTTAATGTATGTGTTTATGTTTGTCAATTCTTTATTTATCTAGATATTAGTTTAAATGAAATCATCATCTTATGGTAGTAAAGGTTATCTTTCTCTTGTTTGAAGTATAGACATTTAAAATTGACAGGTAACAAGGAAATTACTTGATCTAGTATTTAAACATCCTCCTTGACCCTGGGCTCCAACACCGCCAGTTGTTGCTCGGAAGTGCTGTTAGCACAGTCAACACTTGCTCCTGTGTTACTGGGGTTCAGTAACGTCAGCTGGTCCTCGGTTGTGCCATTGGCTCTTTTCCTTCTGCTGCCCCTCCGGGTTCCAGCACAGTCAGCTGGTCCTCGTTACTTGCATTGGCTCTTGTACCTTCTGCTACCCGTCCGGGTTCCAGTACCGTCAACTGGTTCTCCGCAGTGCCTTTGGCCTAGGTGCCTCCATCTCGGTATCCGAGTTCCAGCAACGTCTGCTGGTCCTTGGTAGTGCTTTGGAGCACAGGTACCTCCTGCTTAGTAACCGTGTCCCAGTAACGTCAGCTGGTCCTCGGTTGTGCCATTGGCTCTTTTCCTTCTGCTGCCCCTCCGGGTTCCAGCACAGTCAGCTGGTCCTCGTTACTTGCATTGGCTCTTGTACCTTCTGCTACCCGTCCGGGTTCCAGTACCGTCAACTGGTTCTCCGCAGTGCCTTTGGCCTAGGTGCCTCCATCTCGGTATCCGAGTTCCAGCAACGTCTGCTGGTCCTTGGTAGTGCTTTGGAGCACAGGTACCTCCTGCTTAGTAACCGTGTCCCAGTAACATCAGCTGGTACAAGATTGTGCTACAAATACAAGATACGGAACAAGAGACACAAGAACAATAAGCAGAAGATCTAAAAGCAGAAGAACATGAAGTATAAGACCAAAATGAAGAGCAAAATATATGCTCTAAATTCTAAGCAGAAGAAGACTAAGCAGTGTATGGGGGTGAGTCCGTTCCTCCTCGTGGTGCCCCTGGAAAATGCCTGCTGCTGCAGGCTAAACTGAACACGGACAAATACTGTTGTAATTTAAATCTTTTGTGACAGCAAGAACGGAAGGATGAAAAATTCATACTTTGACAGATTACAAGTACAGGATTCTCTGTCACAAATAAGAATATGATGAAGAAGATGAAGCAGAATATGAATAAGAATAATAGTTTAATAAGAAGAATATGAGTAATGTTAACAAAGATGAATAGCAAGAAGTTTAAGAAGAAGATAAAGAAGGTGAAGATGAAGAATAATTTGATGAAAAAGATGATGCTGCAGAAGATTATGAAGGAGAAAGTGTGTGAAAAGTTAAAAAGGTGAAGATGAAGAGCATGGAAGTTGTGTAATATACATATTTGCCAAAATATAAAAAACGTTAACATTGTCAATTTCTTCGTCAATCCGAACATCTTTAAAAAAAAAAATATTTATGCTATTCCATTTGATTGGGTTAAACATCTATGCCTTTAATGTCTCCTCAACCTTCCCAATACATTCTACATTACTCTTTCTTGTTTTCCTTCATGTACAATTAACCAACAAGGCAAGAATGGGTTTTTTTTAATTTCGATATTTTGTTCCCATAGACTTACATGGGACTTCCGGTATCGGTATCGGGTATCGCCGATATTTTAGTGATATCGGCGATACCATTCCGATTCCGATACTTTAGGATATCGGAAAGTATCGCTCAACTCTATTCCTAGCGCTATGTTGTTAATATCTTGTAATCCTACCATCAACCTACATCTATGTATATACATCAGTCACAGCAAAAAAAATTTTTTTATGAAATTTATTCTCTTGGATTCAATTCATATGCGTGTTAAATTAAAGTGAAAATTCCAGTGCTGGATATATGATCCTCCTGAACGACTCTCACTGTTAGTATGCGTTTAGAAGTACATCGCTATATGCCTTGTTGTGGGTTTTCCATTCTACAATGATGCAATGTGTTCCTTGTGTTCCCTTGTCTTTTTCAAAGTAGTTGTACAAAGGATATAGGGACTAATATATTATCGTTAATTATGGTGGATGTTCTCTACTTGTGCTGCCTAAAAATTTTATCATATGTAGAGATATAAATATAATAATAATTTTTCTCTTTTCTGTAAAGCACAATGTGTTTTCTAGAATTTGCCTCTTCACCTTGGCTGGGCTTCTTTCTTCACGTTTGTTAGAAATTCATTCATGTATCCTAATACCTTACATTCTATCCTCACTAGTTCCTCCTGGAAATTCGATACCAACAATATGCCATGAATTCATTGTGCCATCTATAATAGTGATGGACTATTGTGGCCACTAATGCGAGCAACTATCATTTCAGAACGATTCCAAAAGACAATATAAAAAAGAAAACAACTACGAGTCAAAACATTTACAGATATATTTTATTTTAAAGTTGTTTTTTTGTTTAAATAATTATCTTTTTATTGTTATTAGTTTTCACTGATGTTAATAGTCTTTCTATGAATGTTTTTATCATATCTTCTATCCCCTGTGCACCTGCATTAATTATGCTTCAACTTGAATTTATAACATTCTAACATGCACGTTGGACTAAATCAGCATTAGCTGCTGACCTCTGATTGCAACTTAATTATCAGACACCTGTTGTATCTGCATTGTGAGGTAACAGCCAGCTCATAGGTTCAACAAACCTTTATAATGCAGTGGCACTAGGGATATACAGCTCTGACAAAGACCCTTGGTGGTCGAAACGCGTCGCTGTTTTACTAGGTGTCACCTTTTCTGTTTGATGTACACTTTTGGAGGACACCGTCTGTGATGTTTTATCATATTGGAAATAAAGAATTTGACCTCTAAGAAGCTGGACTGCAACTGCCTTTTTCTCTAATCAATGCATTATGTCTGAGAAATTACTATATAATCCATTACATTGAAACTGCAGCACCAAGAGGGAAAAGTTGTGTAATTATAGAAATCACAGGATGGATAGACAATTAGTCATGTTAATGAAATTAAAATTATATAAAAAAAAGAAAAATTTTCAAAGAAAAATTTTCATAACATCTTAATGTATTGAGTATGAGTGTCACGAACAGAAATACACGCTGTTAGATGCCTTGGTATGTTATCAGTGACTATATTAGTTGTTGAACAATGTTCTGCCATGCTGAATGCTCTTGGGATCTGATGCTGCAAGCTGATTTTTCGATCAGGTCCCTGTAGGTTTGAAATTTTTTTTCACTTAATAATGAAGACCTTCATTGAAAAGACCTTCATTTTGTATTTACTTGTGTTATCTTTGTCTAATATTTAAAGGGAACCTGTCAGCAGGATTGTGCCGAGTAACCTACAGACAGTGTCAGGTTGGCACCATTATACTGATTACAATGATACCTTGGTTCATGAAATCGATCTTTTGGTTGTTGTTTAATCTTTATTTTCAGTTTTGAGTTAATCATATGCTCGTGCCCCGGGGCGGCCTGTGGAGGGTCTTCATGTGGTGCTCTGATTAGGCTTTCACCTGTATGGCTTCTGACAGGTCACTGATCCCTCAGTGACCTGTCCCCTATTTTACAAAATGAATATTATATATATATATATCTTGAAAAAAATATCCCCTTCTGCAGGCTGGGACCAGCGGTGGCACCTGTGCTGTAGCATAATTACATCTATAATGTGTATGTAACTAATTTCTTTCATGTTATCCTTAAATTCATAAAAAATAAAACAAGACTGAATATGGCCGCGGCCGCACCTGCGCCGTAGCAGCTATCAGTGATCCGATAGCTGCTACTATAAAAGTGCTGGCGGCGCCATCTTGCTAAAGAAAAAAAAAATCTTCCCCCAAGATGGCATTAGCGACGCCATCTTGCTACAGAAAAAAAAAACATGTCCTCCTCCAAGATGGCGCCGCCGGCGCCTGCGCAGTAGCAGCTATCAGATCACCCACCTGCACAGTAGCAGCTATAGGATCACCCGTTGCTTTTGTCTCTGCTGATGGCACTCCGAATCACAGGCCCCATAGCAGCCATGTGGTCTGCCTCTATTAGCACTACACCACTGAATCTCAGCCTTGGAGATTAAGGAGAATAGGGAGAAGCTCACAAGAGTCTGACCATTGTTTACACAAGGTTTTGACCTTTTTCCTAGAACTACGTTCACACATCCATGTTACCATCCAAGAGAACTGGATCATTTTTTTTCTCCCCAGGTGTTATCCTAGTTGCTTTCTAGTTGCATATTAGTTGTAACAGTTTTTACTCATCCCTTTTTTCTTTCTTAAGCAGGTAGACTGTCTGAACTTTTGTTATCCATTGACTCTTATAAGGAGTTCGTCACCCACAAATTGCATTTTTAATGGGCTATACAGTTGTGTAGGGGACTTGGTCTTTATGAAAATGATACTAGCACTGTACCTGTTACTGGTTCAGTGCCTGAGAAAATAATTTTCAATTTGTATGCAAATGCTAAGGCTTTAGTGCTCCATTGGTGTAGACAAAAGTTTCATGCACTATTACAAATCCTTATTTGCATCCTGGGGCCTTCCCCCACTCTGATTCCCAGAGCAAGCACCGTCTGAATGCTGCCTGTGTGTACGCATGTGCAGTGGCTGTACCTGGCCGCACATGCACACGGTGGCCATCTGAGTTCTCCTCCTTGTCTACTTGTTTCTGATGTCACTCACTGATGTCACTCAGTGAGGATGAAGCCCCCTTCAGACTGTTTGTGACACCTAAGGAATGTGTGTCTGGAGAAGAAAAGATGGGCGCAACCAAGAGTTCTGTGTCATGGTGTGCTAACCTCATGTGGTGTACGGCAGAGGGTTGTGCTCCTGGCAATTTATAATGTGTCTCACGGTGGCCAAGCTTTCTGTCACGATGAGCCTCTTTCCCTCATGCATTACACTCACACAAAGTTCCACAATATATAAAAGGACAAGGTAACAGTAAACAGTAAACAGTCTGTTGCTGCGCCAGATGTGTATTGGACAGTTTGATTTGGGCTCTTGGACATAAGGCTGATGGCAAATCCCAAATCTGTGCACATCAGAATAAGTAATGTGGAGGATGATGGTTTGCATAACAGCTGCCTTTTTAAGTAGAGGATGGTGGAGGAGATAGTGGTTTGTGCAACTAAGCTCCAATCGTGAAGAAGCAGTAAGAACTGACATAGAACAATTCTTTACTAATGATAATAGGGGCAAGTAATTATTTACAAACAGTAGGTAATTGGTGTTCAGGTGTGCACTCTCAGTTGAAGATTGACTTTTACCTGCAGAGAGGCCGATCTCTCTGGGACAGTTTTTTCATCAAACCAGCATATTCCTTCCTTAGGGCTGAGACATGCTTCTGTGTGAGACAGTTTTTTCCTCCTAGAAGTGCAATAGGAATTCTAATATAAAAGCAGTCAGGGCAGGGGGAAACTTCTACAAAATGGCTTACTTTTCTAACTTCACTCACAAAATATCTGACCTTCAACTGCTGCCTAAATTCTTAGCTGCCTCATAAGATTTAGCTTTTTCCACTCTCATGTGACTTTTACAGCTGCCGTTATTTTCTGACTGCCCGGGGGAGTTTGTTCCAGAAGCTTCTGCATACTAAACAGAGCTGGGTCACATGATAAAGTCTGTGAGGAGAAGATTAAACCTTTTGGTGCTTCCTGTAAGCAGGACTCACAATGTGTTTACAATATATATTTTCAGAGAAATCACAGCATTTGTGTGGAACTCACTATACATCCGGTATCCCATGGAAATTGTCACTTTGTCGGTTTCCATAATGCCAACAGTAAAGCATCTTGAGACCAATCATGGTGGGGGTTTTTCATCCAAGAGAGTGGGCTCACTCACAGTTTTGGCTAAAACACTGCCTTGAATAAAGAATAGAATCCAAGGTCAACTTCTCCTAACGATCCATGAGCAATTTGGTGATGAACAGTGATTTTTCCAGCATAATGGAACAAAAAAGTCACAAGGCAAAAGTTATAACTATGTGGAATAAAATACTGAAAGTTTGGATCTGTGGCCAGGAAACTGCTCAGATCTTCAATCATTGAGAACCTGTGGTCATTTTTTTAAAAGCAGGACAAATAATAAATAGTATTTGTTATAAGTTCCAAGAGCTGATTAGACAAAAATGATTTGCCATCAATTGGGATTTGGCCCAGAAACTGATATCGATGATGTCAGGGTGATTTGCAGAAGTCTTGAAAAATGAGGGTCAACCCTTTAAATATTGGGTCTTTGCATAAAAAGTTTAAAAACTTATGAAATGCTTATAATTGTATGTCAGTAACCTTAGAAACATCAGACTATAAGATGTAAAAACACTAAACCAGCAAACCTTTTTTGAAAACCAAAACTTGCGTCAATCTCAAAACTTTTGGCCACAACTGTATGTCCAATAGATTGGAATTTTAAGTCCAGTATAAATACGGAACTCTTAGTCGAAATATGTAGAAAAAAAAAGTAAAGAGAATATGCTGACGAAAACTAGTTGATTGATTTAGAATACAATTTTCCCTTCTTCCCCTTATAGCTTTAGTGATTGAATTCTGCCTGTGGATGAAGTCACTGCCCTAAAAGGAAACAATTTTTTTTCGTAGAAAGAGATATATTTTCTCTTTTTTTCTCCAGCTTCTTTTTCTAATACTTTATTCTTTTCAGTTAAAAAAAATCTTTCATTATTGCGAGAACCTGCTTATAACTAGTGACAGAAGCTCTGAAGAAACGTTTACAGTGCAAATGACAGAAATTGAGAAAAATATAGACTTTATATTATGGCTGAAAGCCAAGTAACAGACAATCTGTAAAATCAAGGTTTTCTTGGTTATTATTTTGTATTACTATCACTTGCTGCAGAAAAACAGAACAGTGAAAAATCAATCCAAGTTCAGAAAAGCTAGTGTATTAATTTTCCTTCACAAAATAACTAAACAGGTGTACAAACACAAAAGGAGAGGGCTGCAAGGCAAATTAATGAGGAATGGGGCTCAGGAGCATTTTTTGTTTAATTGTAACTTAAAATTTGTGTGGCATGGCACTGCCTACGGCACACAAGATAGGGAGGTCATTTGCATAATTAAATGTGATAATACAACCTAATAACCCCTAGCAATTCTGTCAGCAGGGGAAGAAAACTCAATTAAGAAAAGCATGTTTCCGTTAATAAGTACTGAGATATTTTATCAAAATCCCTATAAACGGATGTGAGCAAATGTCAAAAGTGGCACTCGTGTGACACATTACTGGGAGTCAAACAGCTGCCATAATTTACTCTGGCTTTTCTCTTCCAGTAAATCTGACATTAGTGACACAAATACAATTTGATAGGTACCGCAGAGAACTGAATCATTCTTTGTTTCATACATTTTTGAATTTTCCATTTACAGTAGTTCTTTATTTGACGAAATACATTACATTGGCCAAGTGCTGAAAGTGCAGCGAGACTGTCCATGTGCCATGTGTATGGAGACTATGTGGTGGAGCACAAAATGCTACAGAGCCATACAGGTCTATGAATGCCACTGTGCAGAACCATATTGTGTGCAATTCATTAAAAAAAGGTATTGCGCTTGGACATATGTTATCCAATGAAGCATTTCTGATCTGTGTATGTTTTCTCATCTGTATTTGGCATGAGGAAAACTTTTCAGGATGTTGTGATTTGACTCGTAAATCAGATGAAACTCACCTATGTAAGTCTATGTGTGAGAGGAAAAAAACGGACGGAAACACGGACCATCCGTATAGCGTCCGATTTTCATGCACATATGTCAAATGACCCAGGAAATTGCATCAGCCAGCACAGGAAGTTCTGATACAAGGGAAATGCTGGGAAGCTATGAAAAACAATACCTCATAGTTCCCCCAGTTCAATCTCTCAGTCCAGATCCTCTTCCACTTATAATTTATAATTTTTTAATTTTCATTACCCTTTTTTTTATTTATTTTGGCAATAGAGGGCAATCATTTTTTCAATAACTTTTTCAGTTGCAAACAATAGGGCATAGTTTGTAATTTTGGCTATTTAGTGTAAATAGAAAATTTGATTAAGTTTACTATGTATTTTTCTCATTACCTTTTGCACAATTCAGGGATATTGAAAAATATATTACGCAACAAACTTTTTTTTCTTATAAAATTTATTTTTTTCAAGGCAACATATCATGTATCACAAATTCAAAGCAACAGAAGACTCTTGCCAGGGAGTTGATCACTCTGGCATTACAAAATAACTTGCATACATTCCCCAAACTTTGATGGCCGTAGGCTCACAGCGTTTAGTGTCAATATGTGGGACTGGGCCATGATGTTCTCTATCGTCATTCACATACACTAGACAATCATCGATCCGGGTGTAGTTATGTAGGATGACACAGGCTTTAATGACAGTATTGACATTTCTTTTGCTTAATTGGAGGGCAACCATCAGTACCTACCATTTTGTGCACAAAATGCCAAAGACACATTCCACAAATCGCCGTACCCGTGTAAGCCTGTAAATAAAGATGGGGCGATGGTTGTTTAGAGCTCGGCGAGGATAGTGCCTCAGAACGTGTCTGCTCAGCTGGAAAGCTTCTTCCCCAATCACAACAAAAGGAGCGGGTTCATTGCTGGAGCCAGGTAGGAACCGTGGGGGTGGGACATCCAATTCATTATTCTGAAGCCACTGACCGATCATGGCAGAATTAAAGATTTGCGAATCTCCAGTTCTTCTAAAGGCCCCAATATCTACATTTACAAAATTGTAGTTGATGTCAATCAAGGTCAACAGCATGAACGAAAAGAATGGTTTGTAACTGTAGCATTGGAACCCTGAGTTCTGTGGCTTCTATACATGGATGTATTTCCCATCCTGGGCCCCAATTGGGAATTGGCATCTTTTCTTAAATCTCCAGGCAATACATTCCCGGTCTTATGTGGTTTTATGTAACAGACTGGCTGGTGGAACCATTGTGCCATGATCTGAAGAGAGCCTGGAGGAGCGTGACTAGGTGCCTCACCAAGTCTGACATCGGATGCATGGTGGCTGGCGATAACGCGATCCGAGGAGGGATGAGGTAGAGGGAACCAGGTACTACACCAGGACTGACCTCAGGTAGATGGTAGCTGACTCCCAAGGGACAGGAGGCAGGAATGGTAGAATTAGCAAGTACTGGCTGGCATGGCTGGTACAGTGACTGGCATGACGGACTCACAGGCAGGCGGGTATTGACGGGCACGACTGGTATCCTGACAGGCAAGTGGGCACAGCTGATAGGCAGGCAGGGTTGATAGACAGGCAGAGAGGTGGGCACGGCTGATAGACAGGCAGGTGGACACGGCTGATAGACAGGCAGGTGGGCACGGCTGATAGACAGGCAGGCAGGCAGGCATGACTGACAGACAGGCAGGCAGGCGGGATGATGTACAGGGCAGGTATACTGGGATACAAGCACTGGGACCTGAGAACTAGCAAGCATGTTATAAACAAACTACAATGTTGCACAGGCACCTCCATGCAGGTGGAGGTGCCTTAAATAATACTTTTCTCCCAGCCACCGGCTGGGGATACTTTAAGATGGTGTGCATGGCCCCTTTAAGAATGCAGTACCCTGGGATCTGCACACTGTGCAGTTACCCCACACATCAGCCGCAGGAGAGGAGGGAGGAAGTACGGGACCGAAGCAATGAGTGAGTCGTCATCTCTGCCAGAGAATGGAGGCAGAGGGCAGAGACTCCAGCACTACAGTATGCCCCTTTTACGCCTCCTCTTTTTAAAGCCCACAAGGAATCTTTCCATCAGAAAAGGGACATGGATGTTTTCCCTAGGCTCCCAAGACCTCTCCTCAGATCAAACTCCTTCCAATCCATAAGAAAAAATGTCTTTGCTCTTACCCTGTTGGTGGCTAGAATATTCTCTACCTCAAAAATGTCTTCAGTTTTTAATGGAGCAGGAGTGGTACCAGAATTTTTGAAAAAAGGGCTGAGAATGACTAACTTGAGGAGAGACACATGAAAAGTATTGATGATCTGTAAAGAGGCCAGAAGTCTGAGGTTGTAGCCTACTGGATTGATCTGTTTTAGAACCTCGAATGGTCCGATGAAACAAAGACCCAGTTTATAGAATGGTATCTTCAGTCGGACATACTTAGAGGACAGCCAAACCTTGTACCCAGGACGAAACAGAGGCAGATCCAGACGTCTCTTGTCTGCTTGTCTTTTAGTCCATTCCGAGGACTTCAATAATAGGTACTTCCCAGATTTTAGAAAAACCCTTAACGAGGAACTCAGCAGCCGGAATATCGGAGGAATGTTGACAGTAGACTACAAAAAAATGGAGATTTGGCAGAAGATTCACTTACATGATTGTTGAATGAGAATTCAGCCCATGGCAGGAGTATGGACCAGTCACTGTGGTGGACATTGATGCAGGAAGTTAGTCAGGATCTAATTGACCCGCTCTACCTGGCCATTGCATTCAGGGTGGTATGCTGAAGATCACCTCTTAAAAAACTAATTTGCTTATACTGAAGTCTGTTAAGAAGTAATGTAAGTTGAAATTTTGACAGGAAGGAGTCCTGAAAGTTGAATTTTTTACTGGAGATATATCAAGGATGTAGCAACTTACAGCAATTGGGAATTTGAGCATTATTATATATGTCCCATTAATTACAGTATTTAATCTTGTACAACACGTCTCATGATGATTGATTTCCTTTTTTATTGTCTTTGAAAGCTACATGTCAATTGCATGCTCACAATATAAGATCATATGATATTTCTCAATTAAACCTCAACTTGTTTGTTTTTTAAGATTTTAAAGGGAATGTCATGTGTATTAAATTTCAGCTTTATATATTAGATCTAAGTAGGTGTACAAGAAATGGTGTATTAATATTTTTTTCTTACATTTTGTTGCTATTTATTTTTTACAAACTTCCCTGAGGCAATTATATTGAGAACACTAATTTTCTTTATGTATTGTCTGTACATCCAGTGCAGCAAGGTGTGTGTATAAAAAGGAGGAAAGGCCCCCAATCACATTAGATTGAATATGCAAGATCGAACTAATCATCGTCCTGACGATAGCTATCACTCCTAATTACCTATGTACAGTTCCTATGTTCTTATGTCTTCTTTATGTTCCCATGTTCTGTCTGTGTGAGACACTGCCAGATGGCTTTGGCAGTGTCTTATGTCTCTGTCAAACAAAAGGATTGGCCTTGAAAATTTCAACAGCTCTCCCTCGAAATCATTTGTTGAGGTGACCAATACACATTAGATGGTTGACTGATCCTGCATACTTGGAGGTAGCTGATTTTTATCTAATATGTATGGGGACCTTAAGGCAGGGGTACAGTGAGACACTTTGTAATTTTACTGACTGATTTTAATCTATTTGATCACACAGAGTTGTGTGCAATGTTGTAGACTGCAGATAAGGGTGCATGTGCATTATAAAATTATCAAGAACAAGCATTCCTAGGAATGCTTGTTCCCATTAATTAGCAAATATGGGAAACAGAAAAAGCGCAAATAGGGTCTTATCTCCAGGATAGCTTCCAATTGATTTTAGGTAACTGCTCACCTGGTATTATAGACTGAAAGCATGTATGCCTCGGCTGCTGCAGATCCACAAAGTCGACATGCGACTTTTACCAATGACGTGATAAAGGGGATATGTGGATTAATTCCGCGCTGCCATATAGACACAAAACCAGTAGTAGCTGAAAAGAACTCAGGTGGTTTATTCTACGCATTTCGAAGTCTAAATTAATTCTTCTTTAGGAAAAATACCACAGAGACATGTGAAAGCATTGCTGTTACGTCGCTTATATACATTCAAAATTCAAAAAACGGCGTCAAGAGACTTTCTGACATGTGACATATAGTGTCAAAGTTCATGGAACAATAATATATGATTAATACATGATAAAATTGTAATTGTAATCATATATTATTGTTCCATGAACTTTGACTCTATATGTCACATGTCAGAAAGTCTCTTGGCGCCGTATTTTGAATTTTGAATGTATATAAGCGATGTAACAGCAATGCTTTCACATGTCTCTGTGGTATTTTTCCTGAAGAAGTCATTTAGACTTCGAAACTCGTAGAATAAACCACCTGAGTTCTTTTCAACTACTACTGGTTTTGTGTCTTTATGACAGCGTGGAATTAATCCACATATCCCCTTTATCACGTCATTGTTCCCATTAATTGGCCTGTCGAAACAGGCTGCCTGTCTAAAAATGATTGTTTACTGGCTGAAATTTTTTTTAAGAATGCTTGAAAATCGTTAACAGCAGTACAACATCCTATGTAAAGAGGACTTGGAGTGCTGAGAACAATGATACTGTCTCTGCAAAGAACGATGGTCGATCTATCTGTATGTGAAGTATAGTTGACGTGTCTTGACCAGGTTATTAAATGACTGCCAGTTGACTTCTATACAGCTGAATACCAGTCGCTGAACAGCCACCAGTGCTTAGTGTAAAGCCCCCGTCACACTAAGCGAGATCGCTAGCGAGATCGCTGAAGCGTCACCGATTTTGTGATGCAACAGCGACCTAGCCAGCGGTCTCGCTTAGTGTGAAACGCAGCTACGATCAGCCCCCCTGCTGGGTATCATTGATCGTTGTTGAATGTCCTGGACCATTTTTTGATCGTTGGTCTCCTGCTGGCCAGCGCGCATCGCTGCGTGTGACAGCGGAGACCAACGAGCAGCGAGCTGGGAGCCGGTATCTAGGGTACATATCGGGTAACTAAGCACCGCGCGGCACCTAGTTACCCGATATGTACCCTGGTTACCGGCTCCCAGCTTCTGCTGTAGAGCGTTGAGAGCTGGTATCTAGGGTACATATCGGGTAACTAGGTGCCGCGCGGTGCTTAGTTACCCGATATGTACATTGGATACCGGCTCTCAGTGCTCTACAGCAGATGCTGAGAGCTGGTATCTAGGGTACATATCGGGTAACTAGGTGCCGCGCGGTGCTTAGTTACCCGATGTGTACATTGGATACCAGGGTGCTCGCTGGTCCTGAGGCAGACTCACCAGCGATTAGCTAACGATGTCTCAGCGATCCCATCCACGTCGTATCGTTGGTGGGATCGCTGGGACATTGAAGAGTGTGACGGGATCCTAAATGCCTCTTTCACTAGATCAGTAGATCAATTTGCAGCATTGCAAACAGTATAAATTCAGCTTAACATCTCCATACACATTGAAATAATGTCGGCTGAATCTGCTGATACTTACAGTCGGCAGATAGTCGTATGTATGGGAACCCCGGACAATTGATTGTCATGGGGAATTAAAGATCAAGTGTGTCCTTTTTAAGACTGCTGATCCTTTTGCTCTCCTTGAGATAAGCTGCCACCGGAAAAAATGTCCATCAGTGGCTCTCTCATAAGCCCCCGTCACACTAAGCGATATCGCTAGCGAGATCGGTGCTGAGTCACAAGTTTTGTGATGCAACAGCGACCTCAGCAGCGATCTCGCTATGTTTGACACTTACCAGCGATCAGGCCCCTGCTGTGAGATCGCTGGTCGTGTCAGAAATGCCTGGACATTTCTTTGGTCATTGAGATCATTGAGATCCCGCTGGGTAGCATGCATGGGTGTGTTTGACACCTATTACCAACGATCTCGCTAGCGACTCAGCACTGAGACACATAGGAAACACATCGTTACACAGGTCGCTACGTGTCGTCGATCGTTGCTGCTTCGTTGGGAAGATCTGACTGTTTGGCATCTCACCAGCGACCACATAGCGATGGAGCAACGATCCCTGCTAGGTCGTATCATTGTCAGGATCGCTGCTGCGTCGCTGAGTGTGACGGTTCCCATAGAGAACACAGAAGCTCTCAACTGAGTGAATGGCTCTGTGTTTGGAGATGGCAGAGAAAGCTGCTGATTAATAGATTGGCCAAACAATGGTTTGTCTAAGGGACATCAAAGGTGCATGGGGGTCACAAAAGTGTACATACATTGGAAGGTGATTATGCAGGGGCAGACATATCACTAGTGCAACCTGTGCAGCCTCACAGGGGCCCAAGAGGTAAGGGGGCCCATTTCTACCTCCAAAACAGGTGGAATTGTACATTATGTTGAGCTATTGGGCTGCAAAGGGCCAATATATTTTTCTTGCACAGGGGCCCTCTTCTGTCTGTGTCCACCAGTGGAATTATGCATAGCCTTTCTTCAGAGACCAGAGAGTGACATGGGAGATATCTACTGAGCTCTAACTGTTATCCTGCCTTATCTAGGCCTTTGGCAATACAGTACAGCTGTCATTAAAGATGTAAACCTCTAATGATAAGATGACACATCTTGTTCAATCTCCACAACATGATTGAAAAATAGGTTCATGAAAGAATGTTTTATTAATGTTTTTGTTGACCTTGTAAAGACGGTATTTTTGGACATACCACCTAAACTGGAGAGACAGCTTTGGCTTGGCTATCTCGTCTATCCCTGATGGGTAGATTATTGTAAATCAATCTGGCCTGTAAGGTCAAGTTATATCCATACTATGTATACAAGTTGTACAATGTATAAATTAATAGCCATGTTATCTTGTTATCTATCTGTAGATTTTTGCATATAGTTTTACAATTTTATTGAATTTACGTAGTTTGTGCTTCCATTATGTTTCCAAAATGCAACCATGTTCATACACGTATGTTTTACACAAGTATCATAACTGATGATTTTTCAGGCCAACATAACGGATTTCAAGGCATAAGAGAAAAGCGATATCCTGCTGCTGACAGTCTAATTAAATTCCCTCTCAGCATTAAGTGATAAGAGAAACATTAAAATGTCCTACAATCATCTTGGCGTCTACACTGCTCATTTTTATTAGTGTCACTGAAGATGGATTATATTACTTATCCAATGGACTTAGAAAGGTGTATAGCCTATTTCTAATTAAAGAAGCACTCCCATGAAAGTTTTTATCTTCTTAGTATATTGCGATCATATTAATTAGCACTGTGCACTTACATTTGTTCATTTTGCCTTTCTTCCCAGCTAATTCTTGTTTTCACTGCTGCATGTAGAAACATGAAGTATTTGTCCCCACATTCATTAGTCCCCTCTTAAACTCCTGACCCAGCTGCTGCCTCCTCCCCTCTGCCATAGACTTTTGCAGTGACTTATGACTTGTGCATAGCAAAATTGACCTCTGTTACGCTTCCACGGTTTCGGGGTGTCGGGACATGGCATAGCTTGCCTAGCTAGCCAATGCTCCCACGCCACCAGGCAACAATGATGTGGGGCGTGTGTCCCAGATGGTAAGGGAATGTGGACCCACTGGACCACAGAGAGGACGGCCTCTCTCTCAGACCTCAGGCATAGCACAGGCTCAGCAGGAGAACATCAGACACCGACCCAGGACAGACATCATCACAGGGTGGACCACGGGGAACCGGCAGGACATCAGGACACAATCTGGACATCAGGACATAGGCTGGACATCAGGACACAGACTAGACATCAGGACACAGGCAGGACAGCAGGACATCTGGACACAGACACGAGATTAGGACATCAGGACACAGGCTGAACATCAAGACACAGGCTGGACATCAGGACATCAGGACACAAGCTGGACATCAGGGACACAGGCAGGACATCGGGACACAGGTATGACCTCGGGACACCGGCTTGGCAGCTCAAGTCATCGGCTGGGACACAGATGGCACAGGACCAGGAACAACAGTGTGACAGCTCAGGTCATTGACAGAGACACGGACAGAGCAGGTCCAGGATCACCGGCGTGGCAACTCAGGTCATTGGCTGAGACACATTCGGCACAGGACCAGGAACACTGGCGTGACAGCTCATGTCGTCGACTGAGACACGGACGGCACAGGACCAGGCATCTGTGGTCAGGCTCCGGGTACCAGACAGCCGTCACCAGACTCTGTACATCAGACACGATCTTTAGGCACCAGGCAGCGGTCGTCAGGCTCCAAACTACGGTCGTCAGGCTTCGGGAATCAGACCTAGGAAGGAACTCAAGTGGGATGGTGCAAGCACCCCTTGGGTTGGACCGGGACCAGACGGAGCTAGCACCACATAGCAAGCTGAGCACAGCATAGTAGATGCTCAGCAATACACCGGACTCCATCTTTAACAGACAAACCCAGATTGGTTCACAGGACACCAGTTACAGGAAACTCACAGTCACTGGGTAAATGGTTCCAGATACGGAGGGACTTCAGGAACATAATACAGAGGACACAGTTCAGACAGGGTCAGGTACAGGAACAGATCCAGGATCAAGGATTCAGGCCTGAGAATGCAGCCCTCAGGGAGGCGGGAAACAAGACACAACAGGAACGGGCCTGGATATGCAGCCTCCAGGGTAGGCGGAAAAACAGGACACAGACTAAAAAGATCTGAGTACTCGGAACACAAGACACAAACAGAAACGGATCTGGGTACTCAGCCCCCAGAGCAGGCAGAAACACAAGACAGAACAAAAGACATCAGCTTTCCCAGAACGGATCGCAAGCAGAGCAGGAGCTGAACAAACAAACACACATGGCAAGGTTTAGGAACTTAATGCAAAGCTCTGGCAAAGCCCAACAGGAAAGAGGAACTTTATATAGGAGTTGCTCCTCAGCAATAGGATGGGGACAGCAATTAAGCGCACACACTGCCCCAATAAAATCAGGGAAGGTGTGGCCGCACGGACCCTAAGCACAAGCAGAAACCATTACAGTACAGTCGGCACATGAACTGCGGCTTAAGGCACCTGACAGCGTCTGCAAGCCTTGACACACGTGGAAAGTTATGCACCAGCTGCAGAGGACCCTTTCAGCCCACGAATAGCTTCCACATCGGCAGCCAGGGACTGCACATGCGGATGGTCATGCAGCGGAGCAGAGACATCACAACACATGTACGGCTATGCAGCACAGCCGGGAACTGAGCAGCATCCATACAGGTAACAGACAACAGTATCCCAGCTGGTTAGGGGGGAAGGAGCAAAGGGTTAAAGCAGAGACAAGCAGAGTAACACCGGGGAAACAAGGTACAAACATACCGGCGTTACAACCTCCTGTTTCTGCACAAACCTTAGAAGGATTCAGCCAGTCAGATTTTAATCACGTAGTATCATAGACCTCATATATTACAATCATTATATAGCACTGTGTATTTACAATTTCTCATTTTACCCTTCTACCCAGCTAATTCTACTCTTTTCCATTAGGTCTATAACATGACATGATTAAAATCTGACTAGCTGAGTCCTTCTAAGCTCGAAGTAGAAACAGGAAAACTGCAGAATTAGCTCCGTAGAAGGGCAAAATTAACAATTGTAATTACACAGTGCCTAAGGGTGCTTTCACACTGTGTTTAGGCAATGGTAAAGTGGCCAAATTGGGTCTTATGTCTGAACCACCAGGAAAACGGGATTCAGACGTATGTGCCGACAGGCCCATAGACTATAATGGTGCCAACAGAGAGAACGTGTGCTCTGCTATGCATCATTTTTGGGTTCAAACTTGGAGATAAAGTGGATGTAAACCCGCACTGCTGAAGATCCGATTTATGATGAGATATCAGATACAGTATGGAAGGGGTTTTATTTGTCAATGTGTCTCGAGGTAATCATACTTCTTCATGAGGACAAACAACAATGATCATTGTCCTTTATGCCCCTTCTCCAGGACAGATGATGTGCTGAATGCAGTTCACAATGACAAGTACTGTTTGTGAATCTCAGCCGCAACTCAACTTGGGAAAAGAACACTAACATATGCAGTATTAGGGGATTAAAAGATATTAGAAGGATTACTTTAAATACTGGAAGATGTACAAGCTGGAGACAATGTTGTGGACTAAACCTGGCGCTTGCCTTGGCTTCCAAACTTGTCTTTAACTTTTTGGCTGTGCTACTGGTGGAGATCCTACAGCACAGCTCATATCCTCTGTGTGATCAACACTGCAATACTTCTGTAATATGACTGTATGGTGCAAATCTCGTAGAGCTCTTCTGACTTGCCAGATAATGTGGCCTGGTGTCTCTAAGTAAAGAGCACCACTGTAATGTATGTAGTACAGTTCATATAGCGTCTTGTGCTTGGGTGCGATGAAAATACATGAGACACAGGTTTGATATAGAAAGTCTTGTATTACTTCATACAAGTTGGCAAAAATAGTCACACAGTTTGCAGACACAGAAGCAGGAGACACAGCAGGCCAGAGTAATCTAAGCTCAGCAATCACTCTCCACAACAGGTTCAGGATCTTCTTCTCTGTTACCGTAAGTCCATGCAAACGTGGGTCTTTCAAAGAGCAGGGTTCAGAGTCCACAAGTGCTTCAGAGTTCCTCAGTAGGAATAGCTGGAGTACAAGGTCCAAGGCTTTAGGAGTCAGGTCACAGGTTCACTGCAGGCTAGATTCTGAAGCACTGATTGCTCAGCTGTGGCTGCTTAAGAAGCAAAAGGAGAGAATCAGGGCGGGAACATGCAAGCTGGAAACTCCATTTTGACTGAGGGCAAGATAGCTGCAGCAAGACAGAAAGTAAAATGGCTGACGAACAAACTGAGTTTCAGGAACATGTACACAGAACCTTACATTACTCCCCCCTTAGGGACAACCTCCGGATGACCTCAGGCCAGGCTTGTGTGGGTACCTCTGATGAAACTGACGGAGCAAGCGAGGAGCATTAACGTTATTGACTGGTTCCCATGAGTTGTCCTCCACTGGGTAGCCCTGCCATTTAATCAGATATTGTAACTGATTTCTATACAACCTGGAATCTAAAATCCTTTCCACCACAAATTCTTCCTGACCATCGACTAGCACTGGGTCAGGGCAAGGAGAAGAACGTCCAGGAAACGTATTGGGTGTCGCAGCCTTTAGTAGGGATACATGAAAGACAGGGTGAATTCTCATAGTTCTGGGCAGTTGAAGACGACAAGCAACGGCACTTATAATTTTACTGATTTTATAGGGTCCAATGTACTTATGTCCCAACTTAGACGATGGAATCCTTAACTTACGATTTCTGGTTGACAGCCAGACCAAGTCTCCTACCTTGAAAGCTGGTGCAGGTTTACGAAATTTATCTGCTGCTTTCTTGTACCTTTCCTGAGCCGATTCCAGATTCTCCTTTAGAAGATCCATATTCTTCTGTAAAGACGTGATTCTTTCAGCCACTGCTGGTAAAGGCGTTTCTATGGGAAATTGTGGTAGAATGTTAGGATGATAACCTAGATTAGAGTAAAAAGGAGACTGCTTAGTGGAGGCACTCTGAGAGTTGTTATACGAGAACTCAGCTAATGGAAGTAGATCCACCCAATCATCCTGTAGGTGGCAGATAAAGCAGCGGAGATACTGCTCCAGGGTTTGATTGGTTCGTTCGGTCTGTCCATTAGTCTGGGGATGAAAAGCAGAAGAAAGGTTTACTTTAATGTCCAATGCTGCACAGAAATTTTGCCAAAACCTAGAAGTGAATTGCACCCCTCGATCCGAAATAACCTCATCCGGTACTCCATGTAAGCGAAACACATCTTTAATCATCAAATCTGATGTCTGTTTTGCAGTGGGTAAGCCGACACAAGGGATAAAATGAGCTGCCTTTGTTAGACGGTCAACCACCACTAGAATGGTGTTCTTCCCTTGAGAGGTTGGTAACTCCACAATGAAGTCCATAGAAATGGATCCCCACGGGCGGGACGGGGTGGGAAGAGGCTGTAACAGACCAGTTGGTGAGGAGCGAGGTGTTTTGCATCTTGCACAGACTTCACATGAAGTGACATAGTTTAAAACATCCTTCCTGCAAGTGGGCCACCAAAAGAAACGAGAAAGAAATTCCTGTGTCTTTAGAATTCCTCTATGCCCAGCTATCTTGGAATCGTGAATGAGTTGCAATACTCTCAATCTGACTGTTTCAGGAATATACAGGCGTTGTCCCTGAATCCACACACCATTCTTAAAGACAAGACTTACGTCCCTTGGGTTTTGTGCCAAAAAGGAATCCGCATGGTATGCTTCCTTGATGTCCTTAAGTAGGTCTTGATTATGAATTACTCCTAGGAATCTAGAGTCAGGAAGAATAGTCTTAGGAGGAGTAATTGGACGTGTCTCTGCTGAGTAAATCCTAGAGAGTGCATCAGCCTTTCCATTGCGCGATCCTGGTCTATAAGAAATGATAAAATTAAATTGGTTTAAGAAAAGATTCCAGCGAGCCTGGCGAGGAGTCAGGCACTTAGCCGACCTGATAAACTCAAGGTTACGATGATCTGTCAGGACGACTATTTGCTGTGCAGTCCCTGAAGAAGGTGTCTCCATTCTTTGAAGGCGGCAATAATGGCCAACAACTCTCTATTGCCCACATCGTAGTTCCTCTCAGCCGAAGACAACTGCTGGGAAAAGAAGGCACAGGGATGCAAGACATTCTTCTCACCTGTTCTCTGAGAGAGTATAGCTCCAACGGCACAGTCTGAAGCATCCACCTCTATTATGAAGGCAAGCTCGGGGTTGGGATGTACTAGGATAGGTGCAGTGGAAAATTTATCTTTTAGACGGGAAAATGCTTCCTGGGCTTGGGAAGTCCAGGAGAACCTAGACTCTTTCCGGGTAAGTTGGGTGATAGGTGACACTACCTCAGAGAAATTTCTAATGAAACGTCTATAGAAGTTGGCAAACCCGATGAAGCGCTGTACCTCCTTCACATTTCTAGGACTTGGCCAATCCTTGATGGCTTGGGTTTTGCTTCCATCCATACTAATTCCTTGTGTAGACAGTACATACCCCAGAAATTGAATTTCGGTCCTATGGAATTCACACTTTTCAAGTTTGATGTAAAGATGATTTTGTCTTAGACGTTCCAAGACCATTCTCACATGTCCATGATGTTCCTCTGTGGAGTTAGAAAAAATTAGAATATCATCCAAATAAATTACCACGAATGTATCTAGGAGATCCCTGAAGATGTCATTCACCAAGTGTTGGAAAGTGGCTGGGGCGGTACTCAGACCAAAAGGCATAACTAGATATTCAAAGTGTCCATAGCGTGACCTGAATGCAGTCTTCCATTCATCCCCAGGTCTAATACGGACTAAGTTATAGGCCCCACGAAGATCTAGTTTAGAGAAAATTTTGGCATGTCGCACTCTCTCCAATAACTCAGGGATTAAAGGCAATGGATAACGGTTTCTAATAGTAACCTTATTGAGTTCCCTATAGTCTACGCATGGTCTCAGAGATCCATCTTTCTTCTTTACAAAGAAGATGGGTGCACCTGCAGGAGATGAAGAGGGGTGTATGAAGCCCTTGGCTAGATTTTCGTCTATGTAATCCTTTAAAGCCTTTAGCTCGGGCCCCGCCAGGGGGTAGATCTTACCAAAAGGTATCTCTGCTCCAGGCAATAATTCAATTGGACAATCATATGGACGGTGAGGAGGAAGCTGGTCAGCGTTCTTCTTGTCACATAAATCCACATAGTCCTGGTATACAGCTGGTAGTTCAGGGACTGACATGGTTCCTTTAGGAACAGAGCAAGCTGAAACTTTTGGACTCATCTGTTTCTCTGGAAAGTGTAATTCCTTGGTCTCCCAGTTAATGGTAGGATTCTGAGCCTGCAGCCATGGTAGCCCTAGAATAATGGGAAAGTGGGGAGAAGAGATAAGCATAAAGGACAGTTTCTCTTGATGATCTTTACCCATAAGAACCCTCAAAGGCTCTGTTTCCTGATCCACTGGTCCAGAGGTCAGCAGGGAGCCATCCACAGTTTCCATCTGTACTGGAGTAGCCTTCTTCACTGAACGTATCCCCTGTTTCAGAGCAAAGGAGACATCCATAAAATTTCCACTTGCCCCTGAGTCGATCATAGCAGAGCTAGACACCCAAGCTGAGTCAACCCAGAGTTTGATGGAAAGAAAGCAATGAGAATTGTTTTTCTTACAACTCAGCTGGGACACCGCTGAGGAAACTTGAAAAATGGCAGCGTTTACACAGTCAACGTCCTCAGAGGTAACGGAGTTTAAGTCCGAGAAATCAAGATCTGTTGCTGCAGATCTCTCTGGAGCCTGAGGCTCGGACCTGACAGATCCCCTCTCGCAACACTCACAATGAATGAGTGCTGCAGTAGTCTTACGAGAACGGCTGGGGCAGTTTATAATGAAGTGCCCTGACTTACCACAATAGAAACATAGATTTTCCTTAAAACGATGTTCCTTGCGTGCATCACTAACCCGTCGTTGTAAAGAGTCTACCTGCATGGGTTCAGGTTCAGGTTCCCGTGTAATCCTACTCAAAGGTTCCTTAGCTGGAGAGGAAGGTAGGAAAAGGTTAGTGCGATTGCTTTCGAACCATCTCTCTTGCCTGCGTTCAGTCAGACGAGTATCAATACGGATGCAGTAGTTAATAAAGTCACCTAACGCAGTGGGAGGGTCGGCACGAGCAAGTTCATCCTTAATCAGTGGAGATAACCCCTTTCGAAAAATAGATTTTTTGGCGGAACTGTCCCAGGTGGTATCAAGGGCCCATCTCCTGAAATCCAAGGCATATTCAGCTACCGAGTGCTTACCTTGGCGCAAAGCTAACATGGCTGCTTCAGCTGTTGCACCTCGATTGGGGTCATCAAACACCTGCCCCATGGCTGAAATAAAAGCATCAAGGTGATTCAAACAATCATCCTCAGTCTCAATCAGAGGGTTTGCCCACATCAAAGCCTTGTTGGTAAGCAACATAATTATAGTAAGCACCTTAGATCGTTCAGTGGGAAATTGTGAAGCATGTGCAGAAAAAAAAAGATTGCATTGATTAATAAATCCCCTGAATCTCTCACGTTCACCGCCAAAACGAAAAGGGGGCAACTTGGGAATCCCAGAACTCGGGGCTACGGCAGGAGCCTGGACTCGCTCTTCTAGAACCTCAATCCTGGCTCGCAAATCCTGGGCAGTCTGTCCAAACACTTGCAAATTGTGATTAGTGAGGTCCTGTAGGCTTGAAAAACGGGTCTTTATATTCTGCAAATCTGCAAGGATATTATCAGTCACTCCGCAAAGTTCCTTTATGCGGGCCTCCATTTTCCAGATCTTTTAAGACAGGAGTACTGGAAGAAGAGGAGAGGAGAAAAAAAAACAATAGTGTTTACCTGTGGTAACACTGCAGAGAGAAAAAAAAATTAAGGGAACTGCTCACCTGGATTGGTTGTGAGAAGTCACAACCACTATCATCACAGAAAGTTCACCCGGACATCTGATATCCACAGTTACAGCAGACAAAAAAGAGAAAAAGAAAAAAAAAAACAATAGTGTTTACCTGTGGTAACACTGCAGAAAAAAAAACACTTAAGGGAATTGCTCACCTGGAATGGTTGTGAGAAGTCACAACCACTGTCATCACAGAAAGTACAACCGGACATCCGATATCCACAGTTACAGCAGACACAGCCTTTCCAGACCCAGCAGACACTAACGTTTTGGCTTCAGAATCTTGTAATGTATGTAGTACAGTTCATATAGCGTCTTGTGCTTGGGTGCGATGAAAATACATGAGACACAGGTTTGATATAGAAAGTCTTGTATTACTTCATACAAGTTGGCAAAAATAGTCACACAGTTTGCAGACACAGAAGCAGGAGACACAGCAGGCCAGAGTAATCTAAGCTCAGCAATCACTCTCCACAACAGGTTCAGGATCTTCTTCTCTGTTACCGTAAGTCCATGCAAACGTGGGTCTTTCAAAGAGCAGGGTTCAGAGTCCACAAGTGCTTCAGAGTTCCTCAGTAGGAATAGCTGGAGTACAAGGTCCAAGGCTTTAGGAGTCAGGTCACAGGTTCACTGCAGGCTAGATTCTGAAGCACTGATTGCTCAGCTGTGGCTGCTTAAGAAGCAAAAGGAGAGAATCAGGGCGGGAACATGCAAGCTGGAAACTCCATTTTGACTGAGGGCAAGATAGCTGCAGCAAGACAGAAAGTAAAATGGCTGACGAACAAACTGAGTTTCAGGAACATGTACACAGAACCTTACAACCACCTTGTTGCCTTTGTAACTATAACCCATTTCTTGTGCGGAAACAAAGGTACAGATGCAGACTATGGTGAAGATAATATTTCTCCTTGGCAGTTTGGGTATACAGGTAAAGACTGGGAACACTAAGTAACTTTGTATATAAACCCCTCCTCATTTATGAAAGAAATATACGATCCAAAAAAACCATGCCAATCAAGCAACACAGAAATTCTCTAACTCAGTGGAAACTTAGAGGGAGCATCTTTGCCCGATCCTTGTCCGAAGTTTCTCCAAGTCCCTTACCATCTTATGTTTCCATCTTCTTGACCAAATATAGACCAAAGTTTCTCTGAAATACTAACGGATAACAACACATGCCAATGTATGCAGGTCTCCAAAGTCAATGACCTCTAACATGATTATAACGTTCTTAACCATAACATTCAGAAACTTTGTGAAAAAAACACTGAATCCGAAAGAATAGTCTCTGACATTCAAGATGTGCAGTGGTTTGTGCAGCAAAATGTATTCCCTCCTAAATATTTCATGATCAACTATGAATAATATTATTGAAAAGTGGAAACATTTAGCAGCTTCAAGATCTCTGCCACAAAGTGGGAATCAGCAAAAATTTACAGATCAGAAACAACTCTCACTGAGGCGCATAGAGCATAGAAGCCATTAATGCTGACTCAATAACTGGCTGACCTCCTCTGGAATTAACATGGGTTAATGTCATTGGCTTTCATCATTGGGCAGCTGCATTTAAGCCTTACACCACAAAACACATTGCCAAGCATTGAATGGAGTGGTGTAAAGCTTGCCATCATTGCCCTTGGAGCAGTTGAAATGTGTTCTCTCAAGTGACTAATCACACTTCTTTGTGGCAGTCTGATGGACAAGTGTTACTTTGGTGAATGCAAAAGAATGTTATCTACCTGACTACATGGTGCCAACTTTAAAGTTTGTTGGATGAGGGACCAGGAAGTGCACATGATATGAGGATTCCCAAGTCTGAAGTCACACAGAATGACTGCAGACTTGTATCTTAAGACTAGAGATGAGCGAATTTGTTTGGAAAATGATCGCCAAACATAAATTTGGCACGAATATGGCACATTCGGCTTCGTGATTGTAAATGTGAGCAAAATTTTATAAAATCGGTAAAAATTGGTAACATTCGATAAAAGTGCGGGAAAATATCTGTGCTGCCACAAAAATATTTTCCACACTTTAGCAACGTGTGCACATGTTGCGGATTTGTTGCATTTCCGCAGCGTTTTTTCCACGTGGAAATGTTCCAAAAACGCAAGTGATTACTTAAGCAATGTTAATCAATGGCATTCCTGAATTGTTGTGCACATGCTGCGAAATTTCCATCCCTATTTGCAGGGTTTCATTTTCCACAGCATGTCAATTCTTTTTGTGGATCTGCAGCGTTTCGCACCCATTGACTACATCCACACTGTCAGTAACCGGCAGCGCTTTGAAAGCAGCACATGTCCGCTGCTTCCAAAACGCTGCTGGGTTTTGAACGCAGGTGATTGAACCATGTCCTATACATTGCACTGGTGATATTTATCTTATATTTATCTTGTGGAGACTCGCGTCTCTGCAAGATAAATAGACAAGTTGCAGTCTGGAAAGACGCGCCGCATGTGCGTCTCCGCAGGCAAGCCGGAGGCGGCCGTGCGCGCATAGTGGAGATGGGATTTCTTGAAATCCCATCCACTATGCTGTCACAACTGGCCACTGCGGGTTGGACACTGCAGATGTATGCAGCGTCAAACCCGCAGCGTTTACTAACGGTGGGAACATACCCATTGACTTGAGTCAGTCAAATCCGCAGGTGTAAAAAGGTTTATGGATTTGCTTCCAAAAATGCTGCAGAAAAGGTAATGATATCAGAATGAGAAAGTGTGTGTGGGCAGAGAATATGTGTGAGCGGAGAATATGTTTGTGTCTGTCTGTGGGTGTCTGTGTGTGTCTGCATGTGTGTACGGGTGTCTGCGTGTGTGCGATGTCTGCGTGTGTGTGCGAGTGTCTGCGTGTGTGTGCGGGTGTCTGCGTGTGTGTGCTGCTGTGTGGGCACTATCACGGCGGCACAGTGATACACTGAGGGAGTGATTACCTCCTGTCAGTGTATCACCGGAGGCCGGGTAGAGCGGTCACATCTCCCGATGTGTCTGTTCTACACATGAGATCATCGTGGGACACTCATTAAATGGACTATGGCGGACAGGGAGTATTATATGTTGGTTTATTATTATATTTTTGTTGCAGGAGACGAGGGCGTCGGGGATTAGGTGTTCAGTAAGTTTGGTTAATTAAGATTCAATAAAAGAGTCAGTGTGATTATTTCAAATAAAGGACTTTATTCTGGCTGTGTCTTTATTTACCATGTAAATATAGGATTAGTAATGGATAGGTGTCTTATAGATACCTCTCCATTACTAAGCCGTGGACTTGATGTCACTTGACAATACAAAGGTGACATCAACCCCACAAATATGAACCCCACTTGCCACCGCTACCGGGCATGTGGGAAGAGCAAGGCTAAGTGCCAGAATTTGAAAAACTGGAGAAAATGCCATGCTGAAAAATGGCGATCACCAAATAAAAATAAAAGACTAATTTTTATTGAGTACACAACAATGCAAACAAAAGACAACATTAAAAACATTTAAAAACCAAAACTGGTAAGTGCACAAGTCATGACACTCCTCCAAAAGTTGTTTGTGTATTTTAAATAGATTAGTGAGTCAAACTGGAAATTTAAACATGCATTTGAAAAACTCCCAATAATACCCAGCAAAAGGCAGATCTAAATTCACACCATGTAAAAAACAGTCAAAAAATAAATAAACAACGCCTACAATGAAGCGATTCGCACAAGAAATAGAATAGTATAGATCCTATAACCCATGATGATGCAGTATATAAAAAAAGGATCAAACCACATAGATGTAAAAAATACATGGAAGCATGTAGAAAATAGAATATGGGATAACGCGTAATAGGGTGAATATAAATAATGAAAAAACCCTATTGGAGCATATCAAATGGTGCACTCCTGATGATACCAAAAAGATGAAAGAATGTGAACTATGCAGGTGAAGCCATGATGATGAACAAGGATGAAGGAGGAGGGAGCAACCCCACGCGTATCACCACTGACGTGTGTGGCTTCTTCAGGGAAGATGTCTGATTTTGTTTGCATATTGAAGGTATATATACCCCCACTGGTAAAATGCAGGTGTGTAAATCATTAGTGATCAGGATGGTGGCCGCCATCTTTGTCAGTATTTTTGTCAGTATGTTTGAGCCAGTAAGTTATGAATAAAGTTCATACAAATGTATGACGTATTTGCGCGGGATATCCCAGCTATCACGGTAAACTGCGGCACATCGCGCATGCGCAATTGGAGCCAATCATCACAGAGACATTGGTATA
Source organism: Oophaga sylvatica (assembly GCA_033576555.1). NCBI lineage: Eukaryota > Metazoa > Chordata > Amphibia > Anura > Dendrobatidae > Oophaga > Oophaga sylvatica. The sequence continues at coordinate 114,193,065 of JARQOD010000004.1, forward strand.
GCGCACACGTGCAGTTTAGTCAGGCAATGTCAGTCATAATGTCAGAATGGGCATGCACACATGGAGCCAGCACTCAAAATGAGCTTATTGCAAAATGCGCATGCTCACATACCATCAAACAATAATGATAGAGTCGACATGCAAGTGAGTAAAATAACACTATCCAAATTGGATGGGAGTAAGGGACTTCAAAAAGTGTAAAAGAAGAGAGAAAGGTTCAAAAAACTAACCAATCAATTCCATTGGCATATTACTCAAATGTTTCACTCTTCTCAATGTGCCCCAATAGTGTTAACTGGTGAAAATAAAAATAAAAATATATATAAAAATAAAAAAATTAAAAAATAAAAATCTAAAAATAATAAAAAATAAAAATAAAAAAGGAAAAATAATATAAAAAAAGAAAAAATATAAAAATATAATAATAAAAGCGGTGAACAACATGACATCAATAAAAATGATAACACAATCTATTGATAACAATTGAAATGTATTTTTTATTAATGTGAGTGAATAAATATACATGTAAATATTTTTGTGTAAATTTATGGGTAATAAAAAGCCTCCATATTCAAAAGGGGTACTTGATGAAACCCAGAAGATGAGACATGAAGTAGAAAACAACATGTCCAAAAAGCACAAAACAAGTAAATTAGGTCATTATAACCTGAATATAAAGTTAAAATTGGCTAAGATAGCCATAAAGTGCAAGTAAAAATAATTAACACCTCAAAAATAATACAAAATGCATGGTACTGTGAAGAACAGTTATAACTATATACAGTATAATTGCTGAAATTCAATAAGATAAATGCCGAAAAAAATACATTTCTAAATGGTGCTGTGAACATAGATTATGTAGCAATCCTAAAAAAATTTGATGTTCTGACCTGTGAACAGTGGACATGTGAAAAAATCTTCAATGGTCCTGAGTTATAAAGTATTTAGGTGTCTATAGAATGTCCTCTTCTTTAATTGTGTAAGGCGGCGGTGTTCACACCGTGCAGTAACTGAGGCAGTGACCCAAGCAAGTCCAAAGTAAACAGCTTCTATTCAGCAACTCACGGGTAAAACAGGAAAAGTCCTCCGGTACGCAGCCGGGATAACATCAGTTCATAAACACTGGTTGCCGGGCCATCTGGGCTGGAGACAAAGTCTCTGGCTGGAGCCACTTTTTTACCAGCTGCAGGAGGTCATAAGCCTGAGACCGCGCGGGTCGTGTCTCCACATAGGCCCATGAAAATACACGCTGAGCCCTCACGTATGTATTAACCCCCAGTCGGGCAAGGATCTCACCTTTGAGCCTCTGGTAGTCCTGGGCGTCCTCCCGACTGAGATCGAAGTAGGCCTTTTGTGCATCGCTGACCAAAAACGGAGCTACTACTTCTGCCCACTGGCCGGCGGGTAGGTTTTCCCGCTCCACTGTGCGCTCATAAATTGTCATGAAAGCTTCCACGTCGTCCTCCGGTCCCATCTTCCTCAACGCTGAGCGAACCCTGTCTCGGGCCTCGCGACGTTCAGGGGCTGGTGCCGTCGAGGTCTCCCGCAGTGCAGAAATCTGTTGTAGCAACAGTTCGTTTGTTTTTTGCTGCTGCTGGTACAATAGCTGCTGTTGCTCATTGTGCTGTTGCTCCTGCTCCTGCTATTGCCGCTGGAGACTCAGGTACTGCTCCTGCTGTTGTCGCTGAGACTGCAGCTGCTGCTGTTGTGTAATTACCAGCTGCTTTACCAGCTCCTCCATTTTGTCCACGGGTTGCGGCTGAAAAGTGGCCGGCCGGATTGAGTTCATGAAGCTGCCGGTGGGGTATACCTCAGTCACAATGCCCGCATTCTCCAACCAATTGTAAGGCGGCGGTGTTCACACCGTGCAGTAACTGAGGCAGTGACCCAAGCAAGTCCAAAGTAAACAGCTTTTATTCAGCAACTCACGGGTAAAACAGGAAAAGTCCTCCGGTACGCAGCCGGGATAACATCAGTTCATAAACACTGGTTGCCGGGAACAACGGCCGCGCCGGGCCGAACAGAGCCTGACAGGTGCAGAGCCGTCCCAGGCGTGGGTTCAGCTACACATAATCCTGTGGAGCTTTCCTGCTATGCTCCTCGCAGGGTCCCAACATAGAACAACACTAATCCTTAGTGCAGGAGTTTTAAAGACCTGTGGCAAAAGCCACTGGAAAACCCAGGTTGGAGGGAGGAGGCCGCCCCACTGCCTCCTGTGACCTCCTCCAAGAAATGAAGGCCCTGCCGGATTTTACTTAATCTGCCTTAGCCAGGTAGTCTGACTAGGTCATTGCTCACCTTCATTCCTGCATTGCAGCCGCAGCTGTGTGTGTGACTGCAATGCACTCCAATGGCTTTAATAGGTCTCTGTACACATTCTGGGGGAAATATAACGTCCCTCGTAAACGATCCCGGTCACTGCCTCACAATTGCTATCAGATAATCCACATGAAGTATATGGTGAGGGAAGTGATATAAAATCTATAAAAAAGATTTAATTTAATTTAATTCCAAAATCCTTAGATAATGCCATCCAATTTTGCTAATCTTAATGACAATCAACCATAGAAGCCAGAAAAAAGGAGCTCTTCATTTAGATCAAAAGAAGCCATGCTATTTAGATTATAGATCCATCTTGATTCACGCCGAAGTAACTCTTTGGTCACATTGCCACCCACTAACCAGTTTTGGTTTTTCAATGTTTTTAATGTCTGTTGTTTGCATTATTGTGTGCTCAATAAAAATTAGTCATTTATTTTTATTTGGTGATCCCCATTTTTCAGCATGTGCTCTCCAGTTTTTCATGTTGTCATAACATCCCATACAATATCTAGGATTCACAGGCCTTAAGTGGTGCCCTCCTCTTCCCTTCTTCCTTACACGTGCTAAGTACCAGTATTGGCACATCTATAAAATGCGCCATTTCTGAGGCAGCTGAGAGCTGATATTTTTAGCCTGGGGGGGTGCCAATATCTATGGCCCCTTTCCAGGATATTAATATCAGCCCACAGCTGTCTGCCTAGCCTTTGATGGTTTGATTTCATAGGGGGACCCCATGTCAATTTTTGTCTGGAGTTCCCCTGTAAACTAGTCAGAAAAGGTTAAGCAAACATCTGTAAGCTGATATTAAAGGGAATCTGTCACCCTAAATTAGCGGGATATTTAAATGATGGCAGTCAGGTCAGATGGGCGGTGTTTTGGGTACTTGTCTTAACATGTTGTTCGCCGCTGTCTCCATTATTTCTGGGAATTGTAGTCGCTGCCCTCCATATAACGCGCCTGCGCATTGCAATCTGTGGGCAAAGCATACTGCGCGTGCGCAATTCAAGATTGCAATGCACAGGCGCGTTATATGGAGGGCAACGACTACAATTCCCAGAAATAATGGAGACAGCGGAGAACAACATGTTAAGGCAAGTACCCAAAACACCGCCCATCTGACCTGACTGCCATCATTTAAATATCCCGCCAATTTAGGGTGACAGATTCCCTTTAATGGCCTGGGAACCTTTATGGCCATTGGCTCCTTCCCAGAATATAAACATCCTCCCTCAGCCACCGTTTTTCCCTCTGCTGGTTATGAAAATTACACGGGAGCTCCCACAATTGTTTTTTTAAATTTTTTGAAAAACAGATATTGTGGAAAGTAATGATATTATGGTCTTCAATGGAGAATGAAAAAGAAGAGGTTGAACAAGTAAATTACATCACAATTTGTTTTTAATAATATATCTTTATTTAGCTTACAAAAACACCTACAAATTTGCATCAAAAACGCATCTAAACCGCATCAAATGCGCATGGAATTTCAACTGCGTTTTCCGCCAAGAGAGGCAGAAACCGCGCAAAAAATTCCACAAGCAAATCCGCAACATGCGCACATAGCCTAATGGTGGTGTATCATGAGCACTTGGCTTGTGTTTGCAGAGCTCAGAGGCGCGACGTTTTTGTAAGCACAGCAATTATTTTTTTTTCTCCTAACTTTATGTGTGCCCATTGCGGCTAGCCAATCAAGGCGCAGGAAACACCCACAATGTCCTGACACAAAGGCTTGTGCCATTGGCTGCTGAAATCACATGTCCCTCTCCATATAAATAGCGGACATCTTGTTTTAGCGCATTTTGACACTGATACAGCGCAGAGAGACGCTGACGCTGCCACTGTTTCTAGCAAGATTTCAGCTATTTAGTTAGGTGGTTGTATATCAGTCAGATAGTGTAGCTAGATAGTGTCCAGTGTGGGTGTAAAATTTAACTTACGGATTTTTTTTGGGGTGGACATTACTGAGGTCCACAGACAAAGCCAGCAGGGCACATGTCCTTCAAGTGTGTTGTGCACTGCTTCTATTGTGCTTCATGCACGAGTGTAGCATACTAAATAATATTATTTCAGTAGCTAAATGTGAAAAAGCCTCCCGTATCCCACATTTTAGCTAGTTAGATAGGTGGTTGTATATCAGTCAGATTCTGTAGGTATCTACTGTCCAGTGTGGCTGTTAAATTTACCTTCCAGCACTTTTTTTCTTTTTTGGCCATACTTGCACAAACAAATCCAGCAGGGCATGTGTTGTGTACTGCTTCTATTGTGATCCATGCATGAGTATAGCATTCTAATTCACATGTAGCTAGTGAAAAAATATTAAACAACCTGCTGTATCCCACCTTGAAATTTAGTGCTGTGGTGAAATAAAACTGTCTGCAGACCTATTAAAAAAAAGGTATAATTTTTTTTGTTGCTAAATGTGATCCCACATATTCATTTTTTGGCAGTGATAAGAATCTGTCTGCAGACCTAAAGCACATTAAAAAAATATATAATTTTTCAGTAGCAAAAACTTAGACAACCCGCTGTATCACATTTTGTCATTTGTTTGGGTTGAAATTAAGCTGTAGAGGCCTGATCCAGAGGCCACAAACAAATTATTCTGTTATTAACGTCCTACAGTAAGGGACCTGAGTTGAAAAATAGTTTTTTGCATCTAGTTTGTTACAGAGGCCTGATCCTTGGTCCAAGAAAAAAATTCTTCTGTTAATAACGTCCTACAGTAAGGGACCTGAGTATAATACTAGTTTGTAGCATCTAGTGTGTTATAGAGGCCTGATCCTTGGTCCAAAAAAAATTCTTCTGTTATTAATGTCCTAAAGTAATACAGTAAGGGACCTACCTTTAAAAATAGTTTGTAGCATCTACTGTAGTGTGTTATAGAGGCCTGATTCTTGGTCCAAAAAAATTTCTTCTGTTATTAACATCATACAGTAAGGGACCTAATTTTAAAAATCTTTTTTTATGTGACTAACACGATACAGCAACCATAATTCAACTTTGAATTTACTGTTGCTGAAATACAGCTGTTTGCAGAGGTGGTGCAGAGTTTAAAATCTAATTTTTGGTTGTTGATAACGTGCTCCTACCACACTATCTGAGCAACATGACTGGGAAAAAGTGAGGCCGCGGTGGAAGAGAAATTAAGCTTGATGTTCAAGGTGTACGTGAGGTAGGTGGTAATGTTTGCGAAAGCACTAGTGAAGCAACGTCATGTCCTATGCAAAGATAACTGACAAGTTATGTTACTGGACAGGCTACACCACTACCTTTCTTTGGCAGACGCACAGCGGTATGTTTTGCGAATGGTGCACAGAAAGAGCATGTACTCGAGTGGATGGCAAGTGCAGCTTCAAGCGGCCTCTCCTCCTCTTCCTCCACCTCAACATCACAACCAGTACAGTCCGTAGATGTGGAAACCCAAATTTCCCTTACTTCTCTCCGCGTCCCAACTATCCAACCATTCAACTGACTGTACGGAACCACAGACGGGTGAGTCTGAAGAGCTGTTCACACATTCTATGCCATGTTCATCAGAAGTGTACTCAAAAGCTTCGCAGAGTCAAGAGGAGTAAATCTGCACCGATGCACAAAATTACGGTCCACACAGCATCATGACCCTCGTCATCAGACGCTAATCCCTTGGGGGAGGTGATCCTGATGAGACTCAGATATCTGAGGCTCACTTGGGCTGTACTGTGATGTCAGGGCAAGAAGAGGAGGAGAGTGACTCCAATGGCCAGGAATGTGATAACACAGAGGATGATGATGAGGTGTTAGATCCCAGTTGGCGTGAACATAGAGGCACACAGCAGAGTATGTCATCTGAGGAGGAAGACGAGGAGGTTGCGTTGCGCCGTCTGTCGCAGACACGTAGTGATGCAGCCACAACGAGCAATGCATCCTCAGCCACAACTGTGCCTCTGACCACCAGCATCTGTGGGTCTGCAGCTCTCAGGGGTGGCAAGGGTTGAATAGCCTGGGCTTTTTTGACACTGCAAAGGATGAGCCAACTCACGTAATCTGCCAACTTTGCAAAAAAAAAAACTGAGTCGAGGTAAAAACTTCAATAATTTGTATGAACATGTATGAACCTTCACATGCTCAATCAACATGCTTTAGTGTGGGAATCCCACTGCACAAAAATGCAGACCAGCGGACATCAACCATCATCAGTCGCCCATCAAATCGCTGCTTCTTACTCCTCCTCTGTTACCGTGCCAACTATTGAGATGCAGGTCTTTGACCGTAGAACCTTGGGTTCTTTACTCGATCAAGTCACACTGACTGAGAGGCCACATTTAGCTGTAACAGAAGCAGACGTTCCTGCTGTTTTTGACCGATCTCAGAGAACGATCACACTACAAGTTTCTCAATCCACAGTAACATCTCCGCCTGCACCTCTCTCACGATCCATCAGTTTATCCGTTTCACCGTACTCCGCCCTCTCACAGCACTGCAACCAGCCCATGGTTCCGCAGTTGTGGTCATGGAAAAGATTGCTTCCTCCTATGCATGACAAAGCTAAGAGGTTGAACTCCATCTCCAAGTTGTTGGCCACGGAAATGCTGTCTTTCCGCCTTGTGGATACCAACGGTTTCCGAAAGCTGATGGTCGTTGCAGTCCGCCAATACCAATTACCCAGTCGCCATTATTTTTCTAAGAAAGCTGTGCCTGCGCTACACCAGCATGTAGCAGACAACATCAACCGTTCCTTGACAAAATCTCTGTCTGCCAGGGTGCAGCATTTCACCACAGACACTTGGATGACTAAGCATGGCCAAGGGCGTTACATCTTGCTGAATGGGTACTGGGTGGCTCTGGTGGCTGTGGGGACAAGCTCTGCTCCACAAGTCTTGGAATCCCCAAGGCTTGCAGGCCAAACCTCTACATTTAATACTTCCTCCACTGCTTCTGCCTCCTCTATCTCCTCTAGGGCCTCCACCTGCATCCTCAACCTCTGCCTTCATGAGACATGCGTTCCAACAGTGCATAGCGAACCCCCACCACCTCCGTACTGTGCAGCCAGGGTTCACCGCAATCAGACAGTCTTTAAAATTGATATGCCTTGGAGATCGCAGTCATACAGCTGAAGAGTTGGTGACAGCTCTCCAGGCTGAATTTGATCAATGGCTGTCTCCTCAGAACCTGCATCCAGAGAAGGCCGTGTCTGATAATGGTGCAAACCTGGTGGTGGCCCTACGGCGAGGCAAGCTTACACACGTGCCTTGCATGGCTCACATCCTCAACCTGGTGGTACAGCGTTTTCTCAGCCACTATCTTGGCCTGGGTGACCTACTCCAGAAAGCACGGGAGCTGTGTGCTCATTTCCACCATTCGCACCCCTCTGCTCATCGACTTGCATTGAAACAGAGGTCTTTGTCCATGCCAGTTAACAGTGATATGTGTTGCGCCGACACGGTGAAATCCCACTCTGCACATGTTGCAGTGACTGTGGCAGCAGCAACAAGCCCTGACAAAGTATGTCATGTCGTATAACCTTGGCTAACGTAGTACGGAGGTGGTGCATATCACGTTTACAGAGTGGGCACTCTGCACCCTTCTGCACAGTTTTGAAATGGCCACTAAGATGGTTAGCGCTGACGACACCATCATCAGCATCACTATTCTGGTCAATTTTATGCTGGAGAAGACTTTGAATAGCCTGCAAGAGGAGATGGTGGACCCAGAAGAAGAGGATGAAGCACAGGAGGCTGCGGAAGGTATAACATTGTCTCGAAGTTCAAGACTGTTGTCACACAGGTGGGTGCCAAGGGAGGGTGGATTACTGCAATCGAGAAGGGCTGATGAAGATAACAGACAAACTTATCAAAGGTGCAAGATCCGAGGAACAAATGGAGGAGGCAGAGGTGATGGGCGAGCAACTGTCGGTTGAAGAGGATAATCCTCCCCTCTCTGTTGTTCGGGGTTGGGGGAGGGGACGGAGGAAACAAGTCTTATTGTTACCCAGCCACCAACACAGCATGGGTTCAGACCTCATGGTAGAGCCCGACATATGAGTGCCTTCTTGCTGATCTTTCTGCAACATGATCCCCGTATAGTTATGATTAGGAATAATGCTGACTACTGGGTAGCCACTTTATTAGATCCATGTTATAAAACCAAATTTTGCCAGATGATTCCCGCCCTAGAAAGGGACCCACGATTGCTGGAGTATCGAAACACGCTTTTATACAGCCTTAAGAGAGCTTTTCCACAAGACAGCAGTGAAGCACACAGTTCGCATCGCAGCTGTAGACTTCCAACCTCTGGCTCGTCAATTCATCAATGCCAAAACATTAGCCGCAGCAGCAGTGGTGGAAGAAGCAAATTCTGTGAGTCCTTAGACACTTAATTTAGACCAACTAGTGCACCAGCACAACAGAGTCCAAGTCTTACATGTGGTGAATGAATGGAGAGGATGGCGCAGGAGTATCTAGAAGTGATGAGTGAGCATGCTCACCACTACTTGGTACTCGCCCGATCATCTCACTGCTTGAGATGCTCGGAGCTCACTGAGTATTTCCGGGGTTGATTAGTGGGAGCTCTGGTCCCTGCCCTGCATGTTTGGCGCTCTTTAGAGAGCCAATGAACATGCTGGGATTGTCTGCCACACACTGTAATGCCGCAGCCATGTTGGTTGTGGCATTACAGTGATTGGCTGGCCGCACAGTGTCATCAGGTCTATATCAGACCTGGTGCCGCCATACTCGTCACAGTCTGCTCTGGAATCAGGCAGTGTAGGGAGAGCTTTGTTTACTTCATAATTGGTGTGGGATACTACTCTTAATACACATATCCACCTCAACCAACAGTCCTTCTGAGGACTAATAAAGCTGCATAGATATCAGTGCTAGGCAGGCAGGCAGTGTATGTGGCAGACTACATTGCATATAACAAGAGTGTCCATTCTAGTTCTGTCTGTTGCTGCTGCTGCCATTAAACAGATATTTATAGACATAGCCCCAGGTATCAGGGGCCAGGAATAATTTTTTTTTGGATCTTAATCCTGATTATTTGCTTTAAAAGCAATCCAGAGAACATCTTTTTCATCTCCATTTGCTTCTTGGCACTGCAGAATACAGCCAGATCCTTTCCATATTACAGCGTAAAAATACAGCTATTTTAAAGTGGGGTGTGTCGTTCACGCGGATCACATATCAATGCGGTCCAAATTGTGCCATTTCAGGCCTCCATTTAAATTTTGCTGCAGTGTCTTAGGCTGGGTTCACATCACGTTAGGTGCCATCCGTTTAACGCATCCATTACATAGCTGCACTAACGCTATGTAACGGATGCGTTAACGCACCCATTGGCCGCCATTATAGTAACTATAGTTACTTTGTGATGCACCCTCAAACGCGGTCTACAGCGTTTTGGGATGCGTTAGGTCTAACGCACAGAGAACGGACGCGTTCGCTGTGCATACACATGTATGGCTAATGCATGGTAACCCATGGTAACAAAATGCTACCATGCGTTAGCGCATAAGTTAGTGCTAGGGGTTAAAAAGATGTAAAAAATGACATCAGCGCTAGCGCATCCGTTTAACGGATCCGTTAAACGGATGCCCCTAACGCAATGTGAACCTAGCCTTAGCCAAGTTATTGACACCAGTTTTCTGAAAAAAAAAAATAGTTACTTACAGGGCAGATATTTCAAACTGTGGTTTGTCTGTCAAACGGATCACATAGTGCACTCAAAATTGTGCCATTTCAGGCCTCAATTTAAATTTTGTTTCAGTGTCTTATCCAAGTTATTGAGACCAGTTTTCTGAAAAAAATTTTTTTTTACCAACGGGCTGGATATTTCAAACTGGTTTGTCTGTCAAACGGATCACATGGTGTGCTCAAACTTGTGCCATTTCAGGCCTCCATTTAAATTTTGTTGCAGTGTCTTAGCCAAGTTATTGACACCAATTTTCTGAGAAAAACAATTAGTTACCTACAGGCCAGATATTTCAAACTGTGGTTTGTCTGTCAAACAGATCACATAGTGCGCTCAAAATTGTGCCGTTTCAGGCCTCCATTTAAATTTTGTTGCAGTGTCTTAGCCAAGTTATTGACACCAATTTTCTGAAAAATAAAAAAAAATAGTTACCTACAGATATTTCAAACTGTGGTTTGTCATCACACGGATCACATATAAGTTTGTTACAAATTCAGCCATTTGTAGTGAACGTGGAAAATAGTATCCTCCATTTAAAATGGGAAAGGCGCGCGGCAAGGGACGGGGAACTGGACGTGATGGTGATGGTGCATGCAGAGGCCGAGGCCGTGGGCAAGCTGAAATTGTGCCACAACAAACACCCACATCTTCTCGCCTGACCTTCCTTTCCGAATTACTCGGGGACCGCAGCAGCACACCACTATTGAACCCAGAGCAGTGTCAAAAGGTTGTTGGTTCGATAGCGGATAATGCTTCCAGTCACTTTGCCACCACCACTACCACCCTGTCTTCCACACGGTCAAGTCTCAGTAGCGTGAGTCTGGACCACATATTCCTCACCCTGATCCTCCTTCCTCCCACCATGCCGAGTGCCTGGAGATAACTGATCCCACACTTGGACACTCCGAAGAGCTCTTCACTTTTCCATTTATAGATTAAGGCCTTTCGCCAGGTCCACTTGAAGCGGGGCAAGTGGAGATCGCATGTAGAGATGCCCAAATATTTGAGCAGCCACGGTCACACGAAGGCGACAGTGGGAAAGTGTCACAAGAGGTGGATGATGAGACACAATTGCCAGAAAGTCAGGAGAAGGACCAGGGTGCGGAAGTGGAAGACGAGGTGGTGGATGATATAGTAACTGACCCAACCTTGCAGGAGGAGATGCAGAGCGAGGACAGCAGCACACTGGGAATGGAGGTGTAGCACCCCAACAGGCAGGAAGCAGTGTAGTGGCCGCAGACAGAAGGGGGCAACCGTTACCGGTAACACCAACACGACGGAAGTTGTCAATGCAACTGTTACGTCTTACTGAGTCTGGTTGTTTTTTTAAAGACTCTGCTGATAACCCCAAACAGGCCATTTGCACCACTGTCAGGTCAGCATCAGCAGGGGTAGCAAAACTACCAGCCTGACCACCACCAGCATGATCAGGCACATGGCAGCAAAGCACCTGACTTTATGGGCCGAACCCCAGGGTCCAGGAACAGTGTCTGCGGGTGACACCACTACTTCTGCCACTGTTGTGCATGCAAGCTAATACCCTGTCCATGGTGCATGTGAAGATGCCTCCTGCCCTGCACCTGTTGTTGCACACACTCAACTAACACCGTCATCAAGCACATCCACATCCTTGTCCCAGCGCAGCATTCAGTTGTCCATACCCCAGCCCTTGGAGCGCAAGTGCAAATATGCAGCCAATGCCCACAGGCCACCCTACTAAATTCACACATTTTGCGACTGCTTGCTCTTGAAATGTTGCCTTTTCAAGTCGTGGAGACTGTAGCTTTCCACAACCTGATGGTAGTGGCTGTCCCTTGGTACTCAGTCCCCAGCCGCCACTATTTCTCCTGGTGTGCCGTATCGCCTTACACAAGCATTACACAAGCACGTGTCCCACAACATTAGTCGTGCCCTCAACAATGAAGTTACTGGGAAAGTCCACCTAACCACGCACATGTGGACAAGTGCTTGTGGGCAGGGACAGTACATCTCGGTGACGGCACATTGGTTAACATAGCGGAAGCCGGGACCCAGTCGGACCTTGGGATGGAACACGTCCTCCCGACGCCAAGGAATGCGGGCCCTATGTCAATCAGGGTTGCCTCCACAGTCTACAGCTCCTGCACCTCATCCTCCTCCTCTTCAGCCTCCATCTCCGAAATGACAACATCAATCACAAGCTGGAAGGATTGCAGCACTGCCTCAGCCTAGCGGCAACAGGCTGTGCTGAAGCTAATATGCTTAGGTGACAAACAACACAATGCTGAAGAGTTGTGGACAGCTCTGAAAGAGCAGGCAGATCTGTGGCTGACACCGCTGAACCTACAGCCAGGCATGGTTGTGTATGACAATGGCCAGAACCTGGTGGCGGCTCTGAGGCGAGGTGAGCTCACACATGTATCATGCCTGGCCCACGTGCTTAACCTCGTGGTTCAGCGGTTTCTAAAAACCTACTCGGAGCTGCAGATCTGCTTGTGTGCCCATTTTAGAAATTCAGATACAGTTCCACCGCCCTTGCTGTGCTTCAGCAGTGTTTGCAGCTTCCGCCTCACCGACTGGTGTGTGATGTCCTCACGTGTTGGAACTCTACACTGCAGATGTTGGGAAGGATTTGTGAGCAGAAGAGGGCAGCATCAACAAGGCCGTCGGTATCCAGATCAGACTCCACACATAAGACCTCAGAAGAGGACATGGATGTCAGACATGTGTACCATCCTACAAAACTTTGAGGACTCCACCAAGATGGTGAGCGGCGATGACGCCATAATTAGCGTCATCATCCCGCTTCTCTGTCTTCTGAATCGCTCTCTGCTCACAATCAAAGAGGATGCATTGCAGGTGGAGCACGATGAGATGGAGCAAGGAACGATAAAGGGTGATTACACACAGCCCAGCCTCATCTCATCCCAACGTGGATTGGGTGATAATGAGGAAAGGAGGAGGAAGAACAGGAGCTAGTTTCATGCGCTATAGACCGTACTACCTGCACAACTGTCATACCGTCTGTTCAGCATAGATGGCATGTGGACAGGGAGGAGGATGATTCTATTGCACACGGAAAGACTAGAAGCAATGGGATGAAACTGAATGGGAGGAGACACAGATTAGACATTAGAAAAAACTTTTTGACAGTTAGAGTGATCAATGAGTGGAACAGGCTGCCTCGTGAGGTGGTGAGTTCTCCTTCAATGGAAGTCTTCAAACAGAGACTGGACAGACATCTGTCTGGGATGATTTAGTGAATCCTGCTTTGAGCAGGGGGTTGGACAGATGACCCAGGAGGTCCCTTTCAACTCTACCATTCTATGATTCTATGAGGAGGAGGAGAAGGAGGAGGAGGAGAGCATGGTCAGTCGTCCTCTTGGTGAGAACACGGAAGTCATGCCTGTTAGCAGTCTGGACACATGGTTGAGTTTATGTTACGCTGCCTTTCCCGTGACCCTCGCGTTCCCCAAATTTTGGGTGACAGTCATTACTGGTGGGTGACACTTCTAGACCCACACCACAAGGAGAACTTTCTATCTCTTATTCCTGAGGTGGACAGGTATACTAAAATGGGGCAGCACCAGAAGGCCCTTGTTGCGGAATTATTAAAAAAATTCCCATCTGAAAGTGCTGGTGGCAGATGTCACAGTTCCTTAGACAACCAAGGAGTAGAGGCGAGAGAGACACAACGCCATTCCAGCAGAGGCAGGGGAACACTATCAAAGTTCTGGGAGAGTTTTCTCAGTCCCTCCCATCGCACAGGCCCTGAGGCATGGGGTACTATCACAAGGAGTGCAAAGTTTGGGAAGATGCTGAGGGAGTACCTTGCTGACCGTACCAACGTTGTCCGTGATTCCTCTGTGCCTTTCAATTATTGGGTATCCAAGCTGGACATGTGGCATGAACTGGCTCTCTACGCCTTGAAGGTCCTGGCCTGCGCTGCCGCTAGCGTTTTGTCAGAGCGGGTTTCTAGTGCAGCTGGTGGAATTAGAACTGATAAGCGCATCCGCTTGTCAATTGAAAATGCTGACAGGTAAGGGCTGAATTGGGCCAGACTTCTCAACAGCACCGAATAATAGCAGCGTAACATAAACTTAAATCCAGTGTCTTTTTTGGGAGATCTATTCCCATGCACCACTTCACATCCACATATGTATATACGATTCCTGATTTTGGCTATTTGCTGTTGTCCTCCTCCTTCTCCTCATCCTCATCCTCCACCACCATATCACCAGGTTGACTATGGTCCTTGATGCAACACCCACATAATTTTTTAAAGGGTGTTTATGATGCCCATAAAATAAAAATTGCTTGACAGTATGTTCATGTATACCCTCCAGGGGTAAATGTTTGTCAGCCCTTACACTTAGTGCATGGGCATTACAAGTATAGGAGACCAATTCCTTTCTAATGGGAACAATATTCTATGAGGCCCTCCTCCACGTCTATTCCAAGGAGGCATTTGAGTGTCTCCAAATGTTTGGCAACCCTTGCATTCACTGCATAGGCAAACAGTATGGGAGACCCACTTCCTAATAATGGGAACATTGTTTTCAGGAGGCCCTTCTGTACGTCTATTCAAAGGGGTATAATGGTGCGTCCAAATTTTTGGCAGCTCTTGCATTCACTGCATAGGCAAACAGTATAGGAGTACCAACTTCCTAATAATGTGAACATTGCTTTCAGGAGGTCCTGCTGTACGTCTCTTCAAAGGGGTATAATGGTGCGTCCAAATTTTTGGCAGCTCTTGCATTCACTGCATAGGCAAACAGTATGGGAGAAACACTTCCTAATAATAGGAACATTGTTTTCATGGAGGCTCTCCTGTAAGTCTCTTCAAAGGGTTATTGGGGTGCGTCCCAATTTTTGGGCAGGCCTTGCATTCACTGCATAGGCAAACACTATGGGAGTATAAACTTCCTAATAATGGGACGATTGTTTTCCGGAGGCCCTCCTGTACATCTCTTCAAAGGGTTATTGGGATGCTTCCAAATAACAGTATAGAAGACCCACTGTTTAATAATGGGAACAACAAAGCATAGCCGGCTGATGGCTCTCTAAGAATAGTGAAAGTCAACTGCTGGCCCTTTAAGAATAGTAAAGGCCGCCTGATGGCCCGATAAAAATAGGCATTGTGACTTTCAGAGTTCCTCCTTCATAAATGAAACAGGATGTGTCTGACGTTGTGTCACACACCACATGGCCAGATAAGGTTGTAAAATGTTAAAATGACTTTTCCCAGTGAATGCATTTGTCTTGGTTGAAAGCAATGCTAAAGTTGAAAAACGCATCAAAAACGCTATATGTGAACATAGTCCAAGGTGTGGAGGAGCATTTTTGTTTTTGGTTATTTATTTGCCTTTTATACAAGTCATTGCCCTGGAAAGGATGTTCCTTAACATACTTCCCAGGAAAATACATTTTGGTTTAGTTTTTGTATGTTTTATTGTGAGTCTGTAAAAGTGGCATAAGACTCTGACAACATTGTTCACAGCAGTCACCTGTGAGTCAGAAATGCTTCCAGGTGTCTTCTCCATGCTGTTCCCATGTAATTTGAGCACTGTTCCCATCGATTTCCACATGCCGAAAAAATGCTCATGTTTTCCATAGACTTACATTGGGCTTGTTGCTTGGGCTGATCACCCGAGCATTCCAATTTGCTCGACCCGAGCAATGAGCACCTGAGCATTTTAGTACTCGCCCATCACTAGTATCTAGAACTAAATGTCAATACCATCATTCCAAAATGGAGGAATGGCCTGAGTTCGCCTCACATGCTTTGAAGGTTTTATCGTGCTCGTCAGCCAGCATTCTCTCAGAACGTGTCTTCAGTGCTAGTGTCCTGACAGATAAACACATGTGGTTGTCCCCTGAAAGTGTTGACCACCTAACTTTCATTAAGATGAACAAGTCATGGATCTCCAAGGACTTTGCACCCCAATCGCAGACTGTACAGACTAGGTGATATTGCATTTTTTAGTGTGATGCATTAATGTAACGTAACTGCACTATGTGATATCTTTAGTGTCGCTTCTGTGGCTGCTGCTGCTGATGTTAACACAAATTTGTGGAAATGTGAACAGTCATGGTTGGTCTACATCTGCTGTGTTAGCTGTAGTGGAAAACGTGTCGGTCCCAATTATATTATCACAATCCATTTTTGGATTTGTGGCAGATCTGGTTCCATTGAGTTAAACCTTTTTTTCTTTCAGGCCAGCGGGGGTTAAATGTCAGTTTTTCCTCGCTGGCAAGCTGGTGTAATTGCATTGCTGCTAGGTCAGCTGATGTGGGCAGTGACCACTCCCAACATCCTTTAAAAGGTCACCTGATGCATCAGCTGACTGTCGGTATTAGAGCAATCTGCAGTGATTAAGCTGGAGTAAGGAGCTCTCTGTTTGCAGTGGTGAGTTCGCTTATCTGGTGCCTTTATTCCGCTGTGCAGTGCTTTGCAGCTGAGAAAGCTAAGTGTGGTGTTTTTGTTACATTGTCCATTTGGTATCTGTCTCTTCCCCCTGTGTTTATTACCTGCAGAGGTGAGGCTATTGCTCCTTACACTAGCCAGGGCAGTTATAGGTGACAACTATGGATGAGGTATCCTGTCGGCGGGGGCGTGAAGGACCCCCATAGGACGTTATGGGAGTACAGGGACAGGCTTAGGTTTAAGCTCAGGTGGTGACCATCCCTCATTCCCTATTGTTAGGGCCTTCCTCCCCAAAATTACATCTCCGTTGTGTGTTGTGCCATTAGCTGACCGACCATCTGTTGGGTCATGTCACACCATGACAGTCACGTCGTGAAATATACTATTTCTATTGTTGTGAAAGTTATTCCACTTCAGTGGTGTCAGGCCCTCATTTTTTAAAATGTGAACACTCCAAGTTGGGTGTCCATCTGCTGGATTGGGTGTAGAGAAAGTAGAGAAAGGCCTGTTGGTCCCTATTCTACTATTTCTACTGTGGTGAAATTGATGCCACTTTGGTGGTGTCTGCCAATAATTTTGGAAAATATGAACACTCCTGGTTAGATCTCCTTCATGCGTGTTTCCTGTAGCAGTAGACCTCCGAGACCGTCAGGCCTCCACTTCCTTGTACTCAACTACCCGTGTTAACTATCCTTAAATTTTTCTGACAATGGTAGTCTACAAAACTTTGTACCACCTGAGTGTGGCTCAGCATGAAAGCAGGTAGAGGTGTTGCATGTGGTATCAGGGCTCCCAGCAAAGTGGTCATACTCCGATTTCTCACCCAACTCGTCTTACTGTGACGTTCATTGGAAAGCTGTAAATGCTGTCCCAGACGCCGATACCTCATGCCTGGCTGATTGCTGCAGTTCCATGCTGCAATTTGTACTGTGAGTGAATTGAGGCCACTTTCCTGGTGTCTGTCCCTCATTTGATGTGTTTTGCCAGCATTTGGGGCCGTTCTGAGGTGTTGTGCATGCGTTTGTTTTTGCCTCCCATTGACTATAATGGCGTTCGGTAATATTCAGCGAATATTTGACAAATTAATCGGCGAATATTGCAAATTCGATGAACTTAACCCGAATCGAACATTGAAATATTCGCTCATCTCTACTTAAGACTGGACAACCCCTTTAACTTTTATTAGGAAGGGTATTATATGTTTTTGCTACTGGATCACATGGGATAGGGGTGGATTGTTGCTTGTATTTGTTGTGTATGTTTCAATACTGTATTGTTGCAACCTGCTTGATAGGACAATAGACTCTGACAATTGCCAGAGGTTGAAAGTTCTAAGTAACAAGGGGAAAGAATTGTTGGGAATTGGCTGTAATAGTTATTAGGCAGCCCGTCAGGGCAGCAGGGCTAGGAACAGAACTGCATTTGGTTGTCTTGACAACATTTTGAATTTTCTGTATTAAGAACTGAGCATTAAGGGTTGTCACTTGCTCAGAGAAGACCTGTGGGAGGTTTAATTTGGCTACGTATGACTGGATATCCTCAGGGGTCGGCTGGGTGGTGTTAGGATCCTCCTTTATGTTATAAAGCTAGGAATATATTTAGCCAAAGTATCTGCTATTTCAACAGGGTTTAGAATATGGAAGTTGCTTGTTCCTTCTAGAAACTCAATTCCAGATAAAGCCTCCAGTTTCTTTACCCTCCTAGCCAACACAGCTTCAGCCCTATGTCCCATTGTGTAAAACTTAACTTTAGTTTTTCTTGGGTTATTTTGACTGAAAGAAAGGAGGTTGGAGCGAGGTAGAAATTTGAGGTTTAAAATGTTGTTGGAGAGCTTTAGAGCAGGAGAGACTTTATTGACTTCCTCAAATGTTGGATTTGGTTTATTAAAGTACTTAGTTCTTTTTCCTTATTTTTGTTTGAAACGGTGGCTATTTTGAGAATGTATTCTTTGTGAGCTGACCACACAGTTTCATCTGATACCATACCATTATCATTTTATGTGAAATATTATGAGAATTTTTTGGAGATTTCATCCACAAAATCAGCATTGTAAAGAGACTGTGTTTAAGCTTCATCTGGGGATTCTAATAACTGAAAATTGGTCTTTAAAGGTTAGGCAAATTGGAGCGTGATCAGACCAAGAGATTATACCAATAGATGCATTAACACTTAACTTTTTGCTATCCACCAAAAAGTAGTAAATTCTACTATATGATATTTCCAAAGAGAAGATTGGGGGCACCAATTTGTATCAAAATTTTGTAAGGAGTTTTTCTCACATTTAGGGATGACTCTATCCTTTTCCTCAGTATTCCATCCTCAAACTAATTGTCAGACTGAATGTCTAAACCAAAATTTGGAGACATACAGTACTTCAGATGTTTTGTGTTAGATAACCAGGAGGATTGGTCTTCTTTTCTACTACTGGCTGAGTTTGCGTTAAACAATCGCCGTAGTGAGTCCACTGGTAAGTCAACTTTTTTTGGTGCATAAGGCTCACATCCACAATTCTGTAGCTTCAGTAAAGATGAGCCTACAGGGGTTTCTGGAGAGGAACAATTTTCTTCTTCGCTCTCATTGGAATGGGAAGGGGTTCAGAATAATTTAAAGATCATAGGGGACACATACAAACGTATGGCTGGTAAGAAACAATTGTCCGATCTGGACCTGGGGGTAAATGATTTAGTATGGCTGTTAACCAAAAATATTAAACTGAAAGTTCCTTCTTGGAAATTAGCGCCTAGTTTTATTGGTCCCTATAAGGTGGTTGCCATAATCAACCCTGAAGCTTTTCATCTCAAGCTTCCTCTGATGCTCAAGATCCATAATGTTTTTCACAGGTCTTTGCTCAAAAAATTTGAGTTACCGTCACCTTTACCACCTTCCCCTTTTTATTGTTGATGACAATTTAGAATTTCAGGTAGCAAAAATCATTGATTCCTGTATGGTTCTCCGCTCTATACAGTACCTGGTACATTGGAAGGCTTATGGACCTGAGGAGATGATGTGGGTGCCAACATCTGAGGTTAATGCTGGTAGATTGATACGGTCCTTTCATTAGGCCCTCCTAGAAGGGGGGTACTTTCACAAGTGTGTCACGTCCTCCTTGGAGATTTGGGGTTAGAAGATCATTACATATTGTGAATCGCAGATCTTCCATTTAGCATGTGTGTATGTGTCCCATAATAAATGGATTTGGTTTCCTTTGGTGCTGAAGAGGTTAACAACCCTTTCTATACTAGTCAGAAACATTCTGGTTATAAGCTCTCTGTATAAACCTGGCCAGACCTTCTCTTTCTTACCAGTGAAAGCTTTTCTTCCTAGCTCCTTCTAGTCGCTGCGCTGAATTGGAGATCGTTGTTGCTACTAGAGATTGTTGAGTGCTGTTTTTGGGTGTATGCTTTCCACAATTGTCCTATTCCCATTTGGTTGGTAAATTCTTATCCTTCCCTATATACCTTTCTACCTTTGGTGAGTATTTGTATGTTTATTGCTTTCTGTTATACCTGTCTGTCTTACGTGTTGATACACTAGCATTTCTGTCCTGGGCCTCCTGGGGAAGGGAGGGGACAGCTTAGGGAATAAAAGGAGAACAGTAAGACTGATGGCCCAAACCTCCTCACCTTTAGAGGTACCTTGAGGAGCAGGGATAATTAGGGCCCCAGGCCTAGGGATGGTTCAGGGCCCCTTTCCCTAAGCATGAACAGTCACAGGGTGACAACAGGATAGTGAGAGGGAAGAATTGGAAATTCTGACCTCCTGGGACATAGAAAAGAGATTCTTTACATATTTCTTGCTGCCAATAATGTCTGAAAAGCGTCGTGGAATTAATGGCACGATAAAAATGAGTAAAATAAATAAAATAAAAATAAATATGAGAACATGAGGAAGAGGAGCATAAGTGAGAAATATGTTTGGTAATTTATTGTTACATTTTATGTGTGTTTAAACGGTAATAGACTGCTAACATTGTGCAATCTGATCTTGCATAAATACTTTTTAGAACAACTGAATCTGCTAAAACTAAACATACAGAGACATCGTCAGTGCTCTGACTGTCATTATTGGTAACATTTTGTAATATTCTTTCCCTAGTTGCTTTGTAATCCAAAAAAATCTCATGTCTAATCAGCTAAGTTCCAATGATGGTGGACTATCTGAATATTAGTCCTTTAGTTTTTTTGCCATAAGTCACAATGCATCGTTTTTTGAAAAAAACGGATCCAGTGCTGGATCCGTTTTTTTCTCATAGACTTGTATTAGCGACGGATTGTGACGGATGGGCATACGCTTCATCTGTCCTTCGTCAGAAATTCTTTGTCCGTCGGACAGAGACAACGGACATAGGAACGTTTTTTGTGTACGTCGAAAAGTCGGACAGCGACGGATCCAGCACCGTCTGTCGTTGGCTACAATGGAAGCCTATGGGTTAGGATCCGTCGCTATCTGTCAATAGACGGGATCCAGTGATGGATTCTGTTTTTTAAGGGTATCTGTGGTTTTTCCATTCAGGCACATAAAAAATGTCTCTCTCTCTCTTCCCCCTCCCCCCCACAAGGGACAAAGCTGCTCCAACGGATCCGTCAAAAAAACTGATCCGTCGCATCAGTTTTTTATAGTCTGCACAGGATCGTTTTTTTTTCACACTTTGACGGATTATTATTATTTATTATTATACATTTTTAAAGCGCCATTTATTCCATGGCGCTTTACATGTGAAAAGGGGCAAATATAGACAAGTACAATAAACGTGAGCAATACAAGGCACACACAAGTACAGAAGTAGAGAGGACCCTGCCCACAAGGGCTCACAGTCTACAGGGATGGGTGAGGATACAGTAGGAGAGGGTAGAGCTGGTTGTGCGGTGGTTCAGTAGACTGAGGATCACTGCAGGTTGTAGGCTTGTCGGAAGAGGTGGGTCTTCAGGTTCTTTTTGAAGGTTTCCATGGTAGGCGCGAGTCTGATGTGTTGGGGTAGAGAGTTTCAGAGTATGGAGGAGGCACAGGAGAAGTTTTGTAAGCAGTTGAGGGAAGAAGAGATAAGAGGGGAGTAGAGGAGGAGATCTTGAGAGGATCGAAGGTTGCGTGTGGGTATGTACCGGGAGACCATGTCACTGATGTATGGAGGAGACAGGTTGTGGATGGCTTTGTATGTCATAGTTAGGATTTTGAACTGGAGCCTCTGGACGATAGGAAGCCAATGAAGGGCTTGGCAGAGAGGAGAGGCTGGGGAATAACGG
Source organism: Oophaga sylvatica (assembly GCA_033576555.1). Taxonomy (NCBI): domain Eukaryota; kingdom Metazoa; phylum Chordata; class Amphibia; order Anura; family Dendrobatidae; genus Oophaga; species Oophaga sylvatica. The sequence goes on from JARQOD010000004.1 coordinate 114,214,701, forward strand.
GGAGACAGGTGGATTAGTCGGGCAGCAGAGTGCAGGATGGATTGGAGTGGTGCCAGAGTGCTAGAGGTGAGGCCAGAGAGTAGGAGGTTGCAGTCGTCGAGGCTGGAGATGATGAGAGCATTCACTAGTGTTTTTGTAGTTTCATGGTCAAGGAATGCACGGATCCGGGAAATATTTTTGAGTTTGAGACGGCAGGAGGAGGCAAGGGTTTGGACATGTGGCTTTAAAGAGAGGGCAGAGTCGAGGATCACCCCGAGGCACCAAGCATGCGGGACTGGGGAAAGTGAGCAGCCATTGACATTGATGGATAGGTCTGGTGGGGGGGTAGAGCGAGATGGGGAAAGATGATGAATTCTGTTTTGTCCATGTTCAGTTTTAGAAAGCGAGCAGAGAAGAAAGCGGAAATAGCAGACAGACATTGTGGGATTCTATGAGCTGTCCCAGGGCGACGGTGTAGATGGAGAAGAGTAGGGGTCCTAGAACTGAGCTTTGAGGAACACTGACAGACAGGGGGCGAGGTGAGGAGGTACTGTGGGAGAGGGAGACACTGAATGTTCGGTTTGTTAGATATGATAAGATCCAGGATAGGGCCAAGCCTGTGATGCCAAGAGATGAGAGAATCTGTAGCAGGAGGGAATGGTCCACAGTGTCGAAGGCAGAAGACAGTTCCAGGAGAAGGAGGACAGAGTAGTGTCGCTTGCTCTTGGCGGTTAGTAGGTCGTTGGTGACTTTAGTTAGGGCAGTTTCAGTTGAGTGATGCAGTCGGAAGCCTGATTGTAAGTGGTCAAAGAGGGAGCAGGAGGAGAGGTGGGAGGACAGTTCAAGATGGACATGCTGTTCCAGTAGTTTTGAGGCATAAGGGAGAAGAGATATCAGACGAAAGCTAGACACAGAGGATGGGTCAAGGGAGGTCTTTTTGAGAATGGGTGTGATCGAGGCATGTTTGAAGGATGAGGGGAAGACACCATTTGTAAGTGAGAGGTTGAAGAGGTGTGTTAGAGTAGGGGTGAAGACTGTGGCGAGGCTAGGGATGAGGTGGGATGGGAGCGGCTCAAGCATGCAAGTGGTGAGGTGTGATCTTGATAGGAGGGTGGAGAGCTGATCTTCTGTCATGGTGGAGAAGTTGGTTTTGGAGGAACAGGGCTGAGCAGCTAAGAGGGGCAATGGGGGCTGTGGGCCAAAGCTTTCTCTGATTGGGACTGATTGTAAAAAACTGATGTGTGAAAGAGGTCTAAAGGGGCCTTTACACATAGCGAGATCGCTAGCGATATCGCTCAAGCGTCACCGATATTGTGACGCAACAGCGATCTCGCTAGCGATCTCGCTTCGTGTGGAATGTAGCGGCGACCGGCCCCCCCACTGGCTATAGCTGATCGTGCTCGAATGAGCTGGTCCATTTTTCCATCGTTGGCGTCCCACTGGCCAGCACTAATCGCTGTGTTTGAAGCTTAAAAACGACGAGCGACCTCGTTAGCGACGCAGAGCTCAGCGACGCAGGCGTGGCAAAGCTATGTTACCGGTCACGCCCCCTCTGCCCCTATTGGTGAGTACAGCGCTCCCAATAGTGAAAATTGGACGACTTAGTTATAAAAGACAACGCTGTAGCGCCTCCTTCCATTCTTTGTTTCTGTGCACTGTGGATGGTATTAACTGGTTTGCCTTCTGCGTTCCCGTGTGAGTCGCTATAGCGTTGGATTTCACACCACGGTTGCTTCAGCGTCAGCAGTGACCACCAATCAGTGCTGGGGGGCGTTGAAAGGGAAAAGCTGAAACACGCCCACTGAGGTCGGAATCGGTTACAATAACGTAGTGTGACAAGGACTCAACGACCGGTGAGATCGTTATGCAAATCGCTGATCTGTCTTGTGTCATTGAGGAGGTCGGACTGTTTGAAAGCTAATTAGCGATCATGTAACGACGCACCAGCGATCTTTGCCTGGTTGGATCGTTATCGTGATCGCTGGTGCGTCGCTATGTGTAAAGGCCCCTTTACTCACTTAAGCTTCTTATCAGTTCTCAAGAGTTCATGTTTTCAGTGCAGAGGAAGAAACAAATTACTATATATACTCGTGTATAAGCCGAGATTTTCAGCACCTTTTTTTGTGCTGAAAATGCCCCCTCCGCTTATACACGAGTCATTGGGCAGAAACCAGCGGGGGAGGGGGTGCCGCAGCAGGAGCCGGTGGCTGGGACATCATACACACCCTCCCCGTGCCATCGCTGAATGTCCCTGCAATCCTGCGTTGTACCCGGCTTCCTGCAGCTCTCCTGTGCTGAGCGGTGACGTAATACTGCTCATTAAGGTCATGTAATATGGACGTGACACCACTCCCATAGGCGTGGCGTCCATATTCATGGCCTTAATGAGCGGTATTACATCACCGCTCGGCACAGGAGAGCTGCAGGAAGCCGGGTACAATGCAGGATTGCCAGGACGTTCAGCGATGGCACGGGGAGGGTGAGTATGACGGGGGGAGAACGGAGGATGGGGGAAGCATGGAGGAGGACAATGAGCACGGAACAGGACGGGGGGGAGGATGGAGAGCACAGAGGAGCGCGGAGCAGGACGGGGGGAGGATGGAGGGCACAGAGGAGCACGGAGCAGGACGGGGAGAGGATGGAGAGCACAGAGGAGCATGCAGAAGGACGGGGGGGCACAGGAGGACGGAGCAGGAAGGGGGGAGCACAGTGGAGGACGGAGCAGGAGGGGGGAGCACAGAGCTGGATGGGGGAGCAAGGAGAAGGACGGGGGCAGCACAGAGCAGGACGGCGGTTTATACACCCGGCTTATACACGAGTCAATAAGTTTTCCCAGTTTTTTGTGGCAAAATTAGGGGGGTCGGCTTATACACGGGTTGGCTTATACATGAGTATATACGGTAGAAACTATTAACAAAAAAGAAAAATGTAAGTTTTTTTTACTTTGGGAACCATTTCCCTTGAGACCTCACTAAAAATACTTTAAATGCCTTATGTAGTTTTAAAATGAAATTTAATTGATGCTAAATAGATTAGATTTTTTCTCTGAAAGTTTTAATGAAAGTTATCTAAATTGGATGTTTTTTTACCACTGCAGGCAAATACCATGGGTGAAATGTAACCTCCTGGTGACTTCTGCCGTGCATGTAAAGCAATGTGTTACACATAACCCCCCCCCCATTAATGATGTTCTCATGACAGTCATGGGTCTACTGAAAGCATTAATGAATGCCATGTTTGTACTCCACTGAATCCCAGTCATGATATAAATGTGCAAATCACATTCCCAAAATGTAAACACCAAAATCTAAAAAAGCATATTTGGTATATCTATGTCCAAAACTGTCCAAGCTAATACAATATAACACTTATCCCATGTTGTGAGAGCCAAAAAAATAATTGAAAAAGCAGATTTGCTGGTGTTTGGCTATCACGCCTTCATTAGAAGTTTCATAAAGAATAGAATTTATCCCAAAGTAGTACCAATAAAAGCTACAACTTGTCCCTTAAAAAGCAAGGCTACATACAGTGCTATAGACCAAAAAATAAGGAAAATTGAAAGATAAAGTTCTCAGAATATGACGACTAGGGTTGAGCATTCCGATACCGAAACCCGGTTCCGATACCTGAAATCCAATGTTAATCTATGGGAGCAAAATATCGGAATTAAAAATATTCCGATATTTTGTTCCCAAAATATCGGAATTAAAAATATTCCGATATTTTGTTCCCATAGACTTACATTGGATTTCAGGTATCGGAACGGGTTTCGGTATCGGAATGCTCAACCCTAATGACGACACAAATCAATTATTGTTTAAAGTAGTAAAGCATAAAAAATACTATGAAAATTTGTTATTATTGGATTTTTGAAGCACATTGGCGTGAGCTCGGCACAGCACTTTGGGCACTAAAATGGCATATCCATAAAAAAGTAGCAGTTTTCACTTTGCAACGTTTATCTATTGAGAATTTCTATCTCGTGTGACCACGCCACCCTCCAGGCACTTCCCGTTAGTAATGTGTTGGGTGAGAAGGCCAACTTCAACATCAGAGTGAGAAGAGTTGCGGAAGCAGCTTAGGAACGAGGACTGGCACACTGGCACAGCTACTGACCTCAATGGACGCTTCCTTTAGGTCAGTACTGTGGGCGTCTACTTTTTCCTCCTACCTATGGACACTGCTTTTTCATTATTGGATAGCGTTGTAATGGAATAAAGGAGTTGAATAAAATCAAACGCCCAGTTGACAGATAAATAAAATGAACACATTAGGCACTAGTAATTCTGATGCCCTGTATCCCCACAGCAGAGTGGAAAGAAAAATAAATAAAAATGTTTCTTTCTCTCTCTCTTTCTTTGTCGCCTATCTTTCTCTCGCTCTTCCTTTTTCTTTCTCTTTTCCTATTTCTCCTCTCCATCTCCATTTCCCCCTCTTTCTGCCAATATTGAGACTTGTGCAAGTTTATTTGTTGCAAAGGAAAATTTTTTGTAAATTAGATTTTTAAAATATCCGCTCATTTCTAGTAAATAACTACTGTTCAGCCTTAGGCATTTGTGCTGGTTTATACCCTACTGTGCCTTTAGTCTTTTTTTCCTCTCATTTTTGTCTCTGCTCTTTTGACATTTTCCTTTTGTTATTTACAGTATACATTATTCACGCATTTTCATTATTCATCTCTACGTATCTCTTGCTATTATATTTCCTTGCACATACTGACACTTGATACATATCTTTGATTCTTGTTGCTTTAATGTAGCTTATTTCACACTTCTTCTCATTCTCATACTTATTCCCTTTTCATTCTTATATTCACTTCAGCTGCTTTTCTTTTCAACCCTATATCTCATACCTATAGCTTTTGTGCACATTTTTAACCTTTGATTTAACATCTCTTCCCTGCTCCTGTTTGATGTGCTTTGTGCATTCATTTTCTGCCCCCAGCCTAGTGCTGTTACGTGAACGTGACGCACTCCATGGTCGGCTGCTGAGTGACAGCGCTGAAGCGGCCCTGCTCGAGCTGATCAGTGGCTCAGCCCTATAGTCAGTATATGCTTTCTCTGACACCGGCACACTGAGTATATATAGACTCTGCCCAGCCTCCTCACTGCTTCTTCACCCACTCATAGAGCGCTATATGTTTTTACACAGCTCCGGCATAGTGAAATAATTTGTTATTTTTACAGCATGCTATACTATTGCTTATATGTTTCGTTGCTCTCCTTTATTGTTCTTATAAATATGCTGCTGCCATTACTGTCTTCTGCCTACTGTTCTTTAAGTGCTATACTATTTCCGCATTATTCCACCTCAGTTATGTTATATTTACTTTACTTTCTGACTTTACTATTCATAATTGAGTTCTTTACTTACTTTTCCTCTCTAGTTGTTTAGTTCACTGTCTCCACATTGTATTTCCATTGCTTTTTGCTACATTTTTCTCTACAGCTTAATTTCTTGAAAAGCCGAGGAGAAAGACAATTGAACACCAAGTTTAGAACAAAAAGTCCTCCAAAATCTGGAAACAAACTGGACTCCTCTGTCAGACACAATGTTCTCAGGAATGCCATGTAACCGAACACGTGCTGAAGGAACAAAGGCACCAATTCGGAGGAGGAAGGCAACTTAGGTAATGGCACAAGATGTATCATTTTGGAAAACCTATCACAAATCACCCAGATAACGGTCATTCTCTGAGAAACAGGGAGGTCGGAAATGAAATCCATAGAGATATGGGTCCATGGTCTCTTGGGCACAGGCAATGGCATCAACAAACCACTAGAGCGATAGCAAGGCTTGGAGCGAGAGCAAGTCCCACAGGACTGCACAAATTCCCTGACGTCACAAGACAAAGTAGGCCACCAAAAGACAGACTCACTAAGTCTCTGGTACCAAAAATCCCGGGATGACCAGCCAACGCGGAACAATGAATCTCAGACATCACACTCTTCTTCCACTGGTCTGGGACAAACAATTTCCCAATAGGGCAGCGCTCGGGTTTATCCTCCTGACACCCTTCCAGAGCCAGTCTCAAATTGGGCGAGATGGCGGAAAGAACTACACACTCTTTCAAAATAACAGCAGAATCAAATAACTCAGGAGAGTCTGCAAGGAAACTCCTCGAGAGGGCATCCGCTTTAACATTCTTAGTGCCAGGAAGAAAGGAAACCACAAAATTAAAACGTGTGAAAAACAAGGCCCACCTGGCCTGTCTAGGATTAAGTCGCTTGGCTGATTCCAGATAAACCAGATTCTTATGGTCCGTGAGGACCACCACCTGATGTTTGGCTCCCTCCAGCCAATGTCTCCACTCTTCAAAAGCCCACTTCATGGCCAATAACTCCCGATTACCCACGTCATAATTACGTTCAGTTGGAGAAAATTTTCGAGAGAAAAAGGCACAATGGTTACTTTTAGAGGTCTCTGGATCTCTTTGGGACAAAACGGCACCTGCCCCAATTTAAGAGGCATCAACCTCCACCTGAAATGGCAGGGAAACATCAGGCTGCCGTAGAACAGGAGCAGAAGTGAATCTCTGCTTAAGTTCCTGAAACGCAGAGACTGCCTCAGGAGGCCAATTCACCACATCAGAACCCTTCTTGGTCAAATCAGTCAATGGTTTAACAATAACAGAGAAATTACCAATAAATTTACAATAAAAATTGGCAAAACCCAAGAATCTCTGAAGACCTTTAATGAAGTAGGTTGGACCCAATCACAGATGGCCTGAACCTTGACCGGGTCCATTTCAATAACAGATGGGGACAAAATGAATCCCAGAAATGAGATCCTCTGTACGCCAAAAAGACACTTTGATCCCTTCACATACAGAGCATTCTCTCTCAAAATCTGGAACACAGTCCGAACATGTTTCACATGAGAGTCCCAGTCATTGGAAAAAATCAAGATATCATCCAAATAAACAATCAGAAATTTATCCACAAAATCCCTGAAAATGTCATTCATGAAGGACTGGAAGACGGAAGGAGCATTAGTGAGCCCAAAGGGCATCACTAGGCACTCAAAATGCCCTCTGGGGTATTAAATGCCATCTTCCATTCATCCCCGAGCTTAATGCGAATAAGGTTATACGCCCCCTGAGGTCAAGCTTGGTAAACCAAGTAGCACTTTTCACCCTGGAAAACAGGTCAGAAATCAAGGGTAACGGATATTGATATTTCACAGTGATATTGTTCAAGAGACGATAATCAATACACGGACTTAATGAACCATCCTTTTTGGCCACAAAGAAAAAAACGGCACCCAAGGGTGAAGAGGATGGTCTGATATGACCCTTCTCCAATGACTCCTTGATATAAGACCGCATAGCATCATGTTCAGGTACAGACAAGTTAAAAAGGCGACCTTTAGGGAATTTACTACCAGGCACTAATTCAATAGCGCAGTCATAGCTCCTATGGGGGGCAAGGATGCAGATTTACTTTCGCTAAATACATCCGAAAAATCAGTCAAAAAGTCAGGAACATCCTGAGACTGGGGAGAGGCAGAAAAAACAGGAGTGTCGGCATTAACACATTGGCAGCCCCAACTGGTAATAGACACAGATTTCCAATCCAAAACAGGATTATGAGACTGTAACCAAGGGAAACCTAGTACAATAATGTCATGCAGATTATACAGCACCAGAAATTTGCAACTCTCCTGATGATCTGGTTCAACCCTGATTATCACCTGAGTAGAAAACTGGGGTTTATTCTCGGCCAAAGGGGTAGAATCAATGCCCAGTAGGGGAATAGACTTCCACAGGGGTATCATGGGAAACCCACAACGTTTGTCAAAGTCAAAATCCATCAGGTTTATAGCTGCTCCTGAATCAACAAAAGCCTGAGCAGAAAATGTGGACAGGGAGCAAACAGGGTAACAGTCAACAGAAATTTAGTCTGAACACTACCCAAGACAACTGAGCTGCAAAACGTCTTCCCCGCTTAGGGCAGACTGAAATAGCATGAGAGACGTCACCACAGTAGAAACATAACCCATTGCGCTTTCGAAACTCATGACGCTGTGCCCCAGAAGTCACTCTATCACACTGCATGGGCTCAGAAGCTGGCTCACAAGGCAACACTATCTCATGCATACCTCTGCGCTCACGCAAACGTCTGTCAATTTGAATAGCCAATGACATAGAATCATTGAGACCAGAGGGAGCAGGGAATCCCACCATAACATCCTTTACACTATCTGACAGCCCCTTCCGAAAAAGGGCTGCCAAAGCATCATCATTCCATTTGGTCAGGACTGCCCACTTTCGGAATTTCTGACAGTACAACTCAGCGTCTTCAAGACCCTGATTTAATGCCAACAAGGTTTTTTCAGCTTGATCAGTGACATTAGGTTCATCGTACAATAACCCCAGAGCCAGAAAAAATACATCAATATCATTCAAAACAGGATCCCCAGGTGTCAGGGAAAAAGCCCAATCCTGAGGGTCGCCGCGCAGGAGAGAGATGACAATTTGAACCTGCTGTGCTGCGTTCCCTGAGGACTTAGGCTTTAAGGCAAAAAACAACTTACAGTTATTTTTGAAATTCAGAAATTTAGCACCTACCCCCAAAAACAAATCTGGCATGGGAATCCTAGGTTCCTCAACTGGCAACCTAGCAAGATAGGTAGCAATACTCCGAACCTCAGTGGCAAGCTGATCCACACGGCCAGACAACTGTGCAAGCTCCATTGAGAGAAAAAAAATCCTCCTCAGCACCCAGAGAAAAAGAGGGAAAAAAATGCAACAAACAGGGAAAAAAAAATCTCTGACAACTCTGACAACTTTTTTTTTTTCTTTCCACACTTATTTTCCCTTCTGTGAGTACCATATAATTTTCAGTTTGGGCCGGTGATACTGTTATGTTTTGGTAGCTGAGGAGAATAAGCAAAAACGGCAATACACTAGAGAGGATGGAACCTATTGGATTGCAGTAACCTGAACTAACCACACAACTAGAGGTAGCCGTGGAGCGTTCCTACGTTGATCCTAGACGCCTCGTCACAGCCTGAGAGATAACTACACCTAAAGGCAGAAAGATGAAAGCTATCTGCCCTGGAGCAGATCCCCAAAGAAAATAGGAAGCCCCCAAACATGTAATGGCGGTTAGACAAGAAGAAGCACGGACACAGACAGAAAATAGAATGAGCAAACGCTGAGGCCCAATCTGTCTAGACAGAAAAGTACAGGAAAGGATACTCACTGCAATCCAAAAAAACCCCTAAAAATACCAACTCTTCTGATTGCAAAAACACCTGAGATCACACGATCTTTACCACCTAAATCATTTATCTGGTGTAACAAAACTAAGCCGCAGCCGCTGAAAAAACAGGAAAAAGCAAATGAACAAACAACAGTGGCTCCAGATAAACTGAGAGGAGCACAAGCCCCGGAGGGGACCTGGCTGACCTCCACAGAAGTGCAGGGAACAATGCAAAAAGCAAGCACAAAAAGAAAAGCAGAAAATATCTTATCTGATAGCAGAAGATGCAGGCAAGACTCAGCAAACTTCCAAATGAACCAGGAACCACAATTGAGACAAGAACAATTGATCACCGGCAACCATCATGGGAGGGAACCTCCCTTATATCAGACCAGTCCGTGATCTCAGATTGCCATTCCTCACTGAAAGGTTCAGTACTGTCTGTAACCACCAGAGGGAGCCTCTGCTCAGAAACCATCTCTAGCACATTCATAACAGCCTTCTGAAAAAGGCAACCGTCAAACACGAGACAACTGGAGCAGTTTGCTCTTG
>JARQOD010000004.1:114224537-114349889 GCA_033576555.1 Oophaga sylvatica
AAGGTCCCTTTTATTGGGGGACATTTAAAGCGAGTTGAAGATGAAATGATCTCTAAAAACCCGGGAAAGTTAAAGATGACACATTTCCTTTGTTTTTTGGAAAAAAAAATCTCTTACATTTCTTTCTTTACATTTTAAAATTACAAAAAAAAAAATTTGGGCTAATGAAAAAGTTTGGGCCCCCATGGCCCTTTAAAAACTTCATAGTAACTGGATCCCTGCACAGAAAATTGGCACTTTCTGAAGTTCCTTCTTAGTGTTTTATTACAGTGGCTTATCAAAGTAATTGGGTGACCATTGGCTATTTATTTATTTATTTTATTTCATTACAACCTGTGTTTAAATATTTTTGTAATCCAATTTATGTGATGCATCAGCACTAAATAGTCTAACTTGGTTAAGTGAAGTGAGAACAATATAGGCATAAATTAAAATGTATGGGATTAAATAACTAAAAATTGGAATGTGCATATATATTCATCCCATTTGATATAAAGCCCCTAAAAAATTCTGGTGCAAACAATTACCTTCATAAGTCACATGCTTAGTAGAAGGACAAAGTTGTTGAGAAGTACAAGTCTGGTATGGGTAATAAAAAGATATCCCAATCTCTGATTATTCCATGGAGCATCATCAAGTCCATTATCATCAAATAGAAAGAAAATGGTACCACAACAAACCTGCCAAGGGAAGACAGCCCACCAAAACACTCAGCTCGGGCAAGAAGGGCATTAATCAGAGAGGCAGCACAGAGACCAAAGGTAATGCTGAAGGAACTGCAGAGTTCCCAAGCAGAGACTGGAATATCTGTCCATACGACCACAATAAGCCCTACACTATACAGAGGTGACCTTTAAGGAAGAGTGGGAAGAAAAGCCTTTACTTACTCACAAAAATTGTAAGACTCATTTAGAGTTTGCCAAAACACATGTTGAAGACTCCTCAAATGTATGGAGGAAGTTGATGTGCTCAGATGAGACCCAAAGTGAACTTTGTGGCCCCAAGGTAACCACTATGTCTGGCGTCAATCAACACAGTTAATCAAACCAAGAACACATCCCCACAGTGAAACATGGTAGTGGCAGCATAATGCTGTGTGGATGTTGTTCAGCAGCAGGGACAGGGAAAATGGTTCAAGTTGATGGGAAGAATGGATGTTGCAAAATACAGGGATATTATTGAGCAAAACCGGTTTCGGTCTGTCAGTGATTTAATACTGAGATGAAGGTTCACCTTCCAACAAGACAATGACCCGAAACATACTGCTAAAGCAACACTCGAGTTTCTTAAGGGGAAACATGTAAATGTTTTGTAGTGGCCTAGTAAAAGCCCAGACCTTAATTCAATTGAGAATATCTGCTCAGACATGAAGATTGCTGTTCACCAGAGGAAACCATCTAACATGAAGGAGCTGGAGCAGTTTTGGCTTGAGGAATGGGCAAAAATCCCAGTGGCAAGATGTGGAAAGCTCATACTGTAGATACTTATGCAACGCGACTTGCAGCTGTAATTGCCACAAAAGGAGGCTCTGCAAACTACTGACTTTATTGGGGTAAACAGTTATGCACACTGAAGTTTTCAGTTATTTTGCTCTATTTGTTGTTTGCTTCACAATAAAAGAAAATCAAATGTTCACAGTTGTGCTTTACATGAACTGATGCAAAAACTAAAAAAACAGTGAAATTCCAGGTTGTGAGGTAGCAAGACACAAAATATGTCAAGGGGTGAATACTGTCACAAGTCACTGTATTTATTATTTATTTTACTCATTTATATAGCGCTATTAATTCCACAGCGCTTTACGAACATTATTGGCACTGTCCCCGATGGGACTCACAATCTAAATTGTATGTCTATATGCAAGCTGTAAGCAAACTCATGCAGGATGAAATTATGTAAAAATAAAAAAATGCACTAAGATCACAGAAGTATATGGGGAAAATAGCATATTTTAGTATAACTATTAATTAGTAAAAAATAGGGTGATACGTTAAAATTAATTTCATTAAGTAACCAGTCAGGCAAGTTAGAAAAGGTAATTAGTGGGAAGAGCAATTTTCTTTCCTTGGGAATAGTTTTATTAGCTCTCTATAAAATGAGCAGAGCTATAACTCATAACCTTCAAAAAGTTTTTTGTAAAGTACAGGTAATTGATATGCTAGATTTGATGCCCTCTGCAATTTGGGACACGTTTTCCCATTGTGTATGATTCTACTGAGTTGAAAAGAAACGTATTAGATGCAGTTGATAAACTCAGAAAATAGTTCAGTCTTTTCTTTGTGTTGAACTAAAGGTTGCACCAATTCTGTCATGATGTAAAAGGTAATGTACAGCAAAACTGCTGCAAGGGTAGTGATTTATGAATGTGCCAAGGCCAGGAAGGTACAGATTTATGGCCCGTACTGGATTAATGTAAACACATTTTGTGTAAGGGTCTTGAAGCATTTCACTAAAGCAGCATGATGCCAAAAATGAATGGTCATGTCATGACTGTGACCTGAGATGAACCAAGAGCTATACAGTCATCAGTAGTCTGTGAAGATGGGCGATGGAACACAATAATTATTTAATGCTACTAGGCAGATCACATACGTATATAATGGAGCATCTAAAAGCAGCTCAAAGCTTTTACATTTCATTTATGTAGCACATGAGAAAAATGAGTAAAAGCTGGAGGAAGCAATAAATACCGTATGTAATATGTTTACTGTCAGTCTACTGTTTTTTCTTACTATACCATGTCTTATCGCCACTTTGTTAATAATATATTGCTGGTTTATCCACATAAAAGTGAAAATGAAACAAACTGTTTTTAACATTGCTCCGAAAAAGACAAACATAGCTATACAAGCATGGTGGCACTCATGGAGAGAGGTACATTCTATCTTTGAAAGTCTTAAGTTGAATCTGTATAAAACACAGTACCCGTCAAAAGTTTGACACGCTTATTCATGCAATGGTTTTTCTTGTTCTTATTCAAAGGTGCACATTGTAGATTCAGATTGAAGGTAAAATCACAAAGGAATACATAATGAGGCAAGGAGTAATGAAGCACCAGTACAAATAACCAGACTATATTTTAAACCATAAATTCCTCAAGGAACCCTGCTCTAATGACAGCTTTACACACTCAAATCATTTTCTCTAGCAGCTTCATCAGGTAAGCAACTGGACTGGCTTCCAATGAACAGGTATAAATTTGCCTCATCAAGAGTTGATTTGAGGAATCATCAGGATTTGGAAAATGTTTGCGACCATCAAGTGTTTTTGAAAAGGCAGTGTTGCTACATAGTTTCATACAGTGCTAAGCCCTATTCCACAACTGTTTTAAGACAGATTATTACAAGAACTACTCAATTACTTAAAAAACAATGACATACCATCATTACTTTAAAACGTGAAGGTCAGTCATTTCAGAAAATTGCTCAATCCTTGAAGATATCCTAAATTGTAGTCTTAAAAACCGTCAAACGCCGTAAAAACAATGGCACTCATGAATTGATGAGGATTATGCCAGATAAAAAAGACCAAGAATGACCTCTGCTGCATAGGATAAGTTCAGTATTGTTACCAGTCTCAGAATCCGCAAATTGACAGCAGCTCAGACATATCTCAACATTCACTGTCCACAGGAGACAAGAAAAGCAGGCCTTCATGGTTGACTTGCTGCAAAAAAAAACAATATTGATGACTACAAACAAGAAAAATATTTAGATTTGAGAGTCCTCAGTGGTTGATACCTTTTAATGGCTAACTGAAAAGATGGTAACAAATTGCAAGCTTTCGAGACTACTCAGGTCTCTTCATCAGGCAAAGACTAAAACAAAAACTGAAGAATCACATATTTATACACAAGAGGACACTATGGATCACAATATGTGATTCTTCAGTTTTTGTTTTAGTCTTTGCCTGATGAAGAGACCTGAGTAGTCTCGAAAGCTTGCAATTTGTTACCATCTTTTCAGTTAGCCATTAAAAGGTATCAACCACTGAGGACTCTCAAATCTAAATATTTTTCTATCTACTGGCTAACACGGTACGAAGATATACATCTTTCCTATACAAACAAGAAGAGACTTATGTGACTACGGAGGAGAAGGATGGAGAGCTGCCTCAGATGACATGGCCTCCACAATCTCCTAACCTCAACCTAGTTTCAATGGTTTGGGATGAGTTCGACCTCAAAGTCAAGGCAAAGCAGACAACAAGGACTCAGTATCTCTGTGAACTCCTTTAAGACTTTATGTTAACAGAATATGCTTCTCAGACATCACCTGATGTGGGGAGACTCCATTCTCCAACCAGCTGGACCCCATAATCAGCATACCATACAGAGATTCTTTTTATTTCCAATTGTAACTCCTATTAACTTCTGTCACTGTAGTCATGCTTACAGCACTATTCTGGAAGCTTTGGCAAGCTTTTCACTCCCTGAGGAAAGAGGTCCACAATAAAGAGATCACATCACACTGTCAGTCCTTCCAACTCCTTGAACATGCCAAAATACCATCCTTTTAAAACATACTTATTTTTTCATCCATTATGTTATCATATCAACCTACCAGCATTGGATTATGTTACACCAGACCACTGTGTTGTGGAAGAAAACCGAACAAAATATAGCAGAATACTAATATGACAATAATCAAACTAAAGAGTTGAATAGATATATCATATCAAAAAATACAAAAGATTATAAACATTAATGGAGAAATCCAAAGCCACAAGAGGGATTTATTTAGGAAATTATAAAGTTTATTAAATATAAATAAATTAATCATAAATACAAAAAACAAAGTGCACATGGAGAGGAAAAAACAGCTGAAGGGTTAATGTGCTGTGAGATGTAAGTTCAGCACCTGAGAAAGGAGCATCTCCCAGCTGGTCTATAATTAAGGAGTAGCAAAATCTAATGTTTAGTAGATGCAAACAGCCAGTTAATTAGAATAATGTTATATGGTGTGCATATACAGAATTATCTGCCATAGAATAGATTAAATCATATATGATAGGATATAATATTGGACAGGTATATGCACATTAATGGTCAGTTGCATAAACATGTTGACAAAAAAGCAATTGGAAGCTACATAGAAGTCATAGAGGCAACCACATGAGTACTTATCCGGGTATAATACCTTGAGTCATGAGGATACCGTAGACCGGGAAGCTGGGAGAGCGCACTGGAGCCTCAACGCGCATTTCACCGCCTAGGGCTTCGTCAGGAGGCGTTATGTTGTGGAAGTCTTTGTCCACTAAATCTAACATAATATTAGAATTAGTACAAAATGAGTAAACTATGTTGATAAACTAAATATTCATACAACCGTAGAAAAGACTGTGCTGCATATAATCACTTCTAATAAAACTGTATCCCCAAAACCTAGTTGGCGCCTCATTGATGAGAACAGTATCATGGGTTGAGAAATACTGCAATAGAAGACTTGTGACTGTTGACTCCATCAATATGACATCATGGTTATTACAACAAGTCACCTATTTATCAGACTATGAATGCCACCAATTAAAAGGGAAACCACTATTTTAACTTTCAAAAAATATTTGACAATCCCACAATTCTGTATTATACTCTGGGGTACTGCTTCGTGTTGCCTCTGTATGACATAGTTCTTTTCATAAGCAATATTTATAGGGGATAATGCTTCGCTAAGATGGCATCTGATGCATTATGAATCTATGAGAAAACAAAATCCACATATCCCAGTATGAAGTCAAAAACATATGAAGGTCTAATATAGGCTCATAGATTTCTATTGGTACCATAGTACAATTCCTTACCACATAAATCCACATTATTTTTACATTTTTTAAAAAGCTATCCTGTAGATATATATTATATACAGTACAGAATAAAAGTTTGGACACACCTTCTCATTCAAAGATTTTTCTGTATTTTCATGACTATGAAAATTGTACATTCACACTGAAGGCATCAAAACTATGAATTAACACATGTGGAATTATATACTTAACAAAAAAGTGTGAAACAACTGAAAATATGTCTTATATTCTAGGTTCTTCAAAGTAGCCACCTTTTGGTCTGTACTGTATTAGTCCTAGGACCCCTACTCTTCTCCATCTACACCTTCAGCCTGGGACAGCTCATAGAATCCCACAGTTTGCAGTATCACCTCTACGCCCATGACACGCAGATCTACCTATCTGGACCTGACCTCACCTCCTTACTGACCAAAATCCCACAATGTCTGTTATCTCAGCCTTCTTTTCTGCTCGCTTTCTCAAACTGAACATGGACAAAACAGAATTCATCATCTTTCCCCCATCTCGCTCTACCCCTCCACCAGACCTATCCATCAATGTCAATGGCTGCTCGCTTTCCCCAGTCCCGCATGCTCGGTGTCTTGGGGTGATCCTCGACTCTGCTCTCTCTTTCAAACCACATATCCAAGCCGTCGCCACCTCCTGCCGCCTCAAACTCTAAAATATTTCCCGGATCCGCGCATTCCTCAACCATGAAACCACAAAACCACTAGTGCATGCCCTAATCATCTCCCTCCTCCACTACTGCAACCTCCTACTCTCTGGCCTCCCCTCTAGCACTCTGGCACCACTCCAGTCGATCCTACACTCTGCTGCCCGAATAATCCACCTGTCTCCCCACTATTCCCCAGCCTCCCCCCTATGCCAGGCCCGTCACTGGCTTCCTATTGCCCATAGGCTCCAGTTCAAAACCCTAACCATGACATACAAAGCCATCCACAACCTGTCTCCTCCATATATCAGTGACATGGTCTCCTGGTACCTACCCACGTGCAACCTTCGATCCTCTCAAGATCTCCTTCTATACTCCCCCCTCATCTCTTCTTCCCACAACCGCATACAAGACTTCTCCCGTGCCTCCCCCATACTCTGGAACTCTCTGCCGCAACACATCAGACTCTCACCAACAATGGAAACCTTCAAGAAGAACCTGAAGACCCACCTGTTCCGACAAGCCTACTGCCTGCAATGATCCTCAGTCTACTGAACCACCGCACAACCAGCTCTACCCTCTCCTAGTGTATTCTCACCCATCCCTGTAGACTGTGAGCCCTCGCGGGCAGGGTCCTCTCTCCTTCTGTACTTGTGTGTCCCTTGTCTCGCACATGTTTATTGTACTCGTCTATATTTCCCCTTTTACATGTAAAGTGCCATGGAATAAAAGGCGCTATATAAATGTATAATAATAATAATAATAAAAATATTACACATAAGCTATGAATATAACTTATTTTTGTTATTCCATTTATATACCACAGACTTACAAGAGAAATAACAAATACAGAATTCCTTTAAAATGTATCACTAACGCACCCACACACAGTGTAAATTAGGTTTATTGGCAAAATATGCAAACTTTCTGTTTTTGTCAATGAGTCAATCAAACAAGAACAATTTAAATACCTCAACACAACTAATATAACAAGTAGTCTCTCCAAATCCATCCCAAAATGCCACTCTCACTGACTACTGCAGTCTCAGTATTACGGTTATGTATCCCTTCATAACAATCGTCCTCCTTAGTACTTACTAGAGTACCTTTGGCCATTATAACCTGCTACAAACATGACACATAGCCAGACACCAACCTCTGGCAGTATTCCTAAGGAATCTTATCCCATTCCTCATAGCCAATGGCATCCATCCAGTTCACTAATATTCTTGGGTTTATATACTGCAACTGCCTTTTTCAAGTCCCACCAAAGATTTTTTATGTAGTTCAAGTCAGGTGACTGTGGTAGCCAAGCCAGAACTTCCAAGACTTTTTCTTAAAATGGAATGTTCCTAGAGATACAGTTGGAAGAATAGTTTTCAAGTTCAAAGATAAAATAAAACTGGCTATACTACTTGGACAGAGCAGGAACAGGATGTTACTATTGGCTGCCACAAGATTCCTGAGGAGGCCTTAGGTCAAAAACCCTTGAGTGACTGCAAAAGACTTGTGACAAGATCACTTATGTTTCGATTTTAACAGTAAGGTGCATGCTAAATGCTGAAGGTCCTCATGTTAAACTTTAAGATGCATATCTCTACTGACGCAAAAGAAAAGTTGGCACCAATATGCTTACAGCAAAGAAACCACGCAAGTTTTTTGGAATTCCGTTCTGTGGAATGATGAAGCAAACTGGAACTTTTTGGGTCCATGGTTTAGAGGTATGTCTGAAAGAGGAAGAATGAAAAATAAAAAGGAAAAGATGAGCAGTAACGCTAACATATTATTAGTATTATAGATTTTTATAGCGCCATTTATTCCATGGTGCTTTACATGTGAAGAGGGGCAAATATAGACAAGTACAGTAAACATGAGCAATACAAGGCACACACAAGTACAGAAGGAGAGAGGACCCTGCCGCGAGGGCTCACAGTCTACAGGGATGGGTGAGGATACACTAGGAGAGGGTAGAGCTGGTCGTGCGGTGGTTCAGTAGACTGATGATCACTGCAGGTTGTAGGCTTGTAGGCTTGTAGATTCTTTTAACGCTGCCTACTCAGAAGCACTCTTTGCCCTGGTACACACAGGACAGTGTCCTATGGAAAAAATGAAAATAAAACTAAATCTGAGATGTGCTCACCAGAATAATCAGAGAATGTTCAACAATATATGAAAGGATAGCCTGAGTGGCTTCCTTACCTGTTTGCGTTAGGCTGTGGTGATGATCTGCCCTAGTTGCTGCGCGGGATCTGTCCAGTTAGCTGGGGGATCCTGCAGCACAATGATGGCAAAAAGTTCTCCTTGAGTTTGTGGAGAGGTTCCAAGTGTCTTGAATGATGTTGCCAATAATAAACTGTGCAGGTATAGTGCTGGCCAGTCACTCTTCTACCAGCATATGTTCAAACAAACAGTCGACTTGCAGGTGTGTGACGTCACTGTGCAGTACGGACTCTCTCTGAGAAGCAGAGAGTTCGTTGGCACACCAATTTGTCTCTCCACAACTGCATTTAACTGTGATAACGGCTGGCCTGCCGGTTTATCCAAGCAAATACACAAAAGGTTACCATAAAATCCTTTATTAAATTCTCATGAAGGTTCAGTGGCAACACATCTCTGTTGGTGTCAACGGAACTAAGGATTCGCAGCCAGTCTCCCATAGTGGTATTTGCCAGGCCTGAAACGGCGGGATGACCGACAAGGGCAAATATATTTATCTTAGAATGACTGTTAACAGAGATGTGCTGCCACTCTACCTTCATGAGATTTTAAGTGATATTTTAAATAAAGTGATATTTTCATTTAATACTGGATTTTCTGACAACCTTTTTTTTACTCTTAAGAAACGTGTTGTAATGAAAGGGTTGAATAATTCTGAGACTGCACTAGTCCTTAAAAGTGACATTTTGAGTTGAATTTGGATAAACCACTTGTTAGGGTACTGTTAGATGGCTGAATAAATCGGACTGAGATCGGGACGAGTGCATGGACTAGCGGCGGCTTTCCTGTCTTGAGTGTGACAGCTTCTTGTGCTTCTAGGTAGCTGTCACGCTCAGGTTGGGAGAGCCATCAGCTAGTCTGTGCATTGCATTGCAATCTCAGTCTGATTTATACGGCCATCTGATTACGCCCTTATGTTGAAATATTTTAATTTGTTTTGATTGATTGGGGTATTGCGAACAGGAGACATTTGTAAATTTTGCTAATAAATCTAATTTGAATTTGGGGTTGAATAATAATAATTACAATTACACATCAACATTCAGGCTAGGACTTTTATCCTTAAATTCATCTAGATCTTCACTTATGAGTGTTAGGGTATTTGGCTATAAATGGAAATCAATGTGAATATATAAAGCTGAATTACTCAGCAACAAACAAAAAGGTTTTCCATAGCATGGGTCATCTATATCAGATCGGTTGAGGTCCAGTTTCTTGCCTTCCCATCGATCAGCAGTCAGATTAAAACCATGAACGGAGCAAAACAGTACAGTTCTGTTCACTGTGTAGTGACCATTCTCTGGTTTTGCAGCTCAGCTCCCATTGAAGAGATAGGAACTGTGCTCCAATACCTGGGAATGGCCACAACACAGTGAATAGAGCTATATTGATTGACATCCAGCCACTGCCAGAGGCAGATTACAGCTGATCGTGAGGGTGCCAGGTGTCAGACCCCAGCTAAAGATATCTCATTAATATTGGAAGTCTGGAAGCCCTTTTAGTGTCATGGTTTTAATGACATCATTAACAAAATACAGTTCCTTATACTTCTTGACAAATATAGTAGTAGGAATACAAACCAATCCAAATTTCCTGAACTTATTTAGTTATTAGAATATCTGCCAAGAAATGATAGATCATGCACAAGCCTTATTCAGGTAGGTGCTGTAACGATAAACTTGACCTAGATTAGGATAGTCCCGTGTGTAACCATTGTATTGCTGCCAACCTGAATTTAATATTTCTAATCTCTAAGAAAAATTTACAGTGACTCTGCAGCATGTTGCTGGGCAAAGACATTTCATTAAGGCAAATGATGTTACACTGCTCACTTACGAGGGCAAGGCGATGGCCGTTCTGCATGTTGCGTGCTGCATTGAAGAGTGGTTGCAAAATTATATGACACAAAAAACGTTAGAGGCCTTTCCAATGTCAAGGCAATAAAGATTAATATTTTGGAATTTATATGTTGGCTGCATATTTTAATTCTATATTATTTATACTGTGTGAACAAAACTGCTGTGAGATATCTCCTAATAACTGAATTCAGGTTTGCCATTCAGATCCATTACCGCAGGTGTATAGAATCCAACCCCAAGCCCTGCAGCTTGACTTTGCTAACATTTTTAAAAAGTTGGGTAGTTCCGAAGAGCTCAGCGGATTCGAGGGCGGTGCTGTAATAAAAGGCCAGTGTTATAACAAGTCATACTCAACCATAAATATTTCAATAATATTCATCCATGAATCATAGAATCATAGAATGGTAGAGTTGGAAGGGACCTCCTGTGCCATCTGGTCCAACCCCTGCTCAAAGCAGGATTCTCTAAATCATCCCAGACAGATGTCTGTCCAGCCTCTGAAGACTTCCATTGAAGGAGAACTTACCACCTCTCGTGGCAGCCTGTTTCACTCATTGATCACCCTAACTGTCAAAAAGTTTTTTCTAATATCTAATCTGTGTCTCCTCCCATTTTGTTTCATCCCATTGCTTCTAGTCTTTCCTTGTGCAAATGAGAATAAAGATGATCCTTCTACAATGTGACAGCACTTGAGATATTTGTAGACAGCTATTAAGTCTCCTCTCAGTCTTCTTTTTTGTAAGCTAAACATTCCCAAATCCTGCAACAGTTCCTCATAGGACATGGTTGTCACGCTGTCTAATGATATGAATACAATGTCAGTAAACTATTTATACAGGAACCACACTCTATACAACATATAGTTTAGCAACATCAGAATGTAAGTATAAAATAGATTTACCTGACACAATCTCTGCAGAACTTAGGGTTAATCTTGAGGACTTGATGTGCAGAAACGATATAGTTGAACTCAGGTTTAATCTTGAGGACTTGATGAGCTGTAACAGGAAAGAGGAGGACCGGGGTCTAACCTGACCCTACACTGGGGTCCTAACTAATCCCTTACCTTGGAGGTACTTATAATAGTTCAGAGGTCCAAGTCTCCAGCCTAACCCTGTCTCCTGTCAGACCCTGAACCCTGTAATCAGTCCTAAGAAGGATCCTGATTACCACCAAAGGGATATGGGCTGATCTCAGCTAAATACACAGATTAGACATATAAGACAGACAGGATAGCACTCACTTGCATACACACTCAAACACCGAAGGAACATAAATGGTCTGGGAAATAAACTCTAAGTAAGTTGAGCTTAAAACAGCTAAGGAGCTCTCAACTTAAGTCTATACAGATTCATTCCTATCTGTGGTCTGCATGAAGGATATCACTGGCAACTCCCAAAGCAGACAACCAGGAATTTAAAGGAAACCAATCAACAAATAATCAATTGCAGCCGGAAGAAACTGCACCCAGTCCCAGCACCGAGCACAGACAGAATTAACTCCCTAGCTGCCAAACACAAAGAAACAGCAACTCAGCTGTGAGAAGTCAAAATGTGCAACCGCGACGATCTTCGTGGCAATGCACACATGACAGTACCCCCCTTCTACGAGGGGCCTCCGGACCCTCAGGGCCAGGCCTGCCCGGGTGAGTTCTGTGGAAGGTCCGAACCAAACGATCTGCGTTAACATCAGACGCAGGGACCCACGTCCTCTCCTCCGGACCATACCCCTTCCAATGCACCAAGTACTGAAGGGACCGGCGATTCAGACGAGAGTCAATGATTTTTGATACTTGAAATTCCAAGTTACCATTGACCAACACTGGAGGAGGAGGTAGAGGTGACGGTATGACTGGTGCCACATACCTTTTAAGTAATGACTTGTGGAACACATTATGAATTTTAAACGTAGAAGGAGTTCCAGACGAAATGCCACAGGATTAATTATGGAACTGATCCTGTACGGCCCGATGAATCTGGGACCCAGTTTCCAGGAGGGCACTTTAAGTTTTATATTCCTGGTAGACAACCATACCAGATCGTTCACATTCAGATCTGGACCAGAAACTCTCCTCCTATCAGCCATACGTTTGTAACGGTTCCCCATATTACTCAAATTATTCAATACACCTCGCCACACAGAAGCAAGTGACGACGAGAAACGATCCTCCTCAGGAACCCAGAAGGACCCCCCCCATTGAAAGTACAAAACTGGGGATGAAAACCATATGCCCCAAAAAATGGGGACTTGCCAGTGGACTCGCTCCGCCTGTTGTTAAGAGCGAACTCTGCCAGAGGCAAGAAAGAAGACCAGTCCTCCTGGACAAAACACCGGAGATATGTCTCTAAACTCTGATTCAGACGCTCTGTCTGACCATTGGTCTGTGGATGAAAAGCCGAGGAAAACGATAATTGCATCCCCGACGTAAACAAAATGCCCTCCAAAATTTGGACACAAACTGAGACCCCCTATCTCACACCACATCAGAAGGCAACCCATGAAGTCTCACGATCTCCCTAATGAACACCTGCGCCAGAGTTTTAGCATTAGGGAGTGCCGGAAGAGCAACGAAATGTGTCATCTTACTGAACCTGTCAACAACCACCAGTATGACAGTATTCCCAGACGACGGAGGAAGGTCCGTAATGAAGTCCATAGATAAATGAGTCCATGGACGCTCCGGAAGTTTCAAGGGTAAAAGGGTCCCAGACGGACGGGTATGAGGAGTTTTAGAGCGAGCACAAACCCCACAGGACGCGACAAAAGTTATAACATCTTTATTAGCGTTAGGCCACCAAAATCGGCGGGAAAGGAGATCTAAAGTAGCCTTACTCCCTGGATGTCCTGCTAAAGCAGAATTATGATGTGCCTCAATAACCTTTTGTCTCAACTGATTCGGGACAAACAGTCTCCCTGGAGGTCCTGCAGGGGCGTCCCCCTGAGCCTCTAACACTTCCTCCTCAAGCTCAGAACATACAGCCGACACTACCACCCCTCCTGAAGGATAGGAATCGGGTCGTCCGTTTTCCCGGCCCCTGGGAAACTGCGAGACAAGGCATCAGCCTTTACATTCTTAGACCCCGGACGATAAGTGACGACAAAATTAAACCTGGTAAAAAACAACGACCATCGAGCTTGTCTGGAATTCAGACGCTTAGCGGATTCTAAATACAGCAGGTTCTTGTGATCAGTAATAACGGTGACCGGGTGGACTGCCCCTCCAAAAAGTGACGCCATTCTTCAAAAGCCAATTTAATGGCCAAAAGTTCCCTATTGCCGATATCATAATTCCTTTCGGCGGACGACAATTTCTTAGAAAAGAAAGCGCACGGATGCCATTTACCAGGGGACGGACCCTGGGACAATATAGCACCCACCCCTACGTCAGACGCGTCCACCTCCACAATGAACGGCTGAGATACATCTGGTTGGATGAGAACGGGTGCCGAAGCAAAACATCTTTTTAAAGAGGAAAAGGCTTGGCAAGCTTTGTCCGACCACTTAGAAAAATCCGTCCCTTTTCTCGTCATGTCAGTGAGAGGTTTGACGACAGACGAGAAATTACAAATAAATCTCCGGTAGTAATTAGCAAACCCCAAAAAACGCTGCAGAGCCTTAAGATCCCCTGGCTGATCCCATTCAAGCACTGCTCTCACCTTTTCAGGGTCCATCCGGAAACCAGAGGCTGACACCAAAAAACCCAAAAACTGAAGTTCCTGTACGGCAAAAACACACTTCTCCAGTTTGGCGTATAGTTTATTGTCTCGCAAGATCTGCAACACCTGTCTCACATGCTCCTGGTGAGACACAAGATCTGGCGAGTAAATTAAAATGTCATCCAAATATACGACCACAAACACCCCCACAAGGTGACGAAAAATGTCATTAACAAAATGTTGGAATACTGCTGGAGCAGTAGTCAGACCAAAAGGCATGACCAGGTTTTCATAATGTCCCTCCGGCGTGTTAAACGCCGTTTTCCACTCATCCCCCTCTTTTATCCTAATAAGATTATACGCCCCCTGAGATCCAATTTAGAGAACCATTTGGCGCCAACAATTTGATTGAAGAGATCAGGAATAAGAGGGAGTGGATACGGATCTCGAACAGTAATCCGATTAAGTTCGCGGAAATCCAAGCAAGGGCGTAGGCCTCCATCTTTTTTCTTCACAAAGAAGAACCCGCGGCCACAGGGGAAGATGAAGGTCTAATATGCCCTTTGGCCAGACTTTCAGAAATATAATCTTTCATAGCCTGTCTTTCAGGACCAGAAAGATTATACAACCTAGCTTTAGGCAACTTAGCATCAGGAAGTAGATATAATAGAGCAGTCATACACGCGATGATGAGGCAACTCCCGACACCCCTCCTCAGAGAAAACATCCCCAAAATCCTCCAAAAAAGGAGGCAATGTACTAGGCACGACCGCACTGATGACTGTGTTCATGCAGTTGCTTTTGCAAAACTCACCCCATTGGCTTATCTCTCTGGACTGCCAATTAATCACAGGGTTATGTTTAACCAGCCAAGGAAGTCCCAACACAATGGGAGTAGGTAGACCCTCCAACACATAACAAGATAATTGTTCCCTATGTATTGCCCCTACCCGAAGGTCAATGTTATGAACCTCATGAACAAAGCTACCTTGGCCGAGAGGCCTGGCGTCAATGGAGAAAATAGGGATCGGTTTGACCAATACTCTCAGATGCATACCTTGAGCCTGAGCAAACTGAGCGTCAACCAGATTAGCCCCAGAACCACTATCCAGAAGAACAGACAATCTCTTCACTCTAGTACCAACCACCACCTCCACTGGTACAAGGAACTGAGAAGAACCGGCGGATGAAATACATACTCCCAGGTTGTCGTCCACCACACAACCTGGGATTAGCAGTTTTCCAGCGACTTTTTACTTAAGACACGGGATGGACATTCTCCAACAAAATGTCCCTCTTTCCCGCAGAAAAAACACCTTCTAGTCCTGCGGCGTGCCGCCAATCCCTACTACGAAAACATGTCCCTCCCAACTGCATAGGCTCATCCGAACAGACAAGGGGAACCTCAACATAAGGGACTTTAGTAGTAGGTGGAGAAACAACAGGGAGTGGAGTTACCTCACCGCTCTCACGAAGCCGTCTATCAGTACGGATAGCTAGGGCCATAGCAGCCTCCAGAGAAGGAGGAGACTCATACTGAGCCAAAACGTCTTTTAATTTGTCAGAAAGCCCATGACAAAACTGGCTCCTAAGAGCTGGGTCATTCCACTGAGTATCCGTGGCCCATCTACGAAACTCAGAAGCAAATTCCTCCGCCGGACGATCTCCCTGCTGTAACTTACGTAATTTGGTCTCAGCAAGAGAGACCCGATCTGGGTCATCATATACCAATCCCAGAGCAGTAAAAAATTGATCTACAGACTGTAGAGCCGGGGATCCCGGAGGAAGGGAAAATGCCCAGGATTGAGGGTCCCCTTGAAGAAGTGAGATAACAATTCCCACTCTCTGCTCATCACTCCCTGATGATCACGGCCGAAGCCGAAAATACAATTTACATGCCTCCGGAAGGTAAAAAATTTGTCTCGCCCACCAGTGAACCTATCTGGAGGAGCTACTTTAGGTTCAACTCTGGATTGCTCCAGGGGAGACAAAACTTTGGACTTAATGTCCGTCAGCTCCATGGATAATCCCTGCAACTGCAGAGCCAGCTGAGCTACTGGATCCATGGTAACTAGAGATAATTTTTTATGGCCAGTGAAAATGTCACGCTGTCTAATGATATGAATACAATGTCAGTAAACTATTTATACAGGAACCACACTCTATACAACATATAGTTTAGCAACATCAGAATGTAAGTATAAAATAGATTTACCTGACACAATCTCTGCAGAACTTAGGGTTAATCTTGATGACTTGATGTGCAGAAACGATATAGTTGAACTCAGGGTTAATCTTGAGGACTTGATGAGCTGTAACAGGAAAGAGGAGGACCGGGGTCTAACCTGACCCTACACTGGGGTCCTAACTAATCCCTTACCTTGGAGGTACTGATAATGATTCAGAGGTCCAAGTCTCCAGCTTAACCCTGTCTCCTGTCAGACCCTGAACCCTGTAATCAGTCCTAAGAAGGATCCTGATTACCACCAAAGGGATATGGGCTGATCTCAGCTAAATACACAGATTAGACATATAAGACAGACAGGATAGCACTCACTTGCATACACACTCAAACACCGAAGGAACATAAATGGTCTGGGAAATAAACTCTAAGTAAGTTGAGCTTAAAACAGCTAAGGAGCTCTCAACTTAAGTCTATACAGATTCATTCCTATCTGTGGTCTGCATGAAGGATATCACTGGCAACTCCCAAAGCAGACAACCAGGAATTTAAAGGAAACCAATCAACAAATAATCAATTGCAGCCGGAAGAAACTGCACCCAGTCCCAGCACCGAGCACAGACAGAATTAACTCCCTAGCTGCCAAACACAAAGAAACAGCAACTCAGCTGTGAGAAGTCAAAATGTGCAACCGCGACGATCTTCGTGGCAATGCACACATGACAATGGTTTGCAGACCGGTCACCATTCTGGTGGCTCTCCTTTGAACTTGCTCCAGTTTGTTGATATCTTTTTTAAAATGTGGTGCCCAAAACTGGACACAGTATTCCAGATGAGGTCTGACCAAAGAGGAGTAGAGGGCAATAATGACTAGAGTTGAGCGATACTTTCCGATATCCAAAAGTATCGGAATCGAAATGGTATCGCCGATACCCCAAAAATATCGGCGATACCGATATCGATACCGGAAATCCAATGTAAGTCTATGGGAACAAAATATCGGAATTAAAAAAAGCCCATTCTTGCCTTGTTGGTTAATTGTACATGAAGGAAATCAACAAAGAGTAATGTAGAATGTATTGGGGAGGTTGAGGAGACATTAAAGGCATAGATGTTTAACCCAATCAAATGGAATAGCATTAATAATTTTTTTTTTAAAGATGTTCGGATTGACGAAGAAATTGACAATGTTGTTAACGTTTTTTCTATTTTGGCAAATATGTATGTTTCACAACTTCCATGCTCTTCACCTTTTTAACTTTTGACACACTTTCTCCTTCATAATCTTCAGCAGCATCATCTTTTTCATCAAATTATTCTTCATCTTCACCTTCTTTATCTTCTTCTTAAACTTCTTGCTATTCATCTTTTTGTTAACATTACTCATATTGTTCTTATTCAACTATTATTCTTCTTCATATTCTACTTCATCTTCATCTTCTTCATCATATTCTTATTTTGGACAGAGATTCCTGTACTTGTAATCTGTAAAAGTATGAAATTTTAATCCTTGCGTTCTTGCTGTCACAAAAGTTTTAAATTACAACAGTATTTGTCCATGTTGAGTTTAGCCTGCAGCAGCAGTCATTTTCCAGGGGCATGTCTGGTTGCGCAAGGCTTTATCCGGCAACACTACCTTCCTTGTGTCACGGGTAGGGTAGCGTGTGTCTATTATATGACTCTCTCTAAAATGTGACGTTACGCAGCCTTATTCTGCCCTAGGGACGCCAAAAATACGACAGCAGTAATCATTTACTGTATAAAACTCCACCTATGAGCAACAAAACAAGCACGTTCCCTCTTCTGTTTCCTGCGCTGACATGTGAGGAGGGAGTTTGGAGATGCTCCTGAATTCCTCCCAGGTATCCAAGCATATCGGGCCCATAGGAGAGCAGTAAAATCACCCCCGGGAACACTGACACCTTTTACATTCGTGGGGACATAATTTATGGAGCGCTACTTGCTACGGAGTTCACAACAGACCCCGAATGGTTTACCTATCCAACTGAAGCAGAAGGACAAGATGGCGCATGGAGGAGACAAAGAGGAAAGAGGCGCGATGCTGAGCGCTGCCATAGACATGCAGCAAGAGCTATTATCAGAAGCACCATGTGACCTGAGAGTTCCTCAGGAATTTGATTTGCAGAAAATGGCTGAAGAGAGGTCAAAGCCCTTCTCTTACCAGACATTCAGAAGCTGCTGGAGTCGGCATTGCAATCGTCATTGTCTTCCATACAAAAGTCTGTACACCTGAATACCATTGCAATTACCAAGCTGCAACAGGATGTGGCGCTGCTACAACAGGAGAAGCAACTTGGCCAAGACAGAGAACAGAACCTTCAGCAGAAGTTACAAAATTTGATAGACAAAACAGAGGACTTGGAAAATCGCTCGAGACAAAGCAATTTACGTCTCGTCAGACTGCCTGAATCGTTTAAATCAGCAGACTTACAATCCATCTGTGAGAATGATCTACCGAAAATATTGTGACTTAACTACTACTGTCGTGTGTAACGTGCACATCGTGTGGGACCGCCGCAAAACAACAACAGGCGAGGGGAGGCATCGAAACCAACGATGTACAGACCACGGCAAGTAATAATTAAGCTGTTACATTATAACGACAAAGTTTCATTGTTACGGCCATTCAGAGAAGTGAGGCGCCCAGTGCTACTCCATGGCTATGAGATTCTGCTCTTTGATGACTTCTCAGTATCGGTGTCCAAGAAGAGGAGGGCGTTCAGTTTAATTTGCACAACGTTGTTTGAGCAAGATGTTCGCTTTCAACTACTGTTCCCAGCGCGTTAGCGGTTCCAAAGATCTGACGGGACATATGTCATTAATGACACACCAGAACAAGCCGAAGCAGCCTTGGAACGAAATCAACAAAGTGATAGGGAAGTACAGCGACGCAGTTCCAGGTTCTCCCCACGCAGACGACGACAAGATGGCAGTTCATGAAGGAGATCAGGAAAGATGAAAGAGATTCTCTCCACGTTAAATGACATATGAGATATATTTGCTGTTTGAGCCGTTTCTATTGGAGTTCCTTCATACCTATGCTAAAGCATGATAGTTTTGCTGCAATTTTAGATGGTTAAATTAGTTAATTGATATTAGATGTTGAAGATCTCTCATGAGAGTGGGTGTCTTGATAAACGTGGGACAAATGAGTTAAACATTACATATGGAGGGACAATAAGTGAAGCAGGCTATTGGGGTTTCATGCTTTGGACACATGGGGGGGTACACTCAATAGCCTGGGAGGATGGGGGTAATCTCCTCACAGGTTAGAAAAAAGGAAGTCACATAAACACAGGTAGTGGTGGAGAGACTACGACCGCTTACAGCGGTTTATTGGTAAACAAGAGTTACTAGAAAAGGGTAGCAAGGGACCTCTCTCCAATAATTAATCCTGGAATTGTCAATATATCTTGATTAGGTATTTGATATTGTGGCGCTGCTTCCTCCTTTCCTCGCAGGTTGGTGCCAACGACGGCCATAAGAGGGTACACCGTCTCCTCCAGCACACTCTTAATTTTTCTGCCGCCCATTCAACATGAAGATCATCTCCTGGAATGTCAAAGGCTTGCGTGCGCCGGAGAAGCGCACAAAGATTCTGAGGTACCTCCGCCGGTGGAAGCCGTACATAGCACATTTTTTTTTTTGAAAATCTAAATAAAAAGGAACTTTCAAAAAAAAAAAAGAAAAAAAAAACCTCTTCAACAATCTACAAGACAAACAAGCATGATGGGTGACGCTGCCTTTATTGAGGTACAGTATTAGATCGACATTGTCCATGAGTAACTATGCACTGTGATAGCTATATAGCATTATTAATTTAAATCTGTTGTGGTTGTTTCATCAGCACTTGCAGGTCTAACTACCTATTGTTTGTATGCATGATGCACTTTCTTGGTGTAATTATTTATTATTGCGCATTATTACCAGGTTTACATGATGGCCATTTCATATATGGTGTGTGACGTTACAGTTGTCCTCACTCTGTGTATTTTATTATGTCTGTCATTAATAAAACTCGTGAGGATGATGATGATGATGATGTTTATGATTCGTACATCCATTGACTGCATTATCTTACAGGTACAGATAACGTTCCTTAAGAAGCATTAATTGATAATTATGAAATGTATTTTTATGCATTAATTTAAAAAAGTAAACACTATGTTTTATTTTTTGTTACCATTTCTACTAGCCATGTGCAGATATGCGCTGTGATGACAAATTAATATTTGTCCATATTTCTTATAAAAATTTTTCATTTTAGCCCTTGAAAACTTAAATCTTTCCTGTTTTAAGCATAACAATCAGGGTGACGGCTCTTCCCTATTTGGAGCATGTTCGACATGGGTTTTTCTGTGCATGTGTAGGGAACAGGAGACTTCTTGCCGCTGTGGTACACCAAGGGGATCTTGCTGGATGTGAGATATATTTCTTCTAGCAGACTGAAGTTTGCTCCGGATTTTCCATGATCACAAGGACCTGTGATAAGGTCATAGTCACGTGATCTGGTCATCTGATGTGTACCTCACCTGAGGGTGTGTAGTAGGCCTATAAAACAAGGAGCTGTTGTAGTTGGTGTGTGGAAGGAAGGATTTTGGCTGGAGTCAGCCTGGAAGATTGTTTTGTTACTGTGTGCCAGTGTGCACCAGGAAGCGAGTACCAGACCACCCGGAATGGGACCTGGCGGTCTCTGCTGACCTGCAGCCGCTTAGTTAAGCCCATCCCAAGCAAGGGTGAGTCTGGCACCAGTGGTTCTCCAAACTGTGGTGATTTATGTTCTGTTTTTATTTTGTTATCTGGACTTTTTCTTGAACTCATGATTAAAACCACTGAAATTTGAAGTAAAAGGCGGTGTGTTTGCCTCCTTACTGTGGCCCAGCCCTGCCTACCAGAGCGGATCCCTACAATTGGTGGCTTCAATGCGGGCAACGCAGTGAGGTCAGGCTGTTTTTTCCTGCATGACAGTACAGTCATGGCCAAAAGTTTTGAGAATGACACAAATATTAATTTTTTACAAAGTCTACTGCTTCACTTTTTCTAATTGCAATTTGCATATACTCCAGAATGTTATAAAGAGTGATCAGCTTAACAGCAATTACTTGCAAAGTCAATATTTGGCTAGAAAATGAACTTTTCTCCCCCAAAACACATTTCAACATCATAGCAGCCCTGCCTTAAAAGGACCAGCTAACCTCTTTTCAGTGATTGCTCCATTAACACAGGTGTGGGTGTTGATGAGGACATGGCTGGAGATCAATCTGTCATGATTAAGTAAGAATGAGACCACTGGACACTTTAAAAGGAGGTTGGTGCTTGGCATCATTGTTTCTCTTCTGTTAACCATGGTTATCTCTAAAGAAACATGTGCAGTCATCATTGCAATGCACAAAAATGGCCTAACAGGGAAGAGTATCGCAGCTAGAAAGATTGCACCTCAGTCAACAATCTATCGCATCATCAAGAACTTCAAGGAGAGAGGTTTCATTGTTGCCAAAAAGGCTCCAGGGCGCCCAAGAAAGACCAGCAAGCGCCAGGACCATCTCTTAAAAGTGTTTCAGCTGTGGGATCGGGCTACCAGCAGTGCAGAGCTTGCTCAGGAATGGCAGCAGGCAGGTGTGAGTGCATCTGCACGCACTGTGAGGCAGAGACTCTTGGAGCAAGGCCTGGTCTCAAGGAGGGCAGCAAAGAAGCCACTTCTCTCCAGAAAAAACATCATGGACAAACTGATATTCTGCAAAAGGTACAGGCAGTGGACTGCTGAGGACTGGGGTAAAGTTATTTTCTCTGATGAATCCCTTTTCGATTGTTTGGGACATCAGGAAAACACCTCATTCGGAGAAGACAAGGTGAGCGCTACCACCAGTCTTGTCTCATGCCAACTGTTAAGCATCCTGAAACCATTCATGTGTGGGGTTGCTTCTCAGCCAAGGGAATCGGCTCTCTCACAGTCTTGCTTAAAAACACAGCCATGAATAAAGAATGGTACCAGAATGTCCTCCAAGAGCAACTTCTCCCAACCCTCCAAGAGCAATTTGGCGATCAACAATGCCTTTTCCAGCATGATGGAGCACCTTGCCATAAAGCAAAGGTGATAACTAAATGGCTCACTGAACAAAACATAGAGATTTTGGGTCCATGGCCTGGAAACTCCCAGATCTTATCCCATTGAGAACTTGTGGTCAATCATCAAGAGACGGGTGGACAAACAAAAACCTAAAAAATTTGACAAAATGAAAGCATTGATTGTGCAAGAATGGACTGCTATCAGTCAGGATTTGGTCCAGAAGTTGATTGAGAGCATGCCAGGGAGAATTGCAGAAGTCCTGAAGAAGAAGGGTCAACACTGCAAATTTTGACTTGCTGCATTAACTCATTCTAACTGTCAATATAAGCTTTTGTTACTCATATGTTTGCAATTATATTTCTGTCTGTGATAAAAACATCTGTCAAACACACACATAAAAACCAGAGGGCAGCAGATCATGTGAAAATATAATATTTGTGTCATTCTCAAAACTTTTGGCCATGACTGTAAATGTCCTAGGTAAAGAAAGTGACGCAAAACCCGGTGGATAACTGTCCCAAGATGGAGAACACAGTAAAAATGCTGGAGGAGGCCATGCGGCAGCAACAGCAGGCTATGCAGCAGCAGCAGCAGGCTATACAGCAGCAGGCTATGGAGCAGCAGCAGATATTTAATCAACAGCAACAGGAAACCAATAGTCTAGTGATGCAGCACATCACAGCGCCGCAGACAGCAGGAGCTGCCCGGGGATGGGAAAGCGGTGCGTACAGTGATCCGAAAGATGGAGCAATCAGATGACGTCGAGGTGTACCTGGAGATGTTGGAAGGCGTGGCTAAAAGGGAGAGACTGCCCCAGTACCAGTGGGCTGAGATCGTGGCTCCGTTTTTTTAATTCAGGACCCGCAAAAGCCTCTAGGGACCTACCCCCGAGCAACAGGAGGACTATGAGAGCGTCAAGGGTGAGATACTTGCACGTCTTGGGGTAAATGTTTTGGTCCGGGCGCAGCGGGTACACCAGTGGAACTTTTCCCCTTCTGAGCCAGCTCGGTCACAGTATTATGACTTGATACACCTGATAGAAAGTGGTTGCAGCCGGAGGTGTTGTCACCCCGTGCTATGCTGGATCGTATAGTGACTGATAAATTCTTGAGAAATTTGCCACACACCCTTCAAACATGGCTTGGACAGGCAGCCCCTACTGATGGTCTCCAAATGGTAGACCTCATTGAAAGATATGGGGCTACCAAGGAGATACAGGGAGAGACTACCCGGAAGGTACCAAGTAAATTCCACAAACCTTCACCCACAGCTCGGTGAGCAGAGACTCGGAGGGCCGCCCAGGACGGGTCGGGGAATGAAATGGGCCCCATAATCTGTTGACGGTGCCAACAACCAGGACATGTGAGAGCTGTTTGCCCCCACCTGACAGAGCCCATGGACAACAACTTTGGCTACTATCAGTCTCACTATGCAGAACACATGTGTGCAGTGGTCAAAGCAGAGGGACCCAATATGAACCATTTGTGTAAAGTGCAGGTGGAGGGTAACCCTGCTGTGGCTCTAGTGGACTCAGGGAGTCTCGTGAGTGACCCTAATACGAGCCAGCCACGTCAAAATCAGCGAGTATACTGCTGGGAAAATGGGTGTGTTGTGTATACATGGTGACTTCAAACATTATCCTACCACCCTGGTGATGATAAACACGCCAGCGGGGAGGAGGTGACACGAGGTGGGGGTGGTGGTTAATTAGCATTAATAATGGGGAGAGATTTTCCGTTATTTTATGTGCTTTGGCCTGTAATTACCCCTCCCACAGAACAGTCGTCGGCACCAGTGGCAAACAGGTTGCATTCTCCAGAAATCGGGCATGAACCTGGTGGCCCAGAGGAAGATGTACTGTCGGTAGGAGTACCTTAGCCTTCGGTGGAGGAGGAAAACCCCTCTCCTATAGAAGTGTTAGGTGGGGAGATGGAAGATTTGCCACCGGGACCAGAATTGTCATACTTAAATGTGGCAGGTGACAATTTTGGTACGGCGCAACTACGGGACCCTACGTTGACTCGAGCCAGGGAAAATGTACTGGTTGTCAATGGGGAACCCCAACACCCCAGGACAGCTAAAGTATTTACCCGATTTGAGCTGAACCAAGATTTGCTGTATGGGGTTTAAAAAATACATGGGAAATTGTCGAGCAATTGCTGGTACCGCAGTCATATCAGAGGTCGGTAATGGACTTAGCGCATGCGCATGTACTAGGGGGACATTTGGAACCAAAGAAAACCCTAGACAGAATTCTACAACGGTTTTACTGGCTATGGGTCTATGAATAAGTTAAACGGTATTGTTACTCTTGTCCCGTGTGCTAGGTAACCAGTCCGCAGCCTCATTTTCAGAGTCCCTTGGTGCCATTACAAATTATAGAGGTACCGTTTGAGAGAATAGCCAATGGATCTGGTGTGGACGGTTAATAAATCAGCAAGGGGTCATCAACACATCCTCGTAGTTCTAGATTACGCTACCAGGTATCCTGAGGCTATTCCCTGCGACACACCTCGTCAAAACTGATCGCAAAATAACTCATGGGTATGTTCTCTCGGGTGGGAATCCCTCAAGAAATCTTAACAGATCAGGGGACCCCCTTTATGTCAAAAATCATGAAGGAACTCTGCCACGTGTTAAACAGTTGCGCACATCGGTCTATCATCCCCAAACAGACGGTTTAGTAGAAAGGTTCAATAAAACCCTGAAGAATATGTTGAAAAAAAAAGTCTCTAAAGATGCTAAGGACTGGGATCTCTTGTTGCCATACCTGATGTTTGCAGTGCGGGAGGTGCCCCAGGCATCTACGGGGTTCTCGCCCTTTGAACTATTATATGGCAGACATCCCCGTGGCTTACTCGATATAGCTAAAGAGGCCTGGGAAAACCATACAACTTCCCACAAAAGTGTGATAGAACATGTGGCCAAAATGCAAGAGGGAATGGAGACAGTCCTACCATTAGTCCGAGAACATATGGAATCAGCACAAAGGTCACAGAGGCAGTCTATAACCGGAGGCACGGGTAAGGTCCTTTAACCCTGGGGATCGGGTGTTGGTACTTGTGCCTACAGTGGATAGTAAGTTCCTTTCAAGGTGGCAGGGACATTATAGAGAAGGTGGGACCAGTAAACTATAAAATACACCAACCAGGGCGGAGAAAGCCAGAACACGTATACCATGTGAATCTGCTCAAACCATGGAAAGACAGAGACCCGCTTGGTCAGGATTGTCCACGGCCTGCATTTCCAGTACAGATGGCTTCCTTGCCTCAGGAGAAGGCAAGAGAAGTCCTCTCCGCCGTCAAAATATCAGACACTTTGTCGCACAGACAAGTTCAGGAAGTCAGAGAGTTTGTTAGCCGAAATACAGATGTTTTTTTTGAACTTCCTGGTCGTACCTCCCTAATACAACATGACATTGTCACTGAGCCGCAGGGCAAAGTACGATTAAAGCCATATCGGGTGCCTGAGGCCCGGCGACAAGCCATCTTGGAAGAGGTCAAGAAGATGCTGCAGTTAGGGGTCATTGAAGAGTCCCAGAGTGAGTGGGCCAGCCCAATAGTCCTAATACCAAAGCCAGATGGGACACTAAGGTTCTGTAATGACTTCAGAAAACTGAATGAAATTTCTAACTTTGACGCCTACCCCATGCCCCGGGTCGATGAGTTAATAGAGCGGTTTGGGCAGGCACGTTATTTTTCACTCATTGACCTCACAAAAGGGTATTGGCAGGTGCCACTAACAAAAGCAGCGAGAGAGAAAACGGCTTTTTTAACACCCGAGGGACTGTTCCAGTATATAGTCCTACCCTTCGGGTTGCATGGCGCTCCAGCGACATTCCAGAGGTTAATGGACGTTGTTCTTCGTCCTCATCGCCGATATGCCGCGACCAATCTGGACGATATTGTGGTGTACAGTACAGACTGGGAAAGTCACTTAGCCAAGGTACAGGCGGTGATAGATTCGCTGAGACAAGCAGAGCTAACTGCCAACCCAAAGAAGTGTTCCATAGGGTTGGAGGAAGATCGCTACCTGGGGTATGTGATTGTGAGAGGAGTTATCAAAGGCCAAATAAACAAAGTGGAGGCAATCCAAAACTGGCCCCGCCCCCTCACCACTAAACAAGTGAAAGGGTTTTTGGGGTTAGTGTGATACTACCGTTTAAAAATGGTATACTGCCTAAAAGGCAGGAATTTAGTAATGGTGCGATGGAATGATCAGCTTGAAGAAGCGTTTGTAAAACTAAAAGGGGCACTGTGTGTGTGTCACAATTTTTGATCACACCCGACTTCAAAAGAGAATTCATTGTCCAGACTGATGCGTCAGAGGTAGGTGTGGGGGCCGTTTTGTCTCAGGAGGTTAACGGGGAGAAGCATCACATTACTTTCCAGAGTCGAAAGCTAACTCCAGCTGAAACCAGATACAGCATTGTAGAGAGAGAGAGTGCCTGTCGATCAAGTGGGCACTGGAGTCGTTGCGCTACTATCTGTCGGGGATAACATTTTGGTTTTTAACTGATCATTCCCCTCAGACTGGCAGTGTTGTATCCCAGGGAGTAGAGTTCAGGTGGTAGATAGATGAACATAACAGGAGAAATTGATAACGTTGCCAACCAGTTATTTAATCGGAAAACGGACAGGCAAATTCTGGCGAGATCCATGCCTTGTTCATTTTCAGAAAAGTAAGCCGGTCTACATTATCGGAGGATAGTCGCATGCGACGGTCTGTTAGTACACCACCTGCAGCACTAAAGACACGCTCCGATAATACACTGGCAGCAGGGCAAGCCAGCACCTCCAATGCATACTGGCTAAGCTCTGGCCATGTATCCAGCTTAGAGACCCAAAACTTGAAAGGGGAAGAGCCATCTGGGAGTACACTGAGAGGGCAAGACAAGTAGTCTGTCACCATCTTATGGAAACGTTGCCTCCTTGTGACTGGAGGCGTCTCGGATGGTGTAGACATTGGTGGTGCTGACACAAAACTTCACCACATTTGGAACATACTGGTCTTGCCCCCCTGTGTAGAGGCGCTGCTTGTACTCCCTCTTGTTGCAGAGCTGTCTCCATTGCCTCCACGCACAGAGCTGCTTTGTAAAGCAGTAGCAGCAGCGTTCTCGGCTGGAATGGAGAACATTTTGGATTGCACCAGTGTGTCTTTGTACTCCCGCATTTTACGCTCCCGGTTCAACGGTGTGATGAGGCTTTGTAAGTTGTCCCGGTAGCGAGGGTCTAGGAGGGTGTACACCCAATAATCAGACATGGTGAGAATGCGGGCGATGTGGCGGTCGTTTCTCGGCACTGCAGCATGAAATCAACCATGTGCTGCAGACTCCCAACTGGCCAAGAAACGCTGTCCTCTGTAAGAGGCGTCATCTGTACCTGCTCTGCATCACCCCACCCTCGCTCTACATACTGACTAGAGCGTTGTGTACCTCCCTCTGTAGCGATTTCTTCCTCCTCCATTGACTCCTCCTCATCCTCCTCACAAAGTGAGCCCTGCAAAGCCCTTTGGGAGGAACCACGTTGCGCTGACTGTCCAAAAGGTGATGGAATTTGTGTCTCCTCATCCTCCACCTCTTCCAAAACCTCATCCCTTAGTGCTTGCAGTGTTTTTTGAAGCAGGCAGATAAGGGGGACAGTCAGGCTGACTAGTGCATCATCTGCACTCGCCATCCGCGTTGACTCATCAAACGCACGCAAAACGTGGCAGATGTCCTTCATAGAGGCCCACTCAGTAGTGGTGAAGTGTGAACGGCGCAAATTGCGTGTTGATTGCGCCTGTTGCAGCTGATACTCCATTACTGCTGTCTGCTGCTCACACAACCGCTCCAACATATGTAACGTGGAATTCCACCTGGTGGGTACGTCACATATGATGCGATGTTC
Organism: Oophaga sylvatica; assembly: GCA_033576555.1. Classification (NCBI taxonomy): domain Eukaryota; kingdom Metazoa; phylum Chordata; class Amphibia; order Anura; family Dendrobatidae; genus Oophaga; species Oophaga sylvatica. Next base: position 114,252,882 of record JARQOD010000004.1, read on the forward strand.
AGGAAGGCGCAATCTGCGTTGCAGAGCTGCAATGCGCGATCTGGCCATGCTGGAACGTCGCAAGTGAGCGCACTCTAGGCGGACCTTGTGCAGCAGTGCATCAAGATCCGGAACGTCCCTCAAAAAACTCTGCACGACCAAGTTGAGCACATGTGCCAGACATGGTATGTGAGTGAGGTTGCCAAGGGCCAGAGCTGCCACCAGATTTCGGCCATTGTCACACACTACCAAGCCTGGCTGGAGATTCGCTGGCAAAAACCACATGTCGCTCTCCTGCTTGATGGCATTCCAGACCTCCTGCGCTGTGTGGCTTCGATTCCCCATGGAAATTAATTTCAGGACGGCCTGTTGACGTTTGGCCACGGCTGTGCTCATATCGGTCGCAACAGGTAAGCGTTCACGGGTCCATGTGGAGGTAGACCGTGACGGCTCCTGCAGCGATGATTCTGAGGAACTGGAGTAGGAGGAGGAGTCAATGTGTGCAGACTGGATTCCAGCAGTCCTTGGAGTTGGCAGAACACGTACAGCGCCACTCGCAACATCTGTACCCGGCTCCACAACATTGACCCAATGGGCAGTGAGGGAAAGGTATCGTCCCTGGCCATGGGTACTGGTCCACGCATCAGTGGTCAGGTGGACCTTGCTACTGACGGCATTTAGTAGCGCATGTTTAATTTTTCCCTCAACATGCTTTTGCAGAGCAGGGACGGCTTGCCTGCTGAAATAAAATCGGCTTGGCACATTGTATTGTGGGACTGCCAATGCCATTAAGTTCCGGAAACTGTCAGTCTCCACCAGCCTGAATGACAGCATTTCAAGGGACAGGAGTTTTGCAATGCCAGCATTCAGAGCCTGTGCTCGTGGATGGTTTGCCGAGTATGGCCGTCTTTTATCCCATGCCTGTGCTACCGATGGCTGTACAGTGGCCTGGGAGTGTGAGGATGACAGGGAACTTGCAGCTGTGGGTGGAATAACACTTTGTCTCTGGACAACAGTGACCGAGGTTCTTCCATGGCGATCGTGTGAGGAAGCCGAACCAGCTGTGTATGAGCTGGAGGAAGAGGCTCCAACACGACCTGAAGATGTAGGTGCTGCTGTAGGTTGGCCTACATCTCCAGTGTGTCTTTGTAACTCAACTACGTGCTTTGTCCCGCATGTTTCCACATATTAGTGGTATTGAGGTTACTGACACTTTTACCTCTTTTTACTTTTTGCTTACACAGCTTGCATTTGACATAGCAAATATCATCTGCAAGTGTGTCAAAAAAGGACCACGCAGTGCAAGTCCTGGGAGCACCCGTTTTGACTTTTGGAAGAGAACTGCTCCCAACAGGTGCCAAACTGGAGGCTACAGGCAACCTAGTCTGCAGCCTACCTCTCCCTCCTGTTTGTACCGTTGGGCCAATCTCTTCCTCAGAGCTGCTCCCACCACCTTCCTGTTCCTCACGCCATGTTGGGTCTTGGACCTCATCATCTCCACTACCCTCTTCCAACACCTGCTGCTGTTGGGTGGTCTGGACAGCACCATGCTCAACAGAAACTGGCAACTGAGTCTCATCATCATCAGATGTGTTCTGCGGTGTGCTGACCATCGGCACTGGCTCACCCGCCTCTTCAGATTCAGAGAGACACAGCTGTTGCGCATCACTGCATACTCCCTCTTCTTCAAATTCCAGAATGCTGCTTGGCTGGGCCCCTGTTTGCAAGCCAACAGATTCTGAGAACAGAAGCAGAGACTCAGCTGGCTCCAGTTCAGAACTCTCTGACTGCCTGGGCAATTTGACAGGCGGTGAACAGACAGATGGTTGATCAACAGTGTTGTGGTCCTGAGAGGAGGTGGAAGCAATTGAAGTCGATGCATTGGCTGCCATCCAACCAACAACGGCTTCAATTTGTTCTTCCCGCAGCAGGGGGGTACGCCGAGCTCCTACAAAACTGCACATAAAGGAACGCTCACGGGGAAAACTGGTGGATGCTGTGTCACTGGGGGCGGCAGCAGCCACAGAATCCCCACGTCCTCTCCCTGCTGAAACTCCACGGCCACGACCACGTGCCTTACTCCCTGCCTTCTTCATCTTGGTAGATTGATAAAGAAAGTCAGAAAAGTTATAAGGCCTAAGTGTGATTATTACGCAGAGACTGCAGTGAACACTGCACACAACTGTTCACTATCTCTGAAAGGCTCCTTTCTGTAATTCTATAGTGTTTGCAACCAACGTATTGGATACGGATGGAAGCGCGTTCACACTAATAGATTTGAGTTATTTGAAATGGTATGGAGCAGCACCAATTAGAGAAAAATGACAAGGATGAGGCAGTGACACACGTTCAGCAGACTACAACCAGCAGTGGTTGAAGAACTAACTGGAGCGTGATCTGCACTCAAAAAAAAAAAACCTCACAGACTAGAGTGAACACTGAACACAACTGTTAACTATCTCTGAAAGGCTCCTTTCTGTAATTCTATAGTGTTTGCAACCAATGTATTGGATATGGATGGAAGCGCGTCACACTAATAGATTTGAGTTATTTGAAATGGTATGGAGCAGCACCAATTGAGAAAAATGACAAGGATGAGGCAGTGACACACGTTCAGCAGACTACAACCAGCAGTGGTTGAAGAACTAACTGGAGCGTGATCTGCACTCAAAAAAAAAAAAAAAACTCACAGACTAGAGTGAACACTGAACACAACTGTTCACTATCTCTGAAAGGCTCCTTTCTGTAATTCTATAGTGTTTGCAACCAATGTATTGGATACAGATGGAAGCGCGTCACACTAATAGATTTTAGTTATTTGAAATGGTATGGAGCAGCACCAATTAGAGAAAAATGACAAGGATGAGGCAGTGACACACGTTCAGCAGACTACAACCAGCAGTGGTTGAAGAACTAACTGGAGCGTGATCTGCACTCAAAAAAAAAAAAACCTCACAGACTAGAGTGAACACTGAACACAACTGTTCACTATCTCTGAAAGGCTCCTTTCAGTAATTCTATAGTGTTTGCAACCAATGTATTGGATATGGATGGAAGCGCGTCACACTAATAGATTTGAGTTATTTGAAATGGTATGGAGCAGCACCAATTAGAGAAAAATGACAAGGATGAGGCAGTGACACACGTTCAGCAGACTACAACCAGCAGTGGTTGAAGAACTAACTGGAGCGTGATCTGCACTCAAAAAAAAAAAACCTCACAGACTAGAGTGAACACTGAACACAACTGTTCACTATCTCTGAAAGGCTCCTTTCTGTAATTCTATAGTGTTTGCAACCAATGTATTGGATACAGATGGAAGCGCGTCACACTAATAGATTTGAGTTATTTGAAATGGTTTGGAGCAGCACCAATTTGAGAAAAATGACAAGGATGAGGCAGTGACACAAGTTCAGCAGACTGCAACCAGCAGTGGTTGAAGAACTAACTGGAGCGTGATCTGCACTCAAAAAAAAAAAACCTCACAGACTAGAGTGAACACTGAACACATCTGTTCACTATCTCTGAAAGGCTCCTTTCTGTAATTCTATAGTGTTTGCAACCAATGTATTGGATACAGATGGAAGCGCGTCACACTAATAGATTTTAGTTATTTGAAATGGTATGGAGCAGCACCAATTTGAGAAAAATTACAAGGATGAGGCAGTGACACACGTTCAGCAGACTACAACCAGCAGTGGTTGAAGAACTAACTGGAGCGTGATCTGCACTCAAAAAAAACAAAACTCACAGACTAGAGTGAACACTGAACACAACTGTTCACTATCTCTGAAAGGCTCCTTTCTGTAATTCTATAGTGTTTGCAACCAATGTATTGGATACGGATGGAAGCGCGTCACACTAATAGATTTGAGTTATTTGAAATGGTATGGAGCAGCACCAATTTGAGAAAAATGACAAGGATGAGGCAGTACAAGAAAAAAAGGTAGCACACTGTAGCGCTATAGCTTGCAAACACGAAATATGAAAAATATGAAAAATTAATTGCATCATTACCTAAGAAATATGAAAAATTGAGAAGTCTTAGCGCATAAGATGGCCAAATTATGTGAGCCTGATAGCCACGTCAAGGCTCTTCTCGTATATCAGGTCCTAACTAATGCCTATCCTCGCTTAGAAAAGTCTGTCTGCATGGGAACATATGAATCCTCTCTTCAGACTAAAATCTACATCTCTGTGGAGGGGTGATGAACCTGTTGTAATTAAAAAGCCTGTGACCACCAGGTGGAGTGCTCAGGTAGAAGGTAAATGAATACATATCAAAAAATTTCAGATTTTAGTCTGAAGAGAGGATTCATATGTTCCCATGCAGACAGACTTTTCTAAGCGAGGATAGGCATTAGTTAGGACCTGATATACGAGAAGAGCCTTGACGTGGCTATCAGGCTCACATAATTTGGCCATCTTATGCGCTAAGACTTTTCAATTTTTCATATTTCTTAGGTAATGATGCAATTCATTTTTCATATTTTTCATATTTCGTGTTTGCAAGCTATAGCGCTACAGTGTGCTACCTTTTTTTCTTGTATGTATATGAGTTGGTGACTCTAGGTTTAGCACCTGTTCACACTGAATCTATGTTTGGATGTGCCGGTCAGTTTTTTGATATGTATTCATTTACCTTCTACCTGAGCACTCCACCTGGTGGTCACAGGCTTTTTAATTACAACAGGTTCATCACCCCTCCACAGAGATGTAGATTTTAGTCTGAAGAGAGGATTCATATGTTCCCATGCAGACAGACTTTTCTAAGCGAGGATAGGCATTAGTTAGGACCTGATATACGAGAAGAGCCTTGACGTGGCTATCAGGCTCACATAATTTGGCCATCTTATGCGCTAAGACTTCTCAATTTTTCATATTTCTTAGGTAATGATGCAATTCATTTTTCATATTTTTCATATTTCGTGTTTGCAAGCTATAGCGCTACAGTGTGCTACCTTTTTTTCTTGTATGTATATGAGTTGGTGACTCTAGGTTTAGCACCTGTTCACACTGAATCTATGTTTGGATGTGCCGGTCAGTTTTTTGATATGTATTCATTTACCTTCTACCTGAGCACTCCACCTGGTGGTCACAGGCTTTTTAATTACAACAGGTTCATCACCCCTCCACAGAGATGTAGATTTTAGTCTGAAGAGAGGATTCATATGTTCCCATGCAGACAGACTTTTCTAAGCGAGGATAGGCATTAGTTAGGACCTGATATACGAGAAGAGCCTTGACGTGGCTATCAGGCTCACATAATTTGGCCATCTTATGCGCTAAGACTTCTCAATTTTTCATATTTCTTAGGTAATGATGCAATTCATTTTTCATATTTTTCATATTTCGTGTTTGCAAGCTATAGCGCTACAGTGTGCTACCTTTTTTTCTTGTATGTATATGAGTTGGTGACTCTAGGTTTAGCACCTGTTCACACTGAATCCATGTTTGGATGTGCCGGTCAGTTTTTTGATAAGGATGAGGCAGTGACACACGTTCAGCAGACTACAACCAGCAGTGGTTGAAGAACTAACTGGAGCGTGATCTGCACTCAAAAAAAACAAAACTCACAGACTAGAGTGAACACTGAACCCAACTGTTCACTATCTCTGAAAGGCTCCTTTCTGTAATTCTATAGTGTTTGCAACCAATGTATTGGATACGGATGGAAGCGCGTCACACTATAATTTCAATTGAATGGAGCAGCAAGAATTACACTAAAGAAAAAAAAAAGAGTCTGTGAGTGTCACGTGCAGATGCCTACAAACAGCGTTGGATGCAGAGCAAACTGCAGCGTCACCTGCACTCTCACACACACACCTTGCACAGAGCTGTTAAAACAACACTGGCAAAAGGAAGCTTTACACAGCGGTTGGTAAACTAGCCTGCCTAGAGCACAGTACACAAAATCGCAATCTCTAACTGTCCCTCAGAGTCAGCAGAGCAGCGTTCTGTCCCTTACTGAATTCACAGCACAGTGACGCTAAAATGGCGGCGGCGCCTTTTATAGTGCATTCTGACATCATTTCAGCATCCAATCACAGCCATGCCATTAGTTAACATGACCGCAGCAGTACAGGATGTGCCCACACTTCTTAGGATTCCTCATTGGCTGACTAAAATCACATTGCCTCTCAAGAATTATGGGAACTTCCGATTCCGGTATACGATATAGGAAAAGTATCGGAACTAAGTATCGGAATTCCGATACAGCGAATATCGGCCGATACCCGATACTTGCGGTATCGGAATTCTCAACTCTAATAATGACCTCACGTGATCTAGACTGTATGCTTCTGTTGATACATCCTAGAATTGTATTTGCCTTTTTTGCTGCTGCATCACACTGTTGACTCATGTTCAGTCTGTGATCAATTAGTATACCCAAGTCTTTTTCACATGTGCTGTTACTTAGCCCTATTCCTCCCATTTTGTATATGCTTTTTTCATTTTTATTGCCCAGATGTAGTACTTTGCATTTTTCCCTGTTAAAAACCATTCTGTTAGTTGCTGCCCACTGCTCCAGTTTATTTATATCTTTTTGAATCCTCTCTCTCTCTTCTCTAGTATTAGCTACCCCTCCTAGCTTTGTGTCATCAGCAAATTTGATCAGTTTACCCTCAATTCCTTCATCTAAATCATTGATAAAGATGTTGAACAATACAGGGCCCAAAACAGAGCCTTGTGGTACCCCACTTGAGACATTCTTCCAACTGGATGTGCAGCCATTTACGACCACTCTTTGAGTCCTATCACTAAGCCAGTTATGAATCCACCTAACAGTTGCCTTGTCCATTCCATACTTAGTCATTTTTTCAATAAGGATTGTGTGAGATACTTTGTCAAATGCTTTGCTGAAGTCAAGATATACTATATCTACAGCCTTTCCCTGATCCACCCAGTCAGTGATTCTGTCATAGAAGGAAATTAAGTTAGTCTGACATGACTTATTAGTTACAAACCCATGCTGACTCTGTTTAATCACTTCATTCTTATGCAGGTACTTACATACATGTTCTTTAATAATTTGTTCAAAGATTTTTCCTGGTATAGAAGTCAGACTCACCGGCCTGTAGTTCCCTGGGTCCACCTTCTTCCCCTTTTTGAAGATAGGAACAACATTTGCTCTTCTCCACTCTTCTGGGACTTCTCCTGTTCTCCAAGAATTTTCAAAGATTATGGACAGTGGTTCAAGAATTTCTTCTGCTATCTCCTTCAGTATTCTGGGGTGTAATTCATCTGGACCTGGAGACTTGAATTCATTTAGGTTAGCTAAGTATTTCCTCACTGTCTTTCTGTTTATAGATATCCTGGATTCTTTTATTCCTTTAATAGGACAGTGAAGATCAGTTGATGTTACATTTCCTTTCTGAGAGAAAACAGATGCAAAATAGGAATTTAAAAGTTCAGCCTTCTCAACATCCTGTCTTACCATTTCATCATTTTCATCCTGTAAAAATCCTATAGCATCTTTGACATTTTGTTTTACTTTTGACATATCCCCAAAATCCTTTTTTGTTGCTTTTGACATCTCTTGCAAGCCTTAATTCATTTTCAGCTTTAGATAATCTGATTTGTGCCCTGCAGGTTCTGCAGATGGCATTATATTCTTCTTTAGATATGCCTCCCTCTTTCCATTTGATAAACATTTCTTTCTTCCTTTTTAGCATGTGTTTAAGTTCTGTGTTCATCCATCCTGGTTTCCTTAAATGCTTCCCATTCTTCCCTCTTTTTGGAATTGTTAACGATTGTGCTTTGAGAATCTCATTTTTCAAGATGTCCCATCCTTCCTGGACATTTTTGTCCTTAAGGATATCCTGCCATTGGATCCCTCCAATTCTCTTTCTGAGTCCCTTAAAATCTGCCTTTCTGAAATCTAACCTTGACGTCTGAGTCTTCACAGGTCTTCCTACTCTTGTTATCCAAAATTCTAAAATAGCATGGTCACTACCTCCTAGGGTCCCAGCCACTCTTACCTCGTCAACCATTTCCTCCCTGTTTATAAGGATTAGATCCAAGGTAGCAGATCCCCTTGTTTTCTCCTCTACCTTTTGAAAGATAAAGTTGTCAGCAAGAGAGGATAAGAATTTCCTTGTCCTGTTAGTTTTGCCTGAGAGAGATTCCCAACAAATGTCTGGATAGTTGAAATCTCCCATGACCACTATGTCATATTTTTTGGAGAACTTGGCCATTTGATGCATAAAGAGTTCATCCATATCTTCAGCTTGCATAAGCGGCCTGTAGTAAATGCTTACAATGGTGTCTTTTCCATTGTTCTGTCCTTGTATTCTTACCCAAACAGTTTGCACAGAACTCCCAGTCTCTGAAGCGTCAATCTCTGTGCAGATATATGCTTTTCTAACATACAATGCGACACCTCCTCCTCGTTTATCAAGTCTGTTTCTTGCAAATAAGTTGTATCCTTCTAGCCTTGTATTCCAATCATGTGTATCGTCCCACCAAGTTTCAGTGATTCCAATGCCATCATACTTCTTCTCCAGCGTTAGTAGTTCCAATTCTCCTTGTTTATTGCCCATGCTTTGTGCATTTGTATAAAAACATTTTAGTTTGTGATTGGTTTCTCTTCCGCCAATATTTTTATTATTTAGATTGTTTTGTCTTCGTTCTTCCTTTCCACTTCTAATAGCCGAGTTCTCAATAGCATTTGTCAGGTGTATGGCTTTTTCTGGCGTTTTGCTTCCCTTCCCACATTGTTCTAGTTTAAAGCTCTCCTGATGAGTGTAGCAAGGCGACTTCCAAATACATGTTTTCCAGTCTTCGTAAGGTGCACCCCATCTCTAGCAAGTAGTCCATCGAATAGGTAATTCACTCCGTGATCCAGAAATCCAAATCCTTGCTGACGGCACCATCGACATAGCCAGTTGTTCACCTGCAGAATCTTATTCCACCTCCTTGTTCCATGGCCATCCACTGGGAGGATGGATGAGAAGACCACCTGCGCACCCAGTTCTTTCACTTTCTTGCCTAAGTTTTCAAAGTCACTGCAGATGGTTTCCAGGTCACTTCTTGTGGTGTCATTTGTCCCCACATGTATTAGCAGGAATGGGTAGTCATCTTTAGGTCTGAAGAGTCCTGATATCCTGTCAGACACATCTTTAATTTTTGCACCTGGAAGACAGCACATTTCTCTTGAGGTTATATCCGGTCTGCAGATAGCGGCCTCTGTTCCTCTCAACAGGGAATCCCCCATGACAACAACTCTCCGTTTCTTCATCACAACAGTTTTCTTTCTCCATTCGGGAGGACTCTAAGGGCTTACAAGGTTGCTCTTTGTGGGCAAAGTCTTATCCTGATGTATTTCTTCATAATTCTCCTGTGTGAGAGCCTGGTACTGGTTCCTGAGCAGTATGGGTGCTGACTGCTTCACGATCCTCCTGCTTCTCTGGGTCACATGCTTCCATTCCTCTGTTTCTTCAGGTGCAGGTCGAATTTCTTGTCTTTCTGCACCATGAAGAGATAATTCTGCTTTGTCTAAGAACTCTTTATCTTCCTTAATGATCTTCAATGTAGCTAACCTCTCTTCTAGATTTCGCAACTTTTCCTCCAACATGGACACAAGCTTGCATTTATGGCATGTGAAATTTGGCTTTTCCAATGGTAAATCTGTGAACATGTAGCAAGAAATGCAACTCACCACATGGCTCCTAGCCTCTTCCATGCTCGCGGAGACTCTTCACTTATCCCAGAATGAACTGGGAATATGCAAATGATCTCCTCAGGACTCCTCCCCTGGTTTACCGATGACCTCCTTTCAGCTGCAACAGCCAAAACCCAGTGTTTTTGGAGCTTGCGGAGACTCTTCACTTATCCCAGAATGAACTGGGAATATGCAAATGATCTCCTCAGGACTCCTCCCCTGGTTTACCGATGTCCTCCTTTCAGCTGTAACAGCCAAAACCCAGTGTTCTTGGAGCTCGCGGAGACTCTTCACTTATTCCAGAATGAACTGGGAATATGCAAATGATCTCCTCAGGACTCCTCCCCTGGTTTACCGATGTCCTCCTTTCAGCTGCAACAGCCAAAACCCAGTGTTCTTGGAGCTCGCGGAGACTCTTCACTTATCCCAGAATGAACTGGGAATATGCAAATTATCTCCTCAGGACTCCTCCCCTGGTTTACCGATGTCCTCCTTTCAGCTGCAACAGCCAAAACCCAGTGTTCTTGGAGCTCGCGGAGACTCTTCACTTATCCCAGAATGAACTGGGAATATGCAAATGATCTCCTCAGGACTCCTAACCTGGTTTACCGATGTCCTCCTTTCAGCTGCAACAGCCAAAACCCAGTGTTCTTGGAGCTCGCAGAGACTCTTCACTTATCCCAGAATGAACTGGGAATATGCAAATGATCTCCTCAGGACTCCTCCCCTGGTATTATGAGTAGTATTATTGAAAAATGAACGTATTTAGAAACAACAGCAACTCAATAACTAAGTGGCGGACCACTTAGTCTAGGGCTACATGGCGACTTTGGCCGCAACAGCCATCGCACAACAGAAGTTCACTTGATGATGCTGAAACATCACAGAGCTATAAAAATGAATGGGGTCAAATTGCGACACCTACACTACCGAGGCTGCAGCAAACAAGTTACGAAATATCAGTGTAGATGTCGAAATGCGATCTCATTCACATCTAAAGTGCTGCGACTAAGCAGCGGCACGAAGTAAACCCTTGGTCGTGCGACAGATATCACGGCCAAAGGTGCCATGTAGCCATAGCCTTAAAGTTACAGATCCAATTGCTGAAAAGTTATGCTGACTAAATGTACAGTTCCAAACTAGCTCTGGAACTAATATCAGCACAAAGAATATGTACCGGGTGCTTCACTGCATGGGTTTCAATGGTTAATCAGATGCATGCAAGCCTTACATCACCAACCACAATGCCAAGCATCAAATAGATTGATGTAAAGAATGCCAACACTGGAGCAGTGGAAACATGTTCTGTGGAGTGATGAATTGCATTTTGCTATCTGGCAGTCTGATGGACAAATCTGGGTTTGGCAAATGCCAGGAAAATGTGTTCTGTCTGTCTGCATTGTGCCAGCTGCAAAGTTTGATGGGGGGAGGGATAATGCTGCTTTTTTTCAGGGGTTGGCATAACATGGCATTCCGGATAATTGTATTCATCCAACTTTGTGGGGACTGGAACAGATGGTGAAGGCTCAGTGCAAAAAGCAAAGTATTTGGTTGTGTGAGTTCATTGAAGAAGATCCTGACTGACCTGCAAAGAGGCTTGACCGCAACACCTTCTAACACTTTGGGATAAATTAAAATGGAGATTGAGAGCCGGGTCATCTCGTACATCAGTGTCTGACAGCATAGATGCTCTACTGGAGAGATGGACAAAAGTTCCCATATACCCACCCCCAAATCCTTTAGTTACTTTTCCAGAAGAGTGGCAGCTATTTTGGCTGCAAAGCAAGGACCAACTCCATGTTAATGTCTATGGATTTACAATGTGACATCATAAAAGACTTTATAGCAGTGGGTATCACAATACTTTTGTCCATGTAGTGTCTATGTGTGCCTTTTTTTTCTGCTCGTAGCTCGTATGCTGGTCAGAGGGTTACCTGGTTGATAAAATGGAAGCAAAGACAGGAACACATGGAACACTGTATGGCTATCACTAAAAATGAGCATTATGTGGCTGGTATTGTTATTGATGGCACAGTGACAGGTGACATTGACGGTATTCTGTTTGGTTGGCATTACTGTGTGTACATTAGTATGTGGTCCACCTATGAGATATTTATAATATTATTTTAATATTTAACTACCTTCGTCTCAAGCCATTTCAACTTGATGGATGAACGTTCTGTAGAAAGATTGATTTTATGCAGCCTAGATAGGTCAACCAGAGTCTTCTGTGTTGTTATCTTGATAGTATCAAGCCATTGGTTTGCTGGTCTTCATCATTGTCTTGTTGTGACGCGAGTCACTATAATAATAATTAGTCCCAGAAGTGGAGAGATAGACTTTACTAACAGATAGTAATCTGAGCCGCCTGCCAGGGCAGTGGGGTACTCGGCACCGAGCCCGTTCACTTCTATGGGGGATGTCACGGCAGCTGCAGCTTTGTCCGTGGCCCTGGGGCTCACCTTAAATGTGGGATATTTACAGGGGATTAAAGTGTGTGGTGTAATGACCCCTGATGCAGCTAGGGGCACTGTGTAGGCTCCTCGGGATATGCATGGAGGCATGTGATGGATGGACGGTATGTATCGCAGAGGTGGGTGGCCCTGTGATGGAAGCCTGGGCATGTTTTGGCTCAGCAGATATTTTGCTGAGAGTTGTGCTATACATTGGGAGGCTTCCAGGTGACTTGGAGAGCTGGGCGGGTCCAGTCATCTACAAACCCACCCAAGGGGTATGTGTCTGAATACCTAGGATAAAACCTGTATGTAATGGTGTGTATCTAAAGGACCTGTGGTGAGGTCATGACCATGTGATCTAACCATGTGATCCTGATTCCTGACCTCACCTGTGGGTGGAGTTACACCTATGTAGTGGAGTGTGTTTGGCAACTGAGAGAGTGGTGTGGGAGTCTACCAGTGTGGACAGACTTCCATGTGTCCAGGCAGGACCTTACAGAGAGGACTCTGTCTGAGGAGTGAGGCTCCAGGCTGGAGCTGAAGCATTGAAGATTTTGTATTGTATGTTACTATGAGGTTTATGATGTAATAAACCTGATGAACTTTTGATATAAAAGTGCGTCCTGATTTACCTCTGAAGCAGCCGAGTGAGTGAAACCTTACAGTTGGTGGATGGAATGCTGGCAGCGGCCCAAGGAGCACATGTTCCAGGACTTTGTGGGATGCCTCTGAGAGAGGAGGTGTCCAGAAAATCTCTCTGGCCGAGAGTGTAACAGACAGGAGTCTGTGTTGTACTGACGGGTCAGTGAAAGCTGTTTTCCTTTGTGGATGCCTCTGAGAGGAGGTGTCCGGAAATCTCTGTGGCCAAGAGTGTGACAGACAGGAGTCTGTGTTGTGCTGACGGGTCAGTGAGAAACTGTATTTGCTCTGTTGGATGCCTCTGAGAGGAGGGTGTCCGGAAATCTCTGTGGCCGAGAGTGTGACAGACAGGAGTCTGTGTTGTGCTGACGGGTCAGTGAGAAACTGTATTTGCTCTGTTGGATGCCTCTGAGAGGAGGTGTCTGGAAATCTTTGTGGCCGAGAGTGTGACAGACAGGAGTCTGTATTGTGCTGACGGGTCAGTGAGAAACTGTTTTTTTTTTTCTGGAACACATGTGAGGTGTTTACTGTGGCTCGGAGGAGTCATGAAGGTGACAAGCGGCTAGCTGTGACTCGTGGGTTCATGAAGGTGACAAGCGGCTGGCTGTGACTCGTGGGGTCACGAAGGTGACAAGCGGCAAGACGGCGCAGCAGAAGCTTGCAGAGACTTGTGGTAGCAGGAGCTACAGTGACTGTTGCAGCAAGAGGTTCTGCAGGAGCTGCAGTAACAGCCACAGCAGCTTATGAGCAGCATCTGGAGGTGCTGGTGGTTTGTGGCTGCAACGGAAGCGGTGGCAGTACCAGCAGGAGCTGGTGTGGTAAAAAGGACAGTGTAAACCGAGGCACACAAACTCTTAAAGGGCCAGTACACGCCCTAAGTAAAAGACACTGTCTAAGGGTACTGTGTGGACTGGGGCCTGTAAGAGCCGTGGTGTGTACCCAGTGATGGGTGGTGTCCCTAAAAGGGGAGGAGTCCCAAAAGGGGGGCGGAAACCCCAAAAACAGGGATGATTACCCAAAAGGGGGCGGAGTCCCAAAAGGGGGCGGTAACCCAAATTGGGATGGTGGCCAAAAAGGGGGCGGTGTCTCAAAAGGGGGTGATAGCCCAAATCAGACCAGTTGCCCAAAAGGGGGTGGAGTCCCAAAAGGGGGCGGTAACCCAAATTGGGATGGTGGCCCGGAAGGGGGCAGAGTCCCAAAAGGGGGCGGCAAATCAAAAGGGGATGGTGGCCCAAAAAGGGGTGGAGCTTCCAAAAGGGGTGGCATCGGTTACCTCAGTGGACATGGCTGAGGAACAGCGGTGTGGGTGTTATACGTATTCCGCATGTGGCATAGACTTCCCGTTTGATAACAGCCCACAGGTGTGTACTGTAATGTTACATTGGGAAGGAGTCTGAAGACGGTTGGACTCAAAGAGTCAGGTGACTCTGAAAGGAACTCCGCTAGTTCTCTGTCTGACCGAGAAAAAGGTCCAGGTGTGCTGCATCCATGGACTCACTGTGGACTATATGTTGGACAGAGTGATGCTGGAGATGTCCACAAGTGTCGAGGATCAAAATGGCGGTATACCACCGAACTTATTGTACCCGTATGAGAGGAAGCGGGACTTTGTATTTTTTGAAAATGCATGGGAGGTTGATGAAGTGTGGGGTTGCTCAGAGGAGAGACCGAATGACCCTAAGGGAGCCCCACAGCAGGCGACTGTAGTGGTTCCTTGTCATGTGAGGTGTGAAAAGGAGGTATCTCCACCTAATATCGATAGTCTAGAGTCCCAGGTGACCAGAAGAAAGTGTGGGTCAGACCAACTCGGGGACTTGGACGTGACAAGATGTTTGACCGTGAGAAACGGTATAGCTCCAGAAAAGGGGGCAGAGACCTGTCTAAGTAGGGACGTGCTGTTCCAGGATGACAGGGGGAGTGGGAGTGACTCCTATGCAGACTGTGACTGGACTGCAAGGGAAAGTGAGTGCAGTAAGCTGGAGCTCTCTGAAGTTACTGAGAGTCGTGAGACAGTGGAAGCTGCGGATGCCGGAACAGGCGGAACTCTGAAGAAGCAGAGTGTGGGTGGGCAAGAAAGCCCATCTGAAAATGTAATTGAAGAGGTGATGGTGCGACATGTGCTGGCTAAAAGAGAGCAGGACCATGAGATGGAGCTGCTTAAAGAGTCAGTGAAAGAGACAGTCGAGCGAGAAAGGGTCCTAAGACAAGTGATTGAGCATAAAGTGGAGGAGCTGGAGAAGGAAGTCTCTAAGCTCAGAGAGGCCCAATAGAAGCATCAGCAGGAGCTTCTCCGGAGGGAGGATGAGTGTCGCGGCTTGGCAGAAGAGCAAGATAGAGTTCTCAGAGAGCTCAAGATAAAGGAGGAGACTAGTGCTCAGCTCCAGAAATCCACGGGAGAAGAAATCCAGCAGAATTGCCATGCAGATGGATACACAAGGGAGAGAAATGTCTTGGAAAACTGTACTAACGCTCAGGACGAGGAGGTCCAACAGTCTGTCCAAGAAGGTGACGGGTCGGTTTTCAAGTGTGTAATAGAGATACCAGAAGACATGCGAGAAGTGTGTGCCAGTGAGGAGGTGCATGAGGCCTTTAGAAAGGCGGTAGAAGCATGCAGTGTGAACTGGGTGCCAGAGATGAAACAGTTAGTCATACTGTCGACTAGTGAAGTCACAATGAAGCGGGTGGCTATCCTGAGGGACATGCACCTACATTGTCTCCGCACAAAGCAAATGATCCTGTTGAGAAATCACGAAGCCACTCGACGTCTGGAGCAAGCAAGAAAGGCTCAAAGTCGGCTTGGATTGGTGGAAGACATCATTCAAGTGCCCAGAGGTCTGGTGAAGAAAGTCATCGGAAGACTTGGGAAAATGATGCAGGAGATGGTGAATAAATCCGGTGTGACAAGAGTCAGGATTCCGGCTGATGACGAAGTCCAGGTCGTGGGTGAAGACGGGATGGTTCCGTTCCTCATTGTCGGATCCATGGAGAGCCTTGGGAATATCCAGATGCTCCTGGAGTATCGTGTGTCGTACCTGAGAGAAGTAGAGCAGCTACGACTTGAGAGGGAGCAGGTCAACAAAAACCTACAGGAAATGGAAAGAAGATGGTCGCCACCTTCAACCCGTGGTATTGAGAGGCGAAGAGGTTCGCTTAAGACTACAAGTACTCAAGCTGGAGCTAATACAGGAAATAGGTCGCCTGATGGAAGAGGTAGAAGTAGTAATGCCTCAGTTAGCTCAGTGATGAGTGACCTAAGCAGGAGAACCTGTAGTAGACAAAATAAAAAGGACTCAGACCAGACAGGACATATGGGTGCAAGTGAATTGCGACGCCGTACTGACCGCTGGGGATGCGGGTGGTCTGACAGGGGGGTCTCGTCAGCAAAAGATGTGACAGAGTCGGAGGACAGACGCCTACCAAAGAGATCAGTAGCAGGGTCCGACTTAGAGAGACGGTTTGACTGGCAGAGACGACCGAGAAGGATCTCTGGTCGGGTAACAAGTGTTCAACCCCACAAGTTTGAACAGAGGGGGGAGGTATGTGGTGTAATGACCCCTGATGCAGCTAGGGGGCACTGTGAAGGCTCCTCGGGATATGCATGGAGGCATGTGATGGATGGACGGTATGTATCGCAGAAGTGGGTGGCCCTGTGATGGAAGCCTGGGCATGTTTTGGCTCAGCAGATATATTGCTGAGAGTTGTGCTATACATTGGGAGGCTTCCAGGTGACTTGGAGAGCTGGGCGGGTCCAGTCACCTACAAACCCACCCAAGGGGTATGTGTCTGAATACCTAGGATAAAACCTGTATGTAATGGTGTGTATCTAAAGGACCTGTGGTGAGGTCATGACCATGTGATCTAACCATGTGATCCTGATTCCTGACCTCACCTGTGGGTGGAGTTACACCTATGTAATGGAGTGTGTTTGGCAACTGAGAGAGTGGTGTGGGAGTCTACCAGTGTGGACAGACTTCCATGTGTCCAGGCAGGACCTTACAGAGAGGACTCTGTCTGAGGAGTGAGGCTCCAGGCTGGAGCTGAAGCATTGAAGATTTTGTATTGTATGTTACTATGAGGTTTATGATGTAATAAGCCTGATGAACTTTTGATATAAAAGTGCGTCCTGATTTACCTCTGAAGCAGCCGAGTGAGTGAAACCTTACAAGTGTTTGTAGAATGTTCGTGAAGCTACCTGTGGTTCCTGGTCAGGGTGACCAGCGCTGCTGTATAGTTCCACTGAAGGGTTGGTATTAGGCAGAAAGGTGTTAAGCCTTCCACAGGTAAGGCTGGGGACCTTCAGGTTAGTTAGGCTGTGTAGGGGTGAAGGATTGAGGAGGGGAGTTCGGCCGCAGGAGTAATAATGGGAACACACACACAAAAGTCTCTTTCTGTACCTTAACTGATGGAATTGCAGGTATTTCCCGGGATACTGGCAGGGTGAAGGATGCACGTCCAGTTCTTCCCACTGAGTAGGTGTAGGGCCTCCTTACTCCTGTAATGTGAGTCTCTGACCTGTATGAAACGAGGCCTAACTCTGTCTTCAACTTTACACCCGGCTGACTTTGTGTAGGGCCTTCTATTGGAAAGAACACAGTCTCTAATGGTTGGCCGACCAGACCCCTGTCTTCCTGACCCAGTTACGTATCAACACTTATGGGCCCCTGCGACTTGTAGTCCCGCAGGGTCTCCGGTATTTCCTGCTAGTCGTGAAGGATCCAGCAAGCTCGGACCCGGTGTCCGGTAAATCAGAGTAGAGGTTGGCTATCAATGCTATTTCCACCTCTGTCACTCTCTTTTTATCCACTCGCCTTTCGTCCTACTCGACCCTCACATAAGCACACTCTGGCCATAGGTGGCTGCTTCCTCTCTTTCTTCACCGCTCTCAAAGCGTCGGCACGCTTGCTCACTGAACTGAACTCGGTTGACTCAGTTCTGACTAGGCTGGAGTGGCTTTCTTTCCACTTGTACTAGCCTCCACACGTTTGAACTAAGCGTGGAGCTGCAGATTTCAGGTTCTTTCAACAACAGCTGTTCTCTCTCTCTTACTTCCAAGCTCTGCCTGGAGCTGCTATCAGTCTTCTCCGTCTGTCCTGCATCTGGCTTTGCAGACTAACTGATCTGTGCTCGCTCCTAGAGCTAACTCTCTACTCGCTTCTCTTCAAGAGAACTAACAACTCCTCTCTCCTGCTGAGAGAACTAACTAATCTCATCTCTGTATCTTCACCATCCTTATATATACTAAAAAGGCTCCCTCTGGTGGCTCTAGGGATTGGTGAAGATGTGTGTATGCATATTGGGTCCTCTAGTGGTCATTACCTTCGGTGCATCCCTCTGGGAAGTAAGAATCCAGGCACAGCTGGGCTCTACAAATATAATATACACTACTTACTGAATAAGTATAGGGAGGTCAAAGGATCAGAGGTCAGGTCCAAGAAATGGCGCAGTACAACAGGGGATAGTCAGAGACAAAATCCAATACACGAGCTGAGGTCAGGAAGGCAAGAAAGACAAAACAGTTTACAGGGAGCAGGCACAAGAGAAGTCAGCTCACAGGCAAAGAATCAAAGTCCGGAAAAGGGAATAAAGTCAGGCTGGGTCAGGCACAGAGCACAGAGAAATCAGTCTTACACAGGCAGCAGCAAGTGTACAATTGACACTGAAGGATGAGCTATTATGCTTAAGTAGAGGACTAAGGTAAGTGAACACAGATGATTGCAGCACAGACTCAGCACAACCAAAACAGACTGACAGTCTCCATACCTAACCTAGCAGACAAGAACAGTGTGGAGATCATGACACTTGTTCCTTTTATGCTTCTGTAAAGGGTTGGCCGAGGGGTTACCTTACTGGGAACTGCTGCATTCTTTACTCCGGTTACCTCTATTCTCCTAGGGTGTTCTTCTCCCGTGGCAGAGTATATAGAGCAATCAGAGTCAGAGTCCAGAATCACATCAAACAGTTCTGCTTTATTTTCCTCCGGACACAGCACATCCAATACACCATAAGCACGTCTTATACGATACCAGCGATATATTTTCCACAACTCCGCTTCTTCTCTTCTACTAACCAGAATGGAACACAAACGGCACTTCGATCTCTTCCCCTGGAGACACTTCAATCTAGTTTAGAAAGACACATCTACTAGGTCGTCCACCCCTCTCTGGTTATCCTGCCTGGATACTTGCTGATGGCCCACTCGCTCCTAAGCTCATGCATGCACTCTTCTGCTGAGAGTTCCCACAGTGGATCTTCCACTGGACTACTACTACGTAATACCCACAGACTTTGGGCTCACGTTACCACGGTGAATCCTTCACCGGCTGCTCAGGGTTTGCTGGTCCGCTCACACTTCTTCTCTATGGCCAGAGCCTAGGAACATGGACATCCTTACTCTGGCAAGGTCCACCCCTGACTGACTTCCGCTACGATGAAATCTTCCTAATAGACCTCCGCTACGAGGCGATCATTCCCTGACAAAAAGTCCCTAACCATTCATCCCTATTGGACTGGATGTGCTCTATGCCCCATCTAGTGTTCCAACCAAGCCCTGCATTTACATTATTTTATAACTTTCTAACTGGATCTCTAACATGCCCCCATTAGTGATCCCTCGCAAACTACACTTAACCCATATACATATATACTACTCTACTAGTGCTCTCCTCTAGTGACCCCCAGGATGCACTACCTATCTATATTTATACCTCCCTTACTCATACACAGTATAAATAACACAAGTACATAACATCATACAGTACATGACAGACATACATTAAACACACTTCAATGAATGCAAGCATTTCAAGGGTTAATACTCCCAACCTCCTTACACTTCCAACCATGATATTCTTCTTCAGTAAATGCTCTCTTTGAATAATGTGTCCAAAGTAGGCAAGTTGCAGCTTTGTGATCTTGCTTTGAGTAATATGTCTGGCTTCATTTGCTCCATAATTGATTTGTTTGTTATTCTTTCCATTCATGGTATTAATAACATGTTTGTCCACTGTGTAGTTGTCCGGGTTTAACATTTCTACAGAAAAGAACAAACTATCTACGAGCCGAGTCTTCATCGCCAGTGAAATGTTCCTTGATTTGAAGACCTTGTCCAGTGACTTCATTGCTGATTTGCCCATAGCTATTCTATGATTGATTTCTTATGTTGTCGCTGCAACTTGAATGATCATTGATCCGAGTAGTAGTCCTTTACAACAGGGTTCCCCAACTCCAGTCCTCAAGGCCCACCAACAGGTCATGTTTTCAGGATTTCCTTAGTATTGCCCAGGTAATAATTGCATCACCTGTGCAATACAAAGGAAATCCTGAAAACATGACCTGTTGGTGGGCCTTGAGGACTGGAGTTGGGGAATCCTGCTTTACAACTTCCAGTACGTCGCCATCCATCTCAAATGTGTCCCAGTCATACCTGGCAGTCGTCAATATAATATTTTATAATACACTATTTATTTGCCCCAAAGGCACGTTGTTTTTTTAGGCTATTAACCTTTCATGGTATTTTTTGTTTTTAAAAATCTATGTATTTTGCACTAGTTTTCTTTATTTTTGTGGAATATTTGCATTTAGCAGAATACTGTTATATACAGATTTCTATGTCATTTTCCTCCACATTTTATTCTTTGTATTCTTCATTGGGCTTACAAGCTGAAAGGAAAATCTAAAAGCATCAAAACCAATAAGTGAAAAGCGAAAAAAACATACGTCTGTCAACATTTAGGAAGGAGGCTGAAAATAATAGCTGTGAGACTAAGCTGCGAACTGGTTTAAAAACATATGATAATTGTTTGCAATTACTACTTTTGTGCTTTATTTATTGAATTACCCATGATGCAAGGTTGTCTACGATTTGTAAAATGAAAAGAAGAATCTCAGCTATTACTCCTTTCATATCCATAGTAACTGTACGGCTCTTCTGTTTTGTGTGCACAATACAAATTTCCTTACGTAATGATCGAAATACGCACATCTTATGACACAGTGGAAGTTATGAAAGTTAATGTTAATGCAGTATGTTTGCAAAACTTTCAATGTGTTAATAGTTTGATATGTTATCATATTAAACTGGAAAAAAAAACACATGCTGTAAATGTGTGTGGCATGTGTAGCTATTGGAGGCAGTGACTTGACACACCCAAATCAGCATGTACCCTGACTGATGACAACAAACGAAATGTAAATTATCCTACTTCTGGACTGCTTATAGTCCACACTTTACTCTGCACTGACATTCTAAAACGTCAGCACAGAGTAATCAGCTTGCAGGATAACATGCAGCTGGGGAGCTGAGAGCCGGCTGTCAGATACAACCAGACTCCCCACAGAAAAGATAAACATTGTTCACCTTCTCAATCACTGTGTACGCTTATGTTTTGATTTTGCTTTGAGAGTGCTTAATCCTTCAGACCCAGTGAACATGTGCTTGTGCGGTGTTAGGAGGAAACAGGAACTACTGAGTCCTAGGAAACTCGGTCAGCTCTGCTATGCACCATGGAGATTGAATTTTCCCTGTAGCTGTGTCTAATATACTAGCCTAAGTTACAGGATAAATCAGCAGTGAAAATAATGCATTAATATGTTAAAATGCTCTGAAAAGGTCATTTAAAGAGATTGTTCACTACTTTAACATTAATGACCAATCCTTAGGTCAAATCAATAGGGGGTTGGATGTGCAGTACCTGGACAAGGCCACTATCAGTAGATAGAGCCACTCTGTAACTGAACCCTTCTGGCAGCTGCCATCACAGAGAGCAGCTGAACGGCGGGGATGCCGAGCAGGGCCGGCGTCAGCACCCGGCACACCCAGGCAAGTGCCGGGGCCCTGAGCAGGCGGGGGGGCCCACTCGCCATCGGGCACCCCGGCGCCCGTTAGCGGTGTCAGCGCTGCCACTGGGCCTCCCCGCTTTCTCAGGGCCCCGGCAGCAGCCAGCACAATACTTACCTCTACCCGTGCCTCGCTGCCGCAGCTCCGAGCTCCAGGGGGCGCCTGCGCCGACACTTCCTCTCTCACAGCAGCGCCGCTGAATGACGTCATCATTCAGCGGCCGGCTGTGGCAGAGAGCGCGCGGACGCCGAACAGGTGAGGCGTGTGTGTGTGTGCCTGTGTGTGTGAGAGAGTGCTGCCTGCAGTGCTGTATGCGTGATGGTGGTGAGGGAGGCAGTGATGGTGGTGAGGAGGTGATGATGATGATGATGATGGGGAGGCAATGATAATGGGAAGGCAATGATGATGATGATATTAATGGGGAGGCAATGATAATGATGATGATGGGGAGGCAATGATAATGGGAAGGCAATGATGATGATGATATTAATGGTGAGGCAATGATAATGATAGGGAGGCAATGATGATGATGATCGGCAGGCAATGATGATGAGGGGAGGCAATGATGATGATAATGGGCAGGCAATGATGATGAGGGGAGGCAATGATGATGATAATGGGCAGGCAATGATGATGATAATTGGGAGTCTTTCCACAGCGCCCTTTCCTGAGCCGTAACAGTGCAGAACGCAGCACAGTGTAGAGGAGAGCTCCATATTTTGTATGGAGCATTATATGTGGTCCAGTATTCTGTATGGAGCATTATATTGGGTCCAGTATTCTGTATGGAGCATTATATGGGGGATGGCGGGATGACATCCTGCATGGGGTATTATATGGGTGATGAGGGGGAGACTATGTGGTGCCGATAATATTGTATGGAGGATGTACTGTGCGCTGTGAGGATTTGGCGGTTTTTGAGCTATTGTACAATTTACAATAGATATCAGTCATGTAATGGAAGAAGAGAAGTGTTTGGCGCTGTGCTATACCCATATTTCTCTGCAGTATCTGTGCATCATGAATCGTGGTCTGTGTTAAGGGGGCCCACTGAGACTCTTTCGCCCGGGGCCCATAAAAACCTGGAGCCGGCCCTGATGCCGAGTGTCGCACCCCCACCGATCAGACCTTGATGACCTACACTAAAGATAGGTCATCAATGTTCAAGTAGTGGACAAATTCTTTAAGATCCTATCCTATGTGGGCTCAGTGTTTGAAATAAATAAAAAAAATAATAATGAAAAAAGCCAGAAAAATAAACAAATAAACTTAGGGTGAGTTTCCACGGTCAGGAAACGCTGCGTGTTTGGCGCTGTGCGCGGCGCAGCAGCCAATTACACGTAAAAACCATCCACTATGTAACAGCACGAGGGGGACCTCGTAATCCGACATCTCCTCTATCTACAACACGCAGCATGTCCTGCGTATGCGCGACCTGCGTGCCGCAACGATTTCAAGGGCTGTAGCCATGTCTTCGGGTGCCGAAAGGTTTAGCACACCTCCGGAAAGAACGCGCGTCAGAAAAGGGGCGGGGCTTAGACGGAGCAGAATTTCCGCTCCGTCAAATGCGCTGTGTTTCCTGACGGTGGAAACACAGCCTAAAACTTAAAAAAAGATGCCTCCAGTCCAAATAGCTTTTTCTAGCCCTGTCTCCATAAAATAACAAATAAGTCTAAAATATAAAAAAAAATCTATGGAAAGGGGAATGCAATTTAAAATGTCTTAAACAGTCTTTGTAATAGTGATCAAAATCAAAATGTGAAAAGTAAGCACATATTTCCTATTTTTCTTAACATTTTCCTCAAGTTACATAAAAATTATGCTCCATGTATTGCAAAAATAGAGGCAAAAATTATTTGAACATCCAAATGAGATTTTTTTTCACAGCTGTTAAAAGCGTAGGTACGATAAAGCTCAAAAATGTGTCTGGAAGAGAACAAAATGGCCCAGTCTTGAACTGGTGAAGGAGTAACTATCATTTAAATTTTTACATCATAAATCCTTAGTACACATGAAAATAAGTAATGCAGTAATATATGTTATCAGAGAAAATTGCTTCTTTCTCCTCCAGGACTGATCTTCCAATCTGTATTCGTGGGTGAAATCTGTATTCAGTGAAGACAGATTTGCTCATTGCTAAGATAAGAGATGGCAGTTAGTGCTTTTAAAATTCTATGGAGATGGGAGTGGGAGGAGGAAGGATGAGCTAATGGCTGACACACACACATTCCATAAGAACTTTATGAGCACCAACTGTCGTCTTCTGTCTCAGTAATGGGATACTCTGTATTCTGTGGAGACAGACTTTAGCAATGAATTGCTAATTACCAGAATGGATGATCAGTCCAGGAGGAGAAATAAGCAGTTTTCCCTAATATGATATATTACAATTCTTTTTATTTTACATTTACTATTGATTGTAAAAAATAAAATGATGGCTATTCTATAATGATAAAAAAAAATACCGAAATAAAGTGAATATTAAGCTCATACATCGCCTGCACCAACATTACTCTGTTATGTACCAGAACTGCACCAAATGAAGAAAAATGTTTATTTTAGTATATATTTGCAAATTTATAAAACAATACAAAATATTAATTTTGTACAATTTAATCCTATCTAAACGAAATTCTGTGGCAAAGCAAACTCTATGTGTCACAAAAAATGAGGCAAAATGATTTTTGTAGAACAAAAAATTAGATAGCAGGTAAACTTCACACTATACAAAAGATCAGTAAAATGTCTGGGATATTTGGAAGACATTTTCGTATTTTTTTAAAAAAATTTACATGCTGAAGAGCAATTATGAATGTGAACGCATTACTTTGTAGTAATTATTTTTCATTGTAGCCATCTAGCCTTGGTCTGTGATGCACTTTTACCTTCATGGCACCAGGGATTCGAAGACTAATGGGAACAACTCTAGGTCCTACAATTTCTTCTGTTCTTACCGATATGGCATGTATTTACACCTGCTCGTTTGTTACAGCTTGTAAGGTATTGTGGAGGCTACTTTCTGTCTTCTCTACAGCTGGTGAAACATTATACCTCCAGAAAGAGGTAGGAGAAGGAGCATATAAGATAAAAGGCCTGTAATGTGTGACCTCTCCAACTTCAGAGAGCAGGAGCGGGATGATAATTACATACAGTATTACAGGTCATACAAGCAGGGGTTAAACACGGGACGTCTGTTCATGCGGATGCATGTGATCATGTTTAACAAAGGCATCTCAGCCACAGGCAATATGAGACATCAGAAAGGGCTACGTCATAAAGGAACGTCTTGTCTACTGGGCTTTTCTATACAATGGTCCACCACTAAAAAACTTACAGGGGACATATGTTTTCGAGCATTTTGAGTACATATTGCTATTTATATGTGCAGTGTCAGACTGAAGAACATTGGGCCCACCGGAGGATTTGATTCTGAGGGCCCACCTTTCCCCCCAACTGAAGAGCCCCAAAGCAGCTGCAAAGTTTGCACTATGAACTCTACTGAAGAAGCCAAGGCCCACCGGAGGATTCTCCGGTTCTCTGGTGGGCCAGTCCAACCCTGTATATGTGTATCTTGGCTACAGTTATTCATCTAGTTTTAGGTGGATGCTTTTACTGGGTAATTTTTCAAGTTTCTTTTTTTGAGTTCTTTGTGTCAAAAAGTGATGCGACCAGATGAAAGCTGGTAGTCAACAGGGAATTCTGAAAAACAATTCATTGGATAAATTTTTTTTCAAGGGCATTGTGCTAGTTTTTGTTGCAAAATTTGTCGCCCAATTTCTTTATGCAATCATCAGCGAGTTTTTGCTTTTTCACTTTACTCTCACCACTGTTTAAAAAAATGGGTACAATCTGGGTTTGGTCAGGTATAAATATAAGGTTTAAGCAACATTTACTGTGTGAACTGCAACTTCTGAAACATTGCACAAAAAAGTCGCAAACTCACTACAATAGGGTTATGTTCTAAAGCGTGAAAAAAACAACTGGGCAGTAGTTTAGTGAAAAACCTCCCAAAACAAATCACAAGCCTACTACAGCATGGAAAAACTAAGCCATAAAATGGCAACCATAGACTCCAAGTTGACTGGCTGACACAAACAAAAGAGGACCCCTGTGCAATAACAGTATATGGTCACTTTGCAGCCCACTTACTCATCATAAGACACAAATTCCACCTGCTTCAGAGTTGATAATGGGTCCTCTTACCTTTTGGGCCCTTTTGCGGCTGCACAGGCTGCACCAATGATATGTCCGCCCCTGACTAGGTTATAGATCTTCATACCTCCTATATAATTTAGAGACAATGTGTTTTGACTTCGTACTACTATTCAGATAGACATGTTGGAGCAAGATTTCTAATTTTGAAACTACAAAGCTACAGATAAGGAATTCTTTGAGTTGTATGCCACTTAGTGCACTCATATGGATTGCAACTGTCACGCAACAGTTAAAAACTGGAAAATCTTGCTAGAAAAAGTCGTTATGTTGCCCAGGGCTAAAATTGTTGAATGACTAGAGTATGCACACGGATATGGTCATTTATATTTAAAAGGATATCTCAGATGTCCTATTGTTCATTTTCTAAACGTTTATGACAAGACAAAAAGAACAGGCTTGACAAGTTGCAAAATATATGTAAAAAAGTAGAATACACAACCCCATTGTTCATGCTTGGCACAGAAAAAGAAATTGCGTCTAGCCTATTCAGTTACACAAAGACAATTTTTGTGGTTATTGCCCCTTTAACAAATAACATATGCAATAAAAATAAATCCATTGTTTTAAAAAAGAACTAAAATTAAACAAAATCTAATTTTTCTTTAATTGGTGTGGCTCAGTTTATCAAATGTTTACAAATGCGAATGAATATAAAAGACTTTACAAAGAACAATAAGAATCCCTTGTGAAAATTGTTTCATTAAAAAGAGTCGTAAAGCGCAGAATATTAAACAGTGATAATTGCACATAGCAGACCCGGCTTCTGTGTCCTGTTAATACTTTATTTTTCTTAGTAGAACTTTCTCTTTGTTAATCAGAATATAGTAATTGAGAGTCTGCAGTATATGGTGTATGGCAGGGGCTTTGTTCCGACTTCTAAAACTCACGTCTCTCCAACTTTGTTATCACTCCATGGCTCGTCCTCCTCAGGGTAGAGCCACATCTCTTTGCTCTAACATAAACAAATAAAAAATAAACTATTCCCTTCTCTTATGATCTGGTCTCCCCAAGCCTCAAACTCACAGTCTCATGCATGCAGACAGCAGCATTAGCTTTGAGACACAACCCACAATAATAAACATAGGAGAATTTAGTACTCTTGAACTGTATTGCAGGCAGTGACCCCAGAACAGATTATACAGGCACATAGAGATACATCTGTATATAGCAGTGTATTTCCATGTACATGTATTCTAGAGGTGAAGAATTTTTTTTGTTCCTATAAAACTACTAAAAATAATAATTAAAAAATTACAATAATAAATAATTTTCTCTTTTTTGTGAGTCTCACTGGTACTTCATCCCACCATCTTTATAAATGCAGGCAGAAGCTAAAGTTATTTAGTCACAGGCTCCAGTGATGTTACTACAAGTACAGCAGCATCTTTAGATGCAGCGAGGGCAGGAGTTTTTATGAAATCACCTCCAATTTGCTTGAAGATTTAGACCGTATCCACATGTAGCATAAATGCTGCATAGTTTCTGCAGCTTTTTTTGCCAAAAATTTTGCTGTGTTCTATTGTGTTTAACTGTCAAAGCAAAGTGGATATGATTTTATGAAAACTTAAATCCTGTGCCTCTTACGATGCTGCTGAACTGTGTGGGTTTGGTGCTTTTTTTTCTCTAGTAGCTTCTATGTGGAGCCTAAAAAAAAAATAAGAAGAAAACTGCAGATACGTTATTACATGCAGAATCAAAGCTTTTATGTACTGTAAAAAACACATTATAAACACGGCTTCGCATCTGAGTCAAAAACGAATCAAGTAAGGCGGAAGACGCATATAAAATGAAGCAAAAATGGAATAATCACAAAAGATTGTTATTGTGTAGTTTGGTGTAGACACCTGCAGAAAACAAAAACACAGTATCTATGCATCATGTGAACACGACTTTATAGACACAAAAAGACAGATGTCATAAGTCAAGCTACATAAAGATGAGAAAGTTCTGGCTACTCCGACTATGAATAAATGAACAAAGAATAAACCCATAGGTTACAACCAGAGATGAGCATGATGCACAGATGATGTCGCACCAACTCTGTATAATCAAAATCTGCACAGGGGACAGTGGATGGTAAGAGATTCACGGCCTCCGGTCCAGCCGCCAGGTACCGTGTGTCCTGTGAATTGATCCGCACATCTCTAGTCCCAAATGAACTGTCCCGGAGACAGTGGACAGTCCCGAATTTGGGTCGATGCCCTGCAGTCTCAGATATCTACTGAATGTTCTTTACTGCGAACGGCCCTCTGACATCTTCTCCTGCCAGGGTAGAAACAAATAGTAAATGGGTGTGGATTTGGGTGTGGCTATGAGAGTGGCCAGAAGGTTGCAGCCGCGCGTGTAGTGCATGGCATTATTTGTCCCTCTTTTTGTTCTTCAGAGGTTGGGAGGTGTGGATAACAGCACCTAGATGTGTATTCCTGGCCAAAAGCTTCACTTGCATGAAAGAAAGTTATAATAAATTGCGGTATATAATTGTTGATGTCCAAACTCAGTTATCATCACAATCACCTAAATGGAGCCCTTTTAGAAACCCCCCTCAGCTATTGCATATTTTAAAATATTTCTATGTGTAGCTAACATCGTAACTTAAATAGAAACTATTACTTGTTCTAAAAATTGAGTCAAACACCTGGTAAACCAATTTTGCTTAATTTTTTTGTTTTTGATCTATGTCACTCCATTACAGATATAATTACATGTGTTACTTTTGGAGCACAGTATGTGAAATTTCTGTTTGTAGTGCAACTGGGCATTCCTTCAGAGTTTTCTCTGGTGGGGGGTGTGCTTTCCCTCTCCTTCCTTGATGCTGCCAATTATAGCTTGGTAAGTTTGCTAGACTGCTAGATCCACTGCCAAGCAGTAATTGTCAGCATCTGGGAAGGGAGAGGTGAAAGGAGACAACTCTAAAGGAACCTTATTAACATAGAAACATGTACTCCACATAGAGAGCCACATAACTAACAGAGTGACACATTACTTACAGAAATATTTTATTAATCTAATACATTATTTGCCAATTTTGTTGTTACTTATGTGGCTCCATATGTGGGATAAGCGTTTTCTGTATTAGGGAAGTTCTTTCTGCCTATTCGCCCTCTCTCCCCCTTTTATTATTTTGTACTTAAATTCTTTTTCAATTTTTTTTAATTATTTTGTAATAATGAGCATTATTATTTTAACATTTCTTCAATGATTTGAATTTGACATTATTTAGTTATAGATTTATGTGAATTGTTTTTTGATACTTGTTATGAGGATTTTTGGTTTTCTAACTCTAAAGGAACGTCCAGTTGCATTATAAGGCCGGGGTCACACTTGCGAGAAACTCGCACGAGTCTCGCACCTCAATACCCGGCACTGAGGGACCGAGCCTTCAGCTGCATGTATTTCTATACAGCTGAACGCTCCGGTCCGAGTGTCGGAGCCAGTGCCGGGTATTGAGGTGCGAGTTTGTCGCAAGCGTGATCTCGGCCTAAGCAAGAATTTCACATATTGTCCTCTAACAGCAATAAATGTGAATATCTCTGCAATTGAGACAAGACTGAAAAAAAGTGTCAGAACAGGAGAGCTGAGGGATTTTTAAAAGACAAGTCCTCTTCAAAAGGTCTATTCACCAAATATTGCTGCTTTCATCTAGAAATCGTTCCATACCTATCTATGAGTGATTTCTAGAACGCAGCTAATGCCCATTGAAGTAACGTGAGCTTGCTGATGTTTTCCTTGAAGCATTTATTGTGTATGTAGATCATGAAAATGAAGAGAAGCACACATAGAATTCATGTAATATCACATTTATTAATCTGTACAGCTGTTTCTATAACACGGAGCTATGTCCAGAATTTGAGAAAAACACAATCCCTGCGTAAAACAATGCACAGAATACTATGCAGTCATATCGCACCCTACATTTTTTATTATATTTATTTTAAGTAAGATTAATCTCAAGAAAAATTTTGATACATGTGTTGTACATAAACTTAGGATGTGCTTTTACAGTAAATGCACTGTCGCTCAAGAAATTCAGGAACTGACTGTACTTCCAGTTGAACAAGCAAATTTGAGTACCAATAATGTAAGGAAATATTTTTATTGAAGCATGTTCCCTTATTATAATCATTTTATGACAAGATACAGGGCACATCAGGTTTTATACTATGGCTCCTCATTCAAATAAATATCTGCTTTTACATGTACTTTGGATATAAAAAATGTACACACCCCTATTAACATGGCAGTCTTTTGTCATATAAAAAAATCATACCAAGAAGAATCATTTCAGAACCTTTCCCACCTTTTAATGTCACCCATAATCTGTACAAATCCCTGAGAAAAAGACTGAAATAATTTTGAAGGGTAAATAAAAATAACGAAAGTAAAATAATGTGATTGCATATGTGTGAACACCCTCTTGTAATTGGGGATGCGGTTGTGTTCAGAACTAGCCAATCATATTAAAACTCATGTTTAAAGGGAACCTGTCAGCAGATTTTTGCTATTTTATCTGATAGCAGCATGAGGTAGGAACAAAGACCCTGATTCCAGTGATGTATCATTTAGTCTACTGGGTGCTGCAGTTATGATAGCATCACAATTTTCTCTGCTCCAACTCTAGCAGATCTCAAATGTTGAGCTGTATATGCTCCCATCCACACAATAGCTGTGTAGAAAGTATAGTGAGAGAGAGAGCTGATAATGGTGGGGCGTGGTTTGATGAAGAAGCATCAAGCACGCAGTCCTGTAATGATAATATTCTGCTGATAAAACACTGATTATATTGAAACAGCAAAACACAGCTCAGTAAGTGACATATCCCTATAATTAGGTTCTCTTCAACTGCATCATGGTGCTCTCAGATTACATAGCAAAAACTTGCTGACAGATTTCCTTTAATATTAGTCAGTACAGAGCTGCCATCATTTAATTCTTTTCCCACTTTAGACATATAGTTACGTCTAAGTTCGGCTCACTCTGTTTTCTGCAGGCTCTGGCAGTGAGCGCTCAACTTTTCCAGCACATGTCAGCTGATTTGAACAGCTGACATGTGCCTCTAACAGCAGCAGGTGGAATCGCGATCCCCAACTAATGCTGATCGGACAGCGGCATTTAACATGCTGACCCCGGAAGTGCCTCACTAATCCTGCCCATCGGCACCTGTGTCACCGATGGGTTGGCATGACAACCAAAGGTCTGCAGCAAACCCCTGTGGTTGTCATGCCATTTAGCTATGAGTGCCACCCAGCGGTCTTTGTTCATAGCAGGTGAGCATTTAAGCTACATAAAGCAGGGCTGAAGCCTGTGTAGCACAGGCGATGGGAACACTATAGAAGCAAATAAAACTAAAAAATGTTTTTAAAAAAATATGAAAAAAATAAAATTATATAAAAATTCAAATCACCCTCTATTCGCCCTATTCAAAAGAAAACAATAAAGAAAAAAAATACACATATTTAGTATCGCCGCATTCAGAATCGCCCGAGCTATCAAAATAGAAACAGAATTAATTTGATTGGTAAATGAGAAAAAAAGTAAAAAAGCCAGAATTACGTTTTTTGGTCACCGCATCATTGCATTAAAATGCAATAACGGGCGATCAAAAGATTGTATCTACAACAAAATGGTGTTACTAAAAATGTCAGCTTGGCACACAAATAATAAGCTCTCACCCAACCCCAGATCACGAAAAATGGTAACCCTACAGGTCTCGGAAAATGGAGACTTTTTTTTCACCACTTAAATAAAAATGTACCTATACATGTTTGATATCTACAAACTCGTAATGACCTGGAGAATCATAATGGCAGGTCAGTTTTAGCATTTATTGAACATTGTAAAACAGCAAAACAAAAAACAATTGTAGAATTGCACTTTTTTTGCAATTTCACTGCACTTTGATTTTTTTCCCATTTTCCAGTACAATATATGGCAAAACCAATGATGTTGTTCAAAAGTACAACTTGTCCTGCAAAAAGCAAGCCCACACATGGCCATAATGATTGAAAAATAAAAAAGTTATGACTCTGGGAAGAAGGGGAGAGAAAAAACGGAAACTCAAAAACAGAAAAACCCAAGGTGGTAAAGGTGTTAAAGTGATTCTAGTTCTAGTAGGATTTTGCTGACATTTGCTCAGTTGCATTCTACAGCAAAAGTCATGGTCAGTAAACAGATTACAATACAGCAAAGGGATCTCATTGTTGAAAGTTATTGTCAGGAAAAGGATGCAAAAAAATTTCCATGGCATTCAATATACCATGCAACACTGAGAAGAAGGTAATCAAGAAGTGTATTCAATTTAGCATAATTTTGTGTCACTCAAAAATTGATGAAAAGACACAAATAAAATTGGTTCAGGAGCCTGCCAATAGTCCTACAGCAACATTAATGGAGCTGCAGGAATTTCTGTAAAGCAGTGGTTGTATGCTGCATGTGAGAATGATATCCCTTATTATTCATATGTCTGGTCTGTCATGTAGGGTATGAAGACGGAAGCTTTTTCTTACAAATAAAAATATCCTAGCCCGGTTATGTTTTGCCAAAACTTACATTAATTTGGCCAAAAGCATGTTTGAAAAACGTTTTATTGTTTGATGAGACCAAGGTTGAACTTTTGGCCATAATTCCAAATGGAATGTTTGGTGCATATGCAATAATGTTCTTTAACAAAAAAATACGTGCTCACAGTGAAGCATTATGGAGACTGCAACAAAAGAATGGCTTTGATGAAAGAATATCAACGTTATGGAATGACCCAGCCAGAGTCAAGACCTGAATTCAATTTAAAATATGTTGGCTGACTTGAAAAGCACTGTACACAGGAGATGCCCTCACAGTCTGACAGATTTGGAGTGCTACTACAAGAAAGAGTGGACAAAGATTGCCAATTCTAGATATGCCATATTGATAGACTCCTACCAAAAAAGACTGAATGTTGTCATAAAAGGTAAATCAACAAAGTATTAGTTTAAAGGTGAGCATATAGCGGGTGAAATATGTGTGGAACATGCTACCAATTTTCTAATTAAATATATTTCTAAAGGTGCTATCGACATGAAATTCTCACCAGATGTTGGTAACAACCCATCCAATCCACACAAGCAAAGAAATCAAACCATAGGTGTCCATTAATTACTGTGTATACTAGAGTATAAACCGAGATTTTCAGCCCATTTTGTGGATTTTAGGGTTGAAAGTGCCCCTCTCGGCTTATACGTGAGTCATATACCAGGTGGTTGGCGGGGGAGCGCAGCTGTCACATATATTCACCCCCTCCTGGCACGGTCTCTGCAGCAACCCTGCTTCTCCCATGGTCTCTGGCGTCTGTGTTCAGCGGTCACTCATTAAAGTCATCAATATGGGCATATTCATGACTTTAATGAGCGGTACTACGTGACCGCTGATGGAAGGAAGAGCAACAGCGCCGGAGACAATGGGATAAGCAGGGGCTGCAGAGACGTGCCAGGAGGGGGTGAGTATGACAGGGAGGATGGGGGAGCCATGCTATATTCACCTGTCCCCGTTCCACAGCTGCACATCGCTCTGTCCTCGCGTCCTCCGGCTGTGACATTCAGGTCAGAGGGCGCGATGACATAGTTAGTGCGTGTCACGCCCTCTGCCTGAACATTCACAGCCAGAGGACCCGGAAGACAGTGGCTCGCGGCGGTTGAATGGGGACAGGTGAATATCGCAGGTGCCTGGGGCCTGAGCCAGCGGTGACACCGGCACCTGGCCCCCAGCGACGAGAGGTGAGTATGTCTTTTTTTTCTTTTTTTTTATTCGCAGCAGCAGCGGCAGCATATGGGGGAATAATCTATGGAGCATAATATGGGGGCATAAAATATATGGAGCAACATATGGCGGCATAATCTATGGAGCAGCATATGGGGGCATAAAATATATGGAGCATCTTATGGGGGCATAATCTATGGAGCATCATATGGCAGCATAATCTATGGAGCAGCATATGGGGGCATAATCTATGGAGCACCATATGGGGGCATAAACTATGGAGACTCATATGGGGCATAAAATATATGGAGCATCTTATGGGGGCATAATCTATGGAGCAGCATATGGGACATAATCTATGGGGCATCTTATGGGGCCATAACCTTTATGGAGCAGCATATGGGGAATAATCTATGGAGCCTCTTATGGGGCCATTATTAACCTTTGTGCAGCATTATATGAGGTGTATTTTGTATGGAGCATCTTATGGGGCCACCATGAACTGTATGGAGCATTATATGTGGCTCCTGATTAAATATCGATATTCAAAAACATTTAACCTACTGATGTCTCAATTAATTTTGCTTCATTGGCATCTATTTTTATGTCTAAAATTTACCAGTAGCTGCTGCAGTTCCCACCCTAGGCTTATACTCGAGTCAATAAGTTTTCCCAATTTTTTGTGGCAAAATTAGGGGGTCGGCTTATACTCGGGTCTACTTATACTCGAGTATATACGTTAAGTTAAGTATAATAATGAGAAATGAAACAGGTAAAAAGGATTGAACACATGAAGCAAGTGAGGTGCCAAAGCCATGTAAAAACTATTGAACGCGCTTACTGAAATTTATTTAATACTTGGTACAAAAGCCTTGGTTGGTGATGACAGCTTCATGATGCCTTCTATATGGAGAAACTAGTCGCATGCATAGCTCAGGTGTGATTTTGAGCCATTCATCCACACTAAAATTATTCAAAGCCTGAAGGTTCTGTGGGCTCCTATGAACTCTGAGCTTCAGTTCCTTCATAAATTTTCTATTGGATTCAGGTCAGATGATTTGTTGGGCCATTCTAGCAGCTTTATTTTATTTCTCTGAAAACAATTGAGAGCTTCCTTGGATGTGTGTTTGGGATTAGAGATAAGCGAACTTGTTCAGAAAATATTCTCCAATCTCAAATTCAGCACGAACGTTGCACATTTGGATTCGTGTTCAGATTCCTGAGCTTTTTTCCTAAAGATCGTCAAAAGTCGGCCAAAATTCGGTAAATTACCGAGTTCATTAAGGGCTCTTTCAAACGTCAGTGTTTCCAGTAGCACCACAGACCACAAAACATCCCCCACACATGCACACTGATGTTACACGGATGACATCCATGTGTCATCAGTGTGACACGAACTGGCACCTGGTAATCAGCAGTACTCTTCACGCTGTTCCCTGTTGCCAGGTGCTGAACTGAAGACAGCTAGCTCACTCCACCGTCCCTTGCTCACGCTGCGGTAAGGGCTAGCAGGGGATAATGCTAAGAGTTGTATTCAACTATTTACAATGAAAGCTGGTGGCCGCTGATGGGAGTATTCATCAACGGCCTGCGCTATAAATAAATAAATAATAAGAAAATGACTTGGGGTTCCACTGTATTTTTGATAACCAGCCAGGCAAAACTGACAACTGCAGGCTGCAACCCTCAGCAATCAGATTCAGCAAGGCTGATTATGAAGAATAGAGGGGTGCTGACACTGTATTTTATAATTATTTAAATAAATAACTTAAAAAAACTGTATGGGGGTCCCCCCATTTTGACAACCAGCCAAGCTAAAGCTTACAGCTGGGGGGCTGGCATTCTCAGGCTAGTAAGGGACCATGGATATTGCCCCACTAGCCTAAAAATAGCAGCACACAGCTGCCCAGAAATGGCACATCTATTAGATGCGCTTTGCTTGATTCTTCCCACTTGCCCTGTGTCAGTGGCAAGTTGGGTTCATATTAATGGGCTTGATGTCACCTTTGTATTGTCTAGTAACATCAAGCCACATCTTATTAATGGAGAGGCATCTATATAAAACCTATCCATTATTAATCCTATAGTTATATTGTAAATAAACGCACCCCCAGAATAAAGTCCTTTAATTGAAAGAATGACACAGACTCCGTTAATGAATCTAAATTAAACCATATTCTCATTATCACATATTCCACTGATACCATGGTCTCCTGTAATAAAACAAAATAAAAAAAACAACTATATTCCTCACATGTCTGTCATTTTGTCTCACGCCGTGTTTCTCTGACTGGACGGTCGCATCTTGGCACCGTCCAGGTTGAAAACTGTTTATTGCCAGACATGGATTACAGCATGGGACAGAACGACGGACAGGTGATGGATATGGTTGTTTTTTAATTTTTGTTTTATTACAGAAGACCATGGCTTCAGTGGAATGGGTTATATGTGTATGGTTTAATTCAGATTCATTAAAGAAGTCTGTGTAATTCTTTCAATTAAAGGACTTTATTCTGGTTGTGTTTCTATTTACAATCTAACTATTGGATTACTAAAGGATAGGTGTTATGTTTAGGTAGCTGAGGAGAAAAAACAAAAACGGCAATACAGCAGAGAGGCTGGAACCTATTAGATTGCAGTAACCTGAACTAACCAAACAACTAGAGGTAGCCGTGGAGCGTTCCTACGTTGATCCTAGACGCCTCGTCACAGCCTGAGAGATAACTACACCTAAAGGCAGAAAGGGGAAAGCTATCTGCCCCGGAGCAGATCCCAAAGAAAATAGTAAGCCCCCAAACATGTAATGGCGGTTAGACAAGAAGAAGCACGGACACAGACAGAAAATAGAATGAGCAAACGCTGGGGCCCAATCTGTCTAGACAGAAAAGTACAGGAAAGGATTCTTACTGCAATCCAAAAAAACCCCTAAAAAATACCAACTCTTCTGATTGCAAAAACACCTGAGATCACACGATCTCCACCACCTAAGTCAGAACTCTGGTGTAACAAAACTAAGCCGCAGCCACTGAAAAAACAGGAAAAAGCAAATGAACAAATAACAGTGGCTACAGATAAACTGAGAGGAGCACAGGCCCCAGAAGGGGACCTGGTTGACCTCCACAAAAGTGCAGAGAATTATGCAAAAAGCAAGCACAAAAATAAAAGCAGAAAATATCTTATCTGAAAGCAGAAGATGCAGGCAAGACTCAGCAAACTTCCAAATGAACCAGGAACCACAACTGAGACAAGAAAAATTGATCACCGGCAACCATCATGGGAGGGAACCTCCCTTATATCAGACCAGTCAGCGATCCCAGATTGCCATTCCTCGCTGAAAGTTTCAGTACTGTCTGTAACCACCAGAGGGAGCCTCTGCTCAGAAACCATCTCTAGCACATTCATAACAGTACCCCCCCTTGAGGAGGGGTCACCGAACCCTCACTTGTGCAACCAGGCCTATCAGGATGAGCTCGGTGATAGGCACGATCTGTCTCCTAGCATGGATGTCCGAAGCAAACACCCAAGAATTGTCTCCTGACCATAACCTCTCCACTTAACCAAATACTGGAGTTTCTGTCTACAAAAACGAGAATCCAATATTTTCTCAACCACATACTCCAGATTGCCTTCAACCAAAACAGGGTCAGGAGGCGCAGCCATAGGAACTACTGACTCAACAAACCTCTTCAATAAGGACTTATGGAACACGTTATGGATCTTAAATGTCCCTGGAAGAAGCAAACGGAAGGAAACAGGATTAAGAATCTACATGATCTTATAAGGTCCAATGAACCTAGGCTTAAACTTTGGAGATGCAACCCTCATAGGGATATTTCTTGAGGACAACCAAACCAAGTCCCCCACTTTAAACTGAGGACCATCAGTCCTATGCCGGTTGGCAAACCGTTGGGCCTTCTCCTGAGAGAGAGACAACCTCTCCACTACCTGGTCCCAAATCTGCTGCATTCGCTCCGCAACAGAGTCAACACCTGGACAGACAGAAGCCTCCTCCTGTCCCGAAGAAAATCGAGGGTGAAACCCAGAATTGCAGAAAAATGGAGACATCAAGGTGGCAGAGCTAGCCCTATTATTAAGAGCAAACTCAGCCAAAGGCAAAAAAGAGACCCAGTCATCTTGATCAGCAGACACAAAACATCTTAAATAAGTCTCCAAGGTCTGGTTTGTTCTCTCGGTTTGTCCATTGGTCTGAGGATGAGAAGCAGAGGAGAAAGATAATTGAACACCAAGTTTAGAACAAAATGTCCTCCAAAATCTGGAAACAAACTGGACTCCTCTGTCAGACACAATGTTCTCCGGAATGCCATGTAACCGAACCACATGCTGAAGGAACAAAGGCACCAATTCAGAGGAGGAAGGTAACTTAGGTAATGGCACAAGATGTATCATCTTGGAAAACCTATCACAGATTACCCAGATAACGGTCATTTTCTGAGAAACAGGGAGGTCGGAAATAAAATCCATAGAGATATGGGTCCATGGCCTCACCGGCAACCATCATGGGAGGGAACCTCCCTTATATCAGACCAGTCAGCGATCCCAGATTGCCATTCCTCGCTGAAAGGTTCAGTACTGTCTGTAACCACCAGAGGGAGCCTCTGCTCAGAAACCATCTCTACCACATTCATAACAGATAGGCATTATATAGGGCTTGATGTCACCGGACAATACAAAGGTGACATCAACCCCACAAATATGAACACCACCGACACAGGGCAAGTGGGTTGAGCCAGGCAAAGTGCCAGAATTGGAACATCTATTAGTTGCACTATATCTGGGTGGCTGTGGGTTGCTATTTTCAGGCTGGGGGCCAATATCCATGGCCCCTTACCAGCCAGAGAATACCAACCTGCAGCTGTCAGCATTAGCTTGGCTGGTGTTCAAAAATGAGGGTACTCCGTTCGATGCTCTAGGAGTGCTGAACGTCTTTGGAGAAAAACCCGCACACCAGAAGACTTCATCCACTTTAAATTCATGTTAAGAACTTATAATGCTGCCCTTCACCTGCCAAACAGACCTACTTCACCACCCTGATCTCCTCACTAGCCAACAACCCCAAGAATCTTTTTGACACTTTTCATCCCTCCTCAGGCCAAAAGCACAAGCCCCTATCACAGACATTTGTGCTGACGACCTGGCCTCCCACTTTATAGAAAAAATAGATACTATCCGTCAGGAAATCTGCTCTCAACCACCAAGTGCTTTGACTCCCATCCCTCCCTGCATTTCCCCTGGCTCACTTTCCACATTTGATCCCATCACAGAAGAAGAAGTCTCTAGACTCCTCTCTTCCTCTCGTCCGACTACATGCACTACCGACCCAATTCCCTCACATCTCCTCAAGTCTCTCTCTCCAGTTGTCACAACTCACCTAACTGCAATCTTTAATCTCTCACTCTCCTCTGGCATTTTCCCATCCTCCTTCAAACACTCCATCGTTACTCCATTACTAAAGAGACCCGCTCTCGACCCTTCCTGCACAACTACAGACCGGTCTCCAATCTCCCCTTCATCTCTAATCTTATGGAGCGCCTAGTCTACTCCCGCCTTACCCGTTACCTCTCCACTCACTCCCTCCTAGACCCTTCACAGTCCGGCTTCCGCCCCCTACATTCGACTGAAACTGCACTCATCAAAGTGACCAATGACCTTCTTACAGCAAAACGTAACGGTGACCACTCTCTGCTCATTCTTCTCGACCTTTCTGCAGCTTTCGACACAGTTGACCACCGTCTCCTACTGTCTAGGCTCCAGTCACTAGGTATTAAGGACACTGTTCTCTCCTGGTTCTCCTCCTATATTTCTGACTACTCCTTCAGTGTTTCGCTCTCTGGCTCCACGTCATCTCCTCTTCCTCTCACTGTCGGTGTACCCAGGGCTCAGTCCTTGGCCCCCTTTTCTTCTCTCTCTACACGGCCCCAATTGGACAGACCATCAGCAGATTTGGCTTTCAGTACCATCTTTATGCTGATGACACACAACTATACACACCATCCCGACCTTACCCGCTGTACTACAGAACGGCAGTGACTGTCTGTCCGCATCTCCAACATCATGTCCGCTCTCTATCTGAAACTCAACCCTCCAAAACTGAACTTCTTCTGCTTCCGCCGTCTACTAACCTCCCTAAATCTGACATTTACCTCTCGTGGGCGGCACCATAATAACACCCCGGCAGCAGGCATGTTTGACAGCAGTCTCTCCTTCACCTCCCATATACAATCTTTGCCGCTCTTTGCGCCTACACCTAAAGAACATCTCTAGAATCCACCCTTTTCTCACATGGAAACAACAAAAACTCTCACTGTAGCAATGATCCATTTCCGCCTGGATACTGCAACGCTTATTACTTGCCTCCCCATTACTCGACTATCCTTCCATCCACCTTATGCAGCAGCCAGGGTCATCCACTGTAATCGTACTCGACGCGTCCGCTCTTCGCCAGTCCTTACACTGCTACCCTTCATTATAGGACCAATTCAAGTACTTGTTCTCACCCACAAAGCTCTCCACAGTGCGGGCACCCCTACATCTGCTCTCTCATTTCTTCTATCGGCCTAACCGACTCTGCAAACGACTTCGACTAACCTCTGCACTAATCCGTACCTCCCCCTCCGACTCCAAGACTTCTCCCGCGCTGCGCCAATCCTCTGGAATGCTCTACCCCAAGAATAGGACTATCCACATTGGCATGGTTTCAGGCGCCCTCAAAACCATTGTTCAGCGGCCTATCACATTCACTAATCAAAGTCATTCTATGTGTAAGTGTGTGGTGTAGCCCATTCACTTCTCCATCCATCCCTCACTCCCTCAGATGGCTGGACCATCATGTAAATGCACCATTGTATATACACACCTGTACTTTGTATCTCCCCACCTCTTGAGATTGTAGCTCTCACAGCAGGGTCATCTTATTTTGCTTTAATTATTGTATTGTAACGTTGTTACTTATGACTTGTGTTTTGAAACTGTTAAACTGTAAAGCGCTGCGGAATATGATGCGCTATAAAATAAAGATTATTATTATTAGTATTTTCTTTAATTATTTATTTAAATATGGCATGGGGACCCCTTTATTCTGACAGCCAGCCTTGCTGAAGCTGACACCTGAGATTTCAACCCGCAGCTGTCAGTTTTGTCTGGCTGGTTATCAAAAATACATGGAACATTTTTTTTTTTGGGGTGGTCCCGCATTTTAATAACTAGGAAAGGCTAAGCACACAGCTATGAGCTGATATTAATAGCCTAAGAACCTTTATGAATATTGTCTCTTTCCCAGAATGTTAACATCAGCACCCAGCCATTGGTTTTCACTCAGTTGTTTATGAAAATTACAGGGCACCCCACTCCATTTTTTTGTTTATTTTTTTATTTATTAACAAGTACAGTAAAATACACACCCAAGGTAATCATAGTTTACAGCTTTCTGGTGTTGTAGCAGCTGGAAACTTCAGTAACCTTAAAATGTCCCTCAAAGTTTCATATGAGGTTTCTGAGCCTCACAGCTGCCAGGAGACCTGGTGGGTTTGAACTCTGGTAACCTGAGCCATCGGGTCTCATGGTAGCTCCAGTGCCAGACTGTTGAGTGCTGGAGTGCCAAGTGCCAGACTTGCGGCAGTTCATCACTGGCACTTGCAAAGCAAGAGAAACAGCTGCTATGAACTCAGGTGACCTTACTGTTCTTGTTGACAATTAAAAAGTAATTGGAAAAAAAACATGTGGGGGTCACCCGTAATGTTAATAATCTGCAGAGGGAAAGCCGACTGCTGATGTTAATATTCTGGGAAAGAGACAATATTCATAGAGGTTCCTCGTTTCATCTTCAT
Source organism: Oophaga sylvatica (assembly GCA_033576555.1). Lineage (NCBI taxonomy): Eukaryota > Metazoa > Chordata > Amphibia > Anura > Dendrobatidae > Oophaga > Oophaga sylvatica. The sequence continues at coordinate 114,294,243 of JARQOD010000004.1, forward strand.
CATCCTTTTAGATGGCTGCAGATTTTTATCAAGAATGTCTAGGTTCATTTATAAGAAAACAATAAGAAAAAAAAGAAGTCAGCTCACCAACTTCCAGGTACGTGGAACTCTGTTCTGATCAAATGTATTATATATGAAAAAGAAGAATTGCATTCCAGCATGGCACTAGGCATAGTAACAAGGAGAACTGCTTCAACCACAACTGCGTTTTTTAAATGATGTCTTTAGCATGAAGAAAATAAAGTATCCAGTATCATATCAGTTATATTGTTAACATTGCATGCTTCTTTATTTCTTCATATGAATAATAAAATCACATAAAAAACATGGATTACTAGCCCTGAACATCAAAATCACAGACTCTTTGTCATAGGGTCATACTTAATTATAGTCTACTCTTGCTAAACATAGCTAGACCTAAAAGCAATTTGTGACTTGAGTTCCTCCCACATAATAAATGTTATTCAATAATGAAATAGAAAAAAATTATAAAAAGTATATAAAAAGATAAAATACAAAATGGAGCAAATAAAATGAAATATGTGAAATATAGTCATACATAAGTGGTGGTGGTCATTAGAAAAAGAAAACATTGTCATAGAGTTCACATTAAAAAGGCGACAAACAAAACGCTCATCAATATCATCCTGACGTTGTTGGTCACATCTAAACAATCATTTCTGATATCCTATTAGTGTTCACACTAATGTGATTTAGCTTATACCATCAAGCGTTTATTAAAATTTATGGTGTCAGTGTTTAGACGATCAGTTCCACTTTAATGTAAAGTACGTTGTTAGGATGCCATTAAAGAGAATTTTGCTTGTATTCACTATCACTGCTGTATGACTATGGGCCCGATTCATCAAAGCTTTAATGCCAGTTTTCTATTAGCCTTAAAAAGTCACATATTAAGGCGAAACTCATAGCTTCACTAAAAATATACAACTTTTACTGTTTTCACTCCATTGTCACCCAGCCCTGACAAAAGTGGGCAGACTTGGGGTAGGATGGGGGCGTTGCGACAGCCACTTGTCTAGTCGTTATATCGCAAATCTTACTCCAGTAGGATTTATGGCGAGGTGCATGTCACTTGTCCGATATTTGCCTCTTCATAAATCAGAAGCAAATGACTCCAGCACACCCCCTCATCAAGACCAGCCTGAACAACACCGGTCTTAAAATATCGGGCCTTTTATTTTTATGTGTTCCATTTTGAATGTTCACTTTTGTAACCACGTTATCAACTTTTCTATTTCTATACTGAATAACATGTTAATTATGTGGAAGAGAGTCCCATGGAAGTTATTTGACTGTTTTAGTTGACTTTCCAAAATGCTTTTGGGGTGGGCATATTTACCAAAAGCAGGCAATGACTAAGGGTCCATGTAATTTGCAATGCTTCAGCCACTCAGAACTAGCATTCCGTAATTTTGGATCTGAGTTCATGCTGCATATGATCCAATAAAGAAGACAGTATTTTAACTCCATAACTGCTCTGACCAAGGTTCCTTTATTTTCTTCAGGCTCTCTAATCCACGTAACCCCTATAATCAGCAAAATAAGGGTACAACGGCACTGAACCCACAGATCACACATTTTCTAAGAACAAGCTGTCTAAGTAAAATTCATTGTAAACCCTTCTAAATGAAATAATAATTAACTAAACTTGCCCACCAAAATGAGCATTCGTGACAATCACAATCTGACAATTTAATAGCTTTTTATTCTAATGAAAAACTGAGCTGCCTCACTGCATCTGTGACAGTCGAAGTATGCAGCAGAAGTAATGTGACAAGGCTGAGGAGAGTGGCCTTAAGATATTGTTCTTTGTAATGAAACAGTAAAAAGGGGAATGGTATTCTAACATTTCTAATGGTAAGGCTACAGCTTGCAGGTAAGAGGAGCTTTTGGTTAGTCCACAAACTGCATGCATAAACAAACATGGTTTTGACAGGCCCAATTTAAAGAGAACCTGTTATGCAATTCATGCTGTCCAAACCACGTGCAGAATGAATCAGAGCCTGGCTACTTGATTGCAGCTAGAGATATTATTCTCTGAATTGCTCCAGTATTTCAGAGAAAATATAGCTAAAAGTTCTTGTTGGGACAATGGAGATATATGTAACTAATCTGGCGCCACCTGTGGCTAGTTTTTTCCCAGACCTGTTAGAGTTGATTGACATTTTTCTCCCATGTCGAGAGACCTGTCAATCTCCTGAAGTGGTAATGGGAAGAGCCATCCAAAGGTAGCACTGACGGGTGGGTCTTATTTCGCTGACTCACAGCCTGTCCGTGAGTTGTGACTAGTGTCATGTCGAGAGACCTGTCAATCTCCTGAAGTGGCAATGGGAAGAGCCATCCAAAGGTGAACTAGTCTTTCCTTTCCCTATGGTCCCCGGCCAGATGTTTTAACATCAAATCATTTCACCACAGAATGAATCTCTTGACAGGCTCCCTTTAACCTATTAAGGAAAGGACTGGGTGATTTTTATTTTTTGCTCTTTTGTATTTTCCTCCCCTTATTCCAAGAGCCATAACTTTTTAATTTCTCTGTCGAAATAGCAGAGCGAGGGCTTATTTTTTGTGCTACAAGTTGCATTTTTGAATGACACTGTCACGATTCCTCTGCTTAGAGTGTCTGGGACTCAGTGATGGACAGCTCTGTCATGCTATCCTGTGCTGGGGCATGATGAGCTCTCGGTGCTTTGATAGACAGCTCGGTTGACCTATCTGAGACTGAAAGGTGCAGAGATTTCCAAAGGTGCTCCCTGTTCTTGGTAATTGCCCCTTTGCTTATCCGCTATTTCTCTGGTTTTCTGACCCCGGCATGGGACCTGACTTACATCTAAGTATTTTCCCTTGGTTTACTACGTGCTCTTTTGGTATTGACCCCGGAACGTCTTACTTGTCACAGATACCATCCATTTTATCATGTGATGTATGAGAAAACAGGAAAAAAAATCCAAAATGAGACAAAAAAGCAAGCAAAATGCAATTCCACAAATTGTTTTCATTTTTTTATTTAAAGCGTTCATTTTACAGTAATAGTAATTAGTGTAATAATAATATTAGCAAATACCTATAATTAACTAGAAATGTAGTACTGGTCTTCTGAATCACTGTCGCTTATCCCATGTGCAGGGCATTGCAGTACCTGAGGTATCCATTGTTTCAATCAATAACAGCTAACTAACAAAGTTATATGAGTTGTCATAACAATGGATACCTAAGCATCCCTGCACATGGGCTAAGCGACAAAGCGAATCAGAAGAACTATACTTCATTAATAATTGGAGGTATTTGCTAATATACACCTTTAAACCCTTTACCCCTCCCCCCCAAGGCTGTTTGCAGTTTATTGACCAGGCTGACTTTTACAATTCTGACCATTGTCATTTTATGAGGTAACAACTCTGTAACTCTTCAACTGATCCTAGTGATTCTGAGGTAAGTCAAAATGTGCAAGGATAGATGCAGGGCAGAAGACATCTGTGCCATTGTTTTGGACAGGGGATTGGGAAGCACCTATCACAGGGGAAGAGGCGGTGGTGTCACCCGATGGCACCAATCAAAGACCCAGACGTTCTGCCCACCGAGTCGGATGCTTAGATGACATGTGCCTGATCATGCTGATGGTGGTTAGGTTCTCAGTGGTCAGGTCCCTGCTGATCTTTGCATGGTACAGGTTGCAAATGGCCATTTTATTTGTCTCAGAACTTTGCTTATAAAAGTCCCAGACTGGGGAAAACCTAACTCTTTGACAGGAGTGTCGGTGTTCTATGGAACAGTTATGCTCCTTCTGCCTCAGGTCACCCCACTGCCCCAAGTTTTTTCCTGACACATTGTATTTCATGATAGCAGTAAAATTTCTTCGATATGACTTGCGATTATTTGTGAAAAAAATGGAAATTTGGCAAAAATTTTTGCAATTTTCACATATTTATTTTTTATGCCCTTAAATCAGAGTGTTATATCACACAAAATAGTTAGTGGATATCATATCCCACATGTCTACTTTATATCAGCATAATTTTTGAAACATAATTTATTTTTGTTAAGAAGTTAAAAGAGTTAAAAGTTGACCAGCGATTTCTAATTTTTCCAACAAAATTTACAAAACCATTTTTTTAGGACCACATCACATTTGAAATGACTTTGAGGGGCCTATATGACAAATGCCCAAAGGTGACCCCATTTTAAAAACTGCATGACTCAAAGTGCTCAAAACAACATTCAAGAAGTTTATTAACTGTTCAGGTGGTTCACAGAAATTTTTGAAATGTGGAAGGCAAAAATTAACATTTAACTTTTTGTCACAAAATGTTTACTTTAGATCCAATTTTTTTTTGCATGAGTAACAGAAAAAAATGGACCACAAACTTTGCTTTGCAATTTCTCCTGAGCATAACAATGCCCATATGTGGGGTAAAACCACTGTTTGGGAACACGGTTGGAGTCTGAAGGGAAGGAACACCATTTGACTTTTTGAATGTAAAATTTGCTGAAATAATAAGAGCCATGTTGCGTTTGGATAGCCCCTGATGTGCCTAAACAGTGGAAACCCCCACAAGTGACACCATTTTGGAAACTAGAACCATCTGGGAACTTATCTAGATGTGTGGTAAGCACAGAAGTTTTTAATATGGAGCCGTGAAAATAAAAAAAATCACATTTGCCCCACAAACATTTTCTTATCCACAAATTTTGCATTTTCAGAAGGCTAACAGGAAAAATTGCACAATACAATCTGTTGTGCAATTTCTCCTGAATATTCTAATACTTCATATGTGGGGGTAAACTACTGTTTTGGCTTACGTTTGGATTCAGAAAAGGAGTGATGTTTTGGAATGCAGATTTTGATGGAATGGTCTGCTGGTGTCAGGTCTCATTTGGAGAGCCCCTAATGTGCCGAAAAAATGAAAACCACCCACAAGTGACATCATTTTGGAAGCTAGGTCCCTCAAGGATTGTTTCTTAATGTGTGGTGAGCACCTTAAACAACCCACAGTTGCTTCCCAGAAGTTTATAAATTAGAGCATTGAAAAAAAAAATCTAATTTTTGCCACAAAAATGTTATTTTAGCCCCCAATTTTTTTCTTTTCACAAGGATAGCAGGAAAAAATGGACCCCGAAATTTGTTGTGCAATTACTCCTGAGTATGTGAATATGTCACATGTGGTCAAAAACTACTTTTGAGGCTCAGTGCAAGGATCAGAAGGGAAGATACCTCATAATGAAGTTCACATTTTGCTGAACTGGTTTGAGAGTGCCATATCATATTAGCAGAGCCCCTGAGGTGCCAGAACAGCAGAATTCCCCATAAGAGACGCCATTTTACAAATTACACCTCTCAATTAATTCACATAGGGGTGCAGTGATCATATTGACACAACAGGTGGGTCACAGAAATTTACACCATTGGGCAATGAAGAAATTTTGTTTTAGCCCCAGATTTTACTTCTTCACACTGGGAAATGGGTAAAAATGGCACCAGAATTTGTCCCACAATTTCTGCTGAATGAGGAAATACCCCATATGTGGCTGTACAGCACTGTTTTGCCATACGGCAAGAATCGAGAGGGACGGAACGCTTTTAGCAAATAGTGATCCATCCTTCCCGAGTCTTGCCGTATGGCTAAGAAGTACTGTTATATAGGAGTCATCCTGGAGCGCAGAATTTAGGTATACTGGGACTCAGAATGGAGGGGGGCACTTGGATTTGGGAGCACAGAATTTGCTGAATTTCTTTTGGGGGGAGAGGGCCATTTCGCTTTTCCAGAACCTTTGTACTACCAGTAATGTGGAAGCCCCCTATATTTCCATTAACAGATGACGGACCTGAGTGGGAACTTGCTTTTTTTTTCTGAAGTGATTTGAAGCTTTTATTGGAAACATTTTACCTAAGGCTAGGTTCTCATTGCGTTAGGGCATCCGTTTAATGGATCCGTTAAACGGATGCACTGATGCTGATGTAATTTTTGACATCTTTTGAACCCCTAGCGCTTACGTATGCGCTAACGCATGGTAGCATTTTGTTACCATGCGTTACCATGCGTTAGCAATACAGGTCTATGCACATCGAACACGTCTGTTCGCTGTGCGTTAGACCTAATGCACCCCAAAACACTGTATACCGCGTTCGAGGGTGCATCACAAAGTAACGCATCATTGCTAACGCATGCCGAATAATGGTGGCCAATGGGTGCGTTAACACATCCGTTACATAGCATTAGTGCCGCTATGTAGCGGATGCGTTAAATGTATGGCACCTAACTCGATGTGAACCCAGCCTAACATTTGGGATCACATTTATCCGGCACTCTATGCTGAGCACTTACATCAGTGTTTCCCTTTAAATCTCTGAATTACATAATTCAGATAAAACCCCCAAGGGATCCATTCACAATAGTGAAGCGGCAGTTACTCTAGACACCATCTGGTCTTTGTTCAGTTTGTCCTTGTTTTCAGAGGTGCACAAAACTGTGGCAGATGGAACTTTTATGCACCCTTTATGCAACCGCTGGATTACAGGTCAGATGGCGTCCACAGTGCCTACATCTGCCTCATTATAGGGGATCTTCCTCTGGAGGGTTCTGTCTGAAACACGTATTTCAGAGATTTACACGGAAACCCCGGTGTAAGCCCTCAGCTCAGCAGAGCGCAGGATAAATGTGAGCCGAGCCATACTGCGATCTTTGGTAGACAAAATGAGCAAATCAAGAGAAGGTGAAGAATTGGCTTTATTTATTTTTTACTTCATTCCTGACACAGTTTAAGTGATTAGGCGACTTTATTCTTCAGGTCGGTGCGATTACAGCGATACCAGATTTATATATTTTTTTATGTTTGGCTGCAGTCACACACTAAAAGACGCTTTTTTCAAAAACTAATTTTGCATCAACCATATTTTGAGAGCTATAATCTTTTCATATTTTGGTTGACAATCATGTGAGGGCTTATTTTTTGCAGGACGAGTTTATGTTTTTATTGGTATCATTTTCGGGCTCAACATTTTTGGATCGCTTTCTATTCTGATTTTTGGTGGGCAGAATAAGCAAAAACCAACAATTCAGGATTTTTTTTTATGGCATTCCGCGTGTGGTAAAATTGATAAGGCAGCTTTGTCCTTTGAGTCAGTACGATTACAGCGATATCCCATTTATATCTTTTTTTATGTTTTGCCGCTTTTACACAATAAAAACTATTTTATAGAAAATTAATTATTTTTGCATTGCTTTATTCTGAGAGCTATAACTTTTTTATTTTTTGGCTGATGGATATGTATGGGGGCTTTTTTTGCTTGACAAGATGACGTTTTCAGAAATACCATTTTTATTTACATTTATATGTCTTTCTGATTGTGTGTTATTCCACTTTTTGTTTTGCAGTTTTATGATAAAGCATTGTATTTTGCCTCTTATTTTTTCTTTTACAATGTTCACAGAAGGGTTAACTAGTGGGACAGTTTTATAGGTCAGGTCATTCTGGCGATACCAAATTTGAGCACTTTCATTGTTTTTGTTTTTTTTAATAATATATATTTATGGGTACAATATATTATTATTTATAATTATTATTTTGTGATTTAACCCCTTCCCGACCTTTGACACAGCGTATGCGTCATGAAAGTCGGTGCCAATCCGACCTATGACGCATACCCTGCGTCATGAAAGGATCGCGTTCCTGCGGGCCAGGAGACCGGGGTCACTCAAAGGTCACCCGACCCGCAGTTACAGGACCCTTTGTGCTTCACCACAGGGAGGTTGGCTTAACCCCCCCGTGGCCACGATCGCTCTGATTGGCTGTTAAAAGTGAAACAGCCAATCAGAGCAATGTGTAATATTTCACCAATTTAATTGGTGAAATATTACAATCCAGCCATGGCCGATGCTGCAATAGCATCTGCCATGGCTGGACACCGAGCCCTGACCCCCCCACACGTAGTCACGGCGGCGATCGGCCGCCGCCACCAAAAGATGGCGGTGATCGGTCACCGCCGTCACTATCTGCTCCCCTCCTCCTTTGCTCCGCTGCCCCCACCTTCCGATCCCCCCCTAACCATCCGACCCCCCTACTCACCTCTCCCGATCCACCGATGTCCCTGGATCGGTCCCGGCGTCCGCCCGGGCCTCTTTATGGGCGCCGCCATCTTGGAAAATGGCGGGCGCATGCGTAGTGCGCCCGCCGGCCGGCGCATGCGCAGTGCGCCCCCCAGTGTTCAAAAATTTATTTTGATCACTGTGATAAACTGTCACAGTGATCAAAATAAAAAAAAGTAAATGAACCCCCCCTTTATCATAGGTAGGGACAAATAAAAAAATAAAGAATTTTTTTTTTTTTCCTAGCGGATTTTGCTGCTGATCCGCGGCAGATATTGCTGCGGATCCGCGGCGGATTTCGCTGCTGATTCCCGGCGGCGGATTTCGCTGCTGATCCGCGGCTGATTTCGCTGCTGATCCGCGGCGGATTTCGCTGTGGATCCGCGGCGGATTTCGCTGCTGATCCGCGGCGGATTTTGCTGCTGATCCGCGGCGGATTTTGCTGCTGATCCGCGGCGCATTTTGCTGCTGATCCGCGGCGGATTTTGCTGCTGATCCGCGACTGATTATCTGCTGATTCATCTGCGCTAGCGGGTATAGCATAACGCGATCGCGTTATGCTATACTGTTACCAGCCGGTCAACGCTACGTGTTGAACGGGCTGGTAAAACGCAATATGAACCCAGCCTTAGGGTTAGAACTAGGGTTAGGGTTAGCATTAGGGTTAAGGTTAGAATTACGGTTAGGGTTGGAATTTGGGTTAGGGTTGGAATTAGGGTTAGGGTTGGAATTAGGGTTAGGCTTGTGGTTAGGTTTATGGTTAGAGTTGGGATTAGGGTTAGGGGTGTGTTGGGTTAGGGTTATGATTAGGGTTTGTATTAGGGTTAGGTGTGTGTAGGGGTTAGGGTTGGGGATAGGGGTGTGTTGGGGTTAGGGTTGGAGTTAGAATTGAGGGGTTTCCACTATTTAGGCACATCAGGGGGTCTCCATACGTGACATGACGCCACCATTGATTCCTGCAAATTTTGCGTTCAAAAAGTCAAACAGTGCTCCCTTTATTCCAAGCCCCGACGTATGCCCAAACAGTGGTTTATCCCCACATATGAGGTATCAGCGTACTCGGGAAAAACTGCACAACAACTTTGGGGGTTCTAATTTCTCCTGTTAACATTGGGAAAAAAAATTGGGACTAAAAATTATTTTTGTGGAAAAAAAATGATTTTATATTTTCACGGCTCTGCGTTATAAACTTCTGTGAAGGACTTGGAGATTCAAAGTGCTTATCACACATCTATAGGAGTTCCTTGGGGGATCTAGTTTCCAAAATAGGGTCACTTGTGGGGAGTTTCTACTGTTTAGGCACATTAGGGACTCTGCAAACGTAACATGACGCCCGAAGACCATTCCATCAAGTGGGCATTTCAAAACGTCACTACTTCCCATCCGAGCCCCGACGTGTGCCCATACAGTAGTTTTCTCCCACATATGGGATATCAGCATACACAGGACAAATTGGACAACAACTTTTGGGGTCTAATTTCTCATGTTATCCTTGGGAAAATAAAAAAATTGGGGACTAAAAGATCCTGATTGTGGAAAAAATATGATTTTTTTATTTTCATGCCCGGGCGTTATAAACTTCTGTGTAGCCCTTGGGGTACAAAGTGCTCACCACACATCTAGATAAGTTCTTTGCGGGTCTAGTTTCCAAAATGGGGTCACTTGTGGGGAGTTTCTACTGTTTAGGCACATCAGGGGCTCTGCAAACGTAACAAGATGCCCGCAGACCATTCCATCAAGTCGGCATTTCAAAGCGTCACTACATCCCTTCCGAGCCCTGACGTGTGCCCAAACAGTGGTTCCCCCCACATATGGGGTTCTAGCGTACTCAGGACAAACTGGACAACAACTTTTGGGGTCCAATTTCTCCTGTAACCATTGTGAAAATAAAAAATAGTGGGCTAAAAAATCATTTTTTGAGAAAAAAAAATGATTTTTATTTTCACGGCTCTGCGTTATAAACTTCTGTGAAGCACCTGGGGTTTAAAGTGCTCACTATGCATCTAGATAAGTTCCTTAGGGTGTCTAGTTTCCAAAATGGGGTCACTTGTGGGGGAGCTCCAATGTTTAGGCACACAGGAACTCTCCAAATGCGACATGGCAACCGCTAAATATTCCAGCATATTTTCCATTCAAAAAGTCAAATGGCGCTCCTTCCCTTCTGAGCCCTGCCATGCGCCCAAACAGTGGTTTATGACCACATATGAGGTATCTGTGTACTCAGGAGAAATTGCCCAACAAATTTTAGGATCCAATTTATACTGTTGCCCATGTGAAAATAAAAAAAACTGAGGCTAAAAGAAAATTTTTGTGAAAAAAAAGTACTTTCTTTTTTTTACGGATCAATTTGTGAAGTACCTGGGGGTTCAAAGTGATCACTATGCATCTAGATAAGTTCCTTAGGGGTCTAGTTTCCAAAATGGGGTCACTTGTGGGGGAGCTCCAATGTTTAGGCACACAGTGACTCTCCAAATGCGACATGGCAACCGCTAAATATTCCAGCATATTTTCCATTCAAAAAGTCAAATGGCGCTCCTTCCCTTCTGAGCCCTGCCGTGCGGCCAAAACAGTGGTTTATGACCACATATGAGGTATCTGTGTACTCAGAAGAAATTGCCCAACAAATTTTAGGATCCAATTTATACTGTTGCCCATGTGAAAATGAAAAAAACTGAGGCTAAAAGAAAATTTTTGTGAAAAAAAAGTACTTTCTTTTTTTTACGGATCAATTTGTGAAGCACCTGGGGGTTCAAAGTGCTCACTATGCATCTAGATAAGTTCCTTAGGGGGTCTAGTTTCCAAAATGCGGTCACTTGTGGGGGAGCTCCAATGTTTAGGCACACAGGGACTCTCCAAATGCGACATGGCAACCGCTAAATATTCCAGCATATTTTCCATTCAAAAAGTCAAATGGCGCTCCTTCCCTTCTGAGCCCTACCGTGCGCCCAAACAGTGGTTTATGACCACATATGAGGTATCTGTGTACTCAGGAGAAATTGCCCAACAAATTTTAAGATCCAATTTATACTGTTGCCCATGTGAAAATGAAAAAACTGAGGCTAAAAGAAAATTTTTGTGAAAAAAAAGTACTTTCTTTTTTTACAGATCAATTTGTGAAGCACCGGGGGTTCAAAGTGATCACTATGCATCTAGATAAGTTCCTTAGGGGGTCTAGTTTCCAAAATGGGGTCACTTGTGGGGGAGCTCCAATGTTTAGGCACACAGGGACTCTCCAAATGCGACATGGCAACCTCTAAATATTCTAGCATATTTTCCATTCAAAAAGTCAAATGGCGCTCCTTCCCTTCTGAGCCCTGCCTGTGCGCCCATACAGTGGTTTATGACCACATATGAGGTATCTGTGTACTCAGGAGAAATTGCCCAACAAATTTTAGGATCCATTTTATCCTGATGCCCATGTAAAAATGAAAAAATTGATGCTAAAAGAAAATTTTTGTTGGAAAAATTAAAATGTCCATTTTTTCCTTCCACGTTGCTTTAGTTCCTGTGAAGCACCTGAAGGGTTAATAATCTTCTTGAATGCAGTTTTGAGTAGCTTGAGGGGTGCAGTTTTTATAAAGGTGTCACTTTTGGGTATTTTCTGCCATATAGACCCCTCAAAGTGACTTCAAATGTGAGGTGGTCCCTAAAAAAAATGGTTTTGTAAATTTTGCTGTAAAAATGAGAAATCGCTGGTCAACTTTTAACCCTTATAACTTCCTAACAAAAAAAAATGTTGTTCCCAAAATTGTGCTGATGTAAAGTAGACATGTGGGAAATGTTATTTATTAACTATTTTGTGCCACATAACTCTCTGGTTTAACAGAATAAAAATTAAAAATTTGAAAATTACAAAATTTTCAGAATTTTCGCCAAATTTCCATTTTTTTCACAAATAAACGCAAAAATTATCGACCTAAATTTACCACTAACATGAAGCCCAATATTTCACGAAAAAACAATCTCAGAATTGCTAGGATCCGTTGAAGCGTTCCTGAGTTATTACCTCATAAAGGGACACTGGTCAGAATTGCAAAAAATGGCAAGGTCTTTAAGGTCAAAATAGGCTGGGTCTTGAAGGGGTTAAAAAGTATATTTTTTCAACTTTTTGCACTTTTTTAACTTTTTTACTTAGTCCCACTATGGGACTTTTACTTTCTGCGGTCTGATCGCTGTTATAAGGTGCAGCAATGCAGGAGCATTGCTATACCTTATAGCCTGTCAGCTCTACAGACACAAGTTAGTTAGATCATGCCCTTGCTCTGTACAAATCTGTAAAAGCTTTGGGTCCCAGGGTGGAAAGTGGTGCCTAAATCGTTTTCCATTACTCCACATGTGCTTACAAAACTACAGACACTTATTAGCTGTTTTAAATTTAGACATAAATGTCTCTGTTGGCCAAGTGCATAATAATACACGTAGCAGATAATTATTACCATTGCTATTATTAGAGAAATTGGAGACATTATTTATATACTCCTCAAAATTGAAATTACAACACCAAGAAAGAAAAGTCATAGAATTAAGGAAATCACAGGATTGATATACATGTTAATGATATGCAAATTATGAAAAAATGGAAACTTTTTTAATACATCTGGGTATATTCAGTATTGGTGATAATTGCTTTATCCATGTTACATCAATGAGGTTATTAATAGTCGTCTGCTGAAGGTCTGCTTCGCTAAATACACTTGGGCAAATCATTACGATACACAGCTTCCAGATGCCCGATGAGAAACAAGTCCGGAGACATGCAAGCCATGGTAGGATGCAGGCTGCTCACAGTAGCACAAACAACATGCAGCTTGGTATTGTGTTGAAAAATGGCTCAAATGTGAAAAGACTGCACGAGGACCAGCGGCAGACACCGCGTCCCTCCCACGGCATGCAGCGGAGACCTGACTTAAAACTTTCACCCAGATACTCACCTTTAACCCTTACTTTGGAGATCTACCTGATCCCAACAGTATCTACTGCTTACCTCTGAATTGGGTATTTCTACCCTCTCCCAGTACTTAATGTGGCTGATGAAGGTCCGAAATTTAGGACAGAAACGTTTCACTACCGTGGACTACAATAAATATTTACCTTTTCGCTAAGTTGAGTGCCGAGTTCTCTTTTCATTATCTTCACGGTGTAGGAACCTACTCTACCACCTTTCAGGCTGTGCACACGATTTATCTTTATACACTGTTATACGCCACACTTGATGTGAAAAGTCACAAGATGCAATGCAAACCCATTGCCAATCATAATTAAAGTGACACTATATTAGCAGTAACAAAATGGAACCTGTTATCCAGTCTTATCTTTGATTTGTGGAAAGTATGATATAGAGGAGGAGAAGATGAACAGAATGATATATAGTTTTGTTAAAAAATTAAGTATATGTTGTATGTTATTCATTGAAATCAATGGAGTTTGTACGAGGGGCGACTGAAAATTTCGAGGCCCGACCCAGAAGTAGTGACCGTGGGTCCAAATTTTTACAGTCAGTTCTCGACATAGTCTCGCTCTTGGAGATTCATTAGTCCACTGTGGTAGACCGTTCCGTCTTGCTCCTCCAAAAACTCCTTTACGGTGTCCATGACGGCTTCATCAGAAGGAAAACGACTTCCACAAAGGTGCTTTTTCATCTGTGGAAATAGGTGATAGTCTGAGGGAGCCAAATCAGGGGAATAGGGTGGGTGCTGAAGCAGTTGGAAGCCACAGAAGTGAATTGCAGCCATTGCAACAGCTGATGTGTGAACTGGCTGTCACGCTGTCTAATGATATGACTACAATGTCAGTAAACTATTTATACAGGAACCACACTCTATACAACATATAGTTTAGCAACATAAGAATGTAAGTATAAAATAGATTTACCTGACACAATATCAGCAGAACTTAGGGTTAATCTTGAGGACTAGATGTGCAGAGACGATATCAGTTGAACTCAGGGTTAATCTTGAGGACTTGATGAGCTGTAACAGGAAAGAGGAGGACCGGGGTCTAACCTGACCCTACACTGGGGTCCTAACTAATCCCTTACCTTGGAGGTACTGATAATGGTTCAGAGGTCCAAGTCTCCAGCCTAACCCTGTCTCCTATCAGACCCTGAACCCTGTAATCAGTCCTAAGAAGGATCCTGATTACCACCAAAGGGATATGGGCTGATCTCAGCTAAATACACAGATTAGACATATAAGACAGACAGGATAGCACTCTCTTGCATACACACTCAAACACCGAAGGAACATAAATGGTCTGGGAAATAAACTCTAAGCAAGTTAAGCTTAAAACAACTAAGGAGCTCTCAACTAGAGTCTATACAGATTCATTCCTATCTGTGGTCTGCATGAAGTGTTTCACTGGCAACTCCCAAAGCAGACAACCAGAAACTTAAAGGAAACCAATCAACAAATAATCAATTGCAGCCGGGAGAAACTGCACCCAGTCCCAGCACCGAGCACAGACAGAATTAACTCCCTAGCTGCCAAACACAAAGAAACAGCAACTCAGCTGTGAGAAGTCAAAATGTGCAACCGCGACGATGTTCGTGGCAATGCACACATGACACTGGCGCATTGTCCTGGTGAAACAACACCCCTTTCCGCAGCATCCCTCGATGTTTTTCCTTAATTGATGACCTCAGAAGATGAATCTGAGCTGCATAATATACTCCAGAAGAATGACACCCTTGGAATCCCACAACACTGATGGAACCACCTTTGCCTTTTTGGGGCGTGGGGAGGTGTGATGTTTCCACTGTTTTGAGGCTTTCTTTTGACTCCGGACAAAAGTGGTGTACCCAAGTTTCATCCATTGTAACAAATCTCTGCCTAAAAAGTTGAATATCAGCTTCAAACAGTTGCACATTTTCCGCAAAGCGAAGTTCTCTCAGACGTTTGTTCTCTAATGTCAAAAGTCTGGGCACCCATCGGGCCGAAAGTTTATGCATGTTCACCAGCTGTGTTAGGATATGGCCAACCCTCTCCACTGATATGCCCACACATTGTGCAATGTGCCGCTGTTTGACACGTCGATCTGCCATTACAATGTCTTGCACTTTTTTTAAAATTTTCTTCTGTGCATGCGGTTGAGGGACGACCACTGCGAGCAGCATCTTCAATTGATGTCTGTCCCCGCTTAAAATCTGCAACCCACTTTTTCACCATTGTATAAGAAGGAGCATTGTCCCCTAATGTCTCCAGCATGTCCTTGTGAATTTCCAATGGTGTCAGTCCTTTTTTCTGAAGGTATTGAACTACTGCTCGCTTTGCCAATTTCTCCATTCCCATATTTCAGCCTTGCCACCAAACTTTAAAATGCTGTCACGGAAACCAAAAAAATATAAATAAATCAAGATTGCTCATCATGAGATCATTCAACTAAGTAAATAAGATATTGCATTGCAAAACAAGAACATGCAAAAAAGATTTCATGGGTGGGCCTCAAACTTTTCAGGCCCCTCTCGTATATATAAGAGTTTAGAGGACGGTTCTATTCAGTGATTGACATAGTCACACAGGGGAGATCGTCAATCACTTGTAGGACCACCCACTGGACTCATATGCATACAAATTCCAGCTATTTCAGTGAATAAAATACAAGTTTTACATAAGCTTTCCCTACAGAAAATGTGTATTAATCTGATCAACTTGTCCTACTCTACAACATCCTGCCTACAGATAAGATACCATTTTCAACACGACAGTTTCTCTTTAAGCTCTTCAGCACGACCCTTACAACTGACAACGATTGTCTATGAAGATTGCATGGCAGTCAAGTTAATTTGGTGTAACCGTTTCCTGAGCATTCTTGTAATTTTGCATTTTTCACCAGTTTCAATGCTTTTTCAAAACACAGCATGTTCTAAATATGGCTATATTTTTGTCAAACCATAAAAAATGTGTGTTAAAAAATAAAGTTTCTAAATAAGCATAAAATTCAGGGAACTTGTCATCAGGATTATGTACCCCAAACTAATGACATGTATGTAAAGACACTACAAAGCTGCATAAATCCAGACCCTGCTTGTAGAAATCCATAATTGAAATAGTATTGTACAAATTAATTGCAAGTGCACTGGGTGGACACAGTGCACTAGCCAGTGTTCCCTAATCCCTGCCCTCTGTCTCTCACCTTTCTCGGACTGACAGGTCATTCTTCTTTCTGTGACCTGCTTTCCCTAGCAAAATCCTTCGCCAGCGCTATGATTGCCTGGGACAGCGCATGCGCAGATTGATAGTCCGGCTCTCACAACGTCATCAGGACTTTGCTGTGCATACACTGCCCCAGGCAATGATATCGCCTGCCCAAGATCTCGCAAGGGAAAGCAGTTCACTAAAAGAAGAGCGAGGTTAGTCAGAGACAGGAATCAGGTAGGATGAAGCAGGCTGCACTTTTGACTTTTTTTGCATAAAATTTTCCATAATTTATATCTCTAAAACAGCAAACAGGATTTCTACAAGTATGGTATGGATTAATTCAGCATTACAGTGCCTTTTCACAGGTGTCGTTAGATTGGAGTATAAAATCCCGATGACAGGTTCCCTTTCAAACCTATAAAAAAAAATAACAAAAATGAATCCAAAACCTGTATGTGAAGGAAATCTTATTTAGGCAATACCGTGCGTGTCAAGGGATATGGAAACCCTATGCTAAGTGAATTTGTAGGCAGTCTCGAAAAGAATTGCCAGTAGAGCCTCTCTCACTATTGGGGTATGGATTACTGGAATCAATTTAGCTACAGAAGATGTGAATTGACTTGTTTTTGCAGTGTGCGATGCTTGCTGTTAGCTCCTATAAACCTGCATGTCTTAATTGTGCTGTTTACAGATTTTCCGAATCCTTAAAAAAAAAGATTAACTCCTTGCAAGGTAACACTATAAACCAGCTACCCTTTATACTTATATACATGTAAGTACAAAACGAAGCAAAGGAAATTCTACAAATTCTACAATGAGTCAAAAAGTAAATATCTTTTCTATTAGATGTAAAACACAATGCAAACATCCCAGCATGACCTATTTTGTTGGAATAATTGCTCATTACAGGATTAAATGCACATAAATGCTGTAGGTTATAATGATATTACATATTCATGGATATCGACTCCTCCTATGTCTTATGGATAAGAAATAACTTTAAAACTTTCCACAATTCCAAGAAAAGGTTAGTGTCTTTAATACTATGGATTATATGTGATATATTATACAATTTTTAATTTTCTCATTAAACCCACCAATTCCACTTTCTGCTAACTGTTCTTCCTCTGTCCACATTCTGTGTTAAAAGTCAATGATAAAATGGCTAAGGCCGGTGTCACCTTGCGAGTGAGATGCGAGAAACTCACATGGGTCTCTCGCATCAACACCCAGCACTGCCGCCGGCACTCGGACCGGAGAGTGCGGCTGCATAGAAATGCGAGTTTCTCGCATCACACACGCAAGTGTGACATCAGACTAACATGTAGAAATTGATCTGTTCCTAAAGTGGCACTGCTAATATTGCGAAGTCTGAACGAACTTGTTTCCGACATGTATCCACAGCTCCACAGGATATGAACACAGTAAGTGACAATAGTCGACTGGAATTCTGCAGGAAAATCAGCTACAGATTTTTTTTTGTACAGTCTAATATTTTTTTTCATATGAAATATTATAAAATGCAAGTGCTTCTCACAAAATTAGAATATCATCAAAAAGTTTATTTATTTTAGTTCTTCAATACAAAAGGTGAATCTCAGATCGAACATTCAGTGTCTCCCTCTCCCACACCACCTCCTCACCTCGCCCCCTCTCTGTCGGTGTTCCTCAAGGCTCAGTTCTAGGACCCCTACTCTTCTCCATCTAAACCTTCGGCCTGGGACAGCTCATAGAATCCCACGGTTTGCAGTATCATCTCTATGCCGATGACACGCAGATCTACCTATCTGGACCTGACCTCACCTCCTTACTGACCAAAATCCCACAATGTCTGTCCACTATTTCAGCTTTCTTTTCTGCTTGCTTTCTAAAACTGAACATGGACAAAACAGAATTCATCATCTTCCCCATCTCACTCTACGCCTCCACCAGACCTATCCCTCAATGTCAACGGCTGCTCACTTTCCCCCGGCCCGCATGCTCGGTGCCTCGGGGTGATCCTCGACTCTGCCCTTTCTTTCAAGCCACATATCCAAACCCTAGCCTCCTCCTGCTGTCTCAAACTTAAAAATATTTCCCGGATCCATGCATTCCTTGACTACGATACCTCAAAAACACTAGTGCATGCCCTTATCATCTCTCGCCTTGACTACTGCAACCTCTCTGGCCTCCCCTCCAGCACCCTGGCACCACTCCAATCCATCCTACATTCTGCTGCCTGACTAATCCACCTGTCTCCCCGTTATTCCCCAGCCTCTCCCCTATGCCAAGCCCTTCATTGGCTTCCTATCGTCCAGAGGCACCAGTTCAAAACCCTAACTATGACTTTAGCCAAATCAGATCTCTCCTACTTTGCACTGATGAGGACCAACAGTCCGAAACACCGTGTCTGCAAATGGAGATTCTGATTTGGCTTTTATCCTAAGTCATATTACAAGACTCGTTAAAGGGTTGATTGTGACTTGTAGGATCGCTACTTCCAATAGGTGGCGCTATAGAGTACAAGTCCTCTTTGTTTGAAGAGGCAATTTACATATTAAAATTTCCCAGAGGAGCATTGCACGGCGAATAAGCCTCCTTACCTCGACACGCCAGAGCTGGTATGTCACTCTCCACAAGGAGAGACCTTACTCCTTAGACCCTAGTCCAGAGCCTCTCATCTAGCCAAATCAGATCTCTCCTACTTTGCACTGACGAGGACCAATAGTCCGAAACACCGTGTCTGCAAATGGAGATACTGATTTGGCTTTTATCCTAAGTCATATTACAAGACTCGTTAAAGGGTTGATTGTGACTTGTAGGATCGCTACTTCCAATAGGTGGCGCTATAGAGTACAAGTCCTCTTTTTTTGAAGAGGAAATTTGCATATTAAATTTCCCAGAGGAGCATTGCACGGCGAATAAGCCTCTTTACCTCTACACGCCAGAGCTGGTATGTCACTCTCCACAAGGAGAGACCTTACTCCTTAGACCCTAGTCCAGAGCCTCTCATCTAGCCAAATCAGATCTCTCCTACTTTGCACTGACGAGGACCAATAGTCCGAAACACCGTGTCTGCAAATGGAGATACTGATTTGGCTTTTATCCTAAGTCATATTACAAGACTCGTTAAAGGGTTGATTGTGACTTGTAGGATCGCTACTTCCAATAGGTGGCACTATAGAGTACAAGTCCTCTTTGTTTGAAGAGGCAATTTGCATATAACTATGACATACAAAGCCATCCACAACCTGTCTCCTCCATACATCTGTGACATGGTCTCCCATTACTTACCCTCGCGCAACCTTCGATTCTCTCAAGATCTCCTTCTCTACTCTCCCCTTATCTCTTCTTCCCACAACCGCATACAAAGCTTCTCCCGTGCCTCCCCCATACTCTGGAACTCTCTACCCCAACACATCAGACTCGCGCCTACCATGGAAACCTTCAAAAAGAACCTGAAGACCCACCTCTTCCGACAAGCCTACAACCTGCAGTGATCATCAGTCTACTGAACCACGGCACGACCCGTTCTAACCGTCTCCTAGTGTATCCTCACCCATCCCCTATAGATTGTGAGCCTTCACGGGCAGGGTCCTCTCTCCTTCCGTACTTATGTGTGTCCTGTATTGCTCATATTTATTGTACTTGTCTATATTCGCCTCCTCTCACATGTAAAGCGCCATGGAATAAATGGCGCTATAAAAATGAATAATAATAATAATAATAATAAAAAATAATAATATATTACATAGAGTCATTACAAACAGAGTGATCAATTTCAAGTCTTTATTTCTGTTAATGTTGATGATTATGGCTTACAGCCAATGAAAACCAGAAAGTCATTATCTCAGTAAAATAGAATACTTGGAAAAATGATTTTAAAATCCGAAATGTTGGCCTACTGAAATATATATTCAGTAAATGCACTCAGTACTTGGTCGGGGCTCCTTTTAGATCAATTTAGTGTGAAGCACTTGCATATAGCAAAAGACATTGAAACATAACGTATAAACAATCACTCTAATGCATAGTTTTATGTTGATTTTATACAATTGCTAGATAAATACTGCTCAAAGGGAATTAAGGCCTTAGCATGATGTAAGAATTGCTTAAATCCTATTATACAATATTAGTTTAGCTAAATAGTCTAAAGAAAATATTAATCTATCAAATAAAATGATTGAGTCATGATTATTCCACATTCATGCACATTGTCATTGTTTATAATCACATTAAAGTTAACCTGTCATGTCAAGAAACACTATGCTTTTCCAAACATAGGGTTTATCTGGAAATAAATAAAATCATATCTGGCTGCTTTACTGGATACTCAGTATGAGCCCCCACATAGCCCCCTATATACAATATGAGCCCCACAGAGCCCGTGTATACAGTGTACACCCTCACATAACTTCTATATATATACTGTGGTCCCCACATAGCCTCCCTATGCCCAGTATGAGCCCCTACACAATCCCTCTATATCTAGTATGAGGTCTCAAAAAGCCTTCCTATACATAGTATGAACCCTCACATAGTGCCCTATACACAGTGTGAGCCCCCACATAGCACCCTATATACAATATGAGCCCCACATTGCCATTTTAAACAGTGTGAGCCCTCATGTAACCCCTATATATACAGTATGTTTCCCCACTTACTCCCTACACAGCATGAGCCCTTACATACCCCTACATACAGTAAAAGCCCACACCTATGCACAGTATGAACCCACACACAGCACCAACTATACAGCGTGAAGCCCCACATAGCCTCTGGATATGTATACATAGATGCAACGACTTTATAGGAAGAGCTTATTAGTTGTCCTACTAATCTGCACTATCAGGAAATAACACAAACCAAACTGAATTGAAGTATAATACAGTGTGGAAATCTATAATAAAATATAAATATAAAATAATGATAATAATAAATTCCACCTTATCAATAAACTCTCAAATCAGAAAAAAGTGGATGGAAAACCAGCCGATTAGAATGAATAAACACCTGCGTGCAAGAGGAACAGGGGGAGAGAAGAAAAGACTTCACCCAGGCAGTGGGAGTAAAAAATATATATAAATTTTTATTAAATATACATGTAGAATAGCACAGACATCAATATAAATAAAAAGGAACCCGGCCCCACACGAACCAATACCCTGGTATTATTTTGTGAATAAATCAGGTAAGTAGTAAATGCAACATATAATGTGAAGAAAAAAAAAAAAAAAGAATAATTATCCATTTAAACTATATGTGTATAATAGATGTATGTGCCCTCATAAAAAAATATAAAATCAATGCAAAAAATATATAGTGTAATATAAACTGCCAACAAAACAGATATAGCTAGCACAGTGCACTAAATAATATGTGCCACACAAGAACTAATGATACAACCCAAAATAATTTGCAGCAAGAACTAATATTACCTGCCCAAAACTAAACACTTGCCACACCACTATAGTGAAATAGGCAGAATGTGCTTGTGTGAGCACCAACACCGTTACTGCCGAGACAACAAGGCACCCATAAAGATACTACCTGAAAATACCAGGGAGGAAACAGACGTGGGAGACCGGGCTCTAGAACGCGCCCCGACGCGCGTTTCGGAAAGGTTTTTCCTTCGTCAGGGGAAGGAAACGAAGGAAAAACCTTTCCGAAACGCGCGTCGGGGCGCGTTCTAGAGCCCGGTCTCCCACGTCTGTTTCCTCCCTGGTATTTTCAGGTAGTATCTTTATGGGTGCCTTGTTGTCTCGGCAGTAACGGTGTTGGTGCTCACACAAGCACATTCTGCCTATTTCACTATAGTGGTGTGGCAAGTGTTTAGTTTTGGGCAGGTAATATTAGTTCTTGCTGCAAATTATTTTGGGTTGTATCATTAGTTCTTGTGTGGCACATATTATTTAGTGCACTGTGCTAGCTATATCTGTTTTGTTGGCAGTTTATATTACACTATATATTTTTTGCATTGATTTTATTTTTTTTATGAGGGCACATACATCTATTATACACATATAGTTTAAATGGATAATTATTCTTTTTTTTTTTTTTTCATCACATTATATGTTGCATTTACTACTTACCTGATTTATTCACAAAATAATACCAGGGTATTGGTTCGTGTGGGGCCGGGTTCCTTTTTATTTATATTGATGTCTGTGCTATTCTACATGTATATTTAATAAAAATTTATATATATTTTTTACTCCCACTGCCTGGGTGAAGTCTTTTCTTCTCTCCCCCTGTTCCTCTTGCACGCAGGTGTTTATTCATTTACTATCAGGAAATAGCCCATATGCGTCATAGGTCCCCTGAGGATTCAAATGTGATGAAACACATCGAGACGTACAGGGAGAGTGCAGGGCCTCCACTTTAGGGTCAGATGTACACTACCCTTGTCAGGGCGTGAGTTTGGGGATCTAGAATTTATTAGCCTTACTATGTATCTATAGGGCGATACTACCATCCCCATTTCCATTGAGGTATTTATCCGATCATTTTGCACTTCCTAGACCCGACTGCTGACTACGAATAAATGGGTAAGACCACTCGATTCTCTTTTTTCATCTATGATATATGTGGGGTGGCTGCTTTCCCATATTTATCTTTTCCCTATGATTGCACATGTACAGTGGGTTCGGAAAGTATTCAGGCCCCTTTAAATTTTTCACTCTTTGTTTCATTGCAACCATTTGGTAAATGCAAAAAAGTTCATTTTTTTCTCTTTATTGTACACTCTGCACCCCATCTTGACTGATAAAACCAGAAATGTAGAAATTTTTGCAAATTTATTAAAAAAGAAAAACTGAAATATCACATGGTCATAAGTATTCAGACCCTTTGCTCAGACACTCATATTTAAGTCAAATGCTGTCCATTTCCTTGTGATCCTCCTTGAGATGGTTCTACTCCTTCATTAGAGTCCAGCTGTGTTTAACTAAACTGATAGGACTTGCTTTGGAAAGGCACACACCTGTCTATATAAGACCTCACAGCTCACAGTGCATGTCAGACCAAATGAGAATCATGAGGTCAAAGGAACTGGCCAAGGAGCTCAGAGACAGAATTGTGGCAAGGCATACATCTGGTCAAGGTTACAAAAGAATTTCTGCAGTACTCAAGGTTCCTAAGAGCACAGTAGCCTCCATAATCCTTAAATGGAGGAAGTTTGGGACCACCAGAAGTCTTCCTAGACCTGGCCATCCAGCCAAACTGAGCAATCGTGGGAATAGAGCCTCGGTGAGTGAGGTAAAGAAGAGCCCCAAGATCACTGTGGCTGAGCTCCACAGATGCAGAAGGGGGATGGGAAAAAGTTCCACAAAGTCAGCTATCACTGCAGCCCTCCACCAGTCAGGCCTTTATAGCAGAGTGGCCCGTCGGAAGCCTCTCCTCAGTACAAGACATATGAAAGCCCACGTAGAGCTTGCTAAAAAAAAACACATGAAGGACTCCCAGACTATGAGAAATAAGATTCTCTGGTCTGATGAGATGAAGATATAACTTTTTGGTGATAATTCTAAGCGGTATGACTGCTCATCACCTGCCCAATATAATCCCAACAGTGAAACATGGTGGTGGCAGCATCATGCTAAGGGGGTGTTTTTCAGCTGCAGGGACAGGATGACTGGTTGCAATTTAAGTAAACATGAATGCGGCCAAGTACATAGATATCTTGGATGAAAACCTCTTCCAGAGCGCTCTGGAGCTCAGACTTGGCAGAAGGTTCACCTTCCAACAAGACAATGACCCCAAGCACACAGCTAAAATAATGAATGAGTGGCTTCAGAACAACTCTGTGACCATTCTTGACTTTCCCACCCAGAGCCCTGACCTAAACACAATTGAGCATCTCTGGAGAGACCAGAAAATGGCTGTCCATCAATGTTCACCATCCAACCTGATGGAACTGGAGAGGCTCTGAAAGGAAGAATGGCAGAGGATCCCCAAATCCAGGTGTGAAAAACTTGTTCCATCATTCCCAAGAAGACTCATGGCTGTACTAGCTCAAAAGGGTGCTTCTACTCGATACTGAGCAAAGGGTCTGAATACTTATGAGCATGTGATATTTCAGTTTTTCTTTTTTAATAAATTTGCAAAAATGTCTACATTTCTGTTTTTTTTCTGTAAAGATGGGGTGCAGAGTGTACATTAATGAGAAAAAATAATGAACTTTTTTGCATTTACCAAATGGCTGCAGTGAAACAAAGAGTGAAAAATTGAAAGGGGTCTGAATACTTTCCGAACCCACTGTACATTCTACAACCTATAGCTGTTAACAGAGGGATTCTGTATTGTTGATTTCTCTTGACCACTGTCTGGGGATATTTGTAATAGTGCTCTACAGTACCCTATCCTGACCATTAAATATTGGTTTATTTGTCATATTGGGCAGGCATTTGGGGATAGATCCAGTTGCTTTATTATCGCAGAACTAGATATACTCTTTATATATTGGTTTAATGTAGATACCTGATATATGCTTTATCTGTTACTTTATAGGTGTCCGTTATTCCTTCTATATATGGTTCATTATCTTTTAAGTCAGAATTTCTTTGAGTATATCTGACTATTATTAGAGAAGCTGGGTCTCCGATCTATTTCAGTTACTACACTGTGTTTTGGAGCCCCTGTTTTCTCTCTTTAGGTAGCATTGTTATTTTTAATACTATTATAAAAAGTAATATATTATTCTTCTCAATTGCTGGTTACCTGGACAATGATGCACCAAATTCATTGAGAGGCATACAATTAACTTGGTGCACCGTTCAGCAGTCTGTAGAAAAACATTAGAAGTAGTACTCCAATCATAGAGTGTAGTTCATTTTTGCTATAATTTACGCCACTTTTAACCATGAATTATAGTGAGTCTGCGTGGCCATGTCCCTTCCACTAAACTCTACCCACTTTAAAAAAAATGGGCAAAGCTAGCAAAAAAATGTTGAAATTTTTAAAGCTTTTGCACAGCTATGAATTACTCAAAAATGTGCAATTCCTTAGGTGTTGAGGTGTTAGTAAGGCTGAGGTAAAGAGAGTTTCTATGAACAAAAATTAATAGGATATTTAATTTTGCTTGTAGAAGAAAGATTCTGGTTTCCTGGTTCCTGAATATTTTTGATATAATATTGCACCTAACAGGTCCTACTTGTTGAACGTGAGTTGGCCAGAAGGGTTGGCACGATTTCTCACTTTTTTCAAGATCGGACATGTATGTACTCTGACTTTTATAGGTTGAAATGATTCACTGGTTAGATGTGATACAATCACGCAACATGGAGAGTAAAGTTATGTCATGTGGCTAAGCAGCTTCATCATTGAAGATAATTATTATTTTTTTTGCTTTTTAATAAGATACTGTACTATGAACGTGTGCGGTGAGAAAGATCACTGCTATAAATTATATACGGGAACGAAAGAACGCAAGTGAGTTAATTGATTTAATTGTTTTTAATATAGACTCATCTTGCAGTAAAAATATGTATGGAGTGAATCACCCTATCGTGACGAGCAGAGATATTTTATATAATAACATGTGTGGAATTCTGGGAAAACTTTGGCTTTATTATGTAAATTGAATGGTGACTCGTATGATGAATGTTTTTAGTGTTTATTTCTTTCTGTAGAGTTGAGTAAGTATTGAAAGGCAAAGCAATATTGATAAACTTTACAAAATACACCGCCTTGATATCTTTCCAGATGTAGAATGAAGAACTAAATATTGTTTTTTTATGTTTTGCTTTTTTATTTCTGAATGTGCAAAATAGGCTTTTTCAGTCTTCACTTACTTTACATCTAAACCAAGTCCTATTGATAGGAATTTTCAATAGTACTAGCCAATAATTTATAGGTAACTTTACATTTTGGTCAGTAGGGGATATGTTCTGATTGACTCATTGGTTTAGAGCAGTGCTTTCTCAAACTATGAAATGGGACTCACCGGTGACAGCCCCATCTCAAGTTTCTACGAATAGCCAGAATAGATACTGAGCACCACCTATCTAGATTGGATACATTTATTCTGTTTCAATATTGTGAGGGATTATAGAAAGAAGAAATGAAATTGCGTCACTCCCCTGATCATAAAAGTTCAGAAGACTCTATTCTAAATTAGTTAAATTACAGCGTGGCAGCATATGACATATTTCCGTGGTAGCATCTGGCATATTTCATGCCGAGCAGGTGCTTTTTCCTGGTCCCAAGTCTTCTAGACATTTATGCCCAATTGAGTGCCGCAGTTTAATTTCCTCTTTCTATTATAATTCTGACCTCTATGTATACTCGATGAGAACCATCCTAGAGTGAGGGAATAATGTTTGTGTTGAGTGCTGGTATTAACCCTTCAACTCTGACTATATTGTGAGGTATGGTGCCAAATCTGGAATCTTTATGAGGGCTTTTGCTGCTATTTCATACAAGGTTCAAGGCTAATACCGTGAATGCGAAATATGGAAGGAAATGTCACCTGGAACATACTGTATGACTTTGGGAGGAAGTTTTTAAAATATGGGCTCTTTCTTGATGGTTCATCACTCTTAGGGCTCATTTACACTAGCATATAACTTGAATGAGGGCTATGTGATGTTTTATCTCTTAGCACTCTGCCCAATGATCTACTACCGGGCATTGCCGAATAGCGATTATTTTGCCATGCCGATTGGACAAGAGAAAACAATCGTAGCATGCTGCAATTGGCTCCGCAAATCGGACCATGCGCACCCATACAAGTGCGTGTAAAATAACAAACTATATTTGGATGTCATCTGAGTTCAATCCGATTACCGTGGACACAGACAATGGAGAAGATGTTGAAAATAAGTTCTCCATCTTATCCGCACCTGTGCTGCGATTCTCTCTTGTGAGAGAATCGGATCCCAGTAAGATGAAAATAAGCTCAAACTCTGACAGAGTTTGAGTCTACTGTCATTAGCATAATTGGTCCGATTCTCTTGCATGAGAGAATGTACGCTAGTGTGAGCGTACCATTTAGCTTGAAAGTGCTGGAAAGTCATGTTTAGAATCTTGCTGAGAAAGAGGAAAATCTTTTTTGGACTATTGACTCTCCACAATCTTATTGTAAATGTGGACAGTCACCTCCAGTATTGTGTTGAGGAGGAGCTCTAAGCTTGATTGCTGCAATAATTCTGGAATCTTTTAATACTGAATGAAAAAAATATGGAACTTATTGGGTGGATGCTGTCAATATTTTCTGGACTTCATTATCTCCTCTTCAGTTGTGGAGGCATTATAAGAAAATTATTTTGTCAGAAGTGTTCATTTGCTGATACAGGAATTCTCAGACTGCACTTAAGGGCCACATACACATTTGGACAATGTTGGCTAAACCTGCTGATATCAACTGGCTTGGCCAACAATCTAATATGTATGGCCGGCTTCCTGACTCTTCCCCAACAGCTGATGTTCAGGAGATGAAGATCTAACATGTCTGATTTTGGACTGAAAAATCCATTTGCTCTCATCGAGATAAGTGGCAGCCAGGACAGTCCTCAGCATCCCTCTCATAGAGAACACCAGAGTGTTTATCAGACTGAGTCCTCCGGCATATAGTGGAGCTGGGAGTTCAAGTTGCAGCCAGATGATTGACCAAACCATAGTTCAGTCGACAGATCTTTATTTTGTATGGAACCCATAACATTCGCTTTTGCAATTTTCATAGACTCTTCGTGTGGTGCTTCTAAAGATCTACCAGGTACAGGAAACAGATGACTGATACATCTTTAATTTTGGCATGGTCTTTTCCCACTATTTACGTCCAGGCATCCATATATTTAAGAAGCCCAGAGTTAGACAACATTATTATTGACTTTTTAAAGCTGTTCAATAACGGTTCAAATGTTAACTCATATTTACTTATAAGACCAGGTTTACTGCTTGTACAGATTTATTTAAGGCCCATTTACATTCATTTTCAGAAAACAACAAATAATTATCGAATTGAATATTTGTTGCAAACAGATATGATGGACATGTTCATGATTATGATCCTTACAGCCAGTAGCAAGCTTTATCCTCCCATCCCTGTAGGGAGTTTCATTATTGTCTTGGCCTAGTGACATCTTTCATATATGTACTTCTCAGTAATTTTTTTTATTGAAGCACGTGCTGTGAAAGGACAGCATTGCTACCTGTAAGGCTCTTCATCTGGAGAAAGTTTGGATACCACCATATACATTAGATGGTTGACCAGCATTACTAAAATTATCTTGTTTGGCTAATATTTAGCTAAAGTTTATGGTCAACTTTAGACTTTCACATTCAGGATTCTAAAACACTGGCATCAAGCCTACTGGATACTTCTTTTCAGTATTCTAGATTAATCCATAGGTTTAAAGAATCAAAGGCATAAACAAATAAATAAAATAAAATAAAAAAAATCTGCTGGCGATGCAAGCAACCACATCTGTGATACAAACTACATTGAAGCGTTGTTCTAAGAATTAATCTTCAGTTTCTACAGAAAGTTTTTTTTACCACTGCAGGGAAACACACACACTAATGAAAATTACAGGAACTAACCTGTAAGCATCTGACACCCCCAGATATGTGAAGCTACTCCACCGGCCTACTAACTATAACAAATTAACCCCTTCTACATAGATAATTTGGAGATATATGTTACCGCCACTCTATGCTGATATGACTAATTGAGACATTTTTGATTATATCATGATAGTTATATATAAGTCTTCATTTTACCGTACTTGATATATTTCAAACATGAAAGTAGATACAGTAGTTACAGGAGATGCAGGAGATATGTTTGTACATGACATACAGTAAAGGAAATGAGAGCAGAGCTTAGTAATGATGTTATTTTTACCACACCAGCTCATAAATCAGGCCATCGTTATTATTCATACACAGTAATTACTGCCCTGCCTTTTTTTAATTGCTTTATTGTTTTTTTATTTGGGCAAATCGAGCCTTGGAAAAACATGAATGATGGGCTTACCCTTTGGTGTTCAGCTTGCATAAACATTTTGCTTCAGAAAAGCAACAGATTTCCATGTCTAAAAAGTATCACAAGATAAGGATGAAAGCATTAATAGCAATACATTTTCCGATGACTCCTAAATGTAAAGGAATTACCTGTGAGGTAAACCCAGTGGGACACAATTGGATTTTTCCTAGGGTTAGATGGGTGCAGAGTCTTATGGGCCATTTTTTCTACCTCTTATAGATTAATGGACTTTCCCAGAGTCCCATGAGGTCACAGTTTCCTAAAATCTCTCCATTAGTCACGGCTGACAGGAATCAAGAATTTCAGTATAAAATTGGCAGACGTCATAGTGAGAGAAGCATGAGACTAAGGCCTCATTCAGATGTTAGTTTTTTTCACGTACGATAAAAACGGACCGAATATTCTGATCAGAATCTAATCAGACTTTGATCAGAATGTGGTCCAAGTGTTATCTGATTTTCTCGTACGTGGAGAAATGAACAAAAAATCCTTGACCCTCTCCATTATGAGACTCCATGAAAATCAGACTGCAATCAGATGTCATCCAACGTTGACTTGACTTGCATTGCTGATTTTGATCCCTCCCTCGCACTGGACATGTCTGTGATTTTACTCTGACTTCTTGTTCTGCAAAAAAAATCACTTACATATGAATGGCCCCATAGACTATCACTAAGAGTGCTATCTTTGAAAATCTCGGATGGCAATCATACGCTAAAATTGGACGTGTGAACGAGCCCTTAAACAGATTGCTTGGCAAAGAGAGAAGCAGGTAGAAGATGTAGATACAAAGACAAACAAAATCACTAACAAGGAGTGAGGACACAAGTCAAAAGCAAACCTTTGCCAAGCCAGAATCTAAGAGAACCTTCTGATTATGGATCAATATGGAGCCTCACACAAAATATAAATGGAAGGGGTAGAAATGTACTGGCTGACTCATTGTGAGACTACAGTTTACCATTCTAAGAAGACTGGAAAATGCATAAACTCTACATGCTTATAGTATTTTTTTTTTGGGATGATGTTGCCTTAAGGGTATGCCACACTAAACAATATCGCTAACGGGATCGCTAAAAAACGTCACTATTTAGCGATCCCGTTAGCGATATTGTTCAGTGCGGCAGCTTCCAGCGACGAGCTTCCTGCTGTGATCTCGCTCGTCGCTGGAATCGTTCCGGACCCTATTTTCTCGTCGGCGCTCCCGCTGGGTAAGTATCTTATCGCTGTGTGGCACCTTTTCTTAGCGATTTAGTGGTACTTTTGTACCGCTAAAGTCGTTAAGAAGATCGCTAACGGCGATAGCGCCGTTAACTATATCGCTAAATGTGGCTGCATTTAGCGATATAGAAACAATCCCGCTAGCGATCGCATTAGTATGCGTCGTTATCGTGATCGCTAGCGGGATTGTTTAGTGTGGCAGTACCTTTAGCTTTTTCTAGATAAGTTCACTTTTGTTGGTATCCCTTTTTTATACAAAATTGACAGCTATTCTCTTTTTAAAAACTGATAATTCTTTTTTCTTATCAGTAACATTTAACAAAAGTAAAAAAAAAAAATTCCATTTAATCTAGATTAGAAGATTGTAAGGTGTCTGCACAGATCTCGCACGGATTAGATATATTTGTATGCATTACTGTGCATGCTGAAAGAGTGCTTACTGTGTACACAACATGTCTGGGTGAAAGGAAATTTACAATGGACAAAATACAATTCCAGACAATAATAACGTTACGATTAAATCTAATCATGTTAAATCTGTGGATTAGCCTAAATTTTCAATTTCTAACCTGCTGAAGTTTGACAAGGAGACAGAACCTGCTTTCTCCACACAGCCTCCATGAGTAATGTCTGTATATAATGCCTGAAATTGCAATAGTTATGCAATTGAAACCATTGAAGACAATGATAAATAATCTTAAAAATTGAATGCTGTTAAGAAGAATACAACCTAGAGCAGAGGCAGCAACTACAAACAGTAGGTATAAATATTTTAGAGGTAAAACCAGCCTTCTATATAAAGGACAATAGAGCTATAAAGCTAAAAGTTTTCACATTGGAGTTCTTTAGGAAATAAAACCAAGAGTAATGTTTTGCATTTTCACAGAATTCAATTTTACTTCCTTAAGTACAAAAACTTAGAATAACAAAATCTCCTCAGGGTAAGCTGTTTTTGCAGGTGCTAACAATGTAAAAATACATCTTTCTTCTGTCCACATTGCATTATTATAATATGCACAAGTGACTAAGTGTTTATTGTAATGTGGCATGGTAGGAAATATTCTCACAAAAGGAGTGGGTGCCATAAAGTCTGAAAAAAACTTCTTACGTCATCAACATAACCATGAACAGCAAGACATGCTTCAACCATTACTTAAGCATTGGAAATGTGTATAAATTGTAATAATTTAACAAATCAACAATATTGTATAAGAGGAGGAAGAATTGACTGTAACATGGAAGTCCAGCCACGGGTCATCTGGTCTTCTGGTAAGGGAGCGTCTAAGCGAAATGAATTAGGCTGGTTTCACATTTGCGCATCTGTGCGCAGCGTTTGATCCTCATAGATCCGCATGAATCATGCGTACATATATTTAACATGGTGTGTTTGCATGCATTCGCATGCGTTTGTGTACACATGCGTCACTTTGCGGTGTGCGGTGGTGTCTGACGAACGCAACATGTTGCATTTTTTTGAAGCGTCAAAAATCCATCAAATATACGCAGTCATGCGCAGTCATGTGCATGCGGATGAGTGCGTCAAAACAACGTATTACTGTCTATGGGAATGCATTGGTACGCAAGGACATGTGCATGGATGCGTTCGATGCGCATGCGGACTTCAGACTGCGCATGTCCAGGAACTGATTACAGCACCTGGAAATATCGAATGCATGCGCATAAATAACGCAAACGCATGCCAAAACGCATGCAAACGCAGTGATTTTTTGCATTATGTGTAAGCTGATGTGGATAAAAAACGCTGCATTATGATGCGTTTTGGCATGCGTTTGCGCATGCAGATGATACGCTGCGCATACAAACGCTAATGTGAACCTAGCCTTAGATGATATATCGGCATGATAAGCACACAAATATTTGAAATTAAAAATAATCTGTCATCAGGTTGTTGCAACTCCATCTGAGAGCAGTATAATTTAGGAAAAAATACCATGATTCCTACTATGTATGACTTAGTTTACTGGGAGGAGCAGTTGTGACACTATCAGAGTTTTTAGATGTAGATGTGGCAGAGTTCAGAAAGCTAACCTCAACCACATGACAGCTCTTTATGTACATTGTACAGTACAGACCAAAAGTTTGGACACACCTTCTCATTTAAAGATTTTTCTGTATTTTCATGACTATGAAAATTGTACATTCACACTGAAGGCATCAAAACTATGAATTAACACATGTGGAATTATATACTTAACAAAAAAGTGTGAAACAACTGAAATTATGTCTTATATTCCAGGTTCTTCAAAGTAGCCACCTTTTGCTTTGATGACTGCTTTGTACACTCTTGGCATTCTCTTGATGTACTGTATATTAACAGTAAACTGCTTAGAGGAGGGAGCGTAGTCAGACCAGGGCTCATGTGCCCTGTAGTCCAGGCAGTGATAAAATATTCATAGCATGGAAACAACAACATACAGCCTATTAAGTGACACATCCCTGAATTCAGTTTCTTAACCACTACCTCATGTTGTCCCCAGATTGCATAGCAAAAATCTGCTGACAGATTCCCTTGAAATCTATAGAGCCTGAAACTGATAGATGTGGAAGTAATTGAGGACTGTAGTTCCTTAGGCCCAACAGCGGAAATTATTCTGAAGCCCACCATTCATCTAAACAAATTTTAATCACATCATCTTTTTGGGTACCATTGTACATGCAAGACAAATAATTGATAAGGTACATACTGTAGGTATTTTTGAAACAAGAAGAAATAGACTCTAGTGGAAAATATTTGTCTCTGGATATTAGCATAGAGCCACTATGCTAATATCCAGAGACAGAGACAAATATTTTCCACTAGAGTCTATTTCTTCTTGTTGTCTGGGCCCACTGGAAGATCCTCTGAAACTGAGGCTGACCTTTCTAACTATGGCTAGAAGGACCAGTTATCGGAAAATATTATGTAAGAACAATCAATCTTTAATGTATAGGTGACAGCCTTGGGATTGGTGGACCAACTCTGAACTGCCATCATTGCATCTGGATTCAAACCTTTTAGCCTGTGATTTGTGGTTGGCGTCTTTATCTTACACCCTTTGTCTTTGTGTTAATTGTCTGTTATCCTGGCTTTAGTCTTTTTAAGTTAGCAAAACTGGTGTTTTCATATATTCATTTGTCTTTCCGTTGTGGCTATATACAGTATACTTTCTCCTGTTGCTATTTCCTGCTGGTGTTATTCTCATTTGGATGTCGAGCAATACTGGCATTGTTTATGCCAGTCAGTAAAAGACCAGCTAGGGCTTATCTCTCTGCTTTGGGTTCCAGACATGTCAGACGTTAGCTACAGTATCTGGTTAAATGGAGAGGTTTAAGTCCAGTGGATAATTCCTGGGTTAATGCATCAGATTCGCATGCGATCGCCTATTAAGGGAGTTCTATCAGCGGTGTCAGTGGTTGGGGATCAGTGGGTCTGGGGACCCTTTGTAGAAATACAGCAATTGCACCCTTTCTCCAGGTGTTTTTTGTCTGTTATCCTGGCTAGTCTTTTTTTGGTTAGCAGGTGTTTTAATTTATTCATTTGTCTGCCCAATTACCTTTCAGATGCAGCTATATATACTTTTCCCTGATGGTATTTCCTGCTGGTGATATTCTCATTTTGATGTCCAGCAATACTGATGTTGTTTATGACAGTCAGTTGTTGTTTAGACCAGCTAGGATTTATCTCTATACTGTTATTTGTTTTTACCCTGCACCTCTCTTCCGTTTCTTGTTTTGGAAGATAGGTGCAGGGTAGATGACATGTAGAATACTTTAGTCATGGGTATTAATCATGCCAGATGAAGAGACACCTCTTTTCAGTTAGACAATAACAGGTATTAACAACTGAGGATTCAAAATTTGTATCTGTTCACTCTTGACCATAGATGTTTATATTATAACTCTTCACATCCCCATCAAACGGAAATACAATACACCTTCCTTTTTGCAAATAGTTATATTTATTTTTTTAATCAGAAACTTTATCTAGGTAAAGAGATGTCTTTGTGGACAGGCACACTAAATAAGGTAATTAACCCCTTCACGACATATGACATATATTTACCTCATATGTTGTGTCCCTGACTTTGATACAGACACTGGCACTGAGCTCACATCTTTCACATCTTTCCCCACACATGACAGCTGATTTAATCAGCTGCCATGTGCCTTTAACAGCTATGGGTGAGTCAGAGCTCCTCCCTCAGCTGTTAACCAGTTAAATCCCTCTGACATTCTTTGACAGCGGGATTTTCCTTGCGCCAGCTGGCAGAGCATCACAAATCCTGCCCATCGGCACCCCTGTCACATGATAAGTGGGCCCTGATGAATTGTCATAATAACCAGGGTTCTGCAGAAAACCCTCATGTCTGTCACTAAGGCTACTTTCACACTTGCGTTTTTTTGCGCTGCGTTTCGAGCGCACATGAAGCGCATTAAAAAAACGCATGCAAACGCTTGTAAACGCTGCGATATTTAGTCGCATCAGCATGTGCATTTCGACAAAAAAACGCAGCGTTTGTCTGCGATTTCATGCGTTTTTGCATGCGTTTGCATTTTTTTGGCGCATGCGTTGTCTATGTGTCACATTTCTATCATCTGTCTCTATCATCTGTCTCCATCATCTCTGGCTCCATCATCTCTGGCTCCATCATCTGACTCCATCATCTCTGGCTCCATCATCTCTGTCTCCATCATCTGTCTCCATCATCTCTGTCTCCATCATCTCTGTCTCCATCATCTCTGGCTCCATCATCTGGCTCCATCATCTGGCTCCATCATCTCTGGCTCCATCATCTGGCTCCATCATCTTGGCTCCATCATCTCTGGCTCCATCATCTCTGTCTCCATCATCTGTCTCCATCATCTCTGTCTCCATCATCTCTGGCTCCATCATCTGGCTCCATATCTCTGGCTACATCATCTGGCTCCATCATCTCTGGCTCCATCATCTCTGGCTCCATCATCTGGCTCCATCATTCTGGCTCCCATCCCTCTCTGGCCATCATCAGGCTCATCATCTCTGGCTCCATCATCTCTGGCTCCATCATCTCTGTCTGTCTCCATCATCTCTGGCTCCATCATCTCTGTCTGTCTCCATCATCTCTGGCTCCATTATTTACAGAAAAATCGTGTGAGTGCAAAAGCGCTGACGAGCGCAAAGCCATGCGCACGCCAGTGCCCCCATAGACTGCAATGTTATTTTTTGCTCATAGCATGCGCACACGTGCGCACGCGTTTTTTTAAAGCGGTTGGCCGAAAAAAAAAAATGCAACATGTAGCGTCTAGCGCGTATGGGCGCACACCGGGAAAATGCGCAGCGCACGACAAACGCACATGAACGCGTGCAAGCGCTAGACCCTGCGCCCGCCATGTTAAAGATAGGGGAACATTGCGCATGCATCCGATAGGCAAGATACGCTGCGCAAAAAAACGCAAGTGTGAAAATAGCCTAAGATACTACTGTGAATGCTGTCTCGCAGCCGGCATTCATAGAAGATCGTCATTTCTGCTATAGACAACACAGGCAATCTGACAATTGCAGCTTCAAGTCTCCTGAAGGGACTATTACTATTAAATACAGTAAAATAAAGCTTATAAAAATATGACCCCCACAAAAGTCCAAATCATTCCCCGTTTGCCCCATTGAAAATAAAACGAAAAAACCCACATATTTTGTATCTCTGTGTTCAGAAATATCTGCTCTATCAAAATCTAAAATAAATTAATCAGATTGGTAAACAGCGCATCGAGAAAAAAAATTGAAACGCCAGAATTATGTTCTTTTGGCTGTCGCAAAATTGCAATAAGAAGCATTGTATCTACCTCAAATTGATATCAGTAAAACATCGGCTCAGGGGGCAAAATATAAGCCTTTTCCCAGCCCCAGATCCCGAAAAATGAAAATACGACGGGTCTTGGTAAACAGTTTTTCATACAAATTTCTGATTTTTTTTTTCACCACTTAGATAAAAATAAACTACACATGTTTGGTATATGCAAACTTGTACTGACCTGGATAATCATATTGCCGGGTTAGTTTTACCAGATAGTGAACATGATAATAAAAAACCCAAAAAACAATTGTGGAATTGCACTTTTTGTTTTACAATCTTCCCACAATTTAATTTTTTTTCCTGTTTCCAGTACATTATATAGTAAAATCAATGGTGTCATTCAAAAGTGTAACTCATCCTGGGTATATTGTTGAAAATGTAAAAAGTTATGACTCTTGAAAGAAGGGGAGGAAAAGCTGAAAAAGAAAAAATGGAAAATGGCCATGATGTGAAGTTGTTAAACATAAAGTCATCTTAATTTAAGATTAGATCATTTAACCTTTTACATCAGAATCTGTTACAATTTACATCTGGTAAATTTCACGAGTCTATAACATTATTTCTTTGTAGAAACTCCATGCTTCAGATGCAGTAGAGGCCTTTTCGACAGAAACTGAAATAATATTAATTCTGCTTGGGGAAAACAGTTTTGTTAAGTAGTGTGTCTGGCAATGTATGACTACCCAAGGCTTTTAGTAAGATATAAGGCAATAAAAAACCAGCATGATGTCACTTAAAAGGTAAAATATCTCAATAATTCACTTTCATGAGCCCCTCTTAAAATGACTGTATCAACATTTCCACTTGGATCAATCCATCCACTCTTAACCCCTTAATGTCCATTGACGTGCACAGTCCGTCATGGCCGGGTGTCAGTTTTGGCACCTTGACGGACTGTGCACGTCCAGCCTTTGAACTACCACTGCGTGTAAACACGCAGTGGTAGTTCAGTGCCGACAGCTGTCACAGACAGCTGACAGGCACGGCAAGCGGTGCGGGGACCTTTGCCGTCGGTCCCCGCACCTACAGCGCTGTGATTGGTCAGTCAATGTGACTGACCAAACACAGCAGCGATCGGTCAGGAGAGGCTGAAATTTCAGCTTCTTCTGCCCCATCAGTGCAGGAGCTCAGCGCTGCAGTGGCCGAGCTTCCTGCACTGACAGCCAGGAGCGGAGCCCCGCCGCCCCTGGCTGTTAACCCCCTGACTGTTGCGATCGAGCGCGATCGCAGCGCTCAGGGGGGGAGGCAGAGGGTCGGGAGCTCCCTCTGCCTCAGATCGGCGCCCTGCAATGTATTTGCAGGGCCCGATCTCTGCCTTGATGACCCGGGGGTTGTCATGACAACCTCCGGGTCATCTAGCTACGGAAAGCCGCTGGGATCATGGTCACAGCAGCTTTCACTATAGTTACAGTATCATCATACCGCTTGGAAAAAGTGCAATAACACGCGATCAAAAAGTGGGATATAAATAATCATGGTACCGCTGAAAACGTCATCTTGTCCCGCAAAACACAAGCCACTATACAGCATCATCAGCGAAAAAATAAAAAAGTTATAGCTCGCGGAATAAACTGATGCAAAAATAATTATTTTTCTAGAAAATTTTTTATTGTGTAAAAAACGCCAAAACATAAAAAAATATATAAATGAGGTATCGCTGTAATCGTAGTGTCCCGAAGAATAAAGCTGCTTTATAAATTTTACCACACGCGGAATGGAGGAAAAAAAAACAATTCCTGAATTGCTGGTTTTTGTTCATTCTGCTTCCACAAATATCGGAATAAGAAGCGATCAAAAAACGTTATGTGCCCAAATATGGTAATAATGAAAACGTCAGTTCGTCCCGCAAAAAAAAAGCCCACAGATAACTCTGTGGACGAAATATGGAAAAATTATAGCTCTCAAAATACGGCGATGCAAAAATTTCTTACAAAAAATTCTTCCAAAAAAAAGCGTCTTTTAGAGTGTGACAGAAGCTAAACATGAAAAAATGGGTATAAATCTGGTATCACTGTAATCGCACCGACCCAAGGAATAAAGTCGCCTAATCACTAATACCGCACGAGGAATGGTGTAAAAAAATAAACCAATTCTTCACCTTTTGTGGATTTGTTCATTCTGCCTCCCAAAGATCGCAGTAAGGCCCTTGAGGGTTCAAAGTGCTGACCACACATCTAGATAAGTTCCTTGGGGGGAGTCTAGTTTGCAAAATGGGGTCACATGTGGGTGGTTTCTACTGTTTAGGCACATCAGGGGTTCTCCAAGCGCGACATGACACCCGCAGACCATTCCATCAAAGTCTGCATTTAAAAACGGTGCTCCTTCCCTTCCGAGCTCTGCCATGCATCAACATAGTGGTTCCCCCCCACATATGGGGTATCAGCGTACTCAGGACAAATTGCACAATAGCTTTTGGGGTCCAATTTCTCCTGTTACCCTTATAAAAATAAAAATTTGGGGGCAAAAAGATTATTTTTGTGGAAAAAAATATAATTTTTTTATTTTCACGGCTCTACGTTATAAACTTCTGTGAAGCACTTGGGGGTTCAAAGTGCTCACCACACATCTAGATAAGTTCCTTGGGGGGTCTAGTTTCCAAAATGGAGTTACTTGTGGGGGGTTTCTACTGTTTAGGCACATCAA
The DNA here is from genome assembly GCA_033576555.1 of Oophaga sylvatica. Classification (NCBI taxonomy): domain Eukaryota; kingdom Metazoa; phylum Chordata; class Amphibia; order Anura; family Dendrobatidae; genus Oophaga; species Oophaga sylvatica. The sequence continues at coordinate 114,333,142 of JARQOD010000004.1, forward strand.
GGGCTCTCCAAACGTGACATGACACTCGCAGACCATTCCATCAAAGTCTGCATTTGAAAAAGGCACTCCTTCACTTCCGAGCTCTGCCATGCGTCAAAATAGTGGTTTACCCCCACATATGGGGTATCAGCGTACTCAGGACAAATTGCACAATAATTTTTTGGTTCCTGTTACCCTTTGGAAAATAAAAATTGGGGGTGGAAAGATCATTTTTGTGGAAAAGATATGATTTTTTAATTTTACAGCTCTACGTTATAACCTTCTGTGAAGCCCTTGGGGGTTCAAAGTGCTCACCACACATCTAGATAAGTTCCTTGGGGGGTCTAGTTTCCAAAATGAGGTCACTTATGGGGGGTTTCCACTGTTTAGGTACATTAAGGACTCTCCAAACGCGACTTGGTGTCCGCTCTCGATTCCAGCCAATTTGACATTCAAAATCTCAAATGATGCTCCTTACCTTCTGAGCACTGCCGTACACCTAAAGATTGGTTTTCCCACACACATTGGGTATGGGTGTACTCAGGAGAAATTGTACAGCAAATATTGTGGTTCAGTTTCTACTGATACCCTTGACAAAATTTAAAAAATTGTGTCGAAAGAAAAATTTTGGGAAAAAAAGTTAAATGTTCATTTTTTCCTTCCACATTGCTTCAATTCTTGTGAAGTACCTAAAGGGTTAATAAACTTCTTGAATGTGGTTTTGAGTACCTTGAGGGGTTCAGTTTTTAGAATGGTGTCACTTTTGGGTATTTTCTGTCATATTGACCCCTCAAATTCACTTCAAATGTGAGGTGGTCCCTAAAAAAAATGGTTTTGTAAATTGTGTTGGAAAAATGAGAAATCACTGGTCAACTTTTAACCCTTATAACTTCCTCACAAAAAAAATTTTGGTTCCAAAATTGTGCTAATGTAAAGTAGGCATGTGGGAAATGTTATTTATTAACTATTTTTTGTGACATATCTCTCTGATTTAATGGCATAAAAATTAAAATTTGAAAATTGCAAAATTTTCAAAATTTTTGCCATATTTCCATTTTTTTCATAAATAAACGCAAGTTATATTGAAGAAATTTTAGCACTATCATGAAGTACAATATGTCATGAGAAAAATTCTCAGAATCGCCAAGATCCGTTGAAACGTTCCAGAGTTATAAGCACATAAAGTGACAGTGGTCAGAATTGTAAAAATTGGCCTGGTCATTAACCTTCAAAATGGCTTGGTCGTTAAGGGGTTAAATGAGACATTGAACAATTTGTGTTTACCTGTTTCCTAAGACTACGAAAACACCGTACATACGCACAAAGATATTACTGTCTTTTATCAATGAAATGGTAAATGTTTTCAATATCAGAATTGTTTATCCTTTTGTAGTTTATCTATAGAAAGGGTATTCACATCTCATAAATTTATATTATCACCATAGGAAATATCGTAAATACATATCAGATGTGGTTCTCACCCTTGGAACTTGCATTGATTCCATGGGTAGGAACCCTAAAACTACACTAAGCAGCCCAGTAAGTGACACATGCTGGAATCAGGATCTCTGCCTCTACATTATGGCGTCCTTAGATTAGGTGCCAAAATATGTTGACAGACTTCTTTTCACTATATTCATGCTTACAGTGAAGCATCAATTAGGACCGGTGAATACATTGGATATTTGAAAATAAACTATGAGCACGAAGATGAACTCCATAATTATACATAAAAAAGTTTCAACCTGTACTGTAAAAACAGTACCTAATATTGCAAAAATTACCTAAATATGAAGAAATGATGACTATTGGAATGCTTTGGGTTTGATTAGGTTCTCACTGAGCTTAAGTGTGTTTATAGTTATCTTGATTTATGGTCAATAATTTTGGCCAATGTTTTACAGGTGTATCCATAGTGAGTGCAGAGGCGGTGTTCATGCCTGTACACTGGTATGTGAGGTGGCTTAAAGGGAATCTGTCACCCCCCGAGACTTATATGACCTATTAATATGGGCATACAGGTCATAGAAATGTTACACTAGTCCTACCTGTATGCCTCATATTAAAGGTCTTGTTGTTGAGAAATGTTATATTCTGTCTTTATGCTAATGATTACTTCCAGGCTCCGGGGCGTGCATTGCCTGCAAGAAATCTCTGCCTCCTGTCCTCATTATAATACTACCCCCCTCCCATGTATGTCAGTTATGGCACCAGAATCCCATGCCTGCGCCCTGCACTCCCTCAAAAACCCATACCTCTTCCTTCATTCTATGGGCAGTCCGTTAAGGGATCATCTGTGCAGGAGTAGCAAGGGAGACCGGGGTACTAGTCCTGACCGAGCTCACCCACAAAACAGTCTGAAAACACCCCGGCCCCATGTACATGAAACACAGGTCTGACACAGCTCTTCCCACAGATTACCTTTTCTCTTCCTCTGGTCACCGCAGTCCAGGCAATAAGAGTTCAAGGATGTAGCTGTAGTCCAACAGGGAATAACTTTTTATTAAACAATGGTGACAAGAGGAAAAATTGACAAGTTCAACATTGGCTTAATGTTCTCTCCCTGACACTTTCTATGGCCGTACCCACAACGGCCGCAGTAGCCAAAGTTCGCAGTAGTCCACTCGCTGGAATCTGGGCACTTAAAACCCCTTCAGCGGTAGCCCCTCCAGATTCCTGGGGCCTGTGTTGTAGTCCTTCATTCCTTTTGCTTTCTTTAGTCCGTGGCAACAGATCTCTCCCATCCGGGAGTCCACATTTTATCTAGTTCCTTTCCCTAACTCTAGCACATAGAATAATACAGAAACAGTACTCATGTCATTACATCAATGCACAAGATATAAACAATGCAGACATATGGCGGTATATATTACCAACAGTACATAACATACATTACACGTTAATACACATTACATTAATAGACATTAGGACCAGACAAACACAGCATAATACAATCAGAGTACATGGCAAACATAACGTATTTACATAAGATGCATGGAGGTCACACTGGAGGGGGAGAGGGCGGAACTGAGGGTACCTGCCACCTCCTTACACAGGCGCAGGTGAGACACTGTGACCTCCGGTGTGCGCAACTATAAGATGCTCTCCTCATTTCCTCCCTGCATAGTCATTACTAAGAAACATGTGTGCATAGTGATGACTATGCAGGGAGTAAGTGGGGAGAGCACCTTATTTGTGAACACATCGGAGGTCACTGGAGCAGAAGTTGCCAGTGCATGCGCAGAAGATCCCTAAATACACTGTCCATAGAAGAGAGGAACAGGTATGGATTTTTTTAGGGAGTGCAGGGCGCAGGCACGGGATTGTAGGCCATTACTGATGTGCATGGGAGGGCGATAGTATTACAATGAAGACAGGAGGTAGGGATTTCTTCCAGAGCCAGGAAGAAATCATTAGCATGCAGAAAAAATGTAACATTTCTCAGCAACAAGACCGTTAATATGAGGCATACAGGTAGGACTAGCTTAAATTTCTATTACCTGTAGGCCCATATTCAGGGTCGGACTGGAGCACCTTGGGCCCAACAGAGAAAATCATTCTTGGAGCCCACTATGTAGCTACATAGAAATAAATACAAGACCACCAATCGTGCGGTAAAACGCGCTAATATCCGGGTATAATGGACCCCCTCATAGGGTAAAATGCTGCCCCCTCATAGGGTATAATGCTGCCCCCCTCATAGGGTATAATGCTGCCCCCTCGTAGGGTATAATGCACCCCCACATAGGGTATAACGCTGCCCTTCATAGGGTATAATGATGCCCCCTCATAGGGTATAATGCACCCCTTCATAGGGTATAATGCTACCCCTCATAGGGTATAATGAACTCCCTCATAGGGTATGATGCTGCCCTCTAGTAAAGCTGCACCTCATAGGGTATAATGTTGCCACCTCATAGGGATAATGCTGCCCCCTCATAGGGTATATGCTGCCCCTCATAGGGTATAATTCTGCCCCCTCATAGGGTATAATGCTGCCCCCTCATAGGGTATAATGCACACCCCTCATAGGGTATAATGCTGCCCCTCATAGGGTATAATGAAGCCCCCTCATAGGGTATAATACACCCCCCTCATAGGATAAAATGCTGCCCCTCATATGGTATAATGCACTCCCTTATAGGGTATAATGCTGCCCCTCATAGTGTATAATGCTGTCCCCCTTAGTGTATAATGCAGCTCCCCCATAGGGTATAATGCAACCAGGACATACTGATATATATATATATATAATATACATATATATATATATATATAAATATATGTTATATATATATAAACAATCACAATACTCACCTATCTTCCTCGCTCCCATGCTGACTCCGGATCTGCTCAGATGTCAGGACTGAGCTGCGTTGCAGTCTGCCCAGCACACAGCATGTACGTGATGAAGTTACGTCATCGTGCACTGACTGTGTCAGAGGCAGAGGGGAATGATGGAAGAGGGAGCGTCATCTGATACTCTCTCCTCCATTATTGCTTTCAACTTTATCAGCATCTATGATGCCGATACAGTTGAATGCAGCATGTACTGGGGGGCTGTGCTGGCACTGGGACCCCGACTTACTGCTCCATAGAGGCCGCATGGGCTGGGGGCCCCTGGGGGAGCGGGGCCCTGGTCTGCCGGCCCTGATAGCGGGCAGTGTTAGTCACAGCCTGCAGCTAACACTGTCCGCTATTAAAGTGAAATGAATATTCAGACCCTCTCCACTTCCATAGGGGCATGGGGAAAAGTGAATATTCATTTCTCTTTAGTAGCGGGGACAGGTTTTAGCCGCAGCAGCCAGCTTCTGCCTCCTGTCACCGGCTTCTACTCCGCTGTCATCGGGGGCCCTCATAGCAGCTGCATGTTGTGCCACTATTATCGACACGCCACTGGCTTGGGGCCCCTGGAGCAGCAGAGGCCCTAGGCAGCTGCTGGCCCTGTATGCTATCAGGTGTCAGTGCCTGGGCACTCCAGAGAATCCTCCGGTTCTCCGATGGACCAGTCCGACCTGCCCATATTAATAGCTCATATGCGTCCCAGGGGTGACAGATACCCTTTAAATGTCCTTCTGGCATATAAACTGAATCAATATTATATATAACACATGGTAGGTGGTGTGAAAAGCCTGTTACAGAATGTACACCTACGCCATAATATATTTGCCATATTATGTTTGAATAAGAGCAGCAATATTAATAATGGCTTAGCCTTACCCATACTGTCAACAGAATTTTTATATACAGTATGTATTGCAGAAAGTTTTGGGATTTTAACCTCATTTTTGGTGCTGGATGCACGACCCTTGGAAATGTCTGTGAGAGGCGTATTACTTAGCCTCCAAATACATCATAATTTATCATCTTTTAGACTAAATTAAATTAAAATGTGTTAAATGATGTAAGATGTGGGCAGCTAGATTCATAGTGAAACTTTCCAGTTCTAAACAAGTCATAGTAATCTTATTGGGGTGTTGTAACCCTACTGGCCACCCCCACATTTTTAGTACTTATATATTTTGACAGCTGCATTCCCTGATGCAGTTTGGTGATTGCACAGGCAGTGTCTTATTGCTTTTATCAAAAATGACATCCCCCATAATGCCAAATGGCCCCATAATTTGGTTTCAAAATGATATGGCCATTGGGCATTACATACTGTACAATGGAGTATCGGATGCATTCAGCCAAATATATCATGCGTGATCTGCCTTAAGTTAGACACAAACGTGGTTAGTAAAAGAAAGAAAAGAGAATGCATCTTTCTAATACATGTACATTGTGACAAAACTTTGGTATCTACCATCTTTCCCATAGCCAATTTTCAATTCATTCCTAAATTTTTTTTGAATTCTAACATGTAAGAGAGCCATAACTGTGCAATTCCTCTACAATGTCAGAGGTATAGAACAAAGAGAACAAGGCTCTTTACTGACATTTTTGGTAGTCCGCCATAGTGATCCAAACTGAGCATATACCATTCATATACCATTCATTACCAGTCTCTGTTTTTATAGCTGAGCTAGTACATTTCCCACTTACACACATTTACCCAACATTCTCACTTTATGCATTAACCTTTTATGTTGTACAGGATTGAACACTTTGGAAAAATGAAGATATAAAGATATATGATATCCACCAATTTACGGAATCCTAAAAATCCCAAATTTAATAGAAGGATTACATTTGTTTTCATTGAGATACTTGAGTATACCATCTACTAGAAATCTTACAGACCTATTATTTCTGAGTTACTTTTTGACCCTTTTTGACTACAAACACTACATTTATGATATCCTAATTTGGATATTTACTATATACTGTAATATTTCCGTAGAACAGATCGTTTTGTTATACACTCCCTGACAGAAGTTATGTCACTTATCCATGTTATGCAAATAAAAGCTTATAACCTGACATTAAATTCATCCATTGGTTGTATAACTTATTCTTTTGAAAGCTGAAACCCTCCGAAATGTGGTTTAGGTTAAGAAAATAAATTGGCATCAATGCAGAAATATTGATCATTTAATGGACACAGAATGGTCAGATTTTGGCAAGACAAAAGTTTTGTCGCCTGGTCATATAATGCACCCAATCATAGTTTACATCCTCACCTGTGCTCAGTAAATGATCGGTTAATTAGTCGGTGTGTATAAAAAGAAACCCGGCAACCCAGACCTTCACTTGAACTGCAACTTGAGCTCTGACAACATGCCAAAAATAAACCCTGCGAACAAAGCCTGGATTATCAAAAGTCTGAATACCAGATCCACTGCAGAGGTGACTGGCACCTTTAATGTGTCTCAGCGTCAAGTACAAAGAATTAAAAAAAGATTTGAAGAGACTGGAGATGTGTTTGACAAGCCCAGGTCCGGCAGACCCCTCAAGACAACTGCTCAGGAGGAACATTTGTTGGTTAGAAAATCCAAAACAAGCCCCTCTTCCACTACAGCAGAGCTCCAACAGGCCTGGTCACCTCAAGTCCCTGTGTCAACTAGAACAGTTTGTAGGATTCTGTCTCAAAATGGCCTCCATGGTCGAATCAGTGCCTAGAAGCCAGCACTAAATAAAAGGCAAATAAAAAACCGTGTGGCATTTGCAAAGTCCCACAGCCTGCTAAACAGATGGACGTTGGAAAAGTGGCAGAAGGTGGATTTCCCTTATGAATCTTCAGTAGAATTACACCACAGCCGCCGCAAATATTGCAGGAGACCTACTGGAGCCCGTATGGATCCAAAATACACCCAGAAAACAGTTACATTTGGTGGTGGAAAGATCATGGTCTGGGGTTACATTCAGTATGGGAGTGTACGAAACATTTTCAAGGTGGAAGGTAATATCAATAGCCTAAAATATCAAGAAGTATTAGCTACCTCTTATATTCCAAATCATGAAAGGGGTCAAATTCTGCAGCAGGATGGTGGTCCATCTCATACATCCATCTCCACAACAAAGTTCCTCCTGGCAAAAAAGATCAAGGTGCTCAACGACTGCCAGCCCAGTCACCAGACATGAACATCATTGAGCATGTTTGGGGTAGGATGAAAGAGGAAGCTTGGAAGACAAAACAAAAGAATCTAGATGAACTCTGGAGGCATGTAAGACTGCATTCTATGCTATTCCTGATGACTTCATAAAAAAATTGCATGAATCATTGTTGAACCTCATGGATGCAGTCCTTCAAGCTCATGGAAGTCACACAAAATATTAAATATGACTAACAGCACCACAACTTCATTCACCAATGTTATGCAAAACATAATTGTATTTTAAATGAATTATTTGTTTGAATAACACATTAATTTTTGTGGGCGACAAAACTTTTGTCTTGCCAAAATCTGACCATTCTGTGTCCATTAAATGATCAATATTTCTGCATTGATGCCAATTTATTTTCTTAACCTAAACCACATTTTGGAGAGTTTCAGCTTTCAAAAGAATAATTTATACAACCAATGGATGAATTTAACGTCAGGTTATAAGCTTTTATTTACATAACATGGATAAGCGACATAACTTCTGTCAGGGAGTGTAGAATCCTTAAAAGTTAGAAAAAAGACTTTTTTTCCCTTCTTGTTAGGCCTCTTTCACACCTCTGGACCGAGGAGAGAGAGAGAGACCCCGGACAGTTTTGCCAGCATTTTCAATCACTTTCTACGGAGGCGACGGATCCGCGGGCGGATTCCGTCAAAAACGGATGCGGCCATTATACAAAAAGGTGGTTGCGGCGCATCCGCGGAGCAAAAAAACGTTGCATTGGCCGTTTTTGTAAAATGACGGACGCCAATTTTTTGGCGGATCCGTCAAAAAACGGACCTGACAGACGACCATCCGTCAAAATACGTCACTAATGCAAGTAAATGGGAAAAAAACGGATCCACATTTTGACAAATTTTGACTGACGTCGCACGACTGAAGTGTGAAAGAGTCCTTACTTTGTGTGCATACAAACTGGATCCAGTGATTTGTCTCTTTCAATCCTTTTGAGTCATATCTGCACCTTTCATCTGCGACATTTGGTGTGAGGGAGTGGTTCAAGATTCTCACTCCACAACTGCTTACCTATGTAAACATAAAAAATGTTATTGGTGTTTTAGCCCCTAGATGGCAGCGGTTTACAGATTCATACGACTGTCACCTGTATGTCAGTTGGCACACAGGGAGATAACCAGTTTGAGCCGCCCCTAGCGACTGTTGGAAAACTGAAGGAAGACTGAGAGTTGGAGGCGCCATCTTGGAGTGCAGTTTATAAGAGACAGATGTGACAGAAGCACAGGAGAGTTAAGAAGAACGGGTGTGTGCAGTGTGCTATGAGATGGTCAGATTACTGAGGAAAGGTGCAAATGTTCCAGTTATTCCTGTCAGAGAAGAAGACTCATGTTGGGGAGACAACTATGGTTGGATACAGAGTTAGATTCCACCCAAAACATCGGCTGTGACGTGAAGGCTAAGTGCACACGTTCAGGAATGTGTGCAGAATTTTCCTGAGCAAAACCGGACTATTTTCGAGGTAAAAAATGCGTTTTTTTGCGTGGATTTTGCGCATTTCGGTGCGTTTTTGCATGGATTTTGTGCGTTTTTACCACAAAATTTTCCTGAACTTTCTAGGTCAATAATATAGCGGGAAAACGCAAGTTTTCCGCGAAATTAATGAACATGCTGCTTTTTTTCTGCTATGCATTTTTTTCGTGGAAAAAAACGCACCATGTGCACAAAAATTGCAGAATTCATTCTAAATATTAGGATGCTTCATTCATGCGTTTTTTACGCGTTTTTTGCCGCAAAAAACGTGAAAAAAACGCAAATAATCCTGAACGTGTGCACTTAGCCGAATGGTCTTCTGCTAGCCTGTCAGAAGCCTGTCTGCTAGCCCCTAGCGCCTGGCGTCTCATATTATCCCTGATGGGTAAGCACTATCGCACTTCACTCTGCACTATCCACGGCACTTTATGGGAGGCACTAATATAGTGCATAAATATTTATAGCTCCTTGCCATTCTTTAATTGGATCGTATGTGGGATTCTGTGAACTGGGTCCTGATAATTATTTTGAGATTCCTTTCAGGGATTTCCCATAGGGTTGGTTATACTGCTGTTGTGCACTTTTTGCATATATACTCTTCTTTGAATCGTACCTCCCCTTTTGGTGGTCTCTCCTGGAAGGGATCCTGGGCTCATTTGTTGTGAATGTGTTAGAAATGAATTCTGAGCAGAAGCTCCCTCTGGTGGTTACAAACAGTACTGAACCATTCAATGAAGATTGGCAATCAGGAGTTACAGACTGGTCTTATATAAGGGAGGTTCCCTCCCATCATGGTTGCTGGTGATCAATTGTTCTTGTCTCAACTGTGGTTACTGGGTCACTTGGAAGCTTGCTGAGTCTTGCCTCTTCTCCTGCTCTCAGATAAGATATTTTCTGTTTTTATTTTTGTGCTTGCTTTTTGCATTGTTCCCTGCACTTCTGTGGAGGTCAGCCAGGTCCCCTCCGGGGGCTTGTGCTCCTCTCAGTTTATCTGAGCCACTGTTATTTGTTCATTTGGCTTTTCCAGTTTTTTCAGTGGCTGTGGTTTAGTTTTGTTACACCAGAGAACTAATTTAGTGGTAGAGGTCGTGTGATCTCAGGTGTTTTTGCAATTAGTAGAGTTGGTATTTTTTAGGGTTTTTTTGGATTGCAGTAAGTGTCCTTCCTATCCTTTTTCTTTCTAGGCAGATTGGGCCCCAACGTTTGCTCTTACTATTTTCTGTCTGTGTCTGTATTTCCTCTTGTCTAACCGTCATTACATGTTTGGGGGCTTCCTATGTTCTTTGGGGATCTGCTCCGGGCAGATAGCTTTCCTCTTTCTATCTTTAGGTGTAGTTAACCTCTTAGGCTGTGACGAGGCGTCTAGGACCAACTAGGAACGCTCCACGGCTGCCTTTAGTTGTGGTGGTTAGTCAGTGTACTGCAATCCAGTAGATTCCAACCTCTCTGGTGTATTGCCATTTTTGCCTGCTCTCCTCAGCTACCAAATCATAACAATATCACCGGCCAAACTGAAAATTATATGATACTCAACAGAAGGGAAAAATAGTAAAGGAAAAAGAAAAAAAGAAAAATTGAAGTTGTCAGAAATTTTTTTTTCTCTGTTTGTTGCATTTTTTCCCTCTTTTTCTCTGGGTGCTGAGGAGAAATTTTTTTTTTCTCTCAATGGAGTTTGCACAGTTGTCTGGCAGTGTGGATCAGCTTGCGACTGAAGTTCGGAGTATTGCTACCTATCTTGCAGGGTTGCCTGTTGTGGAACCTAGGATCCCCATGCCAGATTTATTTTTGGGGGATCGAGCTAAATTTCTCAATTTCAAAAATAACTGTAAGTTGTTTTTTGCCTTAAAATCTAAGTCCTCAGGGAACGCAGCACAGCAGGTTCAAATTGTCATCTCTCTCCTGCGCGGCGATCCTCAGGATTGGGCTTTTTCCCTGACACCTGGGGACCCTGTTTTGAGTAATGTTGATGCATTTTTTCTGGCTCTGGGGTTATTGTACGATGAACCTAATGTCACTGATCAAGCTGAGAAAACCTTGTTGGCATTAAATCAGGGGCTTGAGGACGCTGAGTTGTACTGTCAGAAATTCCGAAAGTGGGCAGTCCTGACCAAATGGAATGACGATGCTTTGGCAGCCTTTTTTCGGATGGGTCTGTCAGAGAATGTAAAAGATGTTATGGTGGGTTTCCCTGCTCCCTCTGGTCTCAATGATTCTATGTCATTAGCAATTCAAATTGACAGACGTTTGCGTGAGCGTAGAGGTATGCGTGGAATAGTGTTGCCTTGTGAGCCAGCTTCTGAACCCATGCAGTGTGTTAGAGTGGCTTCTGGGGCACAGCGTCATGAGTTTCGAAAACGCAATGAGTTATGTTTCTACTGTGGTGACGCCTCTCATGCTATTTCAGTCTGCCCTAAGCGGGGAAGACGTTTTGCACGCTCAGACTACGTTCAGACTAAATTTCTGTTGACTGTTACCCTGATTTGCTCCCTGTCCACATTTTCTGCTCAGGCTTTTGTTGATTCAGGAGCAGCTATTAACCTGATGGATTTTGATTTTGCTAAACGTTGTGGGTTTCCCTTGATACCCCTACGGAAGTCTATTCCCCTACTGGGGATTGATTCTACCCCTTTGGTTGAGAATAAACCCCAGTTTTCTACTCAGGTGATAATGAGGGTTGAACCTGATCATCAGGAGAGTTGCAAATTGTTGGTGCTGTATAATCTGCATGACATTATTGTACTAGGTTTCCCTTGGTTACAGTCTCATAATCCTGTTTTGGATTGGAAATCTGTGTCTGTAACCAGTTGGGGCTGCCAATGTGTTAATGCCAACACTCCTGTGTTTTCTGCCTCTCCCCAGGCTCAGGATGTTCCTGACTTTTTGACTGATTTTTCTGATGTGTTTAGCGAAAGTAAATCTGCATCCTTGCCCCCCCCATAGGAGCTATGACTGCGCTATTGAATTAGTGCCTGGTAGTAAATTCCCTAAAGGTCGCCTTTTTAACTTGTCTGTACCTGAACATGACGCTATGCGGTCATATATCAAGGAGTCATTGGAGAAGGGTCATATCAGACCATCCTCTTCACCCTTGGGTGCCGGTTTTTTCTTTGTGGCCAAAAAGGATGGTTCATTAAGGCCGTGTATTGATTATCGTCTCTTGAACAATATCACTGTGAAATATCAATGTCCGTTACCCTTGATTTCTGACCTGTTTTCCAGGGTGAAAAGTGCTACTTGGTTTACCAAGCTTGACCTCAGGGGGGCGTATAACCTTATTCGCATTAAGCACGGGGATGAATGGAAGACGGCGTTTAATACCCCAGAGGGGCATTTTGAGTACCTAGTGATGCCCTTTGGGCTCACTAATGCTTCTTCCGTCTTCCAGTCCTTCATGAATGACATTTTCAGGGATTTTGTGGATAAATTTCTGATTGTTTATTTGGATGATATCTTGATTTTTTCCAATGACTGGGACTCTCATGTGAAACATGTTTGGACTGTGTTCCAGATTTTGAGAGAGAATGCTCTGTATGTGAAGGGATCAAAGTGTCTTTTTGGCGTACAGAGGATCTCATTTCTGGGATTCATTTTGTCCCCATCTGTTATTGAAATGGACCCGGTCAAGGTTCAGGCCATCTGTGATTGGGTCCAACCTACTTCATTAAAGGCTCTTCAGAGATTCTTGGGTTTTGCCAATTTTTATCGTAAATTTATTGGTAATTTCTCTGTTTTGTTAAACCATTGACTGATTTGACCAAAAAGGGTTCTGATGTGGTGAATTGGCCTCCTGAGGCAGTCTCTGCGTTTCAGGAACTTAAGAAGAGATTCACTTCTGCTCCTGTTCTACGGCAGCCTGATGTTTCTCTGCCATTTTAGGTGAAGGTTGATGCCTCTGAAATTGGGGCAGGTGCCGTTTTGTCCCAAAGAGATCCAGAAACCTCTAAAAGTAACTCTTGTGCCTTTTTCTCTCGAAAATTTTCTCCAACTGAACGTAATTATGACGTGGGTAATCGGGAGTTATTGGCCATGAAGTGGGCTTTTGAAGAGTGGAGACATTGGCTGGAGGGAGTCAAACATCAGGTGGTGGTCCTCACGGACCATAAGAATCTGGTTTATCTGGAATCAGCCAAGCGACTTAATCCTAGACAGGCCAGGTGGGCCTTGTTTTTCACACGTTTTAATTTTGTGGTTTCCTTTCTTCCTGGCACTAAGAATGTTAAGGCAGATGCCCTCTCGAGGAGTTTCCTTGCGGACTCTCCTGAGTTATCTGATCCTGCTGTTATTTTGAAAGAGGGTGTAGTTCTTTCCGCCATCTCGCCCAATTTGAGACTGGCTCTGGAAGGGTGTCAGGAGGATTAACCCGAGCGCTGCCCTATTGGGAAATTGTTTGTCCCAGACCGGTGGAAAAAGAGTGTGATGTCTGAGATTCATTGTTCCGCGTTGGCCCGTCATCCCGGAATTTTTGGTACCAGAGACTTGGTTAGTCGGTCCTTTTGGTAGCCTACTTTGTCTCGTGATGTCAGGGAATTTGTGCAGTCCTGCGGGACTTGCTCTCGCTCCAAGCCTTGCTCTTGCTCTAGTGGTTTGTTGATGCCATTGCCTGTGTCCAAGAGACCATGGACCCATATCTCTATGGATTTCATTTCCGACCTCCCTGTTTCTCAGAGAATGACCGTTATCTGGGTGATTTGTGATAGGTTTTCCAAAATGATACATCTTGTGCCATTACCTAAGTTGCCTTCCTCCTCTGAATTGGTGCCTTTGTTCCTTCAGCACGTGGTTCGGTTACACGGCATTCCTGAGAACATTGTGTCTGACAGAGGAGTCCAGTTTGTTTCCAGATTTTGGAGGACTTTTTGTTCTAAACTTGGTGTTCAATTGTCTTTCTCCTCAGCTTTTCATCCTCAGACCAAAGGACAAACTGAGAGAACAAACCAGACATTGGAGACTTATCTGAGATGCTTTGTGTCTGCTGATCAAGATGACTGGGTCTCTTTTTTGCCTTTGGCGGAGTTTGCTCTTAATAATAGGGCTAGCTCTGCCACTTTGATGTCTCCATTTTTCTGCAATTTTGGGTTTCACCCTTGATTTTCTTCGGGACAGACGGAGGCTTCTGTCTGTCCAGGTGTTGACTGTTGTGGAGCGTATGCAGCAGATTTGGGACCAGGTAGTGGAGAGGTTGTCCCTCTCTCGGGAGAGGGCCCAGCGGTTTGCCAACCGGCATAGGACTGATGGTCCTCGGTTTGAAGTGGGGGACTTGGTCTGGTTGTCCTCAAGAAATATCCCTATGAGAGTTGCATCTCCTAAGTTTAAGCCTAGGTTCATTGGACCTTATAAGATCATGGAGATTCTTAATCGTGTTTCCTTTCGTTTACTTCTTCCAGGGACATTTAAGATCCATAACGTGTTCCACAAGTCCTTATTGAAGAGATTTTTCGAGCCAGTGGTTCCTATTGCTGCGCCTCCTGACCCTGTTTTGGTTGAGGGCAATCTGGAGTATGTGGTTGAGAAAATATTGGATTCTCGTTTTTCTAGACGGAAACTCCAGTATTTGGTTAAGTGGAGAGGTTATGGTCAGGAGGACAATTCTTGGGTGTTTGCTTCGGACATGCATGCTAGGAGACTGATCCGTGCGTATCACAGAGCTCATCCTGACCAACCTGGTTGCCCAAATGAGGGTTCAGTGACTCCTCCTCAAGGGGGGGTACTGTTGTGAACGTGTTAGAAATGAATTCTGAGCAGAAGCTCCCTCTGGTGGTTACAAACAGTACTGAACCATTCAATGAAGATTGGCAATCAGGAGTTACAGACTGGTCTTATATAAGGGAGGTTCCCTCCCATCATGGTTGCTGGTGATCAATTGTTCTTGTCTCAACTGTGGTTCCTGGGTCACTTGGAAGCTTGCTGAGTCTTGCCTCTTCTCCTGCTCTCAGATAAGATATTTTCTGTTTTTATTTTTGTGCTTGCTTTTTGCATTGTTCCCTGCACTTCTGTGGAGGTCAGCCAGGTCCCCTCCGGGGGCTTGTGCTCCTCTCAGTTTATCTGAGCCACTGTTATTTGTTCATTTGGCTTTTCCAGTTTTTTCAGTGGCTGTGGTTTAGTTTTGTTACACCAGAGAACTAATTTAGGTGGTAGAGGTCGTGTGATCTCAGGTGTTTTTGCAATTAGTAGAGTTGGTATTTTTTAGGGTTTTTTGGATTGCAGTAAGTGTCCTTCCTATCCTTTTTCTTTCTAGGCAGATTGGGCCCCAACGTTTGCTCTTACTATTTTCTGTCTGTGTCTGTATTTCCTCTTGTCTAACCGTCATTACATGTTTGGGGGCTTCCTATGTTCTTTGGGGATCTGCTCCGGGCAGATAGCTTTCCTCTTTCTATCTTTAGGTGTAGTTAACCTCTTAGGCTGTAACGAGGCGTCTAGGACCAACGTAGGAACGCTCCACGGCTGCCTTTAGTTGTGGTGGTTAGTCAGGGTACTGCAATCCAGTAGATTCCAACCTCTCTGGTGTATTGCCGTTTTTGCCTGCTCTCCTCAGCTACCAAATCATAACACTCATTTGCACTTATGCATCTGTTTATGTTCCATTATCCCCATATGGACCCAGTTTTGCGATATGTAGTTTAGAAGTGTGCTTTAATGTGTTCCAGGTGCTTTTTCTTGTTACCTCACCAATTCATTGTCTCATCTATATATTGTTTGATACTTTGTATATTTTAGTGTCTGAATAAAATTTATATTTTATCTACTCTGTTGTTAGTTCTATTTTGGGCATGATGCTCTTGTTTTGTTTTCCTAGTATAATAATGTAGGGAGTTGCCCTGTTCCAACATTGGGACCATGCTGAATTTTGTCACCCATGGTTGTGGTTTAATTAGTGTTTGTTTAGTCTCTATGATAATTAATCTCTTTGTCTCCTTCTTTGTAATGCTTACCTGTTTTTTTACATAATTTGTTTTTCGTCTTATAGATTTTTTGTAAGTCTTCATTGACTTGCTGTTTTAGTAGTTTACATGTTTTATTTTTCTTATTTATTGCATGTCTTTATATACACATTTGTATTTTATGGTTTCCCAATGTGCTTGGTAGTTAAAGTCCTTCATAATAAGTACCAACAAATAAAGTTGCACTCTGAAGAGCTATAGCATGAAAACATACAAGTGTTTTTCACTAAATTAGAATATCATCAAAAAGTTAATTTATTTCAGTTCTTCAATTCAAAAAGTGAAACACATATATTATATAGAGTCATTTCAAACAGAGTGATCTATTTCAAGTGTTTATTTCTGTTAATGTTGATGTTTATAGCCAATGAAAACTCAAAAATCATTATCTCAGTAAATTAGAATAATTAACAAAAACACCTGCAAAGGCTTCCTAAGCATTTAAAAAGGTCCCTCAGTCTGTTTCAGTGGGCTCCACAATCATGGGGAAGACTGCTTACTTAACAGATATCCATAAGGCAGTCATTGTCACACCCCAAGGAGGGTAAGCCACAAAAAGTCATTGTTAAAGAAGCTGGCTGTTCACAGAGTGCTGTATCCAAACATATTAATGGAAACTTGAGTGGAAAAAAAAAGTGTGGTAGAAAAAGGTGCACAAGCAACCGGGGTAACCTCACCCTCGAAAGGATTGTTATGTAAAGTCCATTCAAAAATTTGGGGGAGATTCACAGAGCGGACTGCTGCTGGAGTCATTGCTTCAAGAGCCACCACACACAGACTGTAAGGATTCTGTGTTTTTTT
>JARQOD010000004.1:114349989-114409656 GCA_033576555.1 Oophaga sylvatica
AATATATGTTATATATATATAAACAATCACAATACTCACCTATCTTCCTCGCTCCCATGCTGACTCCGGATCTGCTCAGATGTCAGGACTGAGCTGCGTTGCAGTCTGCCCAGCACACAGCATGTACGTGATGAAGTTACGTCATCGTGCACTGACTGTGTCAGAGGCAGAGGGGAATGATGGAAGAGGGAGCGTCATCTGATACTCTCTCCTCCATTATTGCTTTCAACTTTATCAGCATCTATGATGCCGATACAGTTGAATGCAGCATGTACTGGGGGCTGTGCTGGCACTGGGACCCCCGACTTACTGCTCCATAGAGGCCGCATGGGCTGGGGGCCCCTGGGGAGCGGGCCCTGGTCTGCCGGCCCTGATAGCGGGCAGTGTTAGTCACAGCCTGCAGCTAACACTGTCCGCTATTAAAGTGAAATGAATATTCAGACCCTCTCCACTTCCATAGGGGCATGGGGAAAAGTGAATATTCATTTCTCTTTAGTAGCGGGGACAGGTTTTAGCCGCAGCAGCCAGCTTCTGCCTCCTGTCACCGGCTTCTACTCCGCTGTCATCGGGGCCCTCATAGCAGCTGCATGTTGTGCCACTATTATCGACACGCCACTGGCTTGGGGCCCCTGGAGCAGCAGAGGCCCTAGCAGCTGCTGGCCCTGTATGCTATCAGGTGTCAGTGCCTGGGCACTCCAGAGAATCCTCCGGTTCTCCGATGGACCAGTCCGACCTGCCCATATTAATAGCTCATATGCTGCCCAGGGGTGACAGATACCCTTTAAATGTCCTTCTGGCATATAAACTGAATCAATATTATATATAACACATGGTAGGTGGTGTGAAAAGCCTGTTACAGAATGTACACCTACGCCATAATAATATTTGCCATATTATGTTTGAATAAGAGCAGCAATATTAATAATGGCTTAGCCTTACCCATACTGTCAACAGAATTTTTATATACAGTATGTATTGCAAAAGTTTTGGGATTTTAACCTCATTTTTGGTGCTGGATGCACGACCCTTGGAAATGTCTGTGAGAGGCGTATTACTTAGCCTCCAAATACATCATAATTTATCATCTTTTAGACTAAATTAAATTAAAATGTGTTAAATGATGTAAGATGTGGGCAGCTAGATTCATAGTGAAACTTTCCAGTTCTAAACAAGTCATAGTAATCTTATTGGGTGTTGTAACCCTACTGGCCACCCCCACATTTTTAGTACTTATATATTTTGACAGCTGCATTCCCTGATGCAGTTTGGTGATTGCACAGGCAGTGTCTTATTGCTTTTATCAAAAATGACATCCCCCATAATGCCAAATGGCCCCATAATTTGGTTTCAAAATGATATGGCCATTGGGCATTACATACTGTACAATGGAGTATCGGATGCATTCAGCCAAATATATCATGCGTGATCTGCCTTAAGTTAGACACAAACGTGTTAGTAAAAGAAAGAAAAGAGAATGCATCTTTCTAATACATGTAACATTGTGACAAAACTTTGGTATCTACCATCTTCTCCCATAGCCAATTTTTCAATTCATTCCTAAATTTTTTTTGAATTCTAACATGTAAAGAGCCATAACTGTGCAATTCCTCTACAATGTCAGAGGTATAGAACAAAGAGAACAAGGCTCTTTACTGACATTTTGGTAGTCCGCCATAGTGATCCAAACTGAGCATATACCATTCATATACCATTCATTACCAGTCTCTGTTTTTATAGCTGAGCTAGTACATTTCCCACTTACACACATTTACCCAACATTCTCACTTTATGCATTAACCTTTTATGTTGTACAGGATTGAACACTTTGGAAAAATGAAGATATAAAGATATATGATATCCACCAATTTAGGGAATCCTAAAAATCCCAAATTTAATAGAAGGATTACATTTGTTTTCATTGAGATACTTGAGTATACCATCTACTAGAAATCTTACAGACCTATTATTTCTGAGTTACTTTTTGACCCTTTTTGACTACAAACACTACATTTATGATATCCTAATTCTTGGATATTTACTATATACTGTAATATTTCCGTAGAACAGATCGTTTTGTTATACACTCCCTGACAGAAGTTATGTCACTTATCCATGTTATGCAAATAAAAGCTTATAACCTGACATTAAATTCATCCATTGGTTGTATAACTTATTCTTTGAAAGCTGAAACCCTCCGAAATGTGGTTTAGGTTAAGAAAATAAATTGGCATCAATGCAGAAATATTGATCATTAATGGACACAGAATGGTCAGATTTTGGCAAGACAAAAGTTTTGTCGCCTGGTCATATAATGCACCCAATCATAGTTTACATCCTCACCTGTGCTCAGTAAATGATCGGTTAATTAGTCGGTGTGTTATAAAAAGAAACCCGGCAACCCAGACCTTCACTTGAACTGCAACTTGAGCTCTGACAACATGCCAAAAATAAACCCTGCGAACAAAGCCTGGATTATCAAAAGTCTGAATACCAGATCCACTGCAGAGGTGACTGGCACCTTTAATGTGTCTCAGCGTCAAGTACAAAGAATTAAAAAAAGATTTGAAGAGACTGGAGATGTGTTTTGACAAGCCCAGTCCGGCAGACCCCTCAAGACAACTGCTCAGGAGGAACATTTGTTGGTTAGAAAATCCAAAACAAGCCCCTCTTCCACTACAGCAGAGCTCCAACAGGCCTGGTCACCTCAAGTCCCTGTGTCAACTAGAACAGTTTTGTAGGATTCTGTCTCAAAATGGCCTCCATGGTCGAATCAGTGCCTAGAAGCCAGCACTAAATAAAAGGCAAATAAAAAACCGTGTGGCATTTGCAAAGTCCCACAGCCTGCTAAACAGATGGACGTTGGAAAAGTGGCAGAAGGTGGATTTCCCTTATGAATCTTCAGTAGAATTACACCACAGCCGCCGCAAATATTGCAGGAGACCTACTGGAGCCCGTATGGATCCAAAATACACCCAGAAAACAGTTACATTTGGTGTGGAAAGATCATGGTCTGGGGTTACATTCAGTATGGGAGTGTACGAAACATTTTCAAGGTGGAAGGTAATATCAATAGCCTAAAATATCAAGAAGTATTAGCTACCTCTTATATTCCAAATCATGAAAGGGTCAAATTCTGCAGCAGGATGGTGGTCCATCTCATACATCCATCTCCACAACAAAGTTCCTCCTGGCAAAAAAGATCAAGGTGCTCAACGACTGCCAGCCCAGTCACCAGACATGAACATCATTGACATGTTTGGGGTAGGATGAAAGAGGAAGCTTGGAAGACAAAACAAAAGAATCTAGATGAACTCTGGGAGGCATGTAAGACTGCATTCTATGCTATTCCTGATGACTTCATAAAAAAATTGCATGAATCATTGTTGAACCTCATGGATGCAGTCCTTCAAGCTCATGGAAGTCACACAAAATATTAAATATGACTAACAGCACCACAACTTCATTCACCAATGTTATGCAAAACATAATTGTATTTTAAATGAATTATTTGTTTGAATAACACATTAATTTTTGTGGGCGACAAAACTTTTGTCTTGCCAAAATCTGACCATTCTGTGTCCATTAAATGATCAATATTTCTGCATTGATGCCAATTTATTTTCTTAACCTAAACCACATTTTGGAGAGTTTCAGCTTTCAAAAGAATAATTTATACAACCAATGGATGAATTTAACGTCAGGTTATAAGCTTTTATTTACATAACATGGATAAGCGACATAACTTCTGTCAGGGAGTGTAGAATCCTTAAAAGTTAGAAAAAAGACTTTTTTTCCCTTCTTGTTAGGCCTCTTTCACACCTCTGGACCGAGGAGAGAGAGAGAGACCCCGGACAGTTTTGCCAGCATTTTCAATCACTTTCTACGGAGGCGACGGATCCGCGGGGGATTCCGTCAAAAACGGATGCGGCCATTATACAAAAAGGTGGTTGCGGCGCATCCGCGGAGCAAAAAAACGTTGCATTGGCCGTTTTTGTAAAATGACGGACGCCAATTTTTTGGCGGATCCGTCAAAAAACGGACCTGACAGACGACCATCCGTCAAAATACGTCACTAATGCAAGTAAATGGGAAAAAAACGGATCCACATTTTGACAAATTTTGACTGACGTCGCACGACTGAAGTGTGAAAGAGTCCTTACTTTGTGTGCATACAAACTGGATCCAGTGATTTGTCTCTTTCAATCCTTTTGAGTCATATCTGCACCTTTCATCTGCGACATTTGGTGTGAGGGAGTGGTTCAAGATTCTCACTCCACAACTGCTTACCTATGTAAACATAAAAAATGTTATTGGTGTTTTAGCCCTAGATGGCAGCGGTTTACAGATTCATACGACTGTCACCTGTATGTCAGTTGGCACACAGGGAGATAACCAGTTTGAGCCGCCCCTAGCGACTGTTGGAAAACTGAAGGAAGACTGAGAGTTGGAGGCGGCCATCTTGGAGTGCAGTTTATAAGAGACAGATGTGACAGAAGCACAGGAGAGTTAAGAAGAACGGTGTGTGTGCAGTGTGCTATGAGATGGTCAGATTACTGAGGAAAGGTGCAAATGTTCCAGTTATTCCTGTCAGAGAAGAAGACTCATGTTGGGGAGACAACTATGGTTGGATACAGAGTTAGATTCCACCCAAAACATCGGCTGTGACGTGAAGGCTAAGTGCACACGTTCAGGAATGTGTGCAGAATTTTCCTGAGCAAAACCGGACTATTTTCGAGGTAAAAATGCGTTTTTTTTTGCGTGGATTTTGCGCATTTCGGTGCGTTTTTGCTGGATTTTGTGCGTTTTTACCACAAAATTTTCCTGAACTTTCTAGGTCAATAATATAGCGGGAAAATGCAAGTTTTCCGCGAAATTAATGAACATGCTGCTTTTTTTCTGCTATGCATTTTTTTCGTGGAAAAAAACGCACCATGTGCACAAAAATTGCAGAATTCATTCTAAATATTAGGATGCTTCATTCATGCGTTTTTTACGCGTTTTTTGCCGCAAAAAACGTGAAAAAAACGCAAATAATCCTGAACGTGTGCACTTAGCCGAATGGTCTTCTGCTAGCCTGTCAGAAGCCTGTCTGCTAGCCCCTAGCGCCTGGCGTCTCATATTATCCCTGATGGGTAAGCACTATCGCACTTCACTCTGCACTATCCACGGCACTTTATGGGAGGCACTAATATAGTGCATAAATATTTATAGCTCCTTGCCATTCTTTAATTGGATCGTATGTGGGATTCTGTGAACTGGGTCCTGATAATTATTTTGAGATTCCTTTCAGGGATTTCCCATAGGGTTGGTTATACTGCTGTTGTGCACTTTTTGCATATATACTCTTCTTTGAATCGTACCTCCCCTTTTGGTGGTCTCTCCTGGAAGGGATCCTGGGCTCATTTGTTGTGAATGTGTTAGAAATGAATTCTGAGCAGAAGCTCCCTCTGGTGGTTACAAACAGTACTGAACCATTCAATGAAGATTGGCAATCAGGAGTTACAGACTGGTCTTATATAAGGGAGGTTCCCTCCCATCATGGTTGCTGGTGATCAATTGTTCTTGTCTCAACTGTGGTTCTGGGTCACTTGGAAGCTTGCTGAGTCTTGCCTCTTCTCCTGCTCTCAGATAAGATATTTTCTGTTTTTATTTTTGTGCTTGCTTTTTGCATTGTTCCCTGCACTTCTGTGGAGGTCAGCCAGGTCCCCTCCGGGGGCTTGTGCTCCTCTCAGTTTATCTGAGCCACTGTTATTTGTTCATTTGGCTTTTCCAGTTTTTTCAGTGGCTGTGGTTTAGTTTTGTTACACCAGAGAACTAATTTAGTGGTAGAGGTCGTGTGATCTCAGGTGTTTTTGCAATTAGTAGAGTTGGTATTTTTTAGGGTTTTTTTGGATTGCAGTAAGTGTCCTTCCTATCCTTTTTCTTTCTAGGCAGATTGGGCCCCAACGTTTGCTCTTACTATTTTCTGTCTGTGTCTGTATTTCCTCTTGTCTAACCGTCATTACATGTTTGGGGCTTCCTATGTTCTTTGGGGATCTGCTCCGGGGCAGATAGCTTTCCTCTTTCTATCTTTAGGTGTAGTTAACCTCTTAGGCTGTGACGAGGCGTCTAGGACCAACGTAGGAACGCTCCACGGCTGCCTTTAGTTGTGGTGGTTAGTCAGTGTACTGCAATCCAGTAGATTCCAACCTCTCTGGTGTATTGCCATTTTTGCCTGCTCTCCTCAGCTACCAAATCATAACAATATCACCGGCCAAACTGAAAATTATATGATACTCAACAGAAGGGAAAAATAGTAAAGGAAAAAGAAAAAAAGAAAAATTGAAGTTGTCAGAAATTTTTTTTTCTCTGTTTGTTGCATTTTTTCCCTCTTTTTCTCTGGGTGCTGAGGAGAATTTTTTTTTTCTCTCAATGGAGTTTGCACAGTTGTCTGGCAGTGTGGATCAGCTTGCGACTGAAGTTCGGAGTATTGCTACCTATCTTGCAGGGTTGCCTGTTGTGGAACCTAGGATCCCCATGCCAGATTTATTTTTGGGGGATCGAGCTAAATTTCTCAATTTCAAAAATAACTGTAAGTTGTTTTTTGCCTTAAAATCTAAGTCCTCAGGGAACGCAGCACAGCAGGTTCAAATTGTCATCTCTCTCCTGCGCGGCGATCCTCAGGATTGGGCTTTTTCCCTGACACCTGGGGACCCTGTTTTGAGTAATGTTGATGCATTTTTTCTGGCTCTGGGGTTATTGTACGATGAACCTAATGTCACTGATCAAGCTGAGAAAACCTTGTTGGCATTAAATCAGGGGCTTGAGGACGCTGAGTTGTACTGTCAGAAATTCCGAAAGTGGGCAGTCCTGACCAAATGGAATGACGATGCTTTGGCAGCCTTTTTTCGGATGGGTCTGTCAGAGAATGTAAAAGATGTTATGGTGGGTTTCCCTGCTCCCTCTGGTCTCAATGATTCTATGTCATTAGCAATTCAAATTGACAGACGTTTGCGTGAGCGTAGAGGTATGCGTGGAATAGTGTTGCCTTGTGAGCCAGCTTCTGAACCCATGCAGTGTGTTAGAGTGGCTTCTGGGGCACAGCGTCATGAGTTTCGAAAACGCAATGAGTTATGTTTCCACTGTGGTGACGCCTCTCATGCTATTTCAGTCTGCCCTAAGCGGGGAAGACGTTTTGCACGCTCAGACTACGTTCAGACTAAATTTCTGTTGACTGTTACCCTGATTTGCTCCCTGTCCACATTTTCTGCTCAGGCTTTTGTTGATTCAGGAGCAGCTATTAACCTGATGGATTTTGATTTTGCTAAACGTTGTGGGTTTCCCTTGATACCCCTACGGAAGTCTATTCCCCTACTGGGGATTGATTCTACCCCTTTGGTTGAGAATAAACCCCAGTTTTCTACTCAGGTGATAATGAGGGTTGAACCTGATCATCAGGAGAGTTGCAAATTGTTGGTGCTGTATAATCTGCATGACATTATTGTACTAGGTTTCCCTTGGTTACAGTCTCATAATCCTGTTTTGGATTGGAAATCTGTGTCTGTAACCAGTTGGGGCTGCCAATGTGTTAATGCAACACTCCTGTGTTTTCTGCCTCTCCCCAGGCTCAGGATGTTCCTGACTTTTTGACTGATTTTTCTGATGTGTTTAGCGAAAGTAAATCTGCATCCTTGCCCCCCCCATAGGAGCTATGACTGCGCTATTGAATTAGTGCCTGGTAGTAAATTCCCTAAAGGTCGCCTTTTTAACTTGTCTGTACCTGAACATGACGCTATGCGGTCATATATCAAGGAGTCATTGGAGAAGGGTCATATCAGACCATCCTCTTCACCCTTGGGTGCCGGTTTTTTCTTTGTGGCCAAAAAGGATGGTTCATTAAGGCCGTGTATTGATTATCGTCTCTTGAACAATATCACTGTGAAATATCAATGTCCGTTACCCTTGATTTCTGACCTGTTTTCCAGGGTGAAAAGTGCTACTTGGTTTACCAAGCTTGACCTCAGGGGGGCGTATAACCTTATTCGCATTAAGCACGGGGATGAATGGAAGACGGCGTTTAATACCCCAGAGGGGCATTTTGAGTACCTAGTGATGCCCTTTGGGCTCACTAATGCTTCTTCCGTCTTCCAGTCCTTCATGAATGACATTTTCAGGGATTTTGTGGATAAATTTCTGATTGTTTATTTGGATGATATCTTGATTTTTTCCAATGACTGGGACTCTCATGTGAAACATGTTTGGACTGTGTTCCAGATTTTGAGAGAGAATGCTCTGTATGTGAAGGGATCAAAGTGTCTTTTTGGCGTACAGAGGATCTCATTTCTGGGATTCATTTTGTCCCCATCTGTTATTGAAATGGACCCGGTCAAGGTTCAGGCCATCTGTGATTGGGTCCAACCTACTTCATTAAAGGCTCTTCAGAGATTCTTGGGTTTTGCCAATTTTTATCGTAAATTTATTGGTAATTTCTCTGTTATTGTTAAACCATTGACTGATTTGACCAAAAAGGGTTCTGATGTGGTGAATTGGCCTCCTGAGGCAGTCTCTGCGTTTCAGGAACTTAAGAAGAGATTCACTTCTGCTCCTGTTCTACGGCAGCCTGATGTTTCTCTGCCATTTTAGGTGAAGGTTGATGCCTCTGAAATTGGGGCAGGTGCCGTTTTGTCCCAAAGAGATCCAGAAACCTCTAAAAGTAACTCTTGTGCCTTTTTCTCTCGAAAATTTTCTCCAACTGAACGTAATTATGACGTGGGTAATCGGGAGTTATTGGCCATGAAGTGGGCTTTTGAAGAGTGGAGACATTGGCTGGAGGGAGTCAAACATCAGGTGGTGGTCCTCACGGACCATAAGAATCTGGTTTATCTGGAATCAGCCAAGCGACTTAATCCTAGACAGGCCAGGTGGGCCTTGTTTTTCACACGTTTTAATTTTGTGGTTTCCTTTCTTCCTGGCACTAAGAATGTTAAGGCAGATGCCCTCTCGAGGAGTTTCCTTGCGGACTCTCCTGAGTTATCTGATCCTGCTGTTATTTTGAAAGAGGGTGTAGTTCTTTCCGCCATCTCGCCCAATTTGAGACTGGCTCTGGAAGGGTGTCAGGAGGATTAACCCGAGCGCTGCCCTATTGGGAAATTGTTTGTCCCAGACCGGTGGAAAAAGAGTGTGATGTCTGAGATTCATTGTTCCGCGTTGGCCCGTCATCCCGGAATTTTTGGTACCAGAGACTTGGTTAGTCGGTCCTTTTGGTAGCCTACTTTGTCTCGTGATGTCAGGGAATTTGTGCAGTCCTGCGGGACTTGCTCTCGCTCCAAGCCTTGCTCTTGCTCTAGTGGTTTGTTGATGCCATTGCCTGTGTCCAAGAGACCATGGACCCATATCTCTATGGATTTCATTTCCGACCTCCCTGTTTCTCAGAGAATGACCGTTATCTGGGTGATTTGTGATAGGTTTTCCAAAATGATACATCTTGTGCCATTACCTAAGTTGCCTTCCTCCTCTGAATTGGTGCCTTTGTTCCTTCAGCACGTGGTTCGGTTACACGGCATTCCTGAGAACATTGTGTCTGACAGAGGAGTCCAGTTTGTTTCCAGATTTTGGAGGACTTTTTGTTCTAAACTTGGTGTTCAATTGTCTTTCTCCTCAGCTTTTCATCCTCAGACCAAAGGACAAACTGAGAGAACAAACCAGACATTGGAGACTTATCTGAGATGCTTTGTGTCTGCTGATCAAGATGACTGGGTCTCTTTTTTGCCTTTGGCGGAGTTTGCTCTTAATAATAGGGCTAGCTCTGCCACTTTGATGTCTCCATTTTTCTGCAATTTTGGGTTTCACCCTTGATTTTCTTCGGGACAGACGGAGGCTTCTGTCTGTCCAGGTGTTGACTGTTGTGGAGCGTATGCAGCAGATTTGGGACCAGGTAGTGGAGAGGTTGTCCCTCTCTCGGGAGAGGGCCCAGCGGTTTGCCAACCGGCATAGGACTGATGGTCCTCGGTTTGAAGTGGGGGACTTGGTCTGGTTGTCCTCAAGAAATATCCCTATGAGAGTTGCATCTCCTAAGTTTAAGCCTAGGTTCATTGGACCTTATAAGATCATGGAGATTCTTAATCGTGTTTCCTTTCGTTTACTTCTTCCAGGGACATTTAAGATCCATAACGTGTTCCACAAGTCCTTATTGAAGAGATTTTTCGAGCCAGTGGTTCCTATTGCTGCGCCTCCTGACCCTGTTTTGGTTGAGGGCAATCTGGAGTATGTGGTTGAGAAAATATTGGATTCTCGTTTTTCTAGACGGAAACTCCAGTATTTGGTTAAGTGGAGAGGTTATGGTCAGGAGGACAATTCTTGGGTGTTTGCTTCGGACATGCATGCTAGGAGACTGATCCGTGCGTATCACAGAGCTCATCCTGACCAACCTGGTTGCCCAAATGAGGGTTCAGTGACTCCTCCTCAAGGGGGGGGTACTGTTGTGAACGTGTTAGAAATGAATTCTGAGCAGAAGCTCCCTCTGGTGGTTACAAACAGTACTGAACCATTCAATGAAGATTGGCAATCAGGAGTTACAGACTGGTCTTATATAAGGGAGGTTCCCTCCCATCATGGTTGCTGGTGATCAATTGTTCTTGTCTCAACTGTGGTTCCTGGGTCACTTGGAAGCTTGCTGAGTCTTGCCTCTTCTCCTGCTCTCAGATAAGATATTTTCTGTTTTTATTTTTGTGCTTGCTTTTTGCATTGTTCCCTGCACTTCTGTGGAGGTCAGCCAGGTCCCCTCCGGGGGCTTGTGCTCCTCTCAGTTTATCTGAGCCACTGTTATTTGTTCATTTGGCTTTTCCAGTTTTTTCAGTGGCTGTGGTTTAGTTTTGTTACACCAGAGAACTAATTTAGGTGGTAGAGGTCGTGTGATCTCAGGTGTTTTTGCAATTAGTAGAGTTGGTATTTTTTAGGGTTTTTTGGATTGCAGTAAGTGTCCTTCCTATCCTTTTTCTTTCTAGGCAGATTGGGCCCCAACGTTTGCTCTTACTATTTTCTGTCTGTGTCTGTATTTCCTCTTGTCTAACCGCCATTACATGTTTGGGGGCTTCCTATGTTCTTTGGGGATCTGCTCCAGGGCAGATAGCTTTCCTCTTTCTATCTTTAGGTGTAGTTAACCTCTTAGGCTGTAACGAGGCGTCTAGGACCAACGTAGGAACGCTCCACGGCTGCCTTTAGTTGTGGTGGTTAGTCAGGGTACTGCAATCCAGTAGATTCCAACCTCTCTGGTGTATTGCCGTTTTTGCCTGCTCTCCTCAGCTACCAAATCATAACACTCATTTGCACTTATGCATCTGTTTATGTTCCATTATCCCCATATGGACCCAGTTTTGCGATATGTAGTTTAGAAGTGTGCTTTAATGTGTTCCAGGTGCTTTTTCTTGTTACCTCACCAATTCATTGTCTCATCTATATATTGTTTGATACTTTGTATATTTTAGTGTCTGAATAAAATTTATATTTTATCTACTCTGTTGTTAGTTCTATTTTGGGCATGATGCTCTTGTTTTGTTTTCCTAGTATAATAATGTAGGGAGTTGCCCTGTTCCAACATTGGGACCATGCTGAATTTTGTCACCCATGGTTGTGGTTTAATTAGTGTTTGTTTAGTCTCTATGATAATTAATCTCTTTGTCTCCTTCTTTGTAATGCTTACCTGTTTTTTTTACATAATTGTTTTTTCGTCTTATAGATTTTTTGTAAGTCTTCATTGACTTGCTGTTTTAGTAGTTTACATGTTTTATTTTTCTTATTTATTGCATGTCTTTATATACACATTTGTATTTTATGGTTTCCCAATGTGCTTGGTAGTTAAAGTCCTTCATAATAAGTACCAACAAATAAAGTTGCACTCTGAAGAGCTATAGCATGAAAACATACAAGTGTTTTTCACTAAATTAGAATATCATCAAAAAGTTAATTTATTTCAGTTCTTCAATTCAAAAAGTGAAACACATATATTATATAGAGTCATTTCAAACAGAGTGATCTATTTCAAGTGTTTATTTCTGTTAATGTTGATGTTTATAGCCAATGAAAACTCAAAAATCATTATCTCAGTAAATTAGAATAATTAACAAAAACACCTGCAAAGGCTTCCTAAGCATTTAAAAAGGTCCTCAGTCTGTTTCAGTGGGCTCCACAATCATGGGGAAGACTGCTTACTTAACAGATATCCATAAGGCAGTCATTGTCACACCCCAAGGAGGGTAAGCCACAAAAAGTCATTGTTAAAGAAGCTGGCTGTTCACAGAGTGCTGTATCCAAACATATTAATGGAAACTTGAGTGGAAAAAAAAAGTGTGGTAGAAAAAGGTGCACAAGCAACCGGGGTAACCTCACCTCGAAAGGATTGTTATGTAAAGTCCATTCAAAAATTTGGGGGAGATTCACAGAGCGGACTGCTGCTGGAGTCATTGCTTCAAGAGCCACCACACACAGACTGTAAGGATTCTGTGTTTTTTTGGTGATTGACCTAGGCTGCTGTGCACACACAGCAGCCCTGCCCTGCCTGGGCTCTGCTTGATTTTACACCTGTATCTGGGCCTGTTTCACCCTTCATCTGTGGTTGCTGGTCTGGCAGTGCAGAAGTCAGATCTGAAATGTCCATTTCCGGACCTGGTCGGCTTTCACCTGCGCTTGCCTTACTGGCACCATGGGAGTGATACAGCAATGCTTCAGGTACTTTTGTTCTGATTTTTTGCAGTCTTGCTTTTATACATTCAGGAGGCCGTAATGGCACAGCGAATATAAAAAACGTAGAGTAGGACTGCCCCATATAAGAATGCCTTGTCGTGGCGGGGTGGCTCAAAGAATTGATTAATTATTTGCCAAATGTCTCATTTTTAATACAGATTAGAATCCAATATGTGCATATGCACTTTATATATTGCATGCTGACCATGTGCAGCGCTGGCTTCTCCCCTTTTTTTACTTGCTGTAAGGATTCTTGATGTTCCATGGAGCCTGTTTTGCCCTTGTCCAAGATGGAGTCTGGTACTTCGCCCTGTCCTGGAACTTCCTGTCTGTCCTGCTATTTAAGTCCGGGTTGGGAGAACCTCCTTTCCTGAGTATTTTGTTACGGTTTGCTTCTGAGCTTCCTCCAGGCTTGCCTCTGAAGTTCCTGCTGCTGTTCGTTACTCAGTGATCTGCCTCACCACTTCCAGCTGCCTTCAGTCCTCTGATCTACTTCCGGATCCTGGCTGGGGTTACCTACCGTCCAGACTTCTAAGACTGTGTCTGTGCGGGATGCTGTGTGGGACTTGAGTGGGACTTTTCAGCCCAAAAGGTACACTTAAAGACCTTCTCTTTTTTTATGCTCCACCTGTGTATTTCTGGACTTCCATGAAAGGTGAGTCTCCTCTGTCTGCATAGTTCTGGACTTCCACATATAAGTGCCATTCGCACTCTTGCGTATATGCTGGACTTGTTTTTTTACGGTGCCCTATAGCTTGCTGATTTTGTTTTGTGCTGTGCATTCTGCTGTAATTGCAGGAAAGTCTCTGGTAGTTTATGTTGTACTTCTTGCTTTGTTCAAATACAGTTTATCTGTCTCAACTTTGGTCTCAGATTCATTTTATCTCATGCAATCAGATTCCATAGTACCTGCATAATTGTTACAGGATACTCAGGTCAATAAAGCATCAGCTGGGATAATGTCGGCTGAGACTAAAGGGTATGCCACTCTAAACAAGATCGCTAACGGGATCGCTAAAAAACGTCACTATTTAGCGATCTCGTTAGTGACGCTGTTGTCTGTGGCATGTAGCAACGACGTGGCCCCTGCTGTGATCTCGCTGATCGTTCACTAGAGTTCTGGACCGTATTTTGATCGTTGGCGTCCCGCTGGTGAGCCTATATCGCTGTGTCTGGCACGTTTTGTGAACGATTTGCGCTGTTTTTTACATCGCAAAGTCGTTAAGGAGATCGCTAACCGCTTATGCGTCGTTAACGAGATCGCTAAATGTGGCAGCTACTAGCGACATTAAAACGATCACAAAAACGATCGCATTAGTATGCGTCGTTATTGTGATCGTTAGCGGGAGCGTTTAGTGTGGCAGTACCTTAAGTTGGAACAGTTGTTCTCCATGATTAACTCTTTACAAGTGGACATGGATGCTTTACTAAACATGGTTCCTAACTGGGATGCCCATTTTGGGCAGGCACTTCAGGACTTAGGTAATCAAATGACAGCACGGGCGCCTTCACATCCGGGGAAGCTACCACCAATGTTACCACCATTTAGATTTAATGGAGACCGCTACAAATTTTGTGGGTTTATTAATCAATGCATTTTGTATTTTGATGTGCATGCTGCCTACTTCCATACAGATTGATCCAATGTTTTATGTATAATCATGTTACTTACCTCACGAGCACTCGCTTGGGCAAATCTACTAATCGAGACTCATTACCCTCATCTGAATAACTTGGACGATTTTCTAGCTGCAATGTCTATGATGTTTGATGATCCTAATCATCACACTACAGCTGAAACTGCATTGTTGTCATTACATCAGGGTAAGTGTTCTGTTGTTGAATACGCTACTGAATTTAGACGGTTGGCGGTGGATTCGGTTTGGGACTGTTATGCTCCATTACCCATTTTTAAGAGTGGACTTTCTAGTGTGATTAAAGACGAGTTAGCCCATGCAGAAGATCCTCAAGAGTTAGAAGCATTCATACAGCATTGCGTGCGCATTGACATACGTTTTACTGAATGTAGTCAGGAGAGATTTGCTGCCTCTAATCATGTCACTAACTCTCCTCTTCCTCCTAAAGAACCTGCAGGCAAATCCTCTTGGGAAGTTGAACCAGTTCCCATGCAAGTAGATGCTTTACAGTGGCATGAGAGTAATGAGCGCAGGGAGCATCTTTTCATGAGAGTTTGTGTTTTTACTACGGTCAGTCTGATCATTTCCTTATTATCTGTCCTAAACGGCCTCGTAAGGTACTAGCCGCTGTACTGAAGTATGAAAATCAGGATGCTGAATCTGTTGTTTCTGGGTCCAGTTTTTCTGTGAATGCTGTCTTTCATTCCCTATCAGTGACTGCCTCTCTTAATATATGGAAGGATAATGATACACATTGCTCCCTCCCCATTAAGATCTTGTTGTCGGGACAATGGATCTCCTGTGCAGCTATGATGGATTCTGGGGTGGGGGTTAACTTTATGGACTTCACCTTTGCCAAAGAACATGGCATACAGCAGAGAGCCACCCCAGTAACCATGGAAACAGTGGATGGTTCCCCTCTAGTTTCAGGACCGGTGGATCAGGAGACGGTACCTCTGGAGATTTGCATAAAACCCAATCATCAGGAAGTGCTTTCCTTTACATTAATTTCTTCGCCACATTTTCCTTTAATTCTAGGAATTCCCTGGCTGCAATAACAGAACCCAATCATCAACT
Organism: Oophaga sylvatica; assembly: GCA_033576555.1. Lineage (NCBI taxonomy): Eukaryota > Metazoa > Chordata > Amphibia > Anura > Dendrobatidae > Oophaga > Oophaga sylvatica. The sequence continues at coordinate 114,365,421 of JARQOD010000004.1, forward strand.
GGGAGACTATGGAGATCACTTTTCAACCAAAGGACACACCAGTAATAAAGTCAGGCAAGATCTCGGGATACGGAATGTACCACTAAGGTATCTATTTTACCATCCATTTATAATGAATTTTCTGATATCTATGATAAGAAAATGGCAGAAAAGCTTCCTCTTCACAGACCCTATGATTGTCCTATTGAACTACTTCCGGGGGCGGCTATTCCATTTAAGAATGTCTACCCACTAGCAGCTCCGGAGCTGCAGGCCTTAAAGGAATACATTGACGAGAATCTGGCTAAGGGTTTCATTCGCCCCTTGTCACCGGCAGGAGCACCCATCTTTCTCGTAAAAAACGATGGAACTCTTAGACCTTGTATTGACTATCGGGAGCTCAACAAGGTAACCAACTGTTATCCTTTGCCATTAATTCCTGAACTGCTGGAAAGAGTACGACACGCTAAAATCTTCTCTAAGTTGGATCTTCGAGGAGCTTATAACCTAGTTCGGATCCGCTCTGGGGACGAATGGAAGATGGCATTTAGATGTTGTTATGGGTACTTTGAGTACCTTGTGATGCATTTTGGTCTCTGCAATGCTCCAGCAACCTTCCAACACTTGGCTAATGACATTTTTAGAAATCTGCTTGATCATTTTGTCGTAATCTATCTGGACGATATTTTGATTTTTTCCGAATCATTGCAGGAACAGCAAGAACATGTTAAGACTGTTTTAAGATGCCTGAAAGTGAAACATCTCAACATCAAGCCTGAGAAATGTAATTTCCATTGCACAGAGATTCAATTTTTGGTTATGTCATCTTACCACAGGGGCTTAACATGGTGGCAAGTAAGATCCAGGCTATTCTTGATTGGCCTACACCTAAAAATGACAAGGAGGTACAATGTTTTATCAGGTTCGCAAACTTTTATAGATGGTTTTTCGCAATTTCTCTGAGATTGTTCGACCTATTACGCAACTAACCAAGAAGGAAAAGACTTTCTTGTGGTCCACACAGGCTCAAGAGGCTTTTGATTGTTTTAAGTCCCGCATTACTTCTGCACCTCTGTTGATTCATCCTAACCCAGAACATCCTTTCATCGTGGAAGTGGACGCTTCAGATTGTGCTCTGGGGGACATCCTCTCGCAAAGAACTGGAGACAAAGGTCTGTTACATCCATGTGCTTGTTTCTTTCGTAAACTTTCTGCTGCGGAGAAGAATTATGATATGGGAGATAAAGAGCTTCTAGCCATTATCGCTGCATTTAACGAATGGAGGCACCATCTGCAGGGTGCAGCACAACAAGTTATTGTGCTCGCAGATCATCGTAACCTGGAATTTCTTAGATCTGCTAGATGTCTTTCTCCACATCAGGCTCGTTGGAGTTTGCTTTTGAATCAATTTAATTTTGTCATCTTGTACTGTCCAGGTTCACGTAATGGGAAAGCGGATGCTTAGTCCCGAATCCATGCCACGGATTCTGTACCTTGGGCCCCGTCCAAGACCATTTTGTCAGATACCAACTTTGTCGGAGTCATCCAGAATAAGGACTTATGGAAGGCTATTAAGGAGGTCTATGACGCAGACCCATTTTTCGCTAACCCTACTGATGATGTGAACTTGGTTCTTATGAACGTATGTGGCTCCGGGATTGTCGCTTTTACCTTCCAGAGGTCATAAGGCTGCAGGTCCTCAAGTTTGTCCATGACTCCAAGTTGGCTGGTCATATGGGGTACAGAAGACACAGGAGTTTCTGACTCGTTTCTTTTGGTGGCCTACCTGTCTGAAGGACATGAAGAGCTGTGTTATCTCTTGTGAGGTATGTGCACGTTTTAAGACTCCTTGTGTATCACCTACTGGATTGCTGCAACCACTGCCCATTCCTGCTCGCCCTTGGGGGACTATTTCTATGGACTTTTCAGTGGAATTGCCCATCTCTGGGAGAAAAAACTCTATTCTGGTTGTAGTTGATCCCCTTACTAAAGCTGTCCACTTCATTCCTTATACTGGTCTTCCTTCAGCTAAGGAGACAGTAGATTTGGTCATTCAGAATGTGTTCCGGCTGCATGGCGTTCCAGATGAGATCATCTCTGATCGGGGAGTTCAGATTACCTCCAGATTGTGGAAAGGATTTTGTTCTGCGCTTGGTATCAATGTCTGTCTGTATTCAGCGTATCATCCTCAGACCAATGGGCAGATGGAGCGGACTAATCAGACTCTGTGCTATGTCAGCCACTCGCAGGATGGCTGGTTGGAGTTACTTCCTCTAGCAGAGTTCTGTTCCAATAACTCGCAGAATGCATCCACTAAGGTAACACCCTTCTTTGCCAACCTGGGTTATCATCCTAGTATTTTTCCCAGATCACTGATCAATGCTCCGGTGCCTGCAGTAAATGAGAGGCTGGCGGTGATGAAACAAAATCTGGAACTCTGAAGGTACTGCACAGGAGAGATACAAGAAATCAGCTGATAGGTTCCGGAGACCTGCACCGATGTTTAAGGTAGGAGACGCTGTGTGGTTATCCACAAAGAATTTGAAATTGAATGTTCCATCACAGAAGCTGGAGCAAAAATTCATCTGTCCATTCAAGATCTCTGGGATCGTGAGCTCCGTCCATGCTGAAGGATGTTGCAGGCAGAAGATCACTCTCCACGGCATCTCCAGACTCTGTCACGTCTGTCACATGTGCTGAGTGTGAACCTGTTGCCTGCAACATCCTTCAGCATGACCGGTTTGGCAGTGGGTCAGTAATGGTGTGGGGTGGCATTTCTTTGGAGGGCCACACAGCCCTCCATGTGCTTGCCAGAGGTAGCCTGACTGCCATTAGGTACCGAGATGAGATCCTCAGACCCCTTGTGAGACCATATGCTGGTGCAGTTGGCCCTTGGTTCCTCCTAATGCAGGACAAAGCTAGACCTCATGTGGCTGGAGTGTGTCAGCAGTTCCTGCAAGATGAAGGTATTGAAGCTATGGACTTGCCTGCCCGTTCCCCAGACCTGAATCCGATTGAGCACATCTGGGACAGCTTGTCTCGCTCCATTCACCAATGTCACGTTGCACCACAGACTGTCCAGGAGTTGACGGATGTTTTAGTCCAGGTCTGGGAGGAAATCCCTCAGAAGAACATCCACAACCTCATCAGGAGCATGCCCAGGTGTTGTAGGGGGGTCATACAGGCACATGGAGGCCACATACAATACTGAGCATCATTTTGACTTGTTTCTACTTTAATTTTGTCTTGTTTTGATTTTCATTTTGACTTGTTTCCACTTTCATTTTGGGGGTATTTCCAAATCCAGGCCTCCATTGGTTCAAAAATTTGATTTCCATTGATGATTTTTATGTGATTATGTTGACAACACATTCAACTTTGTACAGAACAAAGTATTCAATGAGATTATTTCATTCATTTAGATCTAGGATTTGTTATTTGAGTGTTCCCTTTATTTTTTTGAGCAGTGTATAATAAAGCCATATTCAGACCACTAGACTGAAATCTAAGACTTTATATAAGTCTTATAATATATATCAATATAGGTAAATATCACAATGGATGATAAAGTTATGATCAAGACAAAATTACATGTATGCTTATTAGCTGGAAAAAGGGGGAACAGAAATATATATAATAGTGATATACCCCACAAAGCAGGATGGTGTCAGCCAGAGAAATTGCTAGATAATACTTGGATATCCAAAAGATAGTCCATAGTAAAGAAATATGTGGGTAAATCATAGACAATATTGGTGAAAAAAGGGGGTCAAAGCATATGTCAGAAGATGTCAGAAGATGGCCAAATACACACTAATGTTAGATAAAAAAAAATGCAATCAATTGTTGAAGAGACAATCAAAAGTGTGAAAGTGGTCAATGCACATACTGGAAACCCATAATGTGTGCTAGTGTTTGGATCATTGTGAAGATCCCTCTAAAACAAGTGGTAGTTACTAGAAGCAATGCAAAATGCCTCTGTGAACGGTGTGGGTGCAAAGGTCCTGTGTACAAAATGGATAGAGGAGTAAAACAGCTGGGAATGTGTCACATACAGTATGCCTAGCTCATGGACAGAGCAGGTAAGTGAATATACACAATGAAAGTGGTGTAAAGGTAGATGAACAGGCAAAGGGAGAATACCTCGGTGATCCATGGTCCAAGTGCCGTGCACACACCCGACGCGTGTTTCGGAACGTGTCCTTCATCACTCTCTGTGCACAATATGATGGGTTCACAACTCCTCTATACAAAGTTTGAAGTACCCTAAACTCCCCTACATAGAGTATAATGGGCAAACTGGTCCTCTATACAAAGTATAATGCCCTCACAGCTCCCCCATACACAGTAAGATGGGACCACAGGTTCCTTATACACAGTATTATTTGCCCACAGCTCCTGTATACACAGTATGATGGGGTACAGCTGCGCTATACAAGGTATAATGGTCCCATTGCTCCCTAAATATGGTATGATGTCCCCACTGCTCCACCAAAACACATAACAATGAGCCCCACAGTAGCCCTCACACTCAATAACAGCCCCCACAGTAGTCCCCACACTTTGATGATCCCCACAGTAGTCCTTAACCCCTTAACCCCTAAGGGTGGTTTGCACGTTAATGAGCGGGCCAATTTTTACAATTCTGACCACTGTCTCTTTATGAGGCTATAACTCTGGAATGCTTCAACAGATCTTAACGATTCTGAGATTGTTTTCTCGTGACGTATTGTACTTCGTGATAGTGGTAAAAAATTTTTTGATATAACTTGCGGTTATTTATGAAAAAAATGGAAATATGGCGAAAATTTTGAAAATGTTGCTATTTTCAAACTTTGAATTTTTATTCCCTTAAAACAGAGAAATATGTCACACAAAATAGTTACTAAATAACATTTCCCACATGTCTACTTTACATCAGCACAATTTTGAATCCAAATTTTTTTTGTTACAAAGTTATAAGGGTTAAAAGTTGACCAGCGATTTCTCATTTGTACAACAAATTGTACAAAACCATTTTTTTCAGGGACCACCTCACATTTGAAGTCACTTTGAGGGGTCTGTATGGTAGAAAATACCCAAAAGTGACACCATTCTAAAAACTGCACACCTCAAGGTACTCAAAACCACATTCAAGAAGTTTATTAACTCTTCAGGTGCTTCACAGGAGCTGAAGCAACTTGGAAGGAAAAAATGAACATTTAACTTTTTAGTCACAAAAATGATCTTTTACAAACAATTTTTTTTATTTTTACAACGGTAAAAGGAGAAAATGGACAGAAAAAGTTGTTGTGCAATTTCTCCGTTATACATTACGCCGATACCATATAAGTGGTGAAAAACCACTGTCTGGGCGCAAAGCAGGGCTCAGAAGGGAAGGAGCGCTGTTTGACTTTTTCAACCAAAATTGGCTGGAATTGAGATTGTACGCCATGTCCCGTTTGGAGAGCCACTGATATGCCTAAACAGTGGAAACCCTCCACAAGTGACACCATTTTGGAAACTAGACCCCCTAAGGAACTTATCTAGATCTGTTGTGAGCACTTTGAACCCCCAAGTGTTTCACTAAAGTTTATAATGCCTGGGTGTGAAGAAAAATAAAAAATTTCCACAAAAATGATTTTTTAGTCCCCAATTTTCAATTTTTCCCAAGGAAATTGGACCTCAAAAATTGTTGTCCAATTTGTCCTAAGTACGCTGATACCCCATATGTGTATGAGAAATGAGAAATACTGTTTGGGCGCACTTCAGGGTTCGGAAAGGAAGTAATGATGTTTTGGAATGCAGACTTTGATGGGTGTCATGTTCAGTTTGCAGAGTCCCTGATGTGCCTAAACAGTGGAAACCCCCACAAGTGACCCCATTTTGGAAACTAGACCCCCTAAGGAACTTATCTAGATCTGTGGTGAGCACTTTGAACCCCCAAGTGCTTCACACAAGTTTATAATGCCCGGGCATGAAAATAAAAAATCCTCTTTTTTTCCCACAAAAATGATATTTAAGTCACCAATTTTTTATTTTCCCAAGGGTAACATGAGAAATTGGACGATAAAAGTTGTTGTCCAATTTGTCCTGAGTACTCTGATACCCCATATGTGGGGGGAACCATTGTTTGGGCTCACGGCAGAGCTCGGAAGGGAAGGAGCGCCATTTGACTTTTTCAAACCAAAATTGGCTAGAATCGAGATTGGACGCCATGTCACATTTGGATAGCCCCTGATGTGCCTAAACAGTGGGAATCCGTGGTGAGCACTTTGAACCCCCAAGTGCTTCACACAAGTTTATAACGTAGAGCCGTAAAATTAAAAAATCATATTTTTTCCACAAAAATGATCTTTTTACCCCAATTTTTATTTTCCCAAGGGTAACAACACCTCAAAAGTTATTGTGCAATTTGTCTTGAGTAAGCTGATAACCAATATGTGGGGGTAAACCATTGTTTTGGTGCATGGCAGTGCCCGGAAGGGAAGGTGCGCAGTTTGACTTTTTCAACGCAGAATTGGCTATATGCATGTCGCGTTTGAAGAGCCCTTGATGTGCCTAAACAGTGGAAACCCCCAACAAGTGACATCATTTTGTAAACTAGACCCCTTAAGGAACTTATCTAGATCTGTTGTGAGCACGTTCAACCCCCAAGTGTTTCACTAAAGTTTATAATGCCTGGGTGTGAATAAAAAAATTTCCACAAAAATCATTTTTTTAGTCCCCAATTTTCCAATTTTTATTTTTCCCAAGGAAATTGGACCCCAAAAGTTGTCCAATTTGTTCTGAGTACACTGACACCCCATATGTGGGGGGGAAATACTGCTTGGGCACACGGCAGGGCTCAGAAAGGAAGTAATGACATTTTGGAATGCAGACTTTGATGGATGTCATGTTCAGTTTTTAGAGCCCCTGATGTGCCTAAGCAGTGGAAACCCCCCAAAAGTGACCCCATTTTGGAAACTAGACCCCTGAAGGAACTTATCTAGATCTGTGGTGGGCACTTTGAACCCCCAAGTGCTTCACACAAGTTTATAATGCCCGGGCATGAAAATAAAAAATCCTATTTTTTCCCACAAAAATGATCTTTTAGTCACCAATTTTTATTTTCCCAAGGATAAAGGGAGAAATTGGACTCCAAATGTTCTTGTCCAATTTGTCCTGAGTACGCTGATACACTATATGTGGGAGAAAACTACTGTGTGGGCACACGTCGGGGCTCAGAATAGAAGTAGTGACGTTTAGTAATGCAGACTTGGATGGAATGGTCTGCGGGTGTCATGTCGCGTTTGGAGAGCCCTGATGTTCCTAAATAGTGGAAACCCCCACAAGTGACCCCATTTTGGAAACTAGATCCCCAAAGGAACTTATCTAGATGTGTGGTGAGAACTTTGAACACCCAAGTGCTTCACAGAAGTTTATAACGCCCGGGCGTGAAAAAAAAATCATATTTTTTCCATAAACATGATCGTTTAGTCCCCAGTTTTTTATGTTCCCAAGGGTAACAGGAGAAATTGGACCCCAAGAGTTATTGTGCAATTTGTCCTGAGTATGCTGATACCCTATATGTGGGAGAAAACTACTGTTTGGGCGCATGGCAGAGCTCAGAGGGGAATGAGCACCGTTTGACTTTTTCAACGCTGAATTGACTGGAATGGAGATCAGACGCCATGTCACGTCTGGAGAGCCCCTCATGTGCCTAAACAGTGGAAACCCCCCAATTCTAACTCCAACCCTAACCCCAACACACCCCTAACCCTAATCCCAACCCTAATCATAACCCTAACCACAAACCTAACCCTAACACACCCGTAACCCTAGTCCAAACCCTAACTTTAACCCTAACTTTAGCCCCAACCCTAACCCTAATGGGAAAATGGAAATAAATACATTTTTTTAATTTTATTATTTTTCCTTAACTAAGGGGGTGGTAAAGGGGTTTTTGATTTACTATTTACAGCGGGTTTTTATGATTGGCAGCTGTCACACGCTAAAAGACGCTTTTATTGCAAAAAATAGTTTTTGCATCACCACATTTTGAGAGCTATAATTTTTTCTTATTTTGGCCCACAGAGTCATTTGAGGTTTTATTTTTTGCGGGACGAGGTGACGTTTTTATTGGTACCATTTTTGGGCACATGACATTTTTTCATCGCTTTTTATTACGATTTTTGGGAGGCAGAATGAACAAAAACCTGCAATTCATGAATATCTTTTGGGATGGGCGTTTATACCGTTCCGCGTGTGGTAAAATTGATAATGCAATTTTATTCTTTGGGTCAGTACGATTACAGCGATACCTCATTTGTATTTTTTATGTTTTGCCGCTTTTATACAATAAAAGCGATTATATATAAAAAATAATTATTTTTGCATCTCTTTATTCTGAGAGCTATAACTTTTTTTATTTTTTCGCTGATGATGCTGTATGGTGGCTCGATTTTTGCAGGACAAGATGACTTTTTCAGCAGTACCATATTTATTTATATCTGTCTTTTTGATCGTGTGTTATTCCACTTTTTGTTCGGCGGTATGATGGTAAATCATTGTTTTTTAGCCTTGTTTTTTATTTTTTTTAAGGGGTTCACTAAAGGGCTTAACTAATGGGACAGGTTTATAGGACGGGTCGTTACGGACGCGACATACTAAATATGTGCACTTTTATTGTTATTTTTTATTTACATGAGGAAATTAATTTATTGGGGAATATTTTTTTTTCTTTATTTATGAATTTTTTTTACACATGTTATTTTTATTTTTTTGACTTTTTTACTTTGTCCCAGGGTGGAACATCACTGTATAACATCAGATCGCTGGTCTGACAGTGTGCACAGCACTCTATCAGACCAGCGATCTGACTGGCAGTACGGCAGGCTTTCTCAGCGCCTGCTCTCAGCAGGCACTGAGGAATCCGCCTCCCTGCAGGACCCGGAAGGACCCCGTGGCCATCTTGGATCCGGGGTCCTGCAGGGAGGAGGGTCCCTCGGAACAGCGCGATGCATCGCGCTGTTCTGAGGGTCTCAGGGAAGCACGCAGGGAGTCCCCTCCTTGCGCAATGCTTCCCTATGCCCCCGGTACACTGCGATCATGGACAGAATAGTACGTCTAATGGGATAAATGGGTTAAACTGTACAATGGTCCCTGCATTAGCTCTAACACTGCATAATGATTCTCACTGTAGTCCTCACACTGTATGATTGCCCCCACAGTAGGCACCAAACTGTTTAATAGCACTCAAATTGGCTATATATATAAGCTGATGTTATTTGTGGGTTTTTCTTTGCATCTTGGACATTTTTCCTGCCATTTGTCACAGGTCACAAGTGTGGATGTTACTTTTAGTAGCCCTTCAAACCCATTTGTGTCAACTTCTGTGCATGTTATCAGGCCAAAATCACCAGGGTATGTAAACTTTTGATCAGGATCATTTGGATGTTTTGGGTTGTCATTAAAATTTAAAAAGAGAAAACACAGTACACAGTAGTTTGACAATAAATGGCTTCACCCAACCATTAACCATGAGTGGAGAAAAAGTTTTGGTGTTATCATTCATATTCTCTGAAAAACATAGTAACATAGTTATTAAGGTTGAAGGAAGACTTTAAGTCCATCTAGTTCAACCCATATCCTATCCTAACTTGCCCTAACATGTTGAACCAGAGGAAGGCAAAAAAAAACCCAAGTGGCAAACAGTAAGCTTCACATTAGGGAAAAAAATTCCTTCCCGACTCCACATATGGCAATCAGACTAGCTTCCTGGATCAACGCAATATCTAGGAAACTAGTGAATATAGCCTGTAATATTATACTTTTCAAGAAAGGCATCCAGTCCCTTCTTAAATTTTTGTAAGGAATCACTCATTACAATATTAGACGGCAGAGAGTTCCATAGTCTCACAGCTCTTACTGTAAAGAATCTGCGTCTGTGATTATGACTAAACCTTCTTTCCTCCAGACGTAGAAGATGCCCCCTTGTCCCCGTCACAGGTCTAAAAGTAAAAAGATCATTAGAAAGGTCTTTGTACTGTCCCCTCATATATTTATACATTGTAATAAGATCACCCCTAAGCCTTCGTTTCTCCAAACTAAATAACCCCAAGTGTAATAACCTGTCCTGGTATTGCAGACCCCCCAGTTCTCTAATAACCTTGGTCGCTTTTCTCTGCACCCGCTCCAGTTCAGCTATGTCTTTCTTATACACCGGAGACCAGAACTGTACACAGTATTCTAAGTGTGGTCCACCAGTGACTTGTATAGAGGTAAAATTATGTTCTCCTCATGAGCATCTATGCCTCTTTTAATGCATCCCATTATTTTATTTGCCTTGGCAGCAGCAGCCTGACATTGGCCACTAAATGTGAGTTTGTCGTCCACCCATACACCCAGGTCTTTTTCAGTGACAGTTTTGCCCAGTGTTTTACAATTACGCACATAATTATACATCTTGTTTGTTCTACCCAAGTGCATGACCTTACTTTTATCCCCATTAAAGCTCATTTGCCATTTATCAGCCCAAGCTTCTAGTTTACATAAATCCTCCTGTAATATAAAATTATCCTCCTTTGTATTTATTACCCTGCAGTGTTTAGTGTCATCTGCAAATATTGAAATACTACTCTGTATGCCCCCTGCAAGGTCATTAATAAATGTGTTAAAGAGAAGCGGCCCCAATACTGACCCCTGTGGTACCCCACTGCTAACCGTGACTCAGTCCAAGTGTGCTCCATTAATAACCACCCTTTGTTTCCTATCCATGAGCCAGTTCTTAACCCACTTACACATATTTTCCCCTATCCCCATTGTCAGGGCCGGCATCAGCACCCGGCACACCCGGGCAAGTGCCGGGGCCCTGAGCAGGCGGGGGGGGCCCACTCGCCGTCTGGAACCCCCGCGCCCGTTAGCGGAGGAGAGCAGTGTCAGCGCCGCCACTGGGCCCCCCCGCTTGCTCAGGGCCCCGGCAGCAGTTGGCACAATACTCACCTCTCCCGTGCCTCCACTGCCGCAGCTCCAGGCTCCAGGGGGCGCCGGCGCTTCCTCTCACAGCAGCACCCCTGAATGACGTCATCATTCAGCGGCCGGCTGTGTCAGAGAGCGCGGACGCTGGACAGGTGAGACATGTGTGTGTGTGTGTCTCTGTGTGTGTCTATGTGTATGCAGTGCGCTGCTTTGTGTGTGTGTATGTGTGTGTGTATGTATGTGAGAGAGTGCTTGTGTGCTGTGGTGCTGTCTGTGTGTGATGATGGGCAGGCATTGCTGATAATGGGGAGGCATTGATGATAATGGGCATGCATTGATGATGGGGAGAAGATGATGATGGGCAGGCATTGATGATAATGGGCAGGCATTGATGATGGGGAGAAGATGATGATAATGGGCAGGCATTGATGATAATGGGCAGGCATTGATGATGGGGAGAAGATGATGATGGGCAGGCATTGATGATTATGGGGAGGCATTGATGATGATGGGGAGGCGATAATGATGATGGGGAGGAGATAATGATGATGGGGAGGCGATGATGATGATGGGCAGGCATTGATGATAATGGGGAGGCATTGATGATGATGGGGAGGTGATGATGATGATGGGCAGGCATTGATGATAATGGGGAGGCCATGATGATGATGGGGAGGCCATGATGATAATGGGCAGGCATTGATGATGGGGAGGAGATGATGATGATAGGCAGGCATTGATGATGATGGAGAGGAGATGATGATGATGGGCAGGCATTGATGATAATGGGGAGGCCATGATGATGATGGGGAGGCAATGATGATGATGGGGAATGATGGATGGGGATGCAATCATGATGATAATGGGGAGTCTTTCCACAGCGCCCTTTCCTGAGCCTAACAGTGCAGAACGCAGTACAGCGCAGAGGAGAGCTCCATATTTTGTATGGAGCATTATTTGGGGACCAGTATCCTGTATGGAGCATTATATGGGGACCAATATCCTGTATGGAGCATTATATTGGGTCCAGTATTCTGTATGGAGCATTATTTTGGGTCCAGTATTCTGTATGGAGCATTATTTTGGGTCCAGTATTCTGTATGGAGCATTATATGGGGGGTGACATCCTGCATGGGGTATTATATGGGTGATGACGGGGAGACTGTGGTGCCCATAATATTGTATGGAGGACTGTACTGTCCAGTCTGTACTGTGCGCTGTGAGGATTTGGCGGTTTTTGAGCTATTGTACAATTTACAATAGATATCAGTCATGTAATGGAAGAAGAGAAGTGTTTGGCGTTGTGCTATACCCATATTTCTCTGCTGTATCTGTGCATCATGAATCGTGGTCTGTGTTAAAGGGGCCCACTGAGGCTCTTTCGCCTTGGGCCCATAAAAACCTGGAGCCGGCCCTGCCCATTGTTCTCATTTTTTGTATCAACCTTTTGTGTGGCACCGTATCAAAAGCTTTAGAGAAATCCATGAACACCACATCCACTGCGTTCCCTTGGTCCAGTCCGGAACTTACCTCTTCATAAAAGCTTATCAGATTAGTCTGACAAGAACGGTCCCTCGTAAACCCATGCTGATACTGTGTCATGAGGTTATTCAGCCTCAGATACTCCAATATAGTATCCCTTAAAAACCCTCCAGGATTTTACCCACAGTAGATGTTAAGCTCACTGGCCTTTAATTTCCAGGTTCAGTTTTTGCCCCCTTTTGAATATTGGCACCACATTTGCTATTACGCCAGTCCTGTGGTACAGACCCCGTTTTTATGAAATCTTTAAAGATTAAAAATAATGGTCTATCTATGACTGTACTTAATTCCTGCAGTACTCGGGGGTGTATCCCATCCGAACCCGGGGATTTGTCAATTTTAGTGATTTTTAGACGCCGCCGTACTTCCTGCTAGGTTAAGCAGGTGACATTTAATGGAGAAATTTTTTTTATCACTGATCATGTTATCTGTCATGAGATTTTCTTGTGTAAATACAGTTGAAAAAAGTCATTTAGCATATTGGCTTTTTTCTCAACCTCATCCACCATTTCACCCAGACTATTTTTAAGGGGACCAATACTATCATTTTTTAGTTTCTTAGTTTCTTGCTATTTATGTAGTTAAAGAATATTTTGGAATTATTTTTACTTTCTCTGGCAATGAGTCTCTCTGCCTCAATCTTTGCTGTCTTGATTTGCTTTTTACATAATTTATTCAATCTTTTGTATTTATTTAAATCCTCATCACTACCTACTTGCTTTAATTCCCTAAACGCTTTCTTTTTGTCCCTTATTGCGCCCCTTACAGCTCTATTTAACCATAGTGGTTTCCTCCTAATTCTAGCATGTTTATTCCCATAGCGTATATACTGTGCACAGGTCCTATTCAGGATGCTAATAAACGTCTCCCATTTTCTTTGTGTATTTTTATGTCTCAGGATATTGTCCCAGTTTATTGCACTAAGATTATCTCTCATCCGTTGGAAATTTGCCTTCCTGAAGTTTAGTGTCCTTGTAACCCCTCGACTACACATCTTATTAAAGGATACATGAAAGCTTATTATTTTGTGATCACTATTACCCAAGTGACCCCCAACCCTTATATTTGATATGCGGTCTGGCCTGTTGGTTAATATTAGGTCTAGCAGTGCCCCACCTCTTGTTGGGTCCTGAACTAGTTGTGAAAGGTAATTGTCTCTCATAGTTGTCAAAAACCTATTACCTTTGCTGGAACTGCAGGTTTCTGTTCCCCAATGTATTTCAGGGTAGTTGAAATCCCCCATAATAATGACTTCTCCTTGAGTCGCTGCTACATCTATTTGCTTTACGAGTATATTCTCTGTTGCTTCCATTATTTTAGGAGACTTATAACAAACCCCTATCAGTAATTTATTATTTTTCCCCCCTCCCCTAATCTCCACCCACATAGACTCTACATCTTCATTAGATTCACATTTATCACGCAGGATGGGTTTTAAGGATGATTTTACATATAAACACACACCCCCACCTCGCTTATTTTTACGGTCATTTCTAAACAGACTATAGCCCTGTAAATTAACCGCCCAGTCGTGGCTCTCATCCAGCCATGTCTCAGATATCCCCACCATGTCATAATTATGTTCAAACAAAATTAATTCTAAATCCGCCATTTTGTTGGTGAGGCTTCTAGCATTACTGTACGTACACTTTATGTATCTCTCTGTACCTCTATTCTTTCTTAAATTATTAACTGTTCTAACCCCACCCCCCATGCCACCCCCACCCCAATTTCATTATTTGTGTTCAGGTCACTATCTGCACTGCCTTCCCGTCCTATAAAATGAATACCCTCCCCCCTAGTCCCTAGTTTAAAGACTCCTCCAACCTTCTAGCCATTTTCTCCCCCAGCACAGCTGCACACTCCCCATTGAGGTGCAGCCCGTCCCTAGCATAGAACCTGTAGCCAACTGAGAAATCGGCCCAGTTCTCCAGGAACCCAAATCCCTCCTTCCTTCACCAATTCTGGAGCCACTTATTAACCTCCCTAATCTCCCGTTGCCTCTCTGGCGTGGCACGTGGTACAGGCAGTATTTCAGAAATACCACGTTGGAGGTCCTTGCTTTAAGCTTACAGCCTAATTCCCTGAAATCGTCTTTAAGGACCTTCCAACTACCTCTAACTTTGTCATTTGTGCCAACGTGCACCATACCGCTGGGTCCTCACCAGCCCCTCCCAGTAATCTGTCAACCCGATCAGTGATGTGCCGGACTCGAGCGCCAGGTAGGCAGCACACTGTTCGACGATCCCTGTCTTTGTGACAGATTGCCCTATCTGTTCCCCTAATAATTGAGTCCCCCACTACCAGCACCTGTCTGGCCTTCCCTGCTCTCCTAATTCCCCCCTTATTGGAGCAGACACTCCTCGGGCTTTCACAGGACATGCCTGGCTGCAGCAGTGCTACCCCTGTACTGACACCCTCCTCATCTGCCAACTTTGCAAACTTATTGGGGTGTGCCAGATCAGGACTAGCCTCCCTGGCGCTCTTACCTCTACCCCGCCTTCTAACTATCACCCAGCTTCCTACTTCATTGTCCTGCAGCTCCATCCTAGCATCCCCCCCTCATCTATCCCATTGAGCGTCTGCTCAGTGAGCAGAAGACTCCTTTCCATATTGTCTATGGATCTCAGTGTTGGCAGCTGCACATTTAGATCCAGTATTTGGACTTCCAAATGCACAACGTGCTCACATCTCGCACAGCAGTATGCACCCTCAACCGGCTGTTCAAGGACTGCATACATGTGGCAAGATGTACACTGGACGGCATTGGCAATAGTGGAGCTCATTTCTACTGGGGATTTCACCAGACAGCAAAGATAAGTAAAAATAAATAAAAAGTATTAATAAAATATAACAGCAATTCAGTAATTCCTCCCTTGGAAACTCCCTGAATCCAAAGTCACTGAATCTCAAGTCACACTTACCACCGTTCACACTTGCACACTGGTCACACTCAGCTCGCTCACACTCGCTGATGCAGAAAATTTAAAGAGAGATTTTTTTTTCCCTCTTCAACAGCAAACCACCCAAAAAGACTTGAGCCCTAACCAGCTGGCCCTTATAAACCCTTAATTATGAACCACCACCCTTAATTAACCCTTGTGAATATAGCTACACCAAGATTTAAATGCAATATAGTTAACCTTTAAACACACAGATAGTAAAATAAGAGATTAATCCTTTAGAGAGAAAAAATAGGTTAAAAAAGCCCCCAAAAAATAGAACAGGTAGAAAGGCACTCAGCAATCCACAATTCAGCCACTCACACCAATTCACACAGGTATTTGATTAAAGGTTTTCCAAATACGGGTATGTTTCCACTATCAGGAAACAGTCCGGAATTGCTGCGTGTTTGACGCTGTGCGTTGACGCAGCGTCAAACACGCAGCGTCCAGATGTTACAGCATAGTGGAGGAGATTTCAAGAAATCCCGTCTCCACTATGCTGTAAAACACGCAGGCGGAAGACCTGCGTTTCCGGACATGCGGCGCGTCTTTTCAGACCGCAGCATGTCCTAGTCCGTTGCGGCGACGCTGGTCGCAGCAAGGGAAATAACAGAGGGCTATGCAGCCCTGCGATCATTCCGCATGTGTTCCGGAGGTGTCCTGAACACATCCGGAATGAGCGTGCGTACAAAAGGGGGCGGGGCTTTGGGCGGTGCAGAATTTCCGCTCCGTCCAAAGCGCTGTGGTTCCGGACCGTGGAACCACAGCCTACTTCTTCATTGAATCTCAAGTCACACTTACCACCGTTCGCACTTGCGCACCAATCACACTCAGCTCGCTCACACTCGCTGAAACAGAAGATTTAAAGAGAGATTTATATTTTTTTCCCTCTTCAACAGCAAACCACCCTGCTGCTCAAATGCACTTCCAAAATAAAAAAAGCCAAGAATGTAAAAATTTTGCCAGGGTATGTAAACTTTTGAGCACAACTGTAGGTGCGCTTTGCATACTGATATAGTTAATAATAGCATAGTCCGGATGGGCCCCTCTGAGCGCAGGGCCTGGGGCAACAACACCCTCTGCCACCATAATAACTACTCTACTGCTGCCTCTTAACTGCCGCACACCCTTATTTTCCTGCTGCTCCATAATCCTAAGCTTCACCGCAGGGAGTGACTGTTCACTAAGCAGAAAACTTCTTTCCATGTTATCAGTAGACCTCAATGTTACAAGTTGCCTATTTAGATCTAGGATTTGGGTTTTAATGCACAATTTGCACACATCCCGCATAGTCAAATGGATGTTGAAAGACTGTATTCAGAAGATGTGTACAGGGTAGAATTAATAGTCTTGGAAAATGTTATTTATTATTATAGAACAGATAGTTTAAAAATGACACAAACACAAATGCTACCACACTTTTGCTAAAAATGTATAAAAATCTAAAAAAATTCTATTGCCAATGTTTTTTTAGTGCCTACATACCATAAACTGTCTTTTTTTCTCATTTCCATGTAGTCTCTTACAACCTGCCGCTCTGTTGTTTATATCCTGATACAGCACCGAGGGGATGTGCCACTAATTTAGCAGGTTGCATGAAGTATCTATCCCCTTCCTTTCACCTCATTGTAACATTCTATTTTTTTATCTTTCTAACTGTAACTCTCTTTTATATCTTTTGCTTCATCTGCAAAATGGTAAAAATAATATTTCCTTTGCCCTTTTTTATGTGCTACTTCACCCAAGTTAAATTCCATATCTTCCTCTGTAGGCTTTTGTTCTCCATCCCCACAGCTTGTTCTCCCACTCTGCCTATGATTGCTGTGCAGGGCTACAACAGACACACGCACACCTCAGCTACAACAAAGACACACACTCAACTCACATACTGCCAACAGAGTTGGACTGGCCCACTGGGACACCGGTGAAATGCCCAGTGGGCCCCAGAGGGGAGGAAGAAGATAAAAATAAAAAAAAATTTAGGGACACGGGCCCTTTAAAACTGAAGGATGTAAAGGCGCACGGCACGCGTGTGCAAGCACTCCCGAGTACGCAGTCCTGGCCCACCGTTACGACCAGGGTCAGTGGCACCACTCGGAGAACCCAGGTAAGCGCTGGGGGCCCTGAGCGAACAGGGGGTCCGTGAGTCAGGGGAGACCGGTGCCAGCGCTGGCATTGAGGCCCCCCTCTAATACTCACCTTTCCTCATTCCTGCAGCTGCAGCGTCTTCAGCTCCCTCTGACTCTGCGACGTCTCAGGGCAGAGGGTGCGATGATGTCATCACCGTGCTCCCTCTCTGTCCTCAGCATTGCACAGCCGGGAGAGATGCTGTATATACGGGACTTGCGGTGGGAATGGGAGAGGTGAGGATTTGATTTTTTTTTCTTTATGTATGCAGCACTACATGGGGCCCATAATGTACTGCATGGAGGAGCATTATATGGGCCCCATGATGTGCTGTATGGAGGAGAACAGGGCCCATAATATAGTGTATGGAGGAGCAGGGGCCCCATGATGTGCTGTATGGAGGAGAAGAGGGCCCATAATATACTGTATGAAGGAGAGGGGCCCATAATATACTGTATGGAGGAGAAGGGGGCCCATAATATACTGTATAGAGGAGCAGGGGGCCCATAATATACTGTATGGAGGAACAGTTGGCCCATAATATACTGTATGGAGGAGCAGGGGGGCCAAAATAACCTGTATGGTGGAGCAGGTGGCCCATAATATACTGTATGGAGGAGGAGGGGGCCCATAATATACTATGGAGGAGAAGGGGCCCATAATATACTGTATGGAGGAGCATGGGGCCCATAATACTGTATGGAGGACTATGAGGTACCCATAATACTGTATGGAGGACTATGGTGCCCATAATACTGTATGGCAGACTATGTGGTTGCCCATAATACTGTATGGAGGACTATGTGCTGCCCATAATACTGTATGGTGGACTATGTGGTGCCCATAATCCTGTATGGTGGACTATGAGGTGCCCATAATACTGTATGGAGGACTATGTGGTGTCCATAAATCTGTATGGCGGACTATGTGGTTGCCCATAATACTGTATGGCGGACTATGTGGTGCCATATATTGTACTATACCTGTATTTTTTTTAACTGTGCATCAGGAATCGTGGCATGTGTTACAGGGGCCCACTGATACTCTTTTGCCCGAGGCCCACGAAAACCTGGAGCAGACCCTGGCGGCAACGCACATCAAGATGAATGCCTGATGCAGCTGTGACAGGGCGTTCTGCTCTGTGACAGGCCGCGCATTGATATCACATAGCAGTTTTGTTAAATAACTCCAGCAGCCTTTGATAGGCCGGCGACCTTTCAATGTTACTGCTTTGTGATGTCAGTGTGCAGCCTGTCACAGTGGCAGTCGGCAGCCATTTTAACCACCACGCCGAATTTGAAGCCATAAGAGGACGCCAGGGAATGCAAGAAGGTGAGAAGAATCCCCCCTCTCCTCTGTGATTGGGCAAGGTAGTGGCCATAGGGGTGGACATAGGGGCCCTGGGAGGTGACGTTTATTAAAGTGGACATAGGGGCCAAGGATGAGGACATTATTACTGGAAGGGGCCCAGGATAGGGATGCTATTAAAGTGGACATTGGGGTCCAGAATGGGGACATTAAACAAAGGGACCCAGGATATGGCACCTTATTAAATAAAGGGGTGACATAATTACTGTATGGAGGTCAGGATGAGGAACATACATTATTGGCTTATGGTGTCAAGTTGAGACATAATTACTGTAGGGGCCAATCAGGGAACATTATTACTACGGTAATTTAATTTACTTTTGAGGTTATTGTCTCCCATGGGGGAGAACAAAAGGGGTCCTGCTACTGTGCTGGGTGGCACTATGTCTTTTTTTTCTTCATCTGACATAGTGTAGTAGTCATGGAAAATAGTGGGAAATGTGCTCTGGAAGCGATCAGCTTTAGATAACTGTGTTATTTTCTGCAGAGACGAGTCCTTGCTGGAACAAGTGATGATGGTCTGCACTGGATGAAGATGAAAGACTTCAACTACAGACATCACCGCTGAGTTGATACTATATACTGTATACTGTGTACAGAGCTCATGTGTATAATGTCACTGATGATCACTGTATTACCTGTACACTGACACTATATACAGAGCTCCTGTTTATAATGTCACTGGTGATAACTATATTACCCGTACACTGACACTATATACAGAACTCCTGTGCATAATGTCACTGGTGATCCCTGTATTACCCATGCACTGACACTATATACAAAGCTCCTGTGTGTAATGTCACTGGTGATCACTGTATTACCTGTACACTGACACTATATGCAGAGCTCCTGTGTGTAATGCCACTGGTGATCACTGTATTATCTGTACACTGACACTATATACAGAGCTCCTGTGTATATTGTCACTGATGATCACTGTATTACCTGTACATTGTCACTATATACAGAGCTCCTGTGTATAATATCACTGGTGATCACTGTATTACCTGTAAACTGACACTATATATAGACTCCTGTGTATAATGTCACTGGTGATCATTGTATTACCTGTACACTGACTATATAAAGAGAGCTCATGTGTATAATGTCACTGAGGATCACTGTATTACCTATACACTGACACTATATACAGAGCTCCTGTGTATAATGTAACTATATTCAATCCTTCAGTGGCTGCATTGGTTTTTTTCTAGAAGCCCCAAAGAGAATGAATGGCGCTGCTTTCAGACATCCCAGCTGCCTGTACCGGTATTACCTGTACACTGACACTATATACAGAGCTCCTGTGTATAATGTCACCAGTGATCCCTGTATTACCTGTACACTGACACTATATACAGAGCTCCTGTGTATAATGTCACCAGTGATCCCTGTATTATCTGTACACTCACACTATATACAGAGCTCTTGTGTATAATGTCACTGGTGATCACTGTATTACATGTACAATGACACTATATACATAGGTACTGTGTATAATGTCACTGGTGGTAATAACAGTGTTGTTAGTATTGTGGTTTGTATTCGTGATCAGTATTGTAGTAGTTGGTCAACATGTGGTGGTAATTTGTGGTCTGGTCGCGGTGTAACAGTATTTTTCCTTGTATGTGGTATTATTTGGTCCCTATATGTTGGTAATATGTCATATTATTCGGTTACTATGTGGTGGTAATATGTGGTCTGGTCATGGTGTGTGTCACGGGGCAGTTGTAGAAATACAGGGGACGAGGAACCTGGGCCCCTGAACTGCCCCTAAGGCTAAGGAAGGACCCTGTCTCTCCTTAACTTGGGGATACACTTGCAGGTAGTGAGGCCCAAGCCACCGACCTGTTCCTGTCTCCTGTTTAGCCCTGAGCTAAACCCACCAACCCCCTCCCCAGGAGGTGAGACATGGAATAAAGTGAATTACACCAAAACAACAAAAAGGAAAGACAGACACCTAGGGGTTAAATAACTAAACAATAAACATTTAGCTTGCTCTGCTGCAAAGCACCGAACAGCAGAGAAAGGCACCAAATCAGGGAAAAAGCAGAAGTACCACTGCGCTCAGCAAGCTCCTTACTTCAGCTTGGTTGGTCTCCAAAAGGT
Source organism: Oophaga sylvatica (assembly GCA_033576555.1). Lineage (NCBI taxonomy): Eukaryota > Metazoa > Chordata > Amphibia > Anura > Dendrobatidae > Oophaga > Oophaga sylvatica. The sequence goes on from JARQOD010000004.1 coordinate 114,386,432, forward strand.
AGCAATATCACCAAATGTCAGCTGACGCCTCAGGTGACCTTATAAAGGATGGTGGGAGTGGTCACCACCTCCCCTGACAAGTCAGCAGCAATGTAATTACACCAGCGGCCACCAAGGGAAAAGACCCCCGATTGCCTGAAAGGAAAAAGGTTTTAATATGCAAAGAGAGATCTGCCACAGATCCAAAAGTGGATCTTGACAGTGTGGCTGTATTTGTCCCTTGTATGTAGTATTATTCGGTCACTATGTGGTCTGGTCATGGTGTGGTGGTATTTATTCCCTGTATGTGAAATTATTGGTCTTATCAGAGAAAAGAGGGAGACACAAAAGCACAAATAGGGTCTTATCAAACGTTATGCAGAGGTACCCACCAAGAGAACTACTCACCTGGTGAGAGTGAAGGAAGGACATATATTAATGGTGGCTACTGCAGATCCACAGGTCAGTGCAAGACCTGATTAAAACATATACTTAGGTAGGAAAAAAGGATCATCCCCACGCTGCCGCAAGAAGAATTCCAAAAATTGTAGAGGTTTCAACGTGGTTTATTCAATAAATAAACCACGTTGAAACCGCTACAATTTTTGGAATTCTTCTTGCGGCAGTGCAGGGATGATCCTTTTTTCCTACCTAAGTATATGTATTATTGGTCTTGGTATAGGGGATTGCGATGTGTATGGCGGTCATTTGGTCTCTCTGATATTAATTAGGAGAAGATTCTTTATTCCCATTAGAGATTAAATACTTGGATCACAGTGGCAGAGAATCACTTACAGGGGTTCTCCTATGAAAAAAGTAATCACCTCTCCACAGGACAAGTGATAACGTATTGATTGGTGGGGTCTGACTACTTGGACCCATTCAGCAAAATGTGGAACTTTTCATCCCCATTAGACTGGAGTGATATGTCCGACTTGACCACTGATCCATTCATTCCAAAAGTGGCTGCAGTTGTTTTTTTCTAGAAGCCCCAAAGAGAATGAATGGAGCTGCGGTCAGACATCCCAGCTGCCACTCTATTTTAAAATGGGTATAAGTGTCCTATCAACGATAAAACTTCCTCATTCTTCCGATCGGTGCAGTTTCTAGTGGTCGGACATAAGCGATCACCTATCCTGTGGAGCCCATGGATCGGTGATAACATGGGCGTACCCACCGTGGGGCAGAGGAGGGCAGCTGCCCCCCCCCTAGAAGCAGAATGGCGCACAATGAAAGAACCGGCCCGTCGGCCCTGCCGACATTGAACTAACAGTTCAGTGCCGGAGGGCCCTTTAATCGCGGGCGGCCTTCCATATGCAGCACAGACGACGTGATCGTCATCACGCCGCCTGCGCGCCCTGATGACGTCATGCCGCCTGTGCCAGGAGAAGACGGAGTCCAGAGCGCGCTTCTTCAGAGCTGCGGGGGAGATAGGTGAGTACTGGCATTTTTTTTTAACGCCGGGCCCTGCCTATAGGGGCTATGCTGCTTATGGAGGATTATGCTGCCTATGGGGGATTATGCTGCCTATTGGGCCATTTACCTGCCTATTTGGGGACTATGCTGCCTATGGGAGATTATGCTGCCTATTGGGGACTATGCTGCTTATGGGGGATTATGCTGCCTATTGGGGGACTATGCTGCCTATAGGGGACTATGCTGCCTATTGGGGTACTATGCTGCCTATGGGAGACTATGCTGCCTATTGGGGGACTATGCTGCCTATGAGGGATTATGCTGCCTATGAGACTATGCTGCCTATGGGGACTATGCTGCCTATGGGGGACTATGCTGCCTATTGGGGACTATGCTGCATATTTGGGGGACATGCTGCCTATGGGGGATTATGCTGCCTATGGGGACTATGCTGCTTATGGGGATTATGCTGCCTATGGGGACTACTATGCTGCCTATGAGGGATTATGCTGCTATTGGGGCATTTACCTGCCTATTGGGGGACTATGCTGCCTATGGGGGATTTCTGCCTATTGGGGGACTATGTTGCCTATGGGGATTATGCTGCCTATTGGAGACTATGCTGCTTATGGGGGATTATGCTGCCTATGGGGGACTATGCTGCCTATGGGGATTATGCTGCCTATTGGGGAACTATGCTGCCTATGGGGAAGCCCATGCTGCCTATTGGGGGACTATGCTGCCTATGGGGGATTATGCTGCCTATGGGGACTATATGCTGCCTATGGGGGATTATGCTGCCTATGGGGGACTATGCTGCCTATGGGGGACTATGCTGCCTATGGGGGACTATGCTGCCTATGGGGATATGCTGCCTATGGGGATTATGCTGCCTATGGGGTACTATGCTGCCTATGGGGATTATGCTGCCTATGGGGGATTATGCTGCCTATGGGGACTATGCTGCTATGGGGATTATGCTGCCTATTGGGGACTATGCTGCCTATGGGGGATTATGCTGCCTATTGGGGACTACTGATTTGCTGCCTATGGGGATTATGCTGCCTATGGGGATCTAGTGCTGACTATATGTGGGGACTTATGCTGCCTATGGGGGACCTATGATGCCTATGGGGACTATGCTGCCTATGGGGAATTCTATGGATGCCTATGGGGGATTATGCTGCCCTATTGGGGACTACTATGCTGCCTATGGGGGACTTTTGCTGCCTATATGGGGATATGCTGCCTATGGGGACTTTGCTGCCTATGGGGATATTATGCTGCCTATTGGGATGCTATGCTGCTATGGGGACTATGCTGCCTATGGGGACTATGCTGCCTATGGGGACTATGCTGCCTATGGGGATTATGCTGCCTATGGGGGACTATAGCTGCCTATGGGGTATTATGCTGCCTATGGGGATTATGCTGCCTATGGGGAATTATGCTGCCTATTGGGGACTACTATGCTGCCTATGGGGATATGCTGCCTACTGGGGACATTTATGCTGCCTATTGGGGACTAATATGCTGCCTATGGGATATGCTGCCATATTGGGGGACTACTATGCTGCCTATGGGACTATTCTCTATGGCTATGCTGCCTATTGGGGACCTATGCTGCCTATTGGGACATTTACCTACCTATTGGGACCTATGCTGCCTATTGAGACTATGCTGCCTATTGGGAACTATGCTGCCTATTGGGACATTTACCTGCCTATTGAGGACTATGCTGCGTATTGGGGACCTATGCTGCCTATTGGGACATTTACCTGCCTATTGGGGACCTATGCTGCCTATTGGGAACCTATGCTGCCTATTGGGACTTACTCCTATGGGACCTTGCGCCTATTGGACATGCTGCCTATGGACCTATGCTGCCTATTGGGACCTATGCTGCCTATTGGGTACCTATGCTGCCTATTGGGACATATGCTGCCTATTGGGACCTATGCTGCCTATTGGGGACCTATGCTGCCTATTGAGGACATATGCTGCCTAATGGGGACCTATGCTGCCTATTGAGACATATGCTGCTATTGGGACCTATGCTGCCTATTGAGGACATATGCTGCCTATTGGGACATTTACCTGCCTATTGGGGACCAATGCTGCCTATTGGGGACATTTACCTGCCTATTAGGGACTCTCGCACCACACCAGTCTGAGTCTGAGCTAAAAGCGGAGTTGCGCCAATATGTGCACTGATGAGGATGAAATGATATGGATTGGCAAGGCTGCAGTGATGGGCAGTGCAGGCTGTATGTCTCTGTGTGGGCAGTTTTATTGCTGGTATATTGTTTTTGTAGCGCTGTATATATATTGGTGTTTTACTAATAGCAATTTGGAATCCCTAGGAAATAATGATATCAAGAAAGAGAAAAATTGCTTCACTTGTTACGACTAGCAGTGACAAATATGGAACCGAACATTGACCATCTCATTAGCCAAAAGCAGGCCCATAGTTCCCATTGAAATACCAGTAAGTTTGTTGATTTTTAACTTTACTTGTTCTTTATTTTAAGTATTGTATTTGTTCCTGTTTTGTTTTGTTTTTACTTCAAAATAAGAGTGTAGTATATGGTGTATACAGGGTCATATACATCGTGTGCGGTATATAGAGTGTATATACACTGCTGTATTATACTTTTCATATACAGGTTATAATGCCTCTTATTCTTTGTATAGAGGTGAGTGTGCCATGTGTAATATATGGTATATACAGCGTAGTGTCGCATACACTGCTGTATTATACAATATACAACAGTTCTAATGCTCCATACCTAATATGCAGGATAATGTACAATGTATATGATGTAACCTGTATAAGATGTGACATTGGCTTGCCCCCCACTAGTTTTGATCCTGGGTACGCCCATGGGTGATAACTTGTTTTAACCAAAGAACCCCATTAATGTAAACTACCGTAATTATACATTCCAGTTATGGGGCGCACAGTAGATGTGCAGGAGCCACCTGTGTTTTACAGTCGATGCTCCACTGTAATCAGGATAACGACTGACAGATATTTGCGTATAGCTGTAGGGAGGGCCCCTAGAGTCTATGCCTCTGGTGGGCCCCAGACACCCCAGTCCGACCCTGACTGCAAGCACACATTTAGCTACAAAGACAAACAGATCAGCCACATCAGACTCAACACACAATAGACACAAAATGTAGTGGGGCGCGCGGTGCCTGGAAGAAATCCCCCTCCTGTCCTCATTACAATCCTGCACCTGCGCCCTGCACTTCTTCCACAATACATTCCTCATCCTCCCTTCTATGGAGGCTGCATTCAGGGATCTTCTGCGCAGACGAGTCACTGTGACCTCGGTGTGCGCGCTGCTAAGATGCTCTCCCCACTTCCTTCCTGCATAGTCATTGCTAGGAACCATGTGTACATAGCGATAACTATGCAAGGAGGAAGTGGAGAGAGCACTTTATGGGCACACACACCAGAGGTCACTGGAGCAGAAGTCGCCTGCTCAAAAGATCCCTGAATGCAGTGCCTACAGAAGGGAGGATGAGGTATGTATATATAAGGGAGTGAAGGGCGCAGGCGCAGGATTCTGGGGCCATAACTGACGTACATGGCATTACAATAAGGAGAGGAGGCAGTAATTTCTTTCAGGCACCGTAGGCCCCGAGCCTGAAAAAAAACATTAACATACAGGAAGAATATAACATTTCTCAGCAAAAAGATCATTAATACAAGCCATACAGGTAGGACTAGTGTAACATTTCCATTAACTGTATGCCCATATACGTCATATACGTCCCGGGAGGACAGATTTCCTTTAAACAATCATATATTTTTTTGACAGGAAGTAGTAGAAGACAATCAGAACTTCAACAAGAAGTTGTACTTTGTTGCAAACAGTTCTTTACTTTTTGTTAAAACCACTAGGTGAGTTTTTAAAACATCAAGCTTACAGAGTTCAGCTTTCTAATCATTAAATGTGACTTCTCAAGCTCTCCGTAAACTGCAAGGTTCTAAGAAAAGTGTGCTAGCAGTCCATCAACTCAGCAAATATACATCAAACAAAGGGTCCAAGGTGAAGACCCTCATTGAAGTTCTGCAAGTGAAAGACTTCACTCTGGGGTCTCACAGCTTGCATATTATTTTTTTTATGTCCTCTGAGAATGCATCCCACTGCATACTGTTTGTCGTTTGTCTTAACACAGAGATTTGCTATATGACCTGTTTCTACTAATTGAATTTACTGTTTTATTTTGTCTGTAGGATGGTAGCCTGTGGAATTTAAAATCAAGACATAAAATAAAGGCACAGGAAATTCCAGAAAAGCTACATTTGTGAACTTTATAGGAAGATGTCAAGCACATAACAATGTGAAGCTCTGCAGAAATTTTCAAGAAGAGGCAATAGGAAAAGTGCTTCAACCACAATTTTTGTGCTCCAATGTATCTAAGTTGACAAATGAAGCTATTTATTAAGTCTTTCAACCTTTCAATATAATATTTTGAAAATGTTAAACTCTTCTTCACCTCTGAATATAGAAGTATACATTAGCATAATTCCTTTAGCTGCAAAAAAAACCCAAAAATTTTGGCAAATATATCTAGGAAAAAAATCTTGCTTAAAAATGTCCTAGAGTTGTATGTATGCAACTCATATGCAAACCATTGTATTCTTATATGCGACTACAAAATGGCCTGTTTACATTTTTCAATTATTGTTACAATTCTTATATTTCTGAGAAACTGTAAGGGTACGCCATGTATCCATGCACTAATATGTTCAACTGTACTTTAATTTATAAAGTCCCAGCCCTACGGACAAGCATGGTTCAAGGTTTAAGCAAAAAATCAGTTTCAATAGCATAGAAAAATAAGGAACACCATGAAAACTGTAATTGTTATTCTCACAAACATACCATATACAGCTTTTTTGTCTGCATTTATCATTTTCTTCCCACCACAATGAGTTAATTTTATAATGCTCAATTAAAAAAAAAAGGAAATGATTGGACTCTTGGTTCAAAAGGGTTTAATTATTTTTTACCATTTAACATGTTCTTATATTCCACTGCTTACACTACAGGCACCTCCCATCTAAAACTTTTACTATTCTCCAATTTAGTCTCAACTCCCCTGCCCAATTTATCCACCTCTCCCTTAACTCTATCTCCATCACTTACATTTGCCAATCCCTTTATTGGTTACCCATTGCCTGAAGACTTAAGTTAACAATATTACCAATCGATTAGAAGGTTATCCATATCTGTATCCTCCAAACTTACCGCTACATCTTGACATTTAATCTTCAACCATCACAAATGACCTAGGGCGTACAAGCACCTAAATGTCAGGTGTGTAAAAATCACAGTAAATGATGTTTGCTTGGACTCTGGGCAGACACTGCTTTAAGTGTTTCAGTGCATCTATGATGTGGATTTGGTTTACATTGAGGAGGAGCAGAGAGCCTTTGGCTCCCTGCTCTGACACTATCTCCAAGAAGTCATGGCCTGCAGCCTACCAGGTCTCAGCAGTACACAGAGGAATTCGAGCAGCGCTATAACGTCACATCATTACATTGTCTTTGCCTGGCCTTTGGCTTCCAGGAAATGGGGAAGGAGAGTCTTGCTGCTCATCTTGGGAATGGGATAAAAATCAGAGAAATGAAGGGCACAAAGGGGAATATCATTAACATGATATGAAGCATTACGATCTGGCACCTGTCTCATTAACTAGACAGTATATAATGCTGATCAGTAACAATTGCATGCACACCATCAGAATGTTTGGATAGACAAACGTGTGACATCTCATGTGCTGACTAAATGACCTGACCATGATCCTGAGTGATGTTCATTACCATGATGCACGGTGGATAAAGAGATGGTATTTGTCATGAGTAAATCAGAGGATCAACTTCAATCACTATCGATGTCTTGCCATATGATACATGCATCTACCAAGTCATTGGCATCTACAGGTGCTTCTCTCAAAATTAGAATATCATCAGAAAGTTAATTAATTTCAGTTCTTCAATACAAAAAGAGAAACTCATATATTATATAGAGTCATTACAAACCGGGTGATCTATTTCAAGTGTTTATTTCTGTTAATGTTGATGACCAGAATCACAATGCAGATGAGCTGAATGTTGCTATCAAAGCAACCTGGGCTTCCATAACACCTCAGCAGTGCGACAGGCTGATCGCCTCCATGCCACGCCGCATTGATGCAGTAATTGATGCCAAAGGAGCCCCAACCTATTGAGTGCATTTACTGAACAAACATTTCAGTAGGCCATTTTTTCAAGCAGGTGATATAAAGTGTTCTAATTTACTGAGATAATGACTTTTGGGTTTTCATTGGCTGTAAGCCATAATCATCAACATTAACAGAAATAAACACTATGAATACATCACTCTGTTTGTAATGACTATCTAATATATGAGTTTCACTTTTTGCATTGAAGAACTGAAATAAATTAACTTTTTGATGATATTCTAATTTTGTGAGATGTGCCTGTAAGATGTAGCGCCTGCATCTCTGCCTGCAGTCCCTCTCTCCCTGCAAAGACATCAGCATACTCAGTGCCGCGGCTCCCATCCTGCTCCTTCTTGGTCTGCTGCTCCCGGTGTGCACGCACTCCTAGAAGGTCTCCAGGCACTGTGCTTAGAGTGCGTGCGCACACACTTCCTGTGCACGCGTTCCTTTAAAGTGTCCCCAGCCAATAGTTGGAGGTCTCTTACTATTTAAACTTTCTCCTCCAATATGGAGGTGCCTGTGCACTGTTGTGAGTTTGTTCCTAACACGCTTGTCAGTTCTCAGGTCCCTGTACTAGCATCTCAGTCTGCTGAACCCGCCAGTGCTTCCTTCAATGGTAGCAGAGCTAGCTGCACCTGCCAGTGCTCACCTCAACGGCAGCAGAGCCAGCTGCACCCGCCAGTGCTCACCTCAATGGAAGCTGAGCCAGCTGCACCTGCCAGTGCTCACCTCAACGGCAGCAGAGTCAGCTGCACCTGCCAGTGCTCACCTCAATAGAAGCTGAGCCAGCTGCATCCGCCAGTGCTCATCTCTCTGTCAGACTGTCCTGTTTGCACCTGCAGTTCCTGTCATCTTCTCTACCTGCCTGCATCTGTTGGACATTCCCCCGGGCCATTCCAGCTATCTGCTCCTAGGTGTCAGCCGCCATCTACCCAAGGTCAGTCCTCGAGTAGCACCTGGATAACCTCTCTTGTCTCTTCACGGACTGTGGTGTCATTAGCTGCTGTGTGTCCGTGGTCGGATTGAGTGAGGCTCCTAGTCACGACCTTCCAGGTCTTCCTTGGGCTTTGGCACAGTGGTTCCACCACGAAGCCTGCTACATAGAATCATAGAATGGTAGAGTTGAAAGGGACCTTCTGGATCATCTGGTCCAACCCCCTGCTCAAAGCAGGATTCACTAAATCATCCCAGGCAGATGTCTGACCAGCCTCTGTTTCAAGACATCCATTGAAGGAGAACTCACCACCTCTCGTGGCAGCCTGTTCCATTCATTGATCAATATAGATAAACATGGCACTCATACAGTATGAAGTATTGGTGTTCAAGTAGGGTATCCAGCTCGTCTTATCCGCAGAGAGAAAACTTGGCACTTAAATTTTTTTTTTGCTGTAAAAAATTCCATTTATTAACATCCAGGTGACAATTATGTTAAATGTTTTCGGTCCCAGATTGGACCTTCATCAGAACTGGTTCAGAGAACGGTTCTATATTCCGCCTTGTGTAATGACACCTCAATGAGGTCGCACTTCACATATGTGCTGCTGCACACAGATCCCAGGACAACATAGAGGCATCTTGTCTCATTGAGGTGTCATTATACAAGGCGGAATATAGAACTGTTCTCTGAACCAGTTCTGATGAAGGTCCATTCTGGGACCGAAAATGCATACGGTAATTGTCACCTGGATGTTAATAAATGGAATCTTTTACTGCAAAAAAATTTTTGGAATGCCAAGTCTTCTCTCCTCGGTGTTCCACTCATTGATCACCCTGTCAAAATTTTTTTTCTAATATCTAATCTGTGTCTCCTCCCATTCAATTTCATCCCATTTCTTCTAGTCTTTCCTTGAGCAGATGAGAATAAAGATGATCCTAATACAATGTAACAGCCCTTGAGATATTTTTACACCGCTATTAAGTCTCCTCTAAATCTTCTTTTTTGCAAGCTAAACATTCCCAAATCCTGTAACTGTTCCTCATGTGACAAGATTTGCAGACCGGTCACCAAGATGTGTGCATCAGTCATGGGGGATTTCTTTGTTTGTCACCTGTGATTTATGTGCTATTGATTTGGGCTTCTAATCATATCAGGATTTAAAAGCACAGATGTCAGTACGTTGGAAACTTACCTTCAAGTCACCCTGATATAACCGCTGCGCAGAAAAGGTCTGCGCTAGGCACTTGTACAGACACTGACTTTTTTGATTGATCTATGATGTGCTATTCTAATAAGCTTCCTTAACATGTGACCCAGCTTAATTTATTATATGACCAGTTCTCCAACCATCATATGCTCTGATATATTATTACTTTTGTTATTTATATTAATATATTGGGTACACATTGAGCTGAGATCCCAATCTGTGCATGCGCAGCCACCATTGCCATTTTGCTGGAGATTACCAGAGGTTAATCTGAGCATCTGTAACAAGGTGGCACGGGGTGGTAGTCGTGGGCGACAACTCTAAGCCACAGTCAGTGATCATCCTTGCACATGGAGTGATGGGTACCAACTATGTCTGCTGAAATTCTATTCCCTTCTGCTGTGGTTGTGATGTGTGTCGCAGTGTACTCACTTTGGTCGCTGGATTCCTCTCGGTCTCCGTCACTCCAGCTTCTGGCTCCCAAGCTCCATGAAACACCACAAAGTCACAGTTCTTTTCCAACAGTTGAACTTTACTAAACAGCAAGGCATCTTTCACATCAGCAGCACAGTTCACACAGGGCATAATTTCCTGTACTTTCCCTGTTCTTAATACCTGCCATCCGGGCAGTCTCTCTAGACAGTTCGTGTCCCATCTGTACCTTCAGCAATACACAAGCTCCTGTCAGCCCTTTGTCATTCCTGGGGATGATCCTGTTGAGGCTCATGCAAATCTTGATGACAGATTTTGTCATCACTATTTGTATGAGCCTCTTTTTTAACTACCAGTCAATGTGGCCATGGGCGTACCCACCGTGGGGCAGGGGGGGGCCGTTGCCCCCCCCTAGGAGCAGGGGCGCGCCGTGCCAAGATGAGGCCATCGCATCAGCCGCCCCTTTAAAAGGTGCTTCTGGGCTGGCTGCGACTCACATACTAGACTGTATGGGCTTTTCCAGCGGTGTGACATCGTTCCCGGGGGCGTGTTCTGCAAAGCCAGGAAGCCAGGAAGAGAAGCCGTGTGCTTGCTGCAGGAGGGAAATCTGAGGTCAGTCAGAGTCCTCAGTGACATAGGAGGATTTATTAATTAATGGGTTGATGTCTCCTTATCTACAGTAATATATACCTGACAGGAGCCTGTACAGTCTATATCTACAATCTGTAGATATAGACTGTACGGGCTCCTGTCAGGTATATATTACTGTAGATAGACTGTACGGGCTCCTGTCAGGTATATATTACTGTAGATATAGACTGTATGGGCTCCTGTCAGGTATATATTACTGTAGATATAAACTGTACAGGCTCCTGTCAGGTATATATTACTGTAGATATAGACTGTACAGGCTCCTGTCAGGTATATATTACTGTAGATATAGACTGTACGGGCTCCTGTCAGGTATATATTACTGTAGATATAGACTGTACGGGCTCCTGTCAGGTATATATTACTGTAGATATAGACTGTACGGGCTCCTGTCAGGTATATATTACTGTAGATATAGACTGTACAGGTTCCTGTCAGGTATATATTACTGTAGATATAGACTGTACAGGCTCCTGTCAGGTATATATTACTGTAGATATAGACTGTACAGGTTCCTGTCAGGTATATATTATTGTAGATATAGACTGTACGGGCTCCTGTCAGGTATATATTACTGTAGATATAGACTGTACGGGCTCCTGTCAGGTATATATTACAGTAGATATAGACTGTATGGGCTCCTGTCAGGTATATATTACTGTAGATATAGACTGTACAGGCTCCTGTCAGGTATATATTACTGTAGATATAGACTGTACAGGTTCCTGTCAGGTATATATTACTGTAGATATAGACTGTATGGGCTCCTGTCAGGTATATATTACTGTATAGACTGTACGGGCTCCTGTCAGGTATATATTACTGTAGATATAGACTGTATGGGCTCCTGTCAGATATATATTACTGTATAGACTGTACGGGCTCCTGTCAGGTATATATTACTGTAGATATAGACTGTACGGGCTCCTGTCAGGTATATATTACTGTAGATATAGACTGTACAGGCTCCTGTCAGGTATATATTACTATAGATATAGACTGTACGGGCTCCTGTCATATTACTGTAGATATAGACTGTACAGGCTCCAGTCAGGTTTATATTACAGTAGATATAGACTGTACAGGCTCCTGTCAGGTATATATTACATCTACAATAATATATACCTGACAGGAGCCCATACAGTCTATATCTACAGTAATATATACCTGACAGGAACCTGTACAGTCTATATCTACAGTAATATATACCTGACAGGAGCTCATACAGTCTATATCTACAGTAATATATACCTGACAGGAGCCCATACAGTCTATATCTACAGTAATATATACCTGACAGGAGCCTGTACAGTCTATATCTACAGTAATATATACCTGACAGGAGCCCATACAGTCTATATCTACAGTAATATATACCTGACAGGAGCCTGTACAGTCTATATCTACAGTAATATATACCTGACAGGAGCCTGTACAGTCTATATCTACAATAATATATACCTGACAGGAGCCCATACAGTCTATATCTACAGTAATATATACCTGACAGGAGCCCGTACAGTCTATATCTACAGTAATATATACCTGACAGGAGCCCATACAGTCTATATCTACAGTAATATATACCTGACAGGAGCCCATACAGTCTATATCTACAGTAACATATACCTGACAGGAGCCCATACAGTCTATATCTACAATAATATATACCTGACAGGAGCCCATACAGTCTATATCTACAGTAATATATACCTGACAGGAGCCCGTACAGTCTATATCTACAGTAATATATACCTGACAGGAGCCCATACAGTCTATATCTACAGTAATATATACCTGACAGGAGCCCGTACAGTCTATATCTACAGTAATATATACCTGACAGGAGCCCGTACAGTCTATATCTACAGTAATATATACCTGACAGGAGCCCATACAGTCTATATCTACAGTAATATATACCTGACAGGAGCCCATACAGTCTATATCTACAATAATATATACCTGACAGGAGCCCATACAGTCTATATCTACAGTAATATATACCTGACAGGAACCTGTACAGTCTATATCTACAGTAATATATACCTGACAGGAGCCCGTACAGTCTATATCTACAGTAATATATACCTGACAGGAGCCCATACAGTCTATATCTACAGTAATATATACCTGACAGGAGCCCGTACAGTCTATATCTACAGTAATATATACCTGACAGGAGCCCGTACAGTCTATATCTACAGTAATATATACCTGACAGGAGCCTGTACAGTCTATATCTACAGTAATATATACCTGACAGGAGCCCATACAGTCTATATCTACAGTAATATATACCTGACAGGAGCCCATACAGTCTATATCTACAGTAATATATACCTGACAGGAGCCTGTACAGTCTATATCTACAGTAATATATACCTGACAGGAGCCTGTACAGTCTATATCTACAGTAATATATACCTGACAGGAGCCCATACAGTCTATATCTACAGTAATATATACCTGACAGGAGCCCGTACAGTCTATATCTACTGTAAATATACCTGACAGGAGCCCGTACAGTCTATATCTTCAGTAATATACTGTATATCTGACATACAGAGGCTGGGCTGGGGCTGATGTATATACAGGTGCTGGTCTGGGGCACATTATTAAAAGAAGGAGACAATGATGGGGCATATTACTACAAGAAGGGGACAATGATGGGGCATATTTCAGGGTGGAATCTACTTGCATTCCATGCTTAAATCTATCTATCTATCTATCTATCTATCTATCTATCTATCTATCTATCTATCTATCTATCTATCTATCTATCTATCTATCTATCTATCTATCTATCTATCAGAAAATTATAGCAGCACAAAGAAAGAGTCCTGGTGCAGAGCCCCCCAGGCAAATACCAAACATCAATTATAGAAATCCAGACAAATTGGAGGCAGCACACCGTTTGTAGTGAATAAAAAGCTGTTTAATAAGACCAAAAGGCGACGTTTTGGTCCAAACAACAGAACCTTTCTCAAGGCTTGAGAAAGGTTTGTGTTGTTTGGACCGAAATGTCGCCTTTTGACCTTATTAAATAGCTTTTTTTTTCACTACAAACTATGTGCTGCCTCCAATTTGTCTGGTTTTCTATCTATCTATCTATCTATCTATCTATCTATCTATCTATCTATCTATCTATCTATCTATCTATCTATCTATCTATCTATCTATCATTCATTTTTTTTTCCCCAAAGATCAATCCAATTGCTGTGTTTAGAAAGGGCAGTGTGAATGGCTCAGTGTCAGTGTGTGATAAACACGCATGAGCTTGAAGTCCCCCTGCTGAACAGAAGAGAAGACTGCAAAGGTAAGCCTAAAATCAATAAATTGTTTACATAATAGGATTGATCATGGTGGTATTTCTCCTTGTATGTGATATTATTGGTCTTGGTATAAGGAATTATGTTGTGTATGGCGTTCATTTTCGTTTTATTCACATTTTTTGTTCTTATATTTTACAACCTGAACGACCATGGCTTGCCCCCCCCTAGTTTTGATCCTGGGTACGCCCATGAATGTGGCCCTGCAGCTTTTGCAAAACTACAACTCCCATCATGCTTGGACAGTTTGGGATAACGGGATCTGTAATTTGGCAACATCTGCGGAGCCACACAGGTTGCGCAAAGCTGCTATCTCTTTACAAGAATGCTGCTCATCCTGTGACCCTCCAGCAGCAGATCTCCCCCATAACAGTCTCAGCAGACATGTTGTTATGTTTCGGTAGCTGAGGAGGACAGGAACAACAGCAGGCAGCCGAACACTTGAGATGTTGGTAACTGATGGGTTGCAGATTCCTAAACTAACGACACAACTAGAGGTAGCCGTGGAGCATTCCTACGTTGATCCTAGACGCCTCGTCACAGCCTGAGAGATAACTACACCTAAAGGCAGAAAGATGAAAGCTATCTGCCCCGGAGCAGATCCCCAAAGAAAATAGGAAGCCCCCAAACATATAATGGCGGTTAGACAAGATGAAAATGCAAGCATAGGCAGAAAATAGACTGAGCAAATGCTGGGGCCACAAGCTGACTAAATAGGATAGGACAGGAGAGGGGACCTGGCTGACCTCCACAAAAGTGCAGAAAACAATGCAAAAAGCAAGCACAAAAAGAAAAGCAAAAAATATCTTATCTGAAAGCAGGAGATGCAGACAGGACTCCAGCAAACTTCCAAATGAACCAGGAACCACAATTGAGACAAGAACAATTGATCACCGGCAACCATCATGGGAGGGAACCTCCCTTATATCAGACCAGTCAGTGAACCCAGATTGTCACTCCTCGCTGAAAGGTTCAGTACTGTCTGTAACCACCAGATGGAGCCTCTGCTCAGAAACCATCTCTAGCACATTCATATCACATGTTATTAAGTATTTTACCACATTTTTGCTTCAAATGTTTTTTCCCATTTTCCTCTTGATAAATCTATGTGCGTCTTATGATCTGGTGCATGTTACAGTCCGAAAAATACGGTAATAAGATCCACAATTAGTCAGTCAGAGGTAGCTGGGAGCCAGGACAGGACAGTCACACAGTAGTTGAGGAATACAGGGCAGCATAAGTATGGTAGCAGCTAACTTTGCGCGAACAACCCTTAATGTCTGAAGTCTGCGACCTGGTAAGGATTGGAAGAGCCATCCTTTGACTTCACCTTCAGAGAGGGAAGTTGGCGGGGAACTCCTGAAGTGGGTTAGTCTGACCAGTCAAGAAGCTGCGGTACTGTAGGAGATGGTATGACCCTGCGGTATTGCTGAAAGAGTGAGGGACAGTACAGGGAACGGAATGGTGATATTCTGCAAAGAATCTTGTGCTGCCTCTGTGACTGAAATGGATGAGCTGAGTAAAGATGTTTTGTTGAAAATGGACTTAAAGGAAGGAAGTCCCAGAAGCCCGGAGTGGACCCTGATTTACAAGTAATTGGACCACCAGGTGCACAACAGAAGTGACATTGTGTTAATGTGGAGGGACACCAGAGTGCACAAGAGCAGCCACCATCATCCACGACTACAGCCCTGGCCCCCGTTGCACTTGGAGTAATACAGCAGGATTCGGAAACCTTGCAATGTAGAGATACCCTGAATATGACAAATATGACAAAGATGGTGGAAAATGGTGCGGAGGCTGAGGATAACTGCAGCTCCACCACTCGTGGCGTCCGAACTTGAAAGTGGCACGAAACTCCGTCTGGCAGAGACAGTAGTGGAGGAATACAGGGCAGCATAAGAATGGTAGAAGCTAACTTCATGGCAACAACCCTTAACGTCCGAGGTCTGCGACCTGGTAAGGATTGGAAGAGCCATCCTTTGACTTCACCTTCGGAGAGGGAAGTGGGCCGGGAACTCCTGAAGCAGGTTAGTCTGACCAGTCAGGAAGCTGCGGTACCGGATGAGATGGTATGACCCTGCGATATTCCTGGAGGAGTGAGGGACAGTACAGGGAATGAAATGGTGATATTCTGCGAAGAATCTTGTGCTGTTTCTGTGACTGAATTGGATGAGCCGAGTAAAGTTGTTTTGTAGAAAATGGACTTGGACTCTGACTTTCATTGTGTGGTGCTTAAAAGAAGGAAGCCCCAGCAGCCCGGAGTGGACCCTGATTTACAAGTAAGTGGACCACCACGTGCACAACAGTAGGGACGTTGTGTTAATGTGGCGGGAAGCCAGCGTGCGCCAGAGCTGCCATCGTCAGCCACGGCTACAACCCTGGCCCCCGTTGCACTATCACACCTGGTGGTTGCAGCCTGGGAACAGCCATAACTGCCAGAATGCAATGATGGGATATTACTTTCCTTATTTGGAATTAAACAAAGACATTCCATCAGAACAAGGCAATGAGACCACTCAAGAAAGGCCACAATATAGTCAATGACTGAAATATAGATGAAAGATAACCCAAGAGATAGGCATGAGGTTGGGAGGTGGACAGAGGTTAGGATACCTAGGAAGAGAGCTCAGGACACGACAGAGAACAAACACACAGAGAAATGATACACCAGAACCACCTCCTGGACTACAAGCAGAACAAGATCCTCATAAGTATCAAACCCTACTCCTCTGTCTTCCTCTGCTTATATAATAACCCTTTCTTATATCCCTAATAGTGTTGAGCGATACGATACTGCAAATATCGGGTATCGGCCGATATTAGCTGTATCGGGCTTTCGATTCCGAGTACCGATATTTTCATCATATCGGATACCGGAATCGGGATTGTCACTGTCACTGTCAGTGTCCGTCGGTCGGGTCTGTCACTGTCAGTGTCCGTCGGTCGGGTCTGTCAGGAGTCAGCGGCACTTACCTGGCAGAAGATCTCCGGCGGTCACGGCCTGGACTGCTTCATGGCCGCCATCATCTTTCCCCGGCGGTCACATGCAGTTTCTCGCGATAACTGCAGTGACTGCTGGGTAATCCCGGCCGTAAAGCAGTCAGTCCGATGACGTCACTGCCGGGGAAGCAGGTAATCAGCTGTGCTGCGTCGCGATGACAGGCTCTGCCTGTCATTGCGATGTAGCAGAGCTGGATCGTCGTGGGACAGTCGTTACTATGGACTGCGTCGGACAGGTGGTATACTGTTGGTTTGTTTTTTTTCTTTTTTTTACAGGAGATCGATGGCGTCGCAGGAATGAGAGTACAATAAAAGAAATGAAAACTGTGTTGTCTCTTTTATTTCATTAAAATACTTTTTTCTTGCTTTGTCTTTTTTTTTATGCATTTAATAACTTTGGGATTAATAATGGATCGGTGTCTTATTGATACCTCTCCATTATTAACCGGGCTTATTGTCACCGTGCAATCAACGGTGACATTAACCCCTTATTACCCCACTTGCCACCGCTACAGGGCAGTGGGAAGAGCCGGGTAAAGTGCCACAATTGGCACATCTTTTGATGCGCCAAATGTGGGGCTGCTGTAGCCTGGTATTATCAGGCTGTTGAGGGCCAAAATCCATGGGCCTTGACAGTCTTTTAATACCAGGCCGCAGCAGTCTGCATTTTACTTGGCTGGTTAACAAAAATAGGGGGACCCCTACGCCGTTTTTTTTTCGAGGGGATCCCCTATTTTTGTTAACCAGCCAAGCTAAGCAGACTGCTGTGGCCTGGTATTATCAGGCTTGCAAGGTCCATGGATATTGAATCCTTACCAGCCTGAAAAACCAGGCCTCAGCGGTCTGCTTCATCTGGCTGTTAACAAAAATAGGGGGGACCCCACGCCAATTTTTTTCGAGGGGATCCCCTATTTTTGTTAATCAGTTCCCTCTGACGTCACTGATTGTGTCCCTGGCTGACCTGAAGTGAAAGTGGAAAGCAATCAATTAAGCTTTCCACTTCCTCTCCTGTCAGCCAGGAGAGAAACTCATTCATTTGGGGGTTTACTGTGAGGCTGCAGCATTAGCTGCGGTCCCTGCAGTAAACATTAACCCTTTCTGAAGGATTACACCGTGGGACCTGACTGTGCATGGGATAGGTAAGAATAATTTTGCTTTTTTATTTTATTTTTATTACAGGAAATGGTTTTTGCAGTCAAATAAAAGATGGTCAAAAACATGTGTCTTTATTTCATTAAAATGATTTTTAATTAAAGTGTGTGTGTTTTATTTTTATTTCATGCAATAGGATTAATAATTGATAGTTGTCTAATTGACAGCTCTCAATTATTAACCTGGCTTAAGGTCACCTTTCAATTGCAATGTGGCTTTAAACCCCATATTAACCCATTCGCCACCGCTACAGGGCAATGGGAATAGACGGGCAAAGTGCCAGAAAGGGCGAATCTAATTATAGATTTGTCTTTTCTGGGGTGTCTGGGGGCAGATGTTAGTAGCCAGGGGGGGCCAAAAATAATGGTCCCTCTCTGGGCTATTATTATCTGCCCCATTCGCTGGCTTTGTCTGTCTGGTTGCGAAAATAGGGCGGGAGCCCACGCATTTTTTTTAAACAATTTTACACCTCATATATATATATATATATATATATATACATGTCATTGAATTTGTGACACATATATATATATTTATATTTATAGTTCATACACTTCTACATAGTATAATAGCCGCTAATTCAATTGCAGGCTTTTGTGAAAATGCTGAACCCGACATGAAATGACACTTGGTGTACATAGGGTTAACCATGTATTTTCATGTCCTTTGCTATCTGATTTGCACAAACAATTACATCAGTCTATGTGTGCAAAATTTCACACTTGTAGGGGTTAATTAAAGGTGTAAATTCGTAGCAAAAAAGTCCGTTTTTTTTACAACGAATTTACACCTTTAATTAACCCCTACAGGTGTGAAATTTTGCACACATAGACTGATGTAAATTTTTTTGTGCAAATCAGATAGCAAAGGACATGAAAAGACATGGTTAACCGTATGTACACCAAGTGTCATTTCATGTCGGTGCTTCTGTCTTTTCACAGAAGCCGGCTTTACCCGCAATTGAATCAGAGGATATTTTACTATGTAGAAGTGTATAAACTATACATATATGTATATATATATGTCACAATGACATGTATATATATATATATATAATGTGTATTCTATGTGTGTATATTTAGTGTTTACAAGGAAATAAAGGTTTTTTTTAGTTGCGATATTTTGTTCCCATAGACTTACATTGGACTTCCGGTATCGGAATCGGATATCGACGATATTTAGTGATATCGGCGATACCATTCCGATCCGATATTTTTAGATATCGAGCAGTATCGCTCAACACTAGTGTTGAGCGATACGATACTGCAAATATCGGGTATCGGCCGATATTAGCTGTATCGGCTTTCGATTCCGAGTACCGATATTTTCGTCATATCGGATACCGGAATCGGATTTGTCACTGTCACTGTGAGTGTCCGTCGGTCGGGTCTGTCAGGAGTCAGCGGCACTTACCTGGCAGAAGATCTCCGGCGGTCACGTCCTGGACTGCTAGATGGCCGCCATTATCTTCTCCCTGGCGGTCACATGCATTTTTCGCGATAACTGCAGTGACTGCAGGGTAATCCCGGCCGTAAACCAGTCCGATGATGTCACACGCCGGGAAGCAGGTAATCAGCTGTGCTGCGCCGGGATGACAGGCTCTGCCTGTCATTCTGATGTAGCAGAGCTGGATCGTCGTGGGACACTCGTTACTATGGACTGCGTCGGACAGGTGGTATACTGCTGTTTTTTTTTTTCAAATTTTTTTTCAGGAGATCGATGGCGTCGCAGGATGAGACTGTAATAAAAAGTAATGAAAACTGTGTTGTGTTTTTTTTAAATTAAAAAAAATTTTTTATGAACATTCACCCGTCCGGGTACATCAACAATTTTACTATTTACATACAGGGACCCTGTCCGGGTTATTTATAATTCTTTGGCAGGGGTGTTCCAGGTACCACCTGGTACTCTTCTGATGCTTGCCAAACATCCGAGACACCAAGGACCCCAGGACCTGATGACGTCGTGTGGCCTGTACAGTCAAGTCGTGACCCGCTATCTGTGTCTGTGTGGCCACCTCTTTCATCTCCCTCCGGGTCTGGAGCCCTATGTCACGGACTGAACGAACCCCAGGGGGCCTAACAGCGCCGGGTACGGGCCAGCTAATTTATCTGTCCATAGCGGGGCTGCTGAGGAGACCACTGAGGGAGGCTGGGGAGATTTCGGCGTGAGGTGGGCACTTTGCAGAGGCCCCATGTGGAGGCTGAAGGCTCTGAGGGCTCACAGGTTCCTGCACTCTGGGGAGTAGGGGTCGCACCGGTAACATTTAGGGCGACCATCCATTGTAACCCAAGTTCGGGGTAAGTCACCAAATCTCCGGAAAAAGGTCCCTCCCCGGATGTCCTTCTGGGAGGTGAGTCTCCCATCCCGCCGGGTCACAAAGACTTCTAAATAAAGTCCAGGCCCTGGAAGAAGCCCCAACCACCTTTCAATTTTTTTAAAAGCTCCACTGCACCCTACGCCGCGGTCCCACAGGGTTCCTTTATCTTTTTCATCCGGTCCCCACTGCCCGTCCTTCTCCGGGTGACTTGCCGAAGCTTTTGGGATTCTCGCGCTCCCTTTTCGCTCTGCTTCCCGCCCCAACGTCCCACTCTTCCCCTAACGCCGGTTGTAATTCTCCTCCACCACGTTCATGTCTCCACCATCAAATGCCAGCTTAGTTTCCCGGTTTGCGGCAGCTTCCCTGGCCCCCCAGCCTGGCGGCGCTCACCTGTGGCGGAAGCGCTGCGCAGGGCAGCAGGTAGACCCGGTCCTGCGGGGGGGCCTCCTCCATGAGGACGGGTGTCGCTTCTTCTTCTCAGCGACGGGGCAACAGCGGGTCGGGGGTTTCGCCGGTGCAGAAGTTTTTTTTCAGGAACGTTGCCTCCACTGCGAAAAACGTCAACCGGATCACATTGCAAGGGCGGGATGCCCACGGACCCCTCTACTAGAACGGGTGCCCTCACCTTCCGGTACAGACACTCAGGTAAAGGGAGGCCCGCTCCTTTTTTTAGTTTAAGGCACGCCACTGGTTCCATCCTGGCGACCCCTCCCGGGGCCGAGCCAGGCCCTTAGGGTATCCCCGCTTCTCAGCGAGGGGGTTTCCAGGCCGGGTCCCCCAACGGTGGTGATCGGGTCCTTCGTGGGGGGAGAGCTCTGACTGCCCCACCCTTCACACTTCTGCTCGTGTCCATTAGCCATCTCTGCCAATCACATGGTCATTAGCATCTGGAGAGGGCCTCTCTTTTGTAGAGAGGCGGGACCTTCGTGTTATTTCCGCACACTGAGGAGGATGAGGAGGCGAACGAAGAGCTGTGGGGCACGATCTTACATTGCAGACCTTTGAGTGGTCGGCCATCGTTTTTCCGCGCCACTGAGTACTGTACACCCACGAAGAGCACCCCCTTCTTCTTCACCTGCCTCTCGTGACGCGATATGGCGGGGAAAAATGGCAATACATTCTCTGATGATTTTAGCAATTCTCAACACAAAACCAATTCAATTCAGGCACACAGGACTCGCTTATAGCGAGCTACAGAATCCTTTCGTGACCCCAAGTTGAGTCCCAGAGCCAGAGGTTTTGGGAGTACTCGGCACCGAGCCCGTCGACTTCTATGGGAAAGTCACGGCTTTACCCGGCAATTGAATCAGAGTCTATTTTACTATGTAGAAGTGTATAAACATAAATAATTGTATATATATAGCACAAGACTGTATATATTATATGTATTTTTATGTGTGTATATTTTGGGTTTACAACAAAGAAAGGGTTTTTTTTGTTGCGATATTTTGTTCCCATAGACTTACAGGGACTTCCGGTATCGAATCGGATACGACGTATTTAGTGAATCGGCTTATCCTTCCGATACGATTTTTTAGATATCAGCGTATCGCTCAACACTACTCAAACAATCCCAACCTTCTTTTTGTTATATCCCCTTTGTTCCCTTAGTAATAGGACAGTTAATATGTCAGGTGGGGGAGCATTTTTTGTTGCGTATTTTTTAAAGTGGGTAGGTTAAGCATTTTTACCGGGGTTTTCATTTTTTGAATTGTGTATAATTTAGTATACTAATTCGCATGTGACTGACGGGCTATTATGATACTGTTTTATTTGATTTATGTGTAATTTTTGTAGTCAATAAACTTGTTAATTTTAGTATAATAAAGTGAAATCTAATCAGTGCGTCCAGTGCAAAGTAACAGAAATATTTTAGTAAGTGAAAAAAGGGGGGAACTATCAACCCTTGGAATCGAAATTAAGAGAGAAACATATTAAATATTAATATCTAATATTTGACAATTCTGACTCCACCCTTTAGGCTAATGCACACTTCAGGACTTTGCTGAAAATTCCTGAGCAAAAACGGACTTTTTCAGAGGTAAAAACGCATGCATTTTTACTGCAGTTTTTGCGCGGATTGGTTTTTCCGAATATTCTAGCCAATAATATAGCAGGAAAAATGCTAGTTTTCCGCAAAATTAATGAACAGCTGCTTTTTTTTTCCCCGATGCGTTTTTTTCGAGGAAAAAAAAACCCCCATGTGCACAAAAATAGCAGAATTCATTTTTAAATAATAGGATGCTGAAATTCATCTTTTTTAAGCGTTTTTTGACCGAAAAAATGCGAAAAAAAACGCGAAAAAATCCTGAACTGTGCACTTAGCCTTACAACAGGAGGGAACAACACAAGTGTAGTCTTTTGGGATAATAATAAGGGGATATCAACCTGTCCGAATCTTCAGGTAAGATGGCAATAAGGAAAAAAAGGTGATGATCTTTATTGAAGTCCCAAAAACAAAGGTTTTAGGCCCCTTTTGGGCAAGGAAAGAGACACAATACAATACAGCAAGCATAATGAAAATACCGTAAATACTATTGAAAAGGGACAAAG
>JARQOD010000004.1:114409756-114545187 GCA_033576555.1 Oophaga sylvatica
TTAGCCAAAGAGGCCTTATTTAAAATTAAAAATACCGGGGAAGTTTGTTGTTTTTTAACTTTACTTGTTCTTTTTTTTTAAGTATTGTTTTTTTCCCTTTTTTTGTTTTGTTTTTACTTCAAATAGGTGTAGTATAGGTGTATAAGGGTATATACATGTGTGCGGTAAAGGTGTTATACACTGCTGTTTTTTTTTTTTTCTTTACAGGTTTATAATGCCTTTTTCTTTGTATAGGGTGAGTGTGCCTTTTTATATATGGATATACAGCGTAGGTCGTTTTACACTGCTGTATTATACAATTACAACTTTAAAAAGCTCCATCCTAATATGCGGATTTTACAGGTTATGATGTAACCCCTTATAAAGATGTGACATTGGCTTGCCCCCCTTTTTTTGTCTGGGAGCCCTTGGGTGATAATTTTTTTAAACCCCAAAAAACCCATTAATGTAAACTACCGTAATTTTACATTCAGTTATGGGGCGCACAGTGATGTGCAGGGACCCGGTTTTTTCAGCGATGCTCCATGTACGGATAAGGGACTGACAGATATTTGGTTTTAGCTGTAGGGGGGCCCCGAGTCTAGCCTTGGTGGGCCCCAGACCCCCCATTTTCCCCTGATGCAAGCACACATTTGTACAAAAGAAAAACGATCAGCCAATCAGCTCAAACACTGGCCAAAATGTAGGGGGCGCGCGGTGCCTGGAAGAAATCCCCCCTACTGCCCTTTTAAAAACCCGCCCCCGCGCCTGCACTTCTTCCCAATAAATTCCTATCCTCCCTTCTTGGGGGTGCTTCGGGGTCTTTGCGCGGGGCGAGCACTGTGCCTTGGTGTGCGCGTGCAAGATGCTCTCCCCCTTTCCTTCCCCGCTGTCATTTTTTGGAACCTGTGTAATAGCGTAACTATGCAAGGGGAATGGGGAGCACTTTAGGGGCCCAAAAACCCAGGGTCATGGAGCGAAGTCGCCTGCTCAAAGATCCCTGAATGCAGTCCCCTACAGAAGGGGGATGAGGTATGATTATAAGGGATGAAGGGGAGGCGCGGATTTCTGGGGGGCCTAACTGACGTACTGGATTAAAATTAGGGAGGGGCAGTAATTTTTTTCAGCCCCTGGGCCCCCGACCCCGAAAAAAAAACTTTAAAATTACAGGGGAAAATAAAATTTCTGCAAAAAACATTAAAAAACCTTTCGGGGAGGTAGGAAAAATTTTCCCCTTAAAATGTTGCCATATCGTATTACCCCCCGGGGGACAGTTTCCCTTTTAAAAATTTATTTTTTTTGACAGGAGTGTAGAAGAAAAACAGAACTTAACAAAAAATTGTATTGTTGCAAACATTCTTTACTTTTTTTATTTAAACCCTAGGTGTTTTTTTAAACATCAAGCTTACAGAGTTCATTTTTTAATCATTAAATGTCCCCCCCTTCAAAAGCTCTCCGAAACTGAAGGGTTCTAAAAAAGGTGCTAGAGTCCATAAACCCAGCAAATTACACAAACAAAGGGCCAAAAGGGAAGACCCTCATTAAATTTTCTGCAAGAAAAAGACTTCATTTGGGGGTCTCACAGCTTGTATTATTTTTTTTTGTTTGGTTTTCTTTCCCCTGCATACGTTTGTCGTTTGTCTTAACACAGAGATTTGATATGACTTTTTACTAATTGAATTTATGTTTTTTTTTTTCTGTAGGGGTAGCCTGTGGAATTTAAAAATCAAGACATAAAATAAAGGCACGGAAATTCCAGAAAAAGTACATTTTTTAACTTTATGGAAGATGTCAAACATAACAAAATGAAGTCTGCAGAAATTTTCAAGAAGAGGAATAGGAAAAAGTGCTTCAAAAACAATTTTGTGTCTCCCTGTATTAGTTGAACAAATGAAGCTATTTTTTAAGTCTTTCAAAACCTTTCAATATAATATTTGAAAAATTAAATCTTCTTTTACCTCTGAATATAGAAGTATACATTAGCTTTAATTCCTTTAGCTGCAAAAAAAACCCCAAAAAATTTTGGCAAAAAATATCTAGGAAAAAAATTTCCTTAAAATGTCCTAGGTTGTTTATGCAATCATTGCAAACCTTGTATTCTTATATGCGACTACAAATGGCCCCTTTTCATTTTTAATTTTTGTTCAATTTTTTTTTTGAGAAACTTTAAGGTACGCCCTGTATCCATGCACTAATTGTTCAACGTACTTTAATTTATAAGTCCCACCCCCAGGAAAAGCTGGGTTAAGTTTAAGCAAAAAATCGTTTAATAGCATAGAAAAATAAGGAAACCTGAAAACTGAATTGTTATTTCCAAAAAAATACCATTACAGCTTTTTTGTTATTTTCTTTTCTTCCCACCACATTGAGTTAATTTTAAATGTCAAAAAAAAAAAAAAAAGGAAAAAAGATTGGACTTTGGTTTAAAAAAGGTTTAATTATTTTTTACTTTAAAAAAGTTTTATTCCCCTGCTACACTACAGGCACCTCCATCTAAAACTTTTCTATTCTCCAATTTAGTCTAAAAATCCCCTCCCCCCAAATTTTTCCACTCTCCTTAACTTTCTCCTCACTTACATTTGAAAACCCTTTTTGGTTACCTTGCCTGAAGACTTAAGTTAACAATTTACCAATCGATTTGAAGGTTACCCCTATCTGTATCCCCAAAAAATTCCGTACATTTTGACATTTAATCTTCACCTCCCTTACCCCGGGCGTCAACACCTAAATTCGGTGTGTAAAAAAAACAGTAAATGTGTTTGCTTGGAGGGCGACAATGTTTAAGTGTTTCAGGCATCTATGATGTGGTTGGTTTACATTGGGGGGAGAGGAGCCTTTGGTCCCGCTTGACATACTCCAAAAAATATGGGGCCCGCAGCCCAAAACCGGTTCAGCAGTACACGGGATTGAGCAGCGCTTAAGTCACATCATTCATTGTCTTTGCCTGGCCTTTGGCTTCCAGGAAATGGGGAAGGAGAGTCTTCTGCTCATCTTAAAAAATAAAAATCAAAAAAAAGGGGGGACAAAGGGGAAATTTCATTAACATGATATGAAGTTTACGATTGGCACCTGTTCATTAACTGCAGTTATAATGTTTTCGTAACAATTAAAATGCACAATCAGAATTTTGGATAGACAAACGTGTGACATCTCATGGTGACTAAATCCCCTGACCATGATCCCCTTGGTGATGTTCTTACCAGATGCACGGTGGAAAAAAGAGATGGTATTTGTCATGAGTAAATCAGAGGATAACTTCAATCACTATCGATGTTTGCCTATGTACATGCATCTACCAAGTAATTGGTTCTACAGGGGTTTTAAAAAAATTAGAATATTCAGAAAGTTTTTTAATTTCGTTTCTTCAATACAAAAAGAGAAAAAATTTTTTAAGGTCATTAAAACCCGGGGGTGATCTATTTCAAGTGTTTATTTCTTTAAAATTTGAGACAAAATAAAAAGCAGATGGCTAATGTTGCTATCAAAGCAACCTGGGCTTCCATAACCCCTCAGCAGTGCGACGGTGATCCCCCCATGCCACGCCGCATTGATGCAAAAATTGACCCCAAGGGCCCCACCTATTGAGTGCATTTATGAAAAAAACATTTCGAAAAGGCATTTTTTCAAGCAGGTGATAAAAGTTTTTTAAAATTTCTGAGAAAATGACTTTTGGGTTTTCTTTTGGTGTAAGCCATAATCATAATTTTTTTCAGAAATAACACTATGAATACATCACTCTGTTTTTGTTTTTAATTTTGGTTTCACTTTTGCTTGAAGAAATGAAAAAAATTTTTTTTAATTTTTGTGTTTTAATTTGTGAGATGTGCCTGTAAGATGTAGGCCGCATCTTGCCTGCAGTCCCTCTCCCCCGCAAGACATCAGATTCTCGTCCCGCGGCTCCCATCCGCTCCTTTTGGGGGGCTCCGGTGTGCACGCCCTCCTAGAAGGTCTCCGGCACTGTGTTAGAGTGCGGCCACACATTCTGTGCACGGTTCCTTTAAAGTGTCCCCGCCAATAGTTGGAGGTTCTTATATTAAATTTTTTTCCCCCAATATGGAGGGCCTGTGCCGTTGTGAGTTTTTTTCCCAACACGCTTGTCGTTTTTCCCGGGGCCCCCTACTAGCTCTCAGTCTGCTGAACCCGCCGTGCTTCCTTTTTTTGGTAGCGAGTGCTGCACCCCCCCCGTGCCACCCAAGGCAGCAGAGCCCCCTGCACCCGCCCCTGCTCCCCCAAAAGGAAAATGAGCCCCTGCCCCTGCCAGTGCCACCCCAAAAAGGGAGCAGAGTCACTGCACCCCCCCGTGCTCACCTCAAAGAAAATGAGCCAGCTGATCGCCGTGCTCATCTCTCTGTCGACTGTCCCCTTTGCACCCCCAGTTCCCCTATCTTCTCTACCCCCCTGATTGTTGGACATTCCCCGGCCATTCCAGCTATCTGCTCTTTTGGGTAGCGCCATCTACCCCCAAGGGGAGTCCTGAGTACACCTGGTAACCTCTCTTGTTCTTCACGGATGTGGTGTCATTAGTGTGTGTGTCCTGGTCGGTTTTGGGGGTCCTAGTACCCCTTTCCGGGCTTCCTTGGGCTTTTACAGTGGTTCCACCCCCAAATGCTACATAGATTATAGATGGGAAAGGGGGAAAAGGGCCTTCTGGTCATCTGGTCCAAACCCCCCCTCAAAGAGGATTCACTAAATCATCCAGGGGGAAAGTTGACCGCCTCTGTTTCAAGACATCCATTGAAGGAGAACTCACCCCTTCGTGGGCCGTTCCTTTTTTGATCAATATTTTTAAACATGGCACTCATACAGTATGAAAAATTGGTGTTCAAGAGGGTATCCCGTCTCTTATCCCCAGAAGGGGAAATTGGCACTTAAAAAATTTTTTTTTTGCTGTAAAAAAATTCCCTTTATTAACATCCGGGACAATTTTTTTTTAAATGTTTTTTGGCCCCTTGGGGCCTTCACAGAATGGTTAGAAAAAGGTTCTATATTGCCTTGTGTAATGACACCTCAATGAGGTCGCCTTCACATATGTGCTGCTGCACCAGTCCCCGGGAAAACATAGAGGCTTTGGGTTTTTGAGGTGTCTTTTTTTTTTTTTTCAAGGCGAATTTGAACGTTCTCAAAAAAGTTTGAAGGTCCATTTGGGACCGAAAATGATGGGGAATTGTATGGATTTTTTTAAAAGGAATTTTTTTCTGAAAAAAAAATTTTTTGGGGAAAATCTTCTCTCCTCGGGGTTTCCAAATCTTGATCACCCTGAAAATTTTTTTCTAATATCTAATCTGTGTTCCTCCCATTCAATTTCATCCCATTTTTCTAGTTTTTTTCTTGAGCAGATGAGAATAAAGATGACCTAATACAATGTAACAGCCCTTGAGATATTTTTACCCGCTATTAAGTCTCCTCTAAATCTTTTTTTTGCAAGCTAAACATTCCCAAACCCTGTATTTTCCCTCATGTGACAAGATTTGCAGACGGTCACCAAGATGTGTGCATCAGCATGGGGGATTTCTTTGTTTGTCACTGTGATTTATGTGCTTTGTTTTGGGCTTTAATCATATCAGGTTTTAAAAAGCACAGATGTCAGTACGTTGGAAACTTCCCTTCAGTCACCCGATTAACCCGCTGCGCAGAAAAGGTCTGCGCTAGGCACTTGTACAGACATGACTTTTTTGATTGATCTATGATGTGCTATTCTAATAAGGCTTCCTTTAACATGTGACCCAGCTTAATTTATTATATGACCAGTTCTCAAACCATCATATGCTCTGATATATTATTACTTTTGTTATTTTATTTAATATATTGGGTACACATTGGCGTGAGATCCCAATCTGTGCATTGCGCAGCCCCATTTCCCATTTTGCTGGAGATTACCAGAGGTTAATCTGAGCATCTGTAACAAGGTGGCAACGGGGTGGTAGTCGTGGGCGACAACTCTAAGCCACAGTCAGTGATCATCCTTGCACATGGAGTGATGGGTACCAACTATTGTCTGCTGAAATTCTATTCCCTTCTGCTGTGGTTGTGATGTGTGTCGCAGTGTACTCACTTTGGTCGCTGGATTCCTCTCGGTCTCCGTACTCCAGCTTCTGGCTCACCAAGCTCATGAAACACCACAAAGTCACAGTTCTTTTCCAACAGTTGAACTTTACTAAACAGCAAGGCATCTTTCACATAGCAGCACAGTTCACACGGGCATAATTTCCTGTACTTTCCCTGTTCTTATACCTGCCATCCGGGCAGTCTCTTAGACAGTTCGTGTCCCATCTGTACCTTCAGCAATACACAAGCTCCTGTCAGCCCTTTGTCATTCCTGGGGATGATCCTGTTGAGGCTCATGCAAATCTTGATGACAGATTTTGTCATCACTATTTGTATGAGCCTCTTTTTTAACTACCAGTCAAGTGGCCCTGCAGCTTTTGCAAAACTACAACTCCCATCATGCTTGGACAGTTTGGGATAACGGGATCTGTAATTTGGCAACATCTGCGGAGCCACACAGGTTGCGCAAAGCTGCTATCTCTTTACAAGAATGCTGCTCATCCTGTGACCCTCCAGCAGCAGATCCCCCCCATAACAGTCTCAGCAGACATGTTTGTTATGTTTCGGTAGCTGAGGAGGACAGGAACAACAGCAGGGCAGCCGAACACTTGAGATGTTGGTAACTGATGGGTTGCAGATTCCTAAACTAACGACACAACTAGAGGTAGCCGTGGAGCATTCCTACGTTGATCCTAGACGCCTCGTCACAGCCCTGAGAGATAACTACACCTAAAGGCAGAAAGATGAAAGCTATCTGCCCGGAGCAGATCCCAAGAAAATAGGAAGCCCCCAAACATATAATGGCGGTTAGACAAGATGAAAATGCAAGCATAGGCAGAAAATAGACTGAGCAAATGCTGGGGCCACAAGCTGACTAAATAGGATAGGACAGGAGAGGGGACCTGGCTGACCTCCACAAAAGTGCAGAAAACAATGCAAAAAGCAAGCACAAAAAGAAAGCAAAAAATATCTTATCTGAAAGCAGGAGATGCAGACAGGACTCCAGCAAACTTCCAAATGAACCAGGAACCACAATTGAGACAAGAACAATTGATCACCGGCAACCATCATGGGAGGGAACCTCCCTTATATCAGACCAGTCAGTGAACCCAGATTGTCACTCCTCGCTGAAAGGTTCAGTACTGTCTGTAACCACCAGGATGGAGCCTCTGCTCAGAAACCATCTCTAGCACATTCATATCACATGTTATTAAGTATTTTACCACATTTTTGCTTCAAATGTTTTTTCCATTTTCCTCTTGATAAATCTATGTGCGTCTTATGATCTGGTGCATGTTACAGTCCGAAAAATACGGTTAATAAGATCCACAATTAGTCAGTCAGAGGTAGCTGGGAGCCAGGACAGGACAGTCACACAGTAGTTGAGGAATACAGGGCAGCATAAGTATGGTAGCAGCTAACTTTGCGCGAACAACCCTTAATGTCTGAAGTCTGCGACCTGGTAAGGATTGGGAAAAGCCATCCTTTGACTTCACTTAGAGAGGGAAGTTGGCGGGGAACTCCTGAAGTGGGTTAGTCTGACCAGTCAAGAAGCTGCGGTACTGTAGGAGATGGTATGACCCTGCGGTATTGCTGAAAGAGTGAGGGACAGTACAGGGAACGGAATGGTGATATTCTGCAAAGAATCTTGTGCTGCCTCTGTGACTGAAATGGATGAGCTGAGTAAAGATGTTTTGTTGAAAATGGACTTAAAGGAAGGAAGTCCCAGAAGCCGGAGTGGACCCTGATTTACAAGTAATTGGACCACCAGGTGCACAACAGAAGTGACATTGTGTTAATGTGGAGGGACACCAGAGTGCACAAGAGCAGCCACCATCATCCACGACTACAGCCCTGGCCCCGTTGCACTTGGAGTAATACAGCAGGATTCGGAAACCTTGCAATGTAGAGATACCCTGAATATGACAAATATGACAAAGATGGTGGAAAATGGTGCGGAGGCTGGAGGTAACTGCAGCTCCACCACTCGTGGGCGTCCGAACTTGAAAGTGGCACGAAACTCCGTCTGGCAGAGACAGTAGTGGAGGAATACAGGGCAGCATAAGAATGGTAGAAGCTAACTTCATGGCAACAACCCTTAACGTCCGAGGTCTGCGACCTGGTAAGGATTGGAAGAGCCATCCTTTGACTTCACCTTCGGAGAGGAAGTGGGCGGGGAACTCCTGAAGCAGGTTAGTCTGACCAGTCAGGAAGCTGCGGTACCGGATGAGATGGTATGACCCTGCGATATTCCTGGAGGAGTGAGGGACAGTACAGGGAATGAAATGGTGATATTCTGCGAAGAATCTTGTGCTGTTTCTGTGACTGAATTGGATGAGCCGAGTAAAGTTGTTTTGTAGAAAATGGACTTGGACTCTGACTTTCATTGTGTGGTGCTTAAAAGAAGGAAGCCCCAGCAGCCCGGAGTGGACCCTGATTTACAAGTAAGTGGACCACCACGTGCACAACAGTAGGGACGTTGTGTTAATGTGGCGGGAAGCCAGCGTGCGCCAGAGCTGCCATCGTCAGCCACGGCTACAACCCTGGCCCCCGTTGCACTATCACACCTGGTGGTTGCAGCCTGGGAACAGCCATAACTGCCAGAATGCAATGATGGGATATTACTTTCCTTATTTGGAATTACACAAAGACATTCCATCAGAACAAGGCAATGAGACCACTCAAGAAAGGCCACAATATAGTCAATGACTGAAATATAGATGAAAGATAACCCAAGAGATAGGCATGAGGTTGGGAGGTGGACAGAGGTTAGGATACCTAGGAAGAGAGCTCAGGACACGACAGAGAACAAACACACAGAGAAATGATACACCAGAACCACCTCCTGGACTACAAGCAGAACAAGATCCTCATAAGTATCAAACCCTACTCCTCTGTCTTCCTCTGCTTATATAATAACCCTTTCTTATATCCCTAATAGTGTTGAGCGATACGATACTGCAAATATCGGGTATCGGCCGATATTAGCTGTATCGGGCTTTCGATTCCGAGTACCGATATTTTCGTCATATCGGATACCGGAATCGGGATTGTCACTGTCACTGTCAGTGTCCGTCGGTCGGGTCTGTCACTGTCAGTGTCCGTCGGTCGGGTCTGTCAGGAGTCAGCGGCACTTACCTGGCAGAAGATCTCCGGCGGTCACGGCCTGGACTGCTTCATGGCCGCCATCATCTTTCCCCGGCGGTCACATGCAGTTTCTCGCGATAACTGCAGTGACTGCTGGGTAATCCCAGCCGTAAAGCAGTCAGTCCGATGACGTCACGCCGGGGAAGCAGGTAATCAGCTGTGCTGCGTCGCGATGACAGGCTCTGCCTGTCATTGCGATGTAGCAGAGCTGGATCGTCGTGGGACAGTCGTTACTATGGACTGCGTCGGACAGGTGGTATACTGTTGGTTCTGTTTTTTTTCTTTTTTACAGGAGATCGATGGCGTCGCAGGAATGAGAGTACAATAAAAGAAATGAAAACTGTGTTGTCTCTTTTATTTCATTAAAATACTTTTTTCTTGCTTTGTCTTTTTTTTTATGCATTTAATAACTTTGGGATTAATAATGGATCGGTGTCTTATTGACACCTCTCCATTATTAACCGGGCTTATTGTCACCGTGCAATCAACGGTGACATTAACCCCTTATTACCCCACTTGCCACCGCTACAGGGCAGTGGGAAGAGCCGGGTAAAGTGCCACAATTGGCACATCTTTTG
The DNA here is from genome assembly GCA_033576555.1 of Oophaga sylvatica. NCBI lineage: Eukaryota > Metazoa > Chordata > Amphibia > Anura > Dendrobatidae > Oophaga > Oophaga sylvatica. The sequence goes on from JARQOD010000004.1 coordinate 114,419,506, forward strand.
ATGCGCCAAATGTGGGGCTGCTGTAGCCTGGTATTATCAGGCTGTTGAGGGCCAAAATCCATGGGCCTTGACAGTCTTTTAATACCAGGCCGCAGCAGTCTGCATTTTACTTGGCTGGTTAACAAAAATAGGGGGACCCCTACGCCGTTTTTTTTTTCGAGGGGATCCCCTATTTTTGTTAACCAGCCAAGCTAAGCAGACTGCTGTGGCCTGGTATTATCAGGCTTGCAAGGTCCATGGATATTGGATCCTTACCAGCCTGAAAAACCAGGCCTCAGCGGTCTGCTTCATCTGGCTGGTTAACAAAAATAGGGGGGACCCCACGCCAATTTTTTTCGAGGGGATCCCCTATTTTTGTTAATCAGTTCCCTCTGATGTCACTGATTGTGTCCCTGGCTGACCTGAAGTGAAAGTGGAAAGCAATCAATTAAGCTTTCCACTTCCTCTCCTGTCAGCCAGGAGAGAAACTCATTCATTTGGGGGTTTACTGTGAGGCTGCAGCATTAGCTGCGGTCCCTGCAGTAAACATTAACCCTTTCTGAAGGATTACACCGTGGGACCTGACTGTGCATGGGATAGGTAAGAATAATTTTGCTTTTTTATTTTATTTTTATTACAGGAAATGGTTTTTGCAGTCAAATAAAAGATGGTCAAAAACATGTGTCTTTATTTCATTAAAATGATTTTTAATTAAAGTGTGTGTGTTTTATTTTTATTTCATGCAATAGGATTAATAATTGATAGTTGTCTAATTGACAGCTCTCAATTATTAACCTGGCTTAAGGTCACCTTTCAATTGCAATGTGGCTTTAACCCCATATTAACCCATTCGCCACCGCTACAGGGCAATGGGAATAGACGGGCAAAGTGCCAGAAAGGGCGAATCTAATTATAGATTTGTCTTTTCTGGGGTGTCTGGGGGCAGATGTTAGTAGCCAGGGGGGCCAAAAATAATGGTCCCTCTCTGGGCTATTATTATCTGCCCCATTCGCTGGCTTTGTCTGTCTGGTTGCGAAAATAGGGCGGGAGCCCACGCATTTTTTTTAAACAATTTTACACCTCATATATATATATATATATATATATATACATGTCATTGAATTTGTGACACATATATATATATTTATATTTATAGTTCATACACTTCTACATAGTATAATAGCCGCTAATTCAATTGCAGGCTTTTGTGAAAATGCTGAACCCGACATGAAATGACACTTGGTGTACATAGGGTTAACCATGTATTTTCATGTCCTTTGCTATCTGATTTGCACAAACAATTACATCAGTCTATGTGTGCAAAATTTCACACTTGTAGGGGTTAATTAAAGGTGTAAATTCGTAGCAAAAAAGTCCGTTTTTTTTACAACGAATTTACACCTTTAATTAACCCCTACAGGTGTGAAATTTTGCACACATAGACTGATGTAATTTTTTGTGCAAATCAGATAGCAAAGGACATGAAAAGACATGGTTAACCGTATGTACACCAAGTGTCATTTCATGTCGGGTGCTTCTGTCTTTTCACAGAAGCCGGCTTTACCCGGCAATTGAATCAGAGGATATTTTACTATGTAGAAGTGTATAAACTATACATATATGTATATATATATGTCACAATGACATGTATATATATATATATATATATGTGTATTCTATGTGTGTATATTTAGTGTTTACAAGGAAATAAAGGTTTTTTTTAGTTGCGATATTTTGTTCCCATAGACTTACATTGGACTTCCGGTATCGGAATCGGATATCGACGATATTTAGTGATATCGGCGATACCATTCCGATCCGATATTTTTAGATATCGAGCAGTATCGCTCAACACTAGTGTTGAGCGATACGATACTGCAAATATCGGGTATCGGCCGATATTAGCTGTATCGGGCTTTCGATTCCGAGTACCGATATTTTCGTCATATCGGATACCGGAATCGGATTTGTCACTGTCACTGTGAGTGTCCGTCGGTCGGGTCTGTCAGGAGTCAGCGGCACTTACCTGGCAGAAGATCTCCGGCGGTCACGTCCTGGACTGCTAGATGGCCGCCATTATCTTCTCCCTGGCGGTCACATGCAGTTTTTCGCGATAACTGCAGTGACTGCAGGGTAATCCCGGCCGTAAACCAGTCCGATGATGTCACCGCCGGGGAAGCAGGTAATCAGCTGTGCTGCGCCGGGATGACAGGCTCTGCCTGTCATTCTGATGTAGCAGAGCTGGATCGTCGTGGGACACTCGTTACTATGGACTGCGTCGGACAGGTGGTATACTGCTGTTTTTTTTTTTCATTTTTTTACAGGAGATCGATGGCGTCGCAGGATGAGACTGTAATAAAAGTAATGAAAACTGTGTTGTGTTTTTTATTAAATTAAAAAAATTTTTATGAACATTCACCCGTCCGGGTACATCAACAATTTTACTATTTACATACAGGGACCCTGTCCGGGTTATTTATAATTCTTTGGCAGGGGTGTTCCAGGTACCACCTGGTACTCTTCTGATGCTTGCCAAACATCCGAGACACCAAGGACCACCAGGACCTGATGACGTCGTGTGGCCTGTACAGTCAAGTCGTGACCCGCTATCTGTGTCTGTGTGGCCACCTCTTTCATCTCCCTCCGGGTCTGGAGCCCTATGTCACGGACTGAACGAACCCCAGGGGGCCTAACAGGCGCCGGGTACGGGCCAGCTATAGTTATCATGTCCATAGCTGGGGCTGCTGAGGAGACCACTGAGGGAGGCTGGGGAGATTTACGGCGTGAGGTGGGCACTTGTGCAGAGGCCTGGATGTGGGAGGCTGAAGGCTCTGAGGGTCTCACAGGTTCCTGACACTCTGGGGAGTAGGGGTCGCACCTGGTAACATTTAGGGCGTACCATCCATTGTAACCCAAGTGTCGGGTGTAAGTCACCAAATCTCCTGGCAACAGGTCCCTCCCGGATGTCCTTCTGGGAGGTGAGTCTCCACATCCCGCCGGGTCACAAAGACTTCTAAATAAAGTCCAGGCTCCTGGATGAAGCCCCAACCACCTTTCAATTTAAAGCTCCGTACTGCACCCTTACGCCGCGGCTCCCACAGGGTTCCTTTATCTTTTCTCATCCGGTCCTCATCTGCCCGGTCCTTCTCCAGGTGACGTTGCCGAAGCTTTTGGGATTCTCGCTGCTCCCTTTGTCGCTCTGCTTCCCGCTCCCAACGTCTCCACTCTTCCTCCTGACGCCGGTTGTAATTCTCCTCCACCAGCTGTTCCATGTCTCCACCATCAAATGCCAGCTTACGATGCCCGGTTTGCGGCAGCTCTCCTGGCGCCCCCCAGTCCTGGCGGCGCTCACCTGTGGCGGAAGCAGCTGCGCAGGCAGCAGGTAGACCTCTGGTGCCTGCGCGGCCTCCTCCATGAGGACGGGTGTCGCTTCTTCTGTCTCAGCGACGGGGCAGACAGCGGGATCTGGGGTGCTGCCGGTGCAGAGTTTTTTGCAGGAACGGGTGCCTCCACTGCGACAACGTCAACCGGATCACATTGCAAGGGCTGGGATGCCCGCACGGACTCCTCTACTAGAACGGGTGCCTCACCTTCCGGTACAGACACTTCAGGTAAGAGGGATTGGCGCCGCTCCAAGTTTAGTTTTAAGGCACGCCAGCTGGCTTCCATCCTGGCGACCTCCTCCCGGTGCCGAGCCAGGCCTCTTAGGGTATCCTCCGCTTCTTGCAGCGTAGGAGGGTTTCCAGGCCGGGTGCCCAACGGTGGTGATCGGGGTCGCTTCCGTGGGGGGAGAGCTCTGACTGCTCCATCCCTTCACACTTCTGCTCGTGTCCATTAGCCATCTCTGCCAAGTCACATGTGTCATTAGCATCTGGAGAGGGCCTCTCTTTTGTAGGAGGCGGGACCTTCGTGTTAGTTTCCGCACACTGAGGAGGATGAGGAGGCGGAACTGAAGAGCTGTGGGGCACGATCTTACATTGCAGTACCATTTAGAGTGGTCGGCCATCGTTTTCGCGCCACTGAGTGATGTACACCCACGAAGAGCACCCCCTTCTTCTTCACCAGTGCCTCGTCGTGACGCAGATATGGCGGAAAAATGGCAAATACATTCTCTGATGATTTTAGCAATTCTCAAGCACAAAACCAGTTCAATTCATGCACACAGGACTCGCTTATAGCGAGCTACAGAATCCTGTTCGTGACGCCCAAGTTGAGTCGCACAGAGCCAGAGGTTTTGGGAGTACTCGGCACCGAGCCCGTCGACTTCTATGGGGTATGTCACGGCTTTACCCGGCAATTGAATCAGAGTCTATTTTACTATGTAGAAGTGTATAAACTATAAATATATGTATATATATATGTCACAATGACATGTATATATATATATGTATTCTATGTGTGTATATTTTGTGTTTACAACGAAAGAAAGGGTTTTTTTTGTTGCGATATTTTGTTCCCATAGACTTACATGGGACTTCCGGTATCGGAATCGGATATCGACGATATTTAGTGATATCGGCTATACCATTCCGATACGATATTTTTAGATATCGAGCAGTATCGCTCAACACTACTCAACACTAATCCCTAACCTTCTTTTTGTTATATCCCTTAGTTCCCTTAGTAATAGGTACAGTTAATATTGTCAGGTGGGGGAGACTATTTGTGTTTGCGTATGTTTTTATAAGTGGGTAGGTGAAGTCATTTTTACCGGGGTTTTCATTTATTGTAATTGTGTATAATTTAGTATACTAATTCGCATGTGTACTGACGTGTGCTATTATGATACTGTTTTATTGTGATTTATGTGTAGTTTTGTTAGTCAATAAACTTGTTATATTTTAGTATAATAAAGTGTAATCTAATCAGTGCGTGCCAGTGCAAAGTAACAGAAATATTTTAGTACAGTGAAAAAGGTGGGAAACTAGTCAACCCTTGGGAATCGAAATTAAGAGAGAATACATTATTAGAATATTAATATCTAATTTTGACAATTCTGACTCCACCCTTTAGGCTAAGTGCACACGTTCAGGAACGTTTGCTGAAAATTCCTGAGCAAAAACGGACTTTTTCAGAGGTAAAAACGCATGCATTTTTACTGCAGTTTTTGCGCGGATTTGGATTTTTCCTGAATATTCTAGCTCAATAATATAGCAGGAAAAATGCTAGTTTTCCGCAAAATTAATGAACATGCTGCTTTTTTTTCGCGATGCGTTTTTTTCGAGGAAAAAAAACGCACCATGTGCACAAAAATAGCAGAATTCATTCTAAATAATAGGATGCTGAATTCATGCGTTTTTTAAGCGTTTTTTGACGCGAAAAAATGCGAAAAAAACGCGAATAATCCTGAACGTGTGCACTTAGCCTTACAACGAGGATGGGAACAACACAAGTGTAGTCTTTTGGGATAATAATAAGGGGATACTGCAACTGTCCTGAATCTTCAGGTAGAGATGGCAATAAGGAATAAAGGTGATGATGCTTTATTGATAGTCTCCAAAAACAAAGCGTTTGAGGCCCCTTGGTCAAGTGAAAGAGACACAATACAATACAGCAAGCATAATGAAAATACCGTAAATACTATTGAAAAGGCACAAAAGGGTGGATGATACCACACCCCGGAAAAAATAAATTAATGAACATTTAAAACATTTGTCAAAAAAGAGATGGTGTATTACAAGAAACACATGCCTGCTTATTAAAGATGCAGGAAACAAACCCTGCTCAGCAGGATAGACATGACATACAGTGGCAAGTGTTAGAGCTGAACCAGCATTTTTCTAAAGTTCAGAGGCCTTGTTTTCTTTTAGACAGGCTGATGCGTACCAGAAGTCAAGATAAGATGTTCCTCATTTTAGTCAATACACCCCGCCGCCTGAGTAGTCCTGGGAGACAAGGGCAAGAATGGAGTTTTCGGTTAAAATCAGTATTCTACGTGTTTTAGTGATAAGTTGTGTTAACCGCCATATATGGTAATTCCGCTTCCTGCTTCAGGGATGTATATAAATCCCGTATCCAGCAATAAAGAGCATAGTTTATTGACGCATACTCTGTGTCTGTGTCTTATTCTCTCTGGTACCACATTCCGAGGAGGAAAGGGTTAACGAGACAAGCAGTGACGACAGCTGGCGCCCGAACAGGGACCTTGAGTTAATCTACTCTGAGAAAGTCCGACCGATCAAGAGACGTGGGATGAGCGGAGCTCTCTGTTGGTGATATACATACAGCGCTGAAGTAAGAATACTTATTATATTCTACCTAAAAATCTATATCACTGTATGGTGGACTCCCTCCTCCCCGAGCGATCGGCTTTCCAGGTAATTCACAGGTGTTCCTGGCTCAAGGTTCCTTTGAACCAGTAGACCCTCAGATTAATTGTCAGTCCTGCCTTTCCTCCTTTGAAAAATGACAGTATGGATCCAATGATTGTGGTGTGGTTTTTTCTTGGTGTTTGTGTGATCGGATTGGTTATTTGGTTAGCGTACAAATCTTGGCAAGCAAGCAGCGGAATGGTTCAGAAACCTTTGTGGCCCATTGTCTAAGTGACGGAATTGTCTTGGTGACAGAGTCTTGGTGACAGAATTGTCTAAGTGACAGGAGAATCTCTTCTAGGTGAGGAGATACAAAAATGGGGAACCAAAATGCCAAGGAAGGCATTACTGCCAAAGATTTAGTGGTACGCAGAGAGGGAAAGCAAGCGTTGGTAGGCATTGACAAAGTATTGTGTAAAGCATGCATGAATGAAAACGGAAAATTGAACAGTGATAAATGGAAAAGGTTCTTTAACTCACATCATGGATGGTTGAGAGACAAAGGACTGTTGAAAACAGTGAACCTGTGGATGAGTGCGTGTGATTACTTAGAGGGAAAGACTGAAGAATTAGGAGACGGACATTACAGACTGACAAAAACAGAGATGATTGACTTACTCTCCTGTTTGCCCCCAACGTTACCTTCACCCCAGTATCAGACTTTCCCACTGACCTCCCACGGACCAAACTGTTGGGTCTGTCCCAGATGTGGACAGCAAAATCCCCTGACGGTAGATGTCTGTGTAGGTTGTGGTGGACCCAGACCTCCCCCGGCCAATCTATTTCCAATGAGGACAGTAATGGTACCTGGTACCCCGGGTGCTGCGGGAGGCGAGGGGGACGGACTAGCTCCAGGCGCCCCCCGGACAGCAGTGTTATACAGACCATGGAGCCCTTCAGAGCAGTTGGCTCTAATAACGCAACTCCCGGACCCTTCACAGTCACCAATGGGATTCGCTAGAATGTTAGCTACAATGCAGGATACGTATAACGCAACTAGACAGGATCTGGAAGCACTTATGAAAGGGAAATTGGCAGATGAAGCTAGATATGATAGACTGATAGATGAGACATACAAGTGTTATGTTGGTAGGACCGGACCTGATAATGCAGAAGTCAATGACGCAGTAGCAGGGGTTCTGTTTACAGAAGCGTTGAAAAAAGCATGTAAAGATAGACAGGCAGAGAAGGAGGTTACACTAGAAGACAGAGTTCAGGGAAAGGAAGAGGAGCCAAAAGATTATTTCTGGACCCTAAGAAAAACTTGGGTAGAAATGGGTTTTGTCACAGAAAACAAAACTAGTGAGAGGATACTGGCAAGTGCATATATGAATGGGTTGAAAAAGGAAGTGGCAGAAAAGGTGAAAGTAAGTAGACCAGATTGGAGGTCAGTTAAAGCAGAGGATCTAGCCAGAATAGCACAGGGGGCACAACATGATTTAGCGCAAGCAAAGAGAGGCGCAAGGTTACATGCTGTAGGTACTCGTCCTGCAAACAACAGGGAGGGGAGACGTGTGCCAGGAGATGGACAGAAATTGTGCTACGGGTGAAGGAAACCAGGACATTTCAGGAGAGATTGCAGAACTAATCCATATCCAGCCTGTCCAACTAATCCATATCCAAATGACCCGCCTGCAAGAGGCCCCCAAGACCAATTAGGGCCGCTCCCATAGGATAATGGTAGCTTGCACATGAACCCCCTTGTCTCCTTACCCCCCACTCCTAATTGCACAGTGCAGGTGAACCTACCAGGGGGACATGAGGTTGAGTTCCAAGTGGACACGGGGGCAGACAATTCAGTAATTACAGAAGAGGCCTGGCCATTTGGGAAAAGTGATTTCTCCCACCATGTTATAGCGACTCCTTACAACTCTCCATCTATCCTGCTCCCCGTCACTAAAAAGATTCCCCTGCAAATTCAAGGAACCACTGTACACACACAGTTAATGGTATCACCACGGGGGTCAATGTAATCTTTTAGGATGTGATGTATTGTCTCAATTGCAAGCACATATTGAGTATCATCCTGATGGGACTGTGACTATGACACCAGGATTGAAGCCAAGCACTCTTTGTAAAATCATGTCACTAGATGTTGCTAGTATAGAGGACACAAATGAATTTCCTTCAATGTTAGAAGGTGTGATACCGCATGATTTCTGGGCTTCAGATAAAACAGATGTGGGCAGATTAAGGGTGCAGCCAGTCATGGTCAAATTAAAGCCAGGTGCAATCCTGCCCCAACAGAGACAATATCCTCTTAGTTCGGCTCAAGAGTCGGCTATAGCTCAGCAGGTACAGAAACTGGTAGCAAGTGGTGTTTTAGTTAAGACCCAGTCCCTTGTAACACCCCTCTGTTCCCAGTTAAAAAGAAAACAGCACCGGGGCAGCCAGCAGCGTACAGAATGGTCCATGATCTCCGGCTAGTGAACAAAGCTACAGAGATCCTCACACCAGTTGTTCCAAATCCTCACACCCTTCTGTCTCAGATCCCAGCTAGTGTTCTTTGTTTTTCAGTGATTGACTTGGCAAACGCATTTTTTAGTGTCCCATTGCACCCTGAATGCCAGTATTTGTTTGCTTTTACATTTCAAGGGAATCAGTATACTTGGACAGTTTTGCCCCAGGGTGCCCAGAATTCACCCACTATGTATACTGCCAGTCTGCAAGAGATACTGGAAAAATGGAAAATGCCAAAAGTAGTTGTTCTGCAATATGTTGATGATTTACTGATTTGTGCCCCGTCCAGGAAACAGTGTCACACTGCAACAATATCACTCATGTTGTTTCTGTACCAAGCTGGATGTAAAGCGTCAAAGGATAAACTTCAATTTTGTAAATCTTCAGTTATCTTTTTGGTACATTGCATTACACCGGGGGCGCGACATCTGACCAGCGCTCGCAAAGAAGTTGTACAGAATTTTCCTATTCCTGTTAATGTTGCCGCTCTTAGGACATTTCTTGGACTGGTTTCCTACTGCAGACAGTGGATACATGCTGTGTCAATCCTCATGCAACCTCTCTATGACTGTATCACATGGTGCCTTTTAAACTAACTCCTGAAGGTATAGACTGTTTTTATTCTCTCAAAAACAGGATTGTGGCAGCTCCAGCGCTAGGAACCCCCAACTACGAACTATCATTCACCATGTATCTCCACGAACAGCAGGGACACGCAGCAGGGGTATTGACCCAGTTACATGGTGACAATCAAAGGCCAGTAGCCTATTTCAGTGGAAGACTAGATGCAGTGGCTAGAGGTGCCCCGTCCTGTGTACGGCATTACATGCTGTAGGACTATTGCTCCACAAATCGTCAGACATTGTTCTTGATCACCCACTTACAGTACTTACACCTCATGATGTATACACCATACTGAACCAGGTGCAGCCGGCACATCTTTCAGCTGTACGTCACCTTCGATTGCAATGTGCACTTTTAATGCCTCCAAATGTTTCTCTGCAGAGATGTACCACACTTAATCCTGCCACATTGTTACCTCTCTCGGATCTAAAGGAGGGGTCAGGTACGGTATTGTAAAAGAAGATCCAAGAGAGGAGATTCCTCATGATTGTGTTCAGCTTATGGCACAGGAAACAGCAGGCCTACCCACAGTGTTTGAAACTGAAAGACCTAATGCTGATTTTGAATTTTTTGTAGATGGATCTCGCCACGAAGATGACTCAGGTACCTTCCACACTGGGTATTCCATCGTCTCCCTGAATGCGGTAATCAAGGCAGAACCAATGCTCCCACATCAGTCAGCCCAGGAGGCTGAACTTAAGGCTCTGACCGAGGCCTGTAAGAGAGCTGAAGGTAGAATTGTTAACATCTACACAGATTCTACATACACATTCGGTATAGCTCATGATTTTGGTCCAATTTGGAAATCTAGAGGATTCCTGATGGCAGCAGGACATCCCATTAAAAATGCTGACGCAGTCCAGCAGTTAATTGATGCATTACAATTACCAAAAGAGTAGCTGTCATAAAAGTTAAAGCACATACCAGACGCACTGATCAGGTGAGTAAAGGAAACGCAATGGCCGATGCAGCAGCAAAAACAGCAGCCAGTAGACCACTTCAAGTGGTAACGATGCACCAGGTAAGCGCTCCCAAAAATCCCTTTGTGTCGAAGGATGCCTTATCTCAGATGCAGGCTCAGGTGCACCAGGAGGAAGTAGAAAAGTGGGAAAAAGAAGGTGCATGTATGTCTGAATGAAGCAAATGGGGTATGGGGAAGAGGGATGCGTCGATGCCTTCCAAGGGCGTTGTACCCTGCGGTCGCCCAGATGTTACATGGGCCAACCCATCAGTCCAAAATTGCTGTGATGAGTGTGATGCAGAAGCATTGGGTGGCACCAGGCTTTTCCACCTGTATAGAAGGCTTGATCCAGGGATGCATGGTATGTGCTACACATAATCAGGGAAGGGTAGTCAAGACACCACCCAAACACGCCCCTCGGCCCCTCTATCCTTTCCAGAGACTGCAGATTGATTATATTCAGCTGCCAAAATCAGGGTCATGGGAGTATGTGTTAGTCTGTATTGATTTATTCTCAGGATGGCCAGAGGCTTTCCCGATTGCCAAGGCTACGGCTGCAGCAACCGCAAAGAAGCTGCTTGTGGAGGTGGTGTGCAGGTATGGAGTACCAGAGGTGATCGAAAGTGACAGAGGTACACATTTCACAGGTGAAATAATGAATGAAGTCTTGACAGCTCTAGGAATTCAACAAGCTTTCCACACCCATATCATCCACAAAACAGTGGAAAAATAGAAAGACTAAATGGGACATTGAAACTAAAAATCCAAAAGGCCATGGCTGAAACAGGGAAATCTTGGCCTGAATGTTTACCATTAGCCCTATATTCAGTAAGGTATACTCCAAATAGGAGAACTGGACTTTTCGTATGAAGTACTATTTGGCAAAGTGCCTAGCTTAGGATGTTTCTTTCCCCAAGCACTGGACATGAGTAACCATGTATTAAGCTCATATGTAAGGGATTTGCATAAAAGACTTAAGAAAGTACATGATAATGTCTTCAGTTCTCTTCCAGATCCGAACCAGGATCCTGGGAGTCACAGCCTGCAGCCCGGAGACTGGGTAGTCATTAAAAGACACGTGAGAAAGAGTCTGGATCCGAGATTTGATGGACCTTTTCAAGTTCTACTGACGACAAGTACCGCAGTCAAGCTACAAGGCAAGGAAACTTGGTTCCACGCATCGCATTGTAAGAAGATCCTTGGAGAGCCTCCAGAAGAGGAATGATGCTACTAATGACATTTGCTTGCATCCTTACAGTAACGGATGCTTGGAACAGACTTAGCCGTGTAGATGGGGATGATAACAGGTTCATTAGACACCACTTAGCTTTAATGGATGGACTGAAAGAACAAAACCAAACTGTTGCAAACTGTTGGATTTGTACACACGCGCCGGTGACATCCACCAGTCTACCATTTCTTGCAGTCCCAGTCTCGTGGGAAGAAATTAACTCTTGGGGTAACTGTTCAGACACATTAAGCAACAATGCCACTCAAAAACTTTGGAACACCACGGTAGGAATACCGGTAGTGGGTTGGACTGATTTCCATGGTGGCAGGGAAATCTAACAGGACAGATAATTCCAAGACTGTATCTATCTTTTAAAGGTGGGGCATGGTACCCAGAAATAGAACTAGCATAACCTTTTTGGGAGAAATACCGACACAGGGGTTAAAAATAAGTTTTGGGGTCACTTCAGGAAGCTCAGATGCTTTCAAGCCCTCCCTATTGGAGCGATACCTACACACTGATAGATGGAAAAATAATGTTTTCTTTGAAAATGGTAATGATGAAACTTGTGCTAACAAACCAGGTAACCTAAGGTGTAATAAAGATGAAGGGTATCAGAAGAACACTCCCTCCTGCGGAGAAACCTACCGCAGGATACTGCTCCCCACTAGGACAAAAGCCCGGATGGTGCATGATGAGCAATATTTCAAAGTTTATAGATTTGGCACACCGATTAGTATTACAGCATTCAGCTATATGGAACCTTCCACCATCAATGTATTGGGTATGTGGGGACAAGGCATTTAAGTGGCTTCCAGTAGGAGTCACCGGGAAATGCACCCTAGCTAGATTGACACCAGCCACCTATCTCATCACTCCGGACAGATTAGATCCATTATCTATTCCAAAACATACACTACATAAACGATCTGCAGACAATAGACCTCGCCCAAATGGGAGACCATATATAGTGGAGATGGGGATAGCAAATAAATTTTTCAGTGCATTATTTATCTACCCAATGATAACTCAGACATGGGATAAGTTGGTAGAATCCACAGATTACCTAGATGATCAAATATGGGATATTTTAGATATCATCAATGGGTCCCTTGCAGTACAGAACCAGTTAATTATTGTTGCTAACCAACAAACCCTCGTGTTAGATTACCTGACTGCAGCTCAAGGAGGGATGTGCCAGATTATTGGACCTGCATGTTGTCATTATATTGATAATTCTAGTGTTTTAACCCTTAAACATAAGCTAGAGGATGTCATAAAGTTAAGGAAACTATATGATGAGGCAAATCTGAAGAATCAAGATTCATGGTGGGAAAACACTTTCTCCTTTCTTAACCCCAGCTCAAATAAAGGAAAATTGCACACAGAGAATATATTATAAAAGTAGAAACATTTTATTAAACAATTTTTTAAAAAAAACACGTATGATAGACAGAATGACAGTGGTAACCAGAAATTTTGTGTGCAACCACACAGGTACTCAAGTACAATAACAATATAAAACTAGTATGCTATGATGCACATAAAGTAAGAATGACCATACTAATACTATGCCAAAAAGTCCGTATCAAGAGACTATATGTAAGCCTTTCTGCCAATGACCAGGCAAATAGTGACACAAGTCTAAACACAGGCTGTACGCCGCTTTAAAGACATGCAATCACAGTTAGAAATAGAGGTCGAACACATACCTGAGACCCAGTGGTGCCACTCTCCCCAACGCGCGTTTCGGCGCTGTGCCTTCTTCCGGGGGAGTGGCATCAAAGGTAACCAAGGAGTATTTATATGCCTATGGGCCAATCCGATGGAAAGAATCAGAGTAACAGCTTGTCTGCTCATTATAGATGGCGCATGCAAGCGCCGGGAAAACCGGATGCAGCCATCTCCAAAAGCGTCATCAGCCAAGCCCGCCCGCGTCACGAGGCACCGCCCACCAGGTCATGTGAGCGGACCCCACTTTTTACTTTTACTTTTGGAGTTTCTGCTGACTCATAATTTTTTTCTGTTTAACGGGTCCTTCTTCCTGCAGCTCCAGGGTACAGCGATGGGCGCGGCTTGTGCGCCGTCGTATGCAAATCTGTTCCTGCTTTGCACGCAGAAAAGGTGAACGGATGGATTCTACATGCCTGGTTCTCACCGTGAAGCATGGAGGAGTTGGTGTGGGAGTGCTTTGCTGGTGACACTTTGTGGATTTATTCAAAATTGAAGGCATAGTGAACCAGCATGGCTACCACAGCATCTTGCAGCAGCATGCTATTCCATCCGGTTTGCGTTTAGTTGGACCATCATTTATTTTTCAACAGTACAATGACCCCAAACACACCTCCAGGCTGCGTAAGGGCTATTTGACCAAGAAAGAGAGTGTTGGGGTGCTACGCCAGATGACCTGGCCTCCACAGTCACCAGACCTGAACCTAATTGAGATGGTTTGGGGTGAGCTGGACCGCTCACTGCTTCAATTTTGAATAAATCCCCAACAGTGTCACCAGCAAAGCACCCCACATCATCACACCTCCTCCTCCATGCTTCACGGTGGGAACCAGGCATGTAGAGTCCATCCGTTCACCTTTTCTGCGTACAAAGCAGTAATCAAAGCAAAAGGTGGCTACTTTGAAGAACCTAGAATATGAGACATATTTTCAGTTGTTTCACACTTTTTTGTAAAGTTTAATGTATAATTCCACATGTGTTAATTCATAGTTTTGATGCCTTCAGTGTGATTCTACAATTTTCATAGTCATGAAAATACAGAAAAATCTTTGAATGAGAAGGTGTGTCCAAAATTTTTGTCTGTAGTGTATGTCACAAAAATTAGTTAATAAATAACATTTCCTACATGTCTACTTTACATCAGCCCAATTTTGGAACAACATTTTTTTTTGTTAGGAAGTTATAAGGGTTAAAAGTTGACCAGCGATTTCTCATTTTTCCAACAAAATTTACAAAACCATTTTTTTTTGGGACCACCTCACATTTGAAGTGAATTTGAGGGGTCAATATGACAGAAAATGCCCAAAAGTGACACCATTCTAAAAACTGCACCGCTCAAGGTGTTCAAAGCCACATTCAAGAAGTTTATTAACCCTTTAGGTACTTCACAAGAATTGAAGCAATGTGGAAGGAAAAAATTAACATTTAACTTTTTTTCCCAAAATTTTTCTTTCGACACAATTTTTAAAATTTTGTCAAGGGTATCAGGAGAAAATGAACCACCATATTTGTTGTACAATTTCTCTTGAGTACACCGATACCCCATGTGTGGGGGAAAACCAATCTTTAGGCACACAGCAGTGCTCAGAAGGGAAGGAGCATCATTTGAGATTTTGAATGTCAAATTGGCTGGAATCGAGAGCGGACACCATGTCGCGTTTGGAGAGCCCTTGATGTACCTAAACAGTGGAAACCCCCATAAGTGACCCCATTTTGGAAACTAGACCCCAAGGAACTTATCTAATTGTGTGGTGAGCACTTTGAACCCCCAAGGGCTTCACAGAAGGTTATAACGTAGAGCCGTAAAATTAAAAAATCATATTTTTTCCACAAAAATGATCTTTTCACCCCAATTTTTATTTTTCAAAGGATTCCAAAAGTTATTGTGCAATTTGTCCTGAGTGCGCTGATACCCCATATGTGAGGGAAAACGACTATTTGGGCGCATGGCAGAGCTCGGAAGGGAAGCAGCGCCATTTGACTTTTTTGGCTGGAATTGAGATTGGACGCCATGTCGCATTTGGAGAGTCCCTGATGTGCCTAAACAGTGGAAACCCCCACAAGTGACCCCATTTTGAAAACTAGACCCCCAAGGAACTTATCTAAATGTGTGGTGAGAGCTTTGAACCCCCAAGGGCTTCACAGAAGGTTATAACGTAGAGCCGTAAAATTAAAAAATCATATATTTTCCACAAAAATGATATTTTCACCCCCAATTTTTATTTTCCAAAGGGTAACAGGAGAAATAGGACCCAAAAGTTATTGTGCAATTTGTCCTGAGTACGCTGATACCCCATATGTGGGGGTAAACCACTATTTTGACGCATGGCAGAGCTTGGAAGGGAAGGAGTGCCGTTTTCGAATGCAGACTTTGATGGAATGGTCTGCCGGTGTCATGTCACATTTGGGAAGCCCTGATGTGCCTAAACAGTAGAAACCCCCACAAATGACCCCATTTTGGAAACTAGACCCCCAAAGGAACTAATCTAGATGTGTGGTGAGCACTTTGAACCCCCAAGGGCTTCACAGAAGTTTATAACGTAGAGCCGTGAAAATAAAAAAATCATGTTTTTTTCCACAAAAATGATCTTTTTGCCCACAAATTTTAATTTTTATAAGGGTAACAGGAGAAATAGGACCCCAAAAGTTGATGTGCAATTTGTCCTGACTACGCTGATACCCCATATGTGGGGGGAACCACTGTGATCGCCTTACTGCGATCTTTGGGAGGCAGAATGAACAAATCCACGAAAGGTGAAGAATTGGTTTTATTTTTTACGCCGTTCCTCGTGCAGTGTTTGTGATTAGGCGAATTTATTCTTCGGATCGGTGCGATTACAGCGATACCAGATTTACATCCGTTTTTCATGTTTAGCTTCTGTCACACACTAAAAGACGCTTTTTTTTTGGAAGAAATTTTTGTAAGAAATTTTTGGATCACTGTATTTTGAGAGCTATAATTTTTCCATATTTCGGCCGACAGAGTTATCTGCAGGCTTATTTTTTGTAGGACGAGCTGATGTTTTTATAGGTACCATATTCGGGCACATAACATGTTTTGATCGCTTCCTATTCCGATTTTTGTGGAAGCAGAATGAACAAAAAACAGCAATTCAGGAATTGTTTTTTTTTTCCCCATTCCGCGTGTGGTAAAATTGATAAAGCAGCTTTATTCTTCGGGACACTACGATTACAGCAATACCTCATTTATATATTTTTTTATGTTTTGGCGTTTTTTACACAATAAAAAATTTTATAGAAAAAATAATTATTTTTGCATCAGTTTATTCCGCGAGCTATAACTTTTTTATTTTTTCGCTGATGATGCTGTATAGTGGCTAGTTTTTTGCGGGACAAGATTATGTTTTCAGCGGTACCATGATTATTTATATCCGTCTTTTTGATCGCATGTTATTGCACTTTTTCCAAGCGGTATGATGATACCGCTTGGAAAAAGTGTAATTTACTACTTTTTTGTGGTTTTTTTTACGACTTTCACTGAAGGGGTTAACTAGGGTTACGCTTTTGTAGATGGGATTTTTATGGACGCGGCGATACCAAACATGTGTATTTTTTTATTTTTTGTTTTTTTTATTACATAAAAATGTGTATTTTTTAGGGGAATTTTTTTTTTATTATTTTTTAATTATTTTTTTTACAATTTTTTTAAAAAAATGCTTTTTTTACCTTGTCCCTTTATGGGATTTTCACTTTTTTACTGTTGATTGCAGGTACAATGCATTGCAATGCTCCAGCATTGCAATACATTGTACCTATGGTGAAAGCTGCTGTGACCATGGTCACAGTGGCTTTCCGTAGCTAGATGACCCGGAGGTTGTCATGACAACCCCCGGGTCATCAAGGCAGAGATCGGGCCCTGCAAATACATTGCGGGGCGCCGATCTGAGGCAGAGGGAGCTCCAGACCCTCTGCCTCTCCCCCTGAACGCTGCGATCGCGCTCGATCGCAGCAGTCAGGGGGTTAACAGCCAGGGGCGGCGGGGGCACCACTCCCGGCTGTTAGTGCAGGAAGCTCGGCCACTACAGCGCTGAGCTCCTGCACTGATCGGGCAGAAGAGGCTGAAATTTCAGCCTCTTCTGCCTGATCGCTGCTGTGTTTGGTCGGTCACATTGACTGACCAATCACAGCGCTGTGGGTGCGGGGACCGACTGCAAAGGTCCCCACACCGCTTACTGTGCCTGTCAGCTGTCATAGACAGCTGTCGGCACTGAACTACTGAACTATCATAGACAGCTGTCAGCACTGAACTATGCAGTGGTAGTTCAAAGGCTGGACGTGCACAGTCTGTCAAGGTGACAAAACTGACACCTTGCCATGACGGACTGTGCACATCCATGACATTAAGGGGTTAATGATCAAGCAAAATTTTACAATTCTGACCACTGTCACTTTATTTGATAATAACTGTGGAACGCTTCAACATATCCTACTGATTCTAAGATTGTTTTTAGTGATATATTGTGCTTCAGTATAGTGGGAAAATTTGTTCGATATGACTTGTGGTTATATGTAAAAAAAAAAATAAGAAATTTGGCGAAAATGTTTAAAATGTTGCAATTTTCAAACTTTTATTTTTTGTGCCCTTATATCAGAGAGTTATGTCACACAAAATAGTTAATAAATAACATTTCCCACATGTCTACTTTCCATCAGCACAATTTTTGAAACATAGCTTTTTTTGTTAGGAAGTTAGAAGGGTTAAAAGTTGACGACTAGTGATGAGTGAGAATACTCGTTGCCCATGTTTTCCTGAGCATGCTCGGGTGTCCTCCGAGTATTTGGGCGTGCTCGGAGACTTAGTTTGTGTTGCTGAAGCTGCATGATTTGCGGCTGCTAAACAGCCTGAATACATGTGTGGAATGCCTGTTTGTTGGGAAATCCCCTCATGTATTCAGTCTGTCTAGCAGCCGCAAATCATGCAGCTAAGGCGACACAAACTAAATGTCCGAGCATGCCAAAATACTCGGAGGACACCTGAGTATGCTCCGGAAAACCCGAGCAATGAGTATACTTGCTCATCACTACTTACGTTTAAATTCTCTTTTCCAACAAAATTTCCAAAATCATCTTTTTAGGGACCACCTAACAGTTGATGTAACTTTGAGGTGTCAATGACAGAAAATACCCAAAAGTGACACCATTCTAAAATCTGCACCCCTCAAGGTGCTCAAAACCACATTCATGAAGTTTATTAACACTTCAGTTGCTTGACGAGAACTGAAGCAATGTGGAAGGAAAAAATGGACATTTTAATTTTTTCACAAAAAAATTATTTTGGACCCAAACTTTTTATTTTCACAAGGGTAACAAGAGAAAATGGACCCCAAAATATGTTGTGCAATTTTCCTGAGTATGCCGATACTCCATTTGTGGATTTTGCATTGGCCAATTATCCTTTTTGTAATTTTTAAAATGAAAAAGATGAATATAAATATATGATATTGTAAGGTGGCAGTGTTCACACCGTGCAGTAACTGAGGCAGTGACCCAAGCAAGTCCAATATAAACAGCTTTTATTCAGCAACTCACGGGTTAAACAGAAAAGTCCTCCGGTACGCATCCGGGTTAACATCAGTCCATAAACAATGGTTGCCGGGGACAACGGCCGCGCCGGGCCAACAGAGCCTGACGGGTGCAGAGCCGCGCCAGGTGTGGGTTCAGCTACACACAATCCTGCGGAGTTTTCCTGCTATGCTCCTAGCAGGGTCCAAACATAGAACCACACTAATCCTTAGTGCAGGAGTTTTAAAGACCTGTGGCAAAAGCACTGGAAAACCCGGGTTGGAGGGAGGAGGCCGCCCCACTGCCTCCTGTGACCTCCTCCAAGAAATGAAGGCCCTGCCGGACTTTACTTAATCTGCCTTAGCCAGGTAGTCTGACCAGGTCACTGCTCACCTTCATTCCTGCATTGCAGCTGTGTGTGTGACTGCAATGCACTCCAATGGTTTTAATAGGTCTCTGTACACATTCTGGGGGAAATATAACGTCCCTCGTAAACGATCCCGGTCACTGTCTCACATATTCCCCCCCTCTGTTCAAACTTGTGGGGTTGAACATTTGTCACCATACAGGGTGCCCGGGACAGGGCATCCGCGTTTGCTTGCAACTTTCCAGGGCGATGTTCTACAGAGAAACTGAAATTTTGCAGTGACAGGAACCACCTGGTGACTCGCGCATTCCTCTCCTTGGCATTCCTCATCCATACCAAGGGTGAGTGGTCCGTCACCAAGCGGAACTGACGCCCGAGTAAATAATACCGTAGTGATTCCAAGGCCCACTTAATAGCCAAACACTCCTTCTCTACCACGCTATAATTTTTCTCTGCCGGGACAAGTTTTCTACTCAAGTAGGTGACCGGGTGCTCTTCCCCATTCACTTTTTGTGACAACACCGCCCCTAGGCCTACCTCCGAGGCATCTGTCTGTACAATGAAGGTTTCATTGAAGTTGGGGCTGATGAGGACCGGCTGTCCACACAGGGCCAATTTCATGGACTGAAAGGCTTCTTCTGCCTGAGGGGTCCACCGAACCATTACCGTTTTTTTTTCCTTTCAAGAGATCGGTCAGGGCCGCCGTTCGCCCAGCAAAATTATGTATAAACCGGCGGTAATACCCAAGGATGCCAAGGAACGCCCTCACCTGTTTTGTACTCGATGGTTTAGGCCAGTTTTTTATGGCCTCAATTTTATTGATTTGGGTTTGATAGCTCCTCGGCCTATCACATACCCTGTAAGGTTCTGTGTACATGTTCCTGAAACTCAGTTTGTTCGTCAGCCATTTTACTTTCTGTCTTGCTGCAGCTATCTTGCCCTCAGTCAAAATGGAGTTTCCAGCTTGCGTGTTCCCGCCCTGATTCTCTCCTTTTGCTTCTTAAGCAGCCACAGCTGAGCAATCAGTGCTTCAGAATCTAGCCTGCAGTGAACCTGTGACCTGACTCCTAAAGCCTTGGACCTTGTACTCCAGCTATTCCTACTGAGGAACTCTGAAGCACTTGTGGACTCTGAACCCTGCTCTTTGAAAGACCACGTTTGCATGGACTTACGGTAACAGAGAAGAAGAGCCTGAACCTGTTGTGGAGAGTGATTGCTGAGCTTAGATTACTCTGGCCTGCTGTGTCTCTTGCTTCTGTGTCTGCAAACTGTGTGACTATTTTTGCCAACTTGTATGAAGTAATACAAGACTTTCTATATCAAACCTGTGTCTCATGTATTTTCATCGCACCCAAGCACAAGACGCTATATAAACTGTAACACATACATTACAAGATTCTGAAGCCAAAACGTTAGTGTCTGCTGGGTCTGGAAAGGCTGTGTCTGCTGTAACTGTGGATATCGGATGTCCGGTTGTACTTTCTGTGATGACAGTGGTTGTGACTTCTCACAACCATTCCAGGTGAGCAATTCCCTTAAGTGTTTTTTTTTTCTGCAGTGTTACCACAGGTAAACACTATTGTTTTTTTTTTTTTCTTTTCTCTTTTTTGTCTGCTGTAACTGTGGATATCAGATGTCCGGGTGAACTTTCTGTGATGATAGTGGTTGTGACTTCTCACAACCATTCCAGGTGAGCAGTTCCCTTAATTTTTTTTTTCTCTCTGCAGTGTTACTACAGGTAAACACTATTGTTTTTTTTCTCCTCTCCTCTTCTTCCAGTACTCCTGTCTTAAAAGATCTGGAAAATGGAGGCCCGCATAAAGGAACTTTGCAGAGTGACTGATAATATCCTTGCAGATTTGCAGAATATAAAGACCCGTTTTTCAAGCCTACAGGACCTCACTAATCACAATTTGCAAGTGTTTGGACAGACTGCCCAGGATTTGCGAGCCAGGATTGAGGTTCTAGAAGAGCGAGTCCAGGCTCCTGCCGTAGCCCCAGTTCTGGGATTCCCAAGTTGCCCCCTTTTCGTTTTGGCGGTGAACGTGAGAAATTCAGGGGATTTATTAATCAATGCAATCTTTTTTTTTCTGCACATGCTTCACAATTTCCCACTGAACGATCTAAGGTGCTTACTATAATTATGTTGCTTACCAACAAGGCTTTGATGTGGGCAAACCCTCTGATTGAGACTGAGGATGATTGTTTGAATCACCTTGATGCTTTTATTTCAGCCATGGGGCAGGTGTTTGAAGACCCCAATCGAGGTGCAACAGCTGAAGCAGCCATGTTAGCTTTGCGCCAAGGTAAGCACTCGGTAGCTGAATATGCCTTGGAGTTCAGGAGATGGGCCCTTGATACCACCTGGGACAGTTCCGCCAAAAAATCTATTTTTCGAAAGGGGTTATCTCCATTGATTAAGGATGAACTTGCTCGTGCCGACCCTCCCACTGCGTTAGGTGACTACTGCATCCGTATTGATACTCGTCTGACTGAACGCAGGCAAGAGAGATGGTTCGAAAGCAATCGCACTAACCTTTTCCTACCTTCCTCTCCAGCTAAGGAACCTTTGAGTAGGATTACACGGGA
Organism: Oophaga sylvatica; assembly: GCA_033576555.1. Classification (NCBI taxonomy): domain Eukaryota; kingdom Metazoa; phylum Chordata; class Amphibia; order Anura; family Dendrobatidae; genus Oophaga; species Oophaga sylvatica. The sequence continues at coordinate 114,441,282 of JARQOD010000004.1, forward strand.
ACCTGAACCTGAACCCATGCAGGTAGACTCTTTACAACGACGGGTTAATGATGCACGCAAGGAACATCATTTTAAGGAGAATCTATGTTTCTATTGTGGTAAGTCAGGGCACTTCATTATAAACTGCCCCAGCCGTTCTCGTAAGACTACTGCAGCACTCATTCATTGTGAGTGTTGCGAGAGGGGATCTGTCAGGTCCGAGCCTCAGGCTCCAGAGAGATCTGCAGCAACAGATCTTGATTTCTCGGACTTAAACTCCGTTACCTCTGAGGACGTTGACTGTGTAAACGCTGCCATTTTTCAAGTTTCCTCAGCGGTTGTCCCAGCTGAGTTGTAAGAAAAACATTCTCATTGCTTTCTTTCCATCAAACTCTGGGTTGACTCAGCTTGGGTGTCTAGCTCTGCTATGATCGACTCAGGGGCAAGTGGAAATTTTATGGATGTCTCCTTTGCTCTGAAACAGGGGATACGTTCAGTGAAGAAGGCTACTCCAGTACAGATGGAAACTGTGGATGGCTCCCTGCTGACCTCTGGACCAGTGGATCAGGAAACAGAGCCTTTGAGGGTTCTTATGGGTAAAGATCATCAAGAGAAACTGTCTTTTATGCTAATCTCTTCTCCCCACTTTCCCATTATTCTAGGGCTACCATGGCTGCAGGCTCAGAATCCTACCATTAACTGGGAGACCAAGGAATTACACTTTCCAGAGAAACAGATGAGTCCAAAAGTTTCAGCTTGCTCTGTTCCTAAAGGAACCATGTCAGTCCCTGAACTACCAGCTGTATACCAGGACTATGTGGATTTATGTGACAAGAAGAACGCTGACCAGCTTCCTCCTCACCGTCCATATGATTGTCCAATTGAATTATTGCCTGGAGCGGAGATACCTTTTGGTAAGATCTACCCCTGGCGGGGCCCGAGCTAAAGGCTTTAAAGGATTACATAGACGAAAATCTAGCCAAGGGCTTCATACGCCCCTCTTCATCTCCTGCAGGTGCACCCATCTTCTTTGTAAAGAAGAAAGTTGGATCTCTGAGACCATGCGTAGACTATAGGGAACTCAATAAGGTTACTATTAGAAACCGTTATCCATTGCCTTTAATCCCTGAGTTATTGGAGAGAGTGCGACATGCCAAAATTTTCTCTAAACTAGATCTTCGTGGGGCCTATAACTTAGTCCGTATTAGACCTGGGGATGAATGGAAGACTGCATTCAGGTCACGCTATGGACACTTTGAATATCTAGTTATGCCTTTTGGTCTGAGTACCGCCCCAGCCACTTTCCAACACTTGGTGAATGACATCTTCAGGGATCTCCTAGATACATTTGTGGTAATTTATTTGGATGATATTCTAATTTTTTCTAACTCCACAGAGGAACATCATGGACATGTGAGAATGGTCTTGGAACGTCTAAGACAAAATCATCTTTACATCAAACTTGAAAAGTGTGAATTCCATAGGACCGAAATTCAATTTCTGGGGTATGTACTGTCTACACAAGGAATTAGTATGGATGGAAGCAAAACCCAAGCCATCAAGGATTGGCCAAGTCCTAGAAATGTGAAGGAGGTACAGCGCTTCATCGGGTTTGCCAACTTCTATAGACGTTTCATTAGAAATTTCTCTGAGGTAGTGTCACCTATCACCCAACTTACCGGAAAGAGTCTAGGTTCTCCTGGACTCCCCAAGCCCAGGAAGCATTTTCCCGTCTAAAAGATAAATTTACCACTGCACCTATCCTAGTACATCCCAACCCGAGCTTGCCTTCATAATAGAGGTGGATGCTTCAGACTGTGCCGTTGGAGCTATACTCTCTCAGAGAACAGGTGAGAAGAATGTCTTGCATCCCTGTGCCTTCTTTTCCCAGCAGTTGTCTTCGGCTGAGAGGAACTACGATGTGGGCAATAGAGAGTTGTTGGCCATTATTGCCGCCTTCAAAGAATGGAGACACCTTCTTCAGGGAGCTGCACAGCAAATAGTCGTCCTGACAGACCATCGTAACCTTGAGTTTATCAGGTCGGCTAAGTGCCTGACTCCTCGCCAGGCTCGCTGGAATCTTTTCTTAAACCAATTTAATTTTATCATTTCTTATAGACCAGGATCGCGCAATGGAAAGGCTGATGCACTCTCTAGGATTTACTCAGCAGAGACACGTCCAATTACTCCTCCTAAGACTATTCTTCCTGACTCTAGATTCCTAGGAGTAATTCATAATCAAGACCTACTTAAGGACATCAAGGAAGCATACCATGCGGATTCCTTTTTGGCACAACCCCAAGGGACGTAAGTCTTGTCTTTAAGAATGGTGTGTGGATTCAGGGACAACGCCTGTATATTCCTGAAACAGTCAGATTGAGAGTATTGCAACTCATTCACGATTCCAAGATAGCTGGGCATAGAGGATTCTAAAGACACAGGAATTTCTCTCTCGTTTCTTTTGGTGGCCCACTTGCAGGAAGGATGTTTTAAACTATGTCACTTCATGTGAAGTCTGTGCAAGATGCAAAACACCTCGCTCCTCACCAACTGGTCTGTTACAGCCTCTTCCCACCCCGTCCCGCCCGTGGGGATCCATTTCTATGGACTTCATTGTGGAGTTACCAACCTCTCAAGGGAAGAACACCATTCTAGTGGTGATTGACCGTCTAACAAAAGCAGCTCATTTTATCCCTTGTGTCGGCTTACCCACTGCAAAACAGACATCAGATTTGATGATTAAAGATGTGTTTCGCTTACATGGAGTACCGGATGAGGTTATTTCGGATCGAGGGGTGCAATTCACTTCTAGGTTTTGGCAAAATTTCTGTGCAGCATTGGACATTAAAGTAAACCTTTCTTCTGCTTTTCATCCTCAGACTAATGGACAGACCGAACGAACCAATCAAACCCTGGAGCAGTATCTCCGCTGCTTTATCTGCCACCTACAGGATGATTGGGTGGATCTACTTCCATTAGCTGAGTTCTCGTATAACTCTCAGAGTGCCTCCACTAAGCAGTCTCCTTTTTACTCTAATCTAGGTTATCATCCTAACATTCTACCACGATTTCCCATAGAAACGCCTTTACCAGCAGTGGCTGAAAGAATCACGTCTTTACAGAAGAATATGGATCTTCTAAAGGAGAATCTGGAATCGGCTCAGGAAAGGTACAAGAAAGCAGCAGATAAATTTCGTAAACCTTCACCAGCTTTCAAGGTAGGAGACTTGGTCTGGCTGTCAACCAGAAATCTTAAGTTAAGGATTCCATCGTCTAAGTTGGGACATAAGTACATTGGACCCTATAAAATCAGTAAAATTATAAGTGCCGTTGCTTGTCGTCTTCAACTGCCCAGAACTATGAGAATTCACCCTGTCTTTCATGTATCCCTACTAAAGGCTGCAACACCCAATACGTTTCCTGGACGTTCTTCTCCTTGCCCTGACCCAGTGCTAGTCGATGGTCAGGAAGAATTTGTGGTGGAAAGGATTTTAGATTCCAGGTTGTATAGAAATCAGTTACAATATCTGATTAAATGGCAGGGCTACCTAGTGGAGGACAACTCATGGGAACCAGTCAATAACGTTAATGCTCCTCGCTTGCTCCGTCAGTTTCATCAGAGGTACCCACACAGGCCTGGCCTGAGGTCATCCGGAGGTTGTCCCTAAGGGGGGGTAATGTAAGGTTCTGTGTACATGTTCCTGAAACTCAGTTTGTTCGTCAGCCATTTTACTTTCTGTCTTGCTGCAGCTATCTTGCCCTCAGTCAAAATGGAGTTTCCAGCTTGCATGTTCCCGCCCTGATTCTCTCCTTTTGCTTCTTAAGCAGCCACAGCTGAGCAATCAGTGCTTCAGAATCTAGCCTGCAGTGATCCTGTGACCTGACTCCTAAAGCCTTGGACCTTGTACTCCAGCTATTCCTACTGAGGAACTCTGAAGCACTTGTGGACTCTGAACCCTGCTCTTTGAAAGACCCACGTTTGCATGGACTTACGGTAACAGAGAAGAAGATCCTGAACCTGTTGTGGAGAGTGATTGCTGAGCTTAGATTACTCTGGCCTGCTGTGTCTCCTGCTTCTGTGTCTGCAAACTGTGTGACTATTTTTGCCAACTTGTATGAAGTAATACAAGACTTTCTATATCAAACCTGTGTCTCATGTATTTTCATTGCACCCAAGCACAAGACGCTATATGAACTGTACCACATACATTACATACCCCAAATATCGGGCTTCCTCTAGTCCTATCGCACATTTTTTTGGGGTTTGCCGTTAACCCCGCGGCTCTGAGCGAATCCAGCACCGCTTGTACCTGTGATAGGTGCGTTTGCCAGTCAGAGCTAAATATGATAATATCATCTAGATACGCGGAGCATACTCTTGATGAGGCTTTAGCACTATGTCCATCAATCTCTGAAATGTAGCCGGGGCCCCATGTAACCCAAAGGGTAAGACCACATAGTGAAATAGACCCTCCGGAGTTACGAAGGCGGTCTTTTCCTTCACCGAATCTGTGAGAGGTACCTGCCAGTAACCCTTGGTGAGATCGAGTGTGGTAAAGTACTGGGCCTGCCCCAGTCTCTCAATCAGCTCGTCCACCCGGGGCATTGGATAAAGGTCGAATTTTGACACTTCATTCAATTTCCGGAAATCATTACAGAAGCGTAATGATCCGTCTGGCTTTGGAATCAGTACAATGGGGCTAGCCCACTCACTCCGTGATTCCTCTATACGCCTAACTGAAGCATTTGTTTTACCTCAGCCGTGATGGCTTGCCTTCGGGCTTCGGGCACCCGGTACGGTCTTATTCGCACCCTTACCCCAGGTTCAGTGACAATGTCATGTTGGATAACCGTAGTTCTACCTGGTAGCTCTGAGAACACGTCGGTATTGTGTTGCACCAGGGAGCGAGCCTCCCGTCGCTGCTGTTTAGTGAGGGCATCACTTATCCTGACCTCCGCCTTGGACGCTTCCCTGGCTGAAGGTAAAGAACTCTCTGATGATATGCCCGGGGTGATGTCTGTAACTAAACACTCTCGATCTTTCCAAGGCTTTAGCATGTTTACATGGTAAATCTGCTCAGGTTTCCTCCTTCCGGGCTGATACACCCGTAATTTACCTCCCCCACCTTTTCTCGAATCTCATATGGCCCTTGCCACTTGGCCATGAGCTTAATCTCGGCTGTGGGTACCAGTACTAATACCCGATCGCCCTTGTTAACACTAGAACTACTGATGGAGTCATTTTGACTCCTTTCGTTTTTTATTTCTCTTCTGTGACTACATTTTTCAGAATTCCGGCTTGAAACTCGGTGACTTTTCCTCAAATATGATGTGAAAAAAGATTTTGTGAGAATAAATAATTTTGGTGAAAAATTTGCGCGTTTTTTTTCAAAATTTACCAAGAACTACTGAAGGGAGTCATTTTGACTCCCTACTATATTTTGAGGTCCTTTTGTCACTAAATGTTGCTATAAAGTTTTGTGCATAATTTTTTCACTCTGTCTTATTTACCCTGATGTTCATATAGATGTAGTTCAATTTACATGTCAACTTTTCACATTTTCCTTGTGTTTTACCGTTTTGCAAAGCGACAATGTCTAGGGACCGCTTTGTTGAAATTATGAGGTTTCTCAGATTTGATGAGAAATCTACTCGATCGGAGAGACTGCAAACGGACAAGTTTGCTCTATTTTCTACTGTGTGGGACAGGTTTATTGAAAATTGTATTGCGTGTTACAAACCTGGCCCATACATAACGGTGGATGAGCAACTTTTCCCAAGCAAAACTAGGTGTCCATTCACGCAGTACATGCCTTCCAAACCAGATAAATATGGCCACAAATATTGGCTAGCTGTTGATAAGGAGAGCAAATATCTGGCAAATGGCTTCCCTTATCTAGGCAAAGATGACACACGCCGTGCTGAGGACCGTTTAGCTGACCATGTGGTAATGAAGTTATTGGACCCGTTTTTGAAAAAAGGTCGCAATGTTACAACCGATAATTATTTTACTTCAGTAAAATTAGCTAAACAGCTAAAAAGCAAAGGAACAACCATCGTGGGAACACTGAACAAGATAAGGCGAGAAGTGCCTAAAGAAATAAAATCCATGAAAGAGGAATTGTACAACACTAAAGTGTTTAGAAATGAAGACAATTTTACACTTACAGTATATCAAGGAAAGCCCAACAAAAATGTTGTCATTTTGAGTTCCGTCCATCCAGATGTTGTTGTTGCGTCTGATTCCGCTAAAAAAACCTCCAGAAACGGTAAAGTTTTACAATGAAACAAAATATGGAGTAGATGTAGTGGATCAGATGGCACGAAAATATACCACACGAACATGCACAAGGAGATGGCCTGTTCATGCATTTGAAAATGCCTTAGACTTTGCGGGTATAAATGCATGGATAATATTCAATGAGATAACCCACCAAAAAATGTCACGCAAGGCATTTTTGCAAACGCTTGTGAGAGAGTTGAGTGGTCCTTATGTCACAGATAGGGAAAAGGGTTCCACGTCCCAAGTTTCTACATGCTCAGAAGTGATGGTTCAAACAAAATTTTGCCAGATCAAAGAAAAGTGCAAGAAAAATAGATCTGTCGGCAATTGTAAGACTTGTGGTAAGTCTTTGTGTGGGCAATGTACTGCCATAAATCAAAGGCAATGCCTAAAATGCGAAACACCAGATGTTTAGAAGGTGAATTCTGCGCCATATTTTCATTTTTATGCTCCTCCACCTACATTTTCTCTGCTTTTTGTTCTTCAGTTGTTGTTTATATGTGTGCACTTGAATAAAAAAAAATGTTTGAAAAACATCTATTATAATTATTGTTATTTTCTGTAGAAAAATAAGAAAAGCAGAAAAAAAAACAATCAAAAGCATTACTGTTGGATCTCACAATAATAATACATTACAAAAAATATAATTATTAATAAATAACCACAAATGAAACTCTAAAAATAAACGAAAACAAGCAAGGAGTCAAAATGACTCCTTTCAGTAGTTCTAGGCGGGGTCACGAGTCCAGTAGTCCTAGTGTTAAAAGATCTGACTCTGGCTCTTTTATTATATGTGCGCCTCTGGGTTGCCTGGGCATCTAACAGATGTTCTTTCACGATGGGCATGACCGCCGCGATCCGGTCCTGCATACTAGCCACATGTTCAATTATACTCCTATGTGGAGTCGGCTCTTGTTCCCATGTTTCTTTGGCTACGTCCAACAGACCCCTAGGGTGTCTACCGTACAATAACTCAAAGGGAGAGAACCCTGTGGAAGCCTGTGGTACCTCACGGACGGCGAACATCAAATAGGGTAGCAACATGTCCCAATCCCTTCCATCCTTAGAAACCACCTTTTTTAACATGGACTTGAGGGTTCTATTGAACCGTTCTACTAACCCGTCCGTTTGAGGGTGGTACACTGAGGTGCGCAATTGTTTAATTTTTAGCAGTTTGCACAGTTCTCTTGTCACCTTGGACATAAAGGGGATCCCCTGATCCGTCAGGATCTTCTTAGGTAGTCCCAGGCGACAGAACATGGCAAACAGTTCCCGGGCAATGAGTTTTGCCGAGGTGTGGCGTAGTGATATAGCCTCCGGGTACCAGGTGGCATAGTCGACGACCACCAGTATATGTTGGTGGCCACGGGCGGATTTTACCATGGGCCCTACCAAGTCCATTGCAATCCGTTCAAAAGGTACCTCTATGACTGGCAGGGGTACCAATGGACTACGGAAACTTGCAGTGGGTGAGGTCAACTGACATTCGGGGCAGGATTCGCAGTACCTTTTGACCTCCGCGTAAACTCCAGGCCAAAAGAACCGCTGCAAGATACGTTCTAGAGTTTTTTTTTCCCCCAAGTGTCCACCCAGCAAGTGTGAGTGTGCCAAATCTAGAATTATCCGACGATACGACTGAGGTGCTACCAACTGTTCCACGACCACGTCCCTGATCTTATCTATCCTATAGAGCAACTCACCACTGACTACCATGCGTGGAAATACCGTATCTGCATTGGGCTGTTGGGCTACGCCGTTTACCTCTAGCACCCTTTCCCGCGCCTGAGTTAGGGTGGGATCCTGTAGCTGAGCTGTCCCAAACGTGGCCCTGGACACTTCCAGCTCGGGAATCGATGTGGTCTCCTCAACCTCTCCTGCCAGCACCTCTAAGGGACACCTATCGGGGTCACACTCTATCCCTAGGTGGGACACCCCTACGGCAGGTTCGTCGGGTACAGCATCTGTAATACATTTTACCGGGGGAGAATGGATTTTGTTTTTCCACAGAGTCCAGAACAGGGGCAAGTCTCTTCCCAACACAGACCCATAGGGAAGATTTTTTACCACTCCCACCACATGTTTTATGTCTCCACATGGCGTAGACAAAACTACCTCCGTAGTTGGATACTCTCGGAGGTCCCCATGGATACATACAACCCCAACCTTGTGTCCGCTGGGGTTGTCTCCTGCCACCAGTGACCCATGTACCAGAGTCACGAGGCTTCCTGAATCCAGGAGAGCCTCCGTAGGGTACCCATTAACCAGTACCTGGCATAGTTGGAGTTCACTGTCCTGGGGGTCGAGGCTCGCTGTGCAGACGGTCTGGGCATACATTGAGACCCGGCGGCTATATCCGCAGTCCATGGGTTCCGTAGTCAGGGGACAATTAGCAATCACATGTCCCGGCCCCTGACACCTCCAGCACCTAAGGGTGGAGGTACTGTTAGGTCTTATGACAGTTTGGGAGGGAACCGGTCTCCTGCCAGTCTCACTCCGGGGCTCCCCTTCAGCACGGGCACGGTGCTGACTGTCCCCAGCAGAGGGACGCGACCCCTTTCCCGATTCCTGGGGTGGCAGGGACCGGCGTGACAGCCGAGAGGGGGCGGAGTCTCGAATGAAGTCCTGAGTGGCCGAGTAGTGCTCGATCAAACTGACTACCTGGTCGAGCGTGCCGGGGTCGCCTTGCCCCACCCAACGTTGTATAGCAGCTGGCAGAGTCCTTACCAGCCGGTCAGTTACCACCCTCTCCACCATCTGGGCTGGAGACAAAGTCTCTGGCTGGAGCCACTTCTTTACCAGCTGCAGGAGGTCATAAGCCTGAGACCGAGCGGGTCGTGTCTCCACATAGGCCCATGAAAATACACGCTGAGCCCTTACGTACGTATTAACCACTAGTCGGGCAAGGATCTCACCTTTGAGCCTCTGGTAGTCCTGGGCGTCCTCCCTACTGAGATCGAAGTAGGCCTTTTGTGCATCGCTGACCAGAAACGGAGCCACTACTTCTGCCCACTGGCCGGCTGGTAGGTTTTCCCGCTCCGCTGTGCGCTCATAAACCGTCAGGAAAGCTTCCACGTCGTCCTCCGTTCCCATCTTTCTCAATGCTGAGCGTACCCTGTCTCGGGCCTCGCGACGTTCAGGGGCTGGTGCCGTCGGGGTCTCCCGTAGGGCAGAGATCTGTTGCAGCAGCAGTTTGTTTGTTTTTTGTTGCTGCTGGTACAATAACTGCTGTTGCTCATTGTGCTGTTGCTCCCGCTCCTGCTGTTGCCGCTGGAGACTCAGGTACTGCTCCTGCTGTTGTCGCTGAGACTGCAGCTGCTGCTGTTGTGTAATTACCAGCTGCTTTAACAGCTCTTCCATTTTGTCCACGGGGTGAGGCTGAAAAGTGGCCGGCCGGATTGTGGTCATGAAGCTGGGGGGGTATACCTCAGTCACAATGCCCGCATTCTCCACCAAGCTGTAAGGTGGCAGTGTTCACACCGTGCAGTAACTGAGGCAGTGACCCAAGCAAGTCCAATATAACAGCTTTTATTCAGCAACTCACGGGTTAAACAGAAAAGTCCTCCGGTACGCATCTGGTTAACATCAGTCCATAAACAATGGTTGCCGGGGACAACGGCCGCGCCGGGCCAACAGAGCCTGACGGGTGCAGAGCCGCGCAGGTGTGGTTCAGCTACACACAATCCTGCGGATGTTTTCCTGCTATGCTCCTAGCAGGGTCCAAACATAGAACCACACTAATCCTTAGTGCAGGAGTTTTAAGACCTGTGGCAAAAGCCACTGAAAACCCGGGTTGGAGGGAGGAGGCCGCCCACTGCCTCCTGTGACCTCCTCCAAGAAATGATGCCCTGCCGGACTTTACTAATCTGCCTTAGCCAGTAGTCTGACCAGGTCACTGCTCACCTTCATTCCTGCATTGCAGCCGCAGCTGTGTGTGTGACTGCAATGCACTCCAATGGTTTTAATAGGTCTCTGACACATTCTGGGGAAATATAACGTCCCTCGTAAACGATCCCGGTCACTGCCTCACATATATATATATGTATATATCTATATATTCCTAAAAAACAAAGGAAATGTGTCATCTTTAACTTTAGGCATTTTAGGCCTTTTAGAGATAATTTAATCTTCAACTTGTTTAACTGTTCAAAATAACAGTAATTTTGACCAGGGGTGCCCAAACTTTTACTTGCCACTGTAGACAAGCACTCACGCCAAGAGCCCATCACGCAGGACCGCAGTGGGACAAAAAGTAGCCCTTGCAAACAAACACACCAGCCCACAAACTATAACACCCAATCAGTGAATTTTCCTTTACTTGACATGCCCCTCACCTCTATTAAAAGAGTTATTTGAAGAGCCACTTGTGAATGTCACGGCAGTGCGCATAATCGATCACAAATTTATTTGCATAATATTCTTCAGAGCTCCAGTTCTGGATTGTGGGTTGTCCCAGCGGTCGGATCCCCTGTGATTGGAAAGTTAGTTCTAATCCAGAAGAGAAGGATAACTTCCAAACTTTGGATAACCCATTTAACAGGTTTTTCAAGTTGTGATGTGGCCACATAAGAGACCACACAGGGACTAAAGCTATGATGCAATAAGCATATTAAACTGGATCTAAGGGCTCCGTTACACGCTTCAATGTTTCAGGGATCCACCAACGATCCGACGTGGATTGGATCGCTGAGACATAGTTAGCTGATCGCTGGTGAGCTGTCACATAGGCAGACTCACCAGCGATCAGGACCAGCGAGCACGCTGGTATCCAGGGTAAACAGCGTGTAACTAGGCACCGCACGGCTTAGTTACCCTCGTTTACCTGGATACTAACTCCCAGCGTCTGCTGTTGTCACGCTGTCTAATGATATGTATACAATGTCAGTAAACTATTAATACAGGAACAACACTCTATACAACAACTAGTATAGCAACATCAGCATGTAAGTATAGAATAGATTTACCTGACACGATATCTGCTGAACTCAGGGTTAATCTTGAGGACTTGATGAGCTGAAACAGGAAAGAGGTGGACCGGGATCTAACCTGACCCTAAACTGGGGTCCTAACTAATCCCTCACCTTGGAGGTACTGATAATGGTTCAGAGGTCCAAGTCTCCAACCTAACCCTGTCTCCTATCAGACCCTGAACCCTGTAATCAGTCCTAAGAAGGATCCTGACTACCACCAAAGGGATATGGGCTGATCTCAGCTAAATACACAGATTAGACATATAAGACAGACAGGATAACACTCGCTTGCATACACACTCAAACACCAAAGGAACATAAATGGTCTGGGAAATAAACTCTAACCAAGTTGAGCTTAGAACAACTAAGGAGCTCACAACTAAAGTCTATACAGATTCATTCCTATCTGTGGTCTGCATGAAGATTTCACTGGCAACTCCCCAAGCAGACAACCAGGAATTTAAAGGGAACCAATCAACAAATAATCAATTGCAGCCGGGAGAAACTGCACCCAGTCCCAGCACCGAGCACAGACAGAATTAACTCCCTAGCTGCCAAACACAAAGAAACAGCAGCTCAGCTGTGAGAAGTCAAAATGTGCAACCGCGACGATCTTCGTGGCAATGCACACATGACAGCTGTACGGTGCTGGGAGCTTGCTGATCGTTGGTCTCCCGCTGTCACATGCAGCGATGTGTGCTGCCCAGCTGGAGACCAACGATAGATTTATGGTCCAGTACATTCTGCAATGATTAACAATCAGCCGACTGATTGTTGATTGTTACTACGTGTCACACGCAATGATGTCTTTTCGACATCGCTGCAATGTCACCAAGCGTAGCGTGTAACGGGGCCTTAAGAAACCACCTCACCCCTTGTGCATTTCACCGTGGCTTCATCAGGGGCAGATGCAGCAGAAAAGGGACAGAGTTTGCTATTTATATGGTAATTAACCACATATACATGAAAAGGACCTGTGGTTGGAACTTCTGGCTTTCAGTAGCTAATGATCATTGAGTATAGGACCAGTGAAATGTCACAGATCATGTAATTGGGAGACATGCTAGATAGAGCCTAAACTAGGAAGTGTCAGTGTTCAATGAGCTGCTGATCACTATCAACAGTACTCACCTCCCCACCTACCTAACATGGTTGTAAAGCCCACGTCTCACATAGCGAGATCGCTAGCGAGATCGCTGCTGAGTCACAAGTTTTGTGACGCAACATCGATCTCCCCAGCGATATCGCTGTGTGTGACACGCAGCGACGATCAGCCCCCCCGCTGGGTATCGCTGATCGTCGCTGAATGTCCTGGACATTTTTTTGATCGTTGGTCTCCCGCTGGCCAGCATGCATCACTGCGTGTGACAGGCAGGAGACCAGCGATCAGCGAGCTGGAGCTGGTAACCAAGGTACACATCGGGTTTCTAGGCGCCTATAAACCCGATGTGTACCTTGGTTACCAGCTCCCTGCACCAGCGCGCTGGTATCTAACGTACACTGCGGGTAACTAAGCGACGTGCATCGCTTGTTACCCGTGTTGTAGCTGTCCTGATCGCTGCTGAGATCTGCCTGTTTGGCAGCTCACCAGCGATCATGTAGCGACACACCATCGATCCTGACAAGTTCATATCATTGTCGGGATCGCTGGTGTGTCGCTGTGTGTGACGGGGCCCTAAGTACTGGAGTGTGGGAGGTGTTTTTTTTTTCAATTTTGAATGGTACACAGTAGCATTTAAGAAGGGGTAGTATTGGACAATCACTTTAATATTGGATATTTGTTTGTGGATTTAAATGTATATTTATGGCTTATCACTGGCAAAATCTACTTCGAAGAATCCTCAGAACATTTTTTGTGTGAATGTCCACAATAAAATAAAGAATAGTCTAGACTCAAATTCAGTTGTATTTTAAATAATGTCTATGTATCAACATATGTATTTCTTTGTCACTGGTAATGCTACAATTCTTTTTTCCTTAATTTGTTTTATTGTAGGGAAAACATATGCCTACATATGGCTTGATTACTTGCTTTAATGTTAGATTTAGTAGCTGAAACTTTCTCTATGCATCTTGATCTTTATTAGTAGCTAAATCAGATATTTTTTTAGCATGCTAGCTGAACCTGAATAAAAAATTGGTACATTGACAAATATTTTGCAAATGTAAATGAGATTAGCCAGCATGGAGAAGACAGGAGACAAGCTATCACATGCCTATCATCTGCTGTGCTGGCCATGTATTCGTCATTATCATTATGTTTTATACTTTTAGTAATATGAAAGTTGGATGATTGCCATACTTTCTAAGTTCCATTTATATGAGTGTAAAACAGCTTCATATTAGCCGTCACATTACCAATGACATGCAGCATATCTAAGAACATGTTTATTGTATAATGTGACTTTGACACATCAGGAGGTCATTAACCAGAGCTGTGTTAGCAGCATGAATTATTACCATTCTCACGATTAACTCAAGATGAATACAGAAATTTGATTAGCAAGACATGCTATTTACAAAATATTCCCATCTAACGCAGCGGAAATACAATTTCTGAGTGTCATTCAGGAGAAAAAATTAAGCTATGTTGCTGTTTATGCCGATCTAGAGATTGTTGACTGCTTCTGCCACATAATCACTTTAGATGCATATAAATAATAGGCCATCAAAGCGTCTGAGTTAGTCTATTTTATAAATTCACAGAGGAAAGCACAACTTGTTTAACGCCTGTCTGCACAACTTCATACATCATCCTGTCTGTGTAGACTGTCTTTATTCACCTTTATACAAGCAAAAAACAAGACAATTATAATTATGTCATAATAATAATTATATTTGCTTCAATTAACAAGTTGGATCATTTATTTTTCCATACAGGAAAATTATATATAAAACGTATACTATGCTCAGCATAAATAAGTACACCCCCAGTGAAAAGTAAGATTTATAATCAATTGTTACACATATGTCCCTGGTATCTGGGGCTTTGCTCCCGTCACCTTGGTCTGATGCCCTCTGTTGTGCTCCACAGTGGGTTATGCAGGTTGCCTGGCATGGTTCAGTGACATCTTCTTCCTAGGCCTTCTAAGGCCATTAGGAAACACACCTGTGTCTTCGGAATGTGATTCAAGTCTCTAATTTGGTATACTCCACCTCATGTGCATAGAATGATAACCTTCTTCTATCCCTAGCCACATGTTAAGTTCACTTCTTCCATTTCTAATAGTTTTTATTAGAAGCATTTCGACAATAATGGGGGAGAGAAGGGAGGGTGTTATGTTTTGGTAGCTGAGGAGAATAAGCAAAAGCGACAATACACCAGAGAGGCTGGAACCTATTGGATTGCAGTAACCTGAACTAACCACACAACTAGAGGTAGCCGTGGAGCGTTCCTACATTGATCCTAGATGCCTTGTCACAGCCTGAGAGATAACTACACCTAAAGGCAGAAAGATGAAAGCTATCTGCCCCGGAGCAGATCCCCAAAGAAAATAGGAAGCCCCCAAACATGTAATGGCGGTTAGACAAGAAGAAGCACGGACACAGACAGAAAATAGAATGAGCAAACGCTGGGGCCCAATCTGTCTAGACAGAAAAGTACAGGAAAGGATACTCACTGCAACCCAAAAAACCCCTAAAAATACCAACTCTACTGATTGCAAAAACACCTGAGATCACACGACCTCTACCACCTAAATCAGTTCTCTGGTGTAACAAAACTAAGCCGCAGCCACTGAAAAAGCAGGAAAAAGCAAATGAACCAACAACAGTGGCTCCAGATAAACTGAGAGGAGCACAAGCCCCCGGAGGGGACCAGGCTGACCTCCACAGAAGTGCAGGGAACAATGCAAAAAGCAAGCACAAAAATAAAAGCAGAAAATATCTTATCTGATAGCAGAAGATGCAGGCAAGACTAAGCAAGCTTCCAAATGAACCAGGAACCACAATTGAGACAAGAACAATTGATCACCGGCAAACATCATGGGAGGAAACCTCCCTTATATCAGACCAGTCCGTGATCCCAGAATGCCATTCCTCGCTGAAAGGTTCAGTACTGTCTGTAACCACCAGAGGGAGCCTCTGCTCAGAAACCATCTCTAGCACATTCATAACAGGAGGGGATGGAAGGATTGGTGGAGGGGGATAAGAGGTAAGGGAAAAAAACATAAATTTTATGTGTTTACAGATTGATCAATATGCATACAAATGCATTGATGTTGTAATTTGTTACATTTTATCATTTACCTAAGGTGAGATAGTTGATCATGTAAACATTTGAAAAAATATCAACAACAACACATCGTACAGTATGTACAACATTACCGCTATCGGTAAATGTGCCAGAAGAGAACGGGTGAGAAAAGAAAAGGTAGGTGCGGGGAGGGATCAGGTGAAAAACTTGTCCCAATATGACCATTTTCTGAGATGCTTGGAGTGAGAATTGTTGGCGAGTGCTAATCTGAGCTCGAATGACCTATGTAGGGAAATTTGATCAGTTAGGTCTTTTAGGTTAGGAGGAATTTGGTCTTTCCAGTTATAAGCGATAGTTTTTTTGCCTCCAAAAGGATGAGGATAACTAGTGCTCTGAGGTCTGGATTAATGCATTCTAAGTCAAGCGATAGCAATGCCATCTGCGGTGAAAGAATTATATTTTGGCGAGAGATTTTATTGATGAGAGAGGAGATTTGAGACCAGAAATTACGAAGGTTTGGGCAGTGCCAGAAAATGTGGGGTAGAGAGCCTCGGAGACGGCAGTTTCTCCAGCAGAAGGGGGAGTTATTAGCGTCTATGTGGGCCAATCTTGTTGGGGTGTAATACCATCTAAATATTAATTTTGAGTGGATTTCGTGGAGGGTCATTGAAATGTTCAATGAGTATGTGGATGAGAAGGCATCTTCCCATTTTTCTGGGGTACATGTCAGGCCTAAATCATTCTCCCATTTCAATATGCTTGAACATTTCTCTAGAGCTGTATCACGGTTGAACCAGCTGTAAATATACTTGTGGCTCCAGAAAATGTTGTGATCAGGATTACTCAAAAGGTTTAATATCACTTCTGATATTCTTGGCTTTTTGGATACCAACATCTGGATTTGGTCTTTTAAGGTAAGGTATTGGAGAAACATCGACGAGGGTAAATTGTGGTTGCGTTTTAATCACTAAATGGCAGAAAGTGATCCTCGAAAAAGATGTCTCCAAGTTTTTTGATGTTGTGGTCTAGCCAGATTGAGGGGAGAGTTTATTTAATAAATAGGAAGATTAAAGAAAGAGGGATTTTCTTCCGGGTGTCAGATCTTGAAAGACCATTTTTTAATCTGGAGAGTTTTTTCCATGCTTGGGTGGATGCGAGAAGGATGGGATGTTGGGTTATATTTGAACAGTCATTTGAAATAGTTTTAAAGATTAAGTTGCTTGTATGGGAATTATTGTTCAATGTGACCTCTATGTCCATCCAGGCTGGAGGGTTCTTTTGTGAAAGCCAGTGCAGGCTAGATTTCACTAGATTGGTGTTGTAATGTGCCGCAATATTTGGGAAACTTAGGGCTCCGTAAATTTTGTTTTTGTATATCATGTTAGCCGAAACTCTAGGTTTCTTATTACCCCATATAAATGCATTTATAATTGATTGGAGATGGGTTAGGTGTGAAACTGAGATTGGGATGGGGAGTGATCGAAGGAGATAAAGGATTTTCGGGAGGATGAAAGATTTTATTGTGAGGTTCTTCCCCCACCAAGAAAGATCCCTATCTCTGAAAATGTTTAGATCCTTAGAGATGGAACTGGTAAGGGAGTTGATATTGGATGGGATTAGAGAATTGAGATTGTTAGAGATGTTTATGCCTAGATAGGATATTTCTTTAAAAATAGGAGGACAGAGGAGCATAAGAGGTAGCAAAATGTATTAATATCAAGTCAATATCAAATATTCCAAATAGTAAAATTCTGGTACAAAAAAACACCATACAAAATACACAAAGGATGGAGGGGAAACAACCCAGAACTCAGTGTCAGCACAAAAGTTGTATATACAGATAAGACCATATAATGGAAAAATGTATATCACCCCCAAATATATACTGATGTCCCTGAAAAATAACAGGGCGAGATGCACAACAGATAAAGAAAAGTAAGAATGG
Organism: Oophaga sylvatica; assembly: GCA_033576555.1. Lineage (NCBI taxonomy): Eukaryota > Metazoa > Chordata > Amphibia > Anura > Dendrobatidae > Oophaga > Oophaga sylvatica. The sequence continues at coordinate 114,458,651 of JARQOD010000004.1, forward strand.
GGGGGGGGCAGTTAGACCCATATAATAGTGCAGGCACTATTTAGTTATTTTATTAGTAGAGGTGTAAGCTTTGTATTTTGAGGACTTAACCAATGAATCGTAGAATGAAAAGATAGTTGATTTCAGATCCTGCTTAAGGGTTGAAATTTCGGTTTGAAGGGTGGGTGAAGGAATGGGGAGTTTAAGCTGTTCTGTTTCTTTGGTCCTTATTAGGGTTTGAAGATCTTTAATTTTTGCCCTATTTTCTCTCTTTATTTCTGAGGAGATTGGTATTATGACGCCTCTCAGTACCGCCTTTTGGGCACACCTCCTAATGATGGGCTGTGAGAGGTTTATTGTCCTAAAATGAATGGTTTAATGCTGATTCAATTACTTTTTTGTAGGAGGGATTATGGAGGAGGCTTGTGTTGCATTTCCATAGGGATCTTTTTTTTAGTGATGGGCCTAAAGTTAGTTCCCCTATGACCGGCGAATGGTCAGAAATGGATCTGTCCTTGATTGTGACCTTTTGTGAGGGAAAACACATCGCTAATTATTAGGTCTATCCGTAAAAGCTGACTGGTGGACTGAGGAGAAATGTGAGTGTGATGAAACGGTGCACACACACGACGGCTGCTGCCGTCCGACCCAGTAAACTGCAGGGATTTATAATTATCCCACTTCCACTTAGGAACTTGCAACTCTCTGGCGCCCCCCTTACCCTCAGGTCAGTCAGGGAACTGCACCTAGGATAATTAGTCGCCAGACGGGTCACTTGGATGTGTGCTGGCTATTGGGCACGCTGCAGTGAGGGAATTATAGTAACTCCGAGCCGCAGCCGGGTAATACACTTATAAAACCCGCTCCGTCACCGCCAACGCCACCCCATAGGTCAACACTTTACACCCTTCTTTATAGCTGCCATCAGCCACGGTTTACTTGAAACAATTTATCAAGAGGGTCCATAGCAACCCCAAAACAGTAGCGTAGTACTTCAGGCGCGTGCGAATTCGTTTATAGAGCAGGAGAAACAAACTAATAAATTTATAGGTTTATTCCTTAAAAAGACAGGCAGTGCTTATACAATATAAAAAGATGGAACAAACTGAGACAATATCGTTATGTACAAAACAATTAGAAAATAAAAGGGGTTAACATAAGGAAGATCAACTTACAGTTCTTAGATCATAGTAGGCAAGCCATGCGGTCGGGGGAGGGGAGACATCACAATGCATCACAGAGCTGCTATAAGTCTGGTGTCCAAGGCAGATATGAGCCAGAATACCTGGCCCCTACCTTATAGACCTGTGGCCGTGACATCATAAACGGGGTGGAGTTACCAGGGTCCTCCTCTTGCTCTAAGGGTTACTCTTAGTTCAGAAAACTCAAAACTTTCATAAATAAGAGATGGAGTCTCTTACAGCGATGCAGAGCATACCATTGTACTCCGCAAGATGTTGGCGTGCATTTAAGTCTAAACGCAGAGTGCCTGGGTGGATCGGCTAAGCAGAAATCTGTTTCTTAGGTTCTGCTGGTGCCAGCGCTTAGAAACTTCACTGATCCCTGGATTCACCGATGAATTGGCAGATATGAAAATTTCATACTTATAACATACACGGAGCCAAGATTTTTGATCTTGAATAACTACCATGCAACAAAGGAACAGACCATGTGGCTTGTTAGCCGCTTTCAGCCGGCCTCCCTGTGGGGGCTAGCCACCTGGAATCAGATTACACAGAGTGTGTAGTGAGCTGAAGGGGGGGAAGCCCACAGGCTGCAAAGCCTAATGAATGCAGTAGCTGCAGAAAAAAGGAGGGAGGGGTAACTTTACCCTGTGCTTGCAACCGGTGGGGGTTGTAGTACTATGGGGAAAGTTCTGGAAACAGCACAAGAAATGAAGCTTGCAGTATCATCACACCTCCCCCCTTAGAGGGCGCTACGGAGGCATGACCTCTCGGTAATCCGCCATGCGCAACTCAGCGGGTTCGCCACGTCGGGACAACCCATCAGCATTCCCATGATCACTGCCTTTCTTGTGTTTTACGGCAAAATCATACTGCTGCAGGGCAAGGCTCCTTCGTGGCAACCTACCTTTGGTTCCGGACACTGTGTGCAGCCAGCTCAGAGGGTTGTGGTCGGTGACCACCTTGAAGGTGCGCCCGTACAGGTAGGGCTGCAAACGTTGCAGTGCCCAGACCATGGCCAGGCACTCCTTCTCGATGGTGGAGTATGCCACTTCCCTTGGCAGAAGTTTCCGGCTCAGGTACAACATGGGGTGCTCCTGGTTCCCCGAATCAACCTGGCTGAGTACAGCACCGAGGCCAAATTCGCTGGCGTCAGTCTGTACCAGGAAGGGCCGACTGCTGTCGACGGCTCTCAACACCGGAGAGCTGCACAGGGCTGTTTTCAAAGCTCGGAATGCCGCCTCACAGCCATCTGTCCAGCTGACTGTTTGGGGTAGACCGCCCTTGGTGAGGTCCATCAAGGGTTTTGCAATGGCGCTATAGTTCGGTACGAAACGCCTATAGTACCCTGCAGTGCCCAGGAAGGACTTCACCTGCCTTTTGGTCCTGGGGGTGGGCCAGGACACGATCGCGTCCACTTTCTCGGGCTCTGGACTCATGGAACCCCCACCTACCCGGTGCCCCAGGTAGTGGACCTCCCTCATGCCCATCTGGCATTTTCCCGGCTTGATGGTCAGACCTGCCTGGTGAATACGCTTGAGCACCTCCTGGAGATGCTGAAGGTGTTCCTCCCAGGTGGAACTGAAGACGGCAATGTCGTCCAGGTACGCCACAGCGTACTCCTCCAGTCCCTGAAGCAGGTGGTTGACCATCCGCTGAAAAGTGGCAGGGGCATTCTTCATGCCGAAAGGCATGACTGTGGACTCGTACAGTCCAAAAGGGGTGATAAAGGCGGATTTCTCCTGCGCCGCAGGGCTCAGGGGAATCTGCCAGTATCCCCGGCTCAAATCCATGATGGATATGTACTTGGCATTCGCCAACCGCCCCAGCAGATCCTCGATGCGTGGCATTGGGTGCGCATCAGAGGTAGTGATGGCGTTGAGCCCCCTGTAGTCCATGCAGAACCGGGTGGTCCGATCCTTTTTTGGCACGAGAACTACAGGTGAGGCCCACGCGCTTTTGGACGGCCGGATCACCCCCAGCTGCAACATCTCCTGGATCTCCTGGCGCATAATCTGCTGCACTTCCTCAGAGATCCGATAAGGTGTCCGCCGTAACGGGGCGCGATTCCCGGTGTCCACCTCGTGGACTGCCAACTTGGTCCTTCCGGGTCGGTTTGTGAACTCGGCCCGGAAGGGTTCCAGAGTGGTCAGCAACTGCAACCGCTGGGAGACGGTTAGCGAGGCATTTACCTCCATGTCCTCAATGGACCCATTGGCCTGGGCTTGGGCCAGCATGTCCAGGAGGGGATCCTCTTCCCCGTCCTCGGGCAGATTGCAGACCGGTAGGACGCAGGCTTCACGTTCGTGATGGGCCTTCATCATGTTGACGTGAAAGGCCTTGCGCCTACCCCGAGTGTGGTCAAGCGTGACCACGTAGGTGGCTGGGTTGAGCTGTTGGTGCACGACGTACGGGCCTTCCCAGGCTGCCTGAAGCTTATCCTTTGGTACAGGTACCAGCACCCACACCTTTTGACCCACCTGGTAGGTCCGCTCCCGGGCGTTCTGGTCGTACCAGTGCTTCTGGTCAGCCTGAGCCTGCGTCATGTTGTCATGCACCAACTGCGTCAAGGTCTGCATCTTGTCGCGGAAGCGCATGACATAATCCACGATGGACACTTCCGTGGGGTTTGGCTCATCTTCCCAGGATTCTCTTATCAACCCAAGGGGTCCCCGGACTCGCCTACCATACAGGAGCTCGAAGGGGGAGAATCCCGTCGAGGCCTGGGGACTTCTCTGTAGGCAAATAGCAGGTGTGGGAGGTACCGCTCCCAATCGCGTCCCTGGGTCTCAACCAGCATGCGGAGCATCTGTTTGAGGGTACCGTTAAAGCGCTCACACAAACCATTGGTCTGTGGGTGATACGCACTCGATACCATACGCGTCACCTGCATTTTGCTGCAGAGAGCCTTCATTAGGCGAGACATAAATTGGGTCCCTTGATCGGTAAGCATCTCCCTGGGAAATCCTACCCGTGAAAAGATGGTCACCAGTGCATCCGCCACCTTATCTGCCCTAGTTGAGGACAGAGCTACTGCCTCCGGGTACCGGGTAGCGTAGTCTACCACAGTAAGCATGTATTGCTTTCCAGAGCTGCTGGGGACGGCCAGCGGGCCCACAATGTCCACCGCGATCCTCTGGAAAGGCTCCTCTATCACTGGCAACGGGATCAGGGGAGCCTTAAGAGCAGGCCCCGCCTTCCCCACTCTTTGACAGGTGATACAGGAGCGGCAGTAGTTAGTCACATCTGTCCCCATCTTGGGCCAATAGAAATGTTGAGACAGCCGTGCCTTAGTTTTGCTGATCCCCAAGTGTCCAGCGAGTGGAATCTCATAGGCAATCCTCAACAACTCACCTCGGAACTGGTGCGGGACGACCAGCTGTTTTTCCCTCAACCACTCCTTTTGGGAATCTCCGGGTACTGTCTCCCGGTACAACCTTCCTCATTCCCAGAACACCCTCTCCTTATCAGTCACGGAGGTGGGCGTCTCGGCGAGGTGCCTCAAGTTCTCCAGGCTCGCACCTGAGTGCAGAGCGGCCTGGAACTCCTGGCTGGAGGCAGCCAGAAGTGACGTCAGGGTTCCTTCCTCACTGGGACTCTCTGGGACCGGCTCCTGGTCCAACTCTGGTTCAGTCTCTCCTGTAGCGGAGGAGGGTCCAGATGGTAGGGCGCTACCTGCGATCCGGGCACTCTGACTGCGGGTGACAGCAGCTACATATGCCGTCTCCCGGGGGTTTCTATAGACCCATCAGCCTGCGCAGCTATGGGCTCTACCTCCCCATCCACCCCCAACACTTCAGGAGCAGTGCTACTTATGAGCCAGTTACCTTCCTCGGTGGCACTGGTCAGTGTCATGGCGTCACCTTCCTCCCGGTTCCCATGCACCTCCCCATTTCCTTGAGCACTGTCGCTTGCTCCTGCTAGGGGTTCCTCAGCCGTCTCACTCCGCAGAGCGACGGGACTGAACGCTCCTGTACCTGTGGACACATCTACCACTTCAGAGAAAGGGTTAACAGATTCAGATGGCACAGATACATCACTATCAACATCATTCCTAGGGAAAGAAAGGTTATTGGTTGCATAATCACTTCGCAAAGCATTGGCAGGTAACACATTCAGTTTCCCATCATCATCAACATCATCATCATGGATAACATTAACCTTATTATCAGATTGGGGAGGGGTGTCAGGGACATAGTACGCCACCATCCTCCCCAGATCAGTCCCCAATAAAACATCAGTGGGCAGGTTTTCGGACACCCCACTTCCTTCACCCCGCTCCCGGCACCCCAGTCAATGAAAACTCGGGCTATCGGCAAGGGGTAGTGGACGCCACCAATCCCGGTGACAGTTAAGGTTTTCCCCGGAATCAACTCTTCAGGGGCCGCCAGTTCGGGTCGGATGAGGGTTCGCTCAGCCCCGGTGTCCTTGAGGCCTGTAGCAAGACGGGCCCCCACGCGGACGGGCTGCACGTTGTCATCAACCCTCCCCACCACACCACCCACCAAAAGAACAGAGGCGTTGGGCCCGGAGGCCTTGGCTGGGGGGTTCTTCTGCCTCTCCGGACAGGTGGCGCTGATGTGACCAGTCCTTTTACAAGAGAAACACTGGCGGGGGTCTGATGTAGGCCTGGCGCTGGCAAAGGGGATAGTGCCTCCAGAGGGACGACTGGCAGGGGCACTGGGGTTGGTTGCAGGCTTACCCCCTCCCACGGGGTGGTGATGGGCTTCCGCACCTCGGTTTTCCGGTTGGCCTCATAGCTGTCGGCGATCCGTGCTGTTCTGACCGCGTCCTCCGGTTCTCGGTCCAGGATGAACTGTCGGACCTCAGCTGCGCACAGATGCAGGAACTGGTCTTTGATCATCAGGTCCCTCAGGTTCTCAAAGGTGTCAACTGACAGTCCATGGATCCACTGGTCAAAGTGGTTCCTGAGTCCTTGCACCACATCGCTATAACTGTCGTGTGGGCCACGTTGGAGGTTCCGGAACTTCTTTCGGTATACCTCAGGGGTTAGCTGGTACTTGGTGATCAGGGCCTGCTTGATGGCCTGATAGTTGTCATCTTGATCCGGCGTGAGTGAAGCAAACGCCTCCAGAGCTTTGCCCTTTAGCCCGGGAGTCAAGTACCTGGCCCATTGGTTGTCAGGCAGCCGGTACTGTCTGCAGACTTTCTCAAAGGCCCGCAGAAAAGTGTCCAAGTCTCCGTCCTTTTCCATCACGGGAAAGTGCTCCGGCCGGGGCTTGTGACTCTGAGCGCTGCTGTGCACACTGCTCTGGGCTGTGGAGGGCATTGCCCCTTGTCTGAGCAGCTCCAGTTCATGGGCTCTCTGAGCTTCCCGCTCGGCTCTCTCAGCCTCCCGCTCGGCTCTCTCAGCCTCCCGCTGGCTCTCTCAGCCTCCCGCTGGGCTTGGCGCTCGGCTCGGGCCTCCTGCTGGTATTGCTGGATCAGCTTCAGGCGCTCCTCCGTTCGTCGGTGGGGAGTCCCTCCAGGGCCGCCTGCAGGTAAGGGTCCATCCCGCCCTGGGTGTAAGCAGTCAGGGGTTGGGCATCGGCTCCTGCGGCACCAACTTGGCTTGGGCCGGCTCCTGCGCCCTCCTCGCTCCGAGCGTGGTCCCGTGCCATCAGGGCCTGGATCACCTCGGCCTTGGTTTGGGCCATGGGGACAATCTCCCTCCACTCGCACATGCAAGAAGAGCTTCCTTGCTATTCCGATTATACCAGTCGTATCCCCTCGTAGCCATGGTTGCCAAATAAAAGATAGGATAGAAAACAAAGAGAAGGGAGGGGTAACCGCAAGTACACACAATTGTCTCAGGACTAATAAACACTGAGTCTGTTCTCCAAAACTTTAGCTGCAGGGTCGCTGAAGAACCGTGCAAGTTTTTTAGTGAATGGAATGATTGCTCAAACCAGATCACTAATGCTCTATAATCCCACCGCTGCTACCAATATGTGATGAAACGGTGCACACACACGACGGCTGCTGCCGTCCGACCCAGTAAACTGCAGGGATTTATAATTATCCCACTTCCACTTAGGAACTTGCAACTCTCTGGCGCCCCCCTTACCCTCAGGTCAGTCAGGGAACTGCACCTAGGATAATTAGTTGCCAGACGGGTCACTTGGATGTGTGCTGGCTATTGGGCATGCTGCAGTGAGGGAATTATAGTTACTCCGAGCCGCAGCCGGGTAATACACTTATAAAACCCGCTCCGTCACCGCCAACGCCACCCCATAGGTCAACACTTTACACCCCTTCTTTATAGCTGCCACCAGCCACGGTTTACTTGAAACAATTTATCAAGAGGGTCCGTAGCAACCCCAAAACAGTAGCGTAGTACTTCAGGCGCGTGCAAATTCGTTTATAGAGCAGGAGAAACAAACTAATAAATTTATAGGTTTATTCCTTAAAAGACAGGCAGTGCTTATACAATATAAAAAGATGGAACAAACTGAGACAATATCGTTATGTACAAAACAATTAGAAAATAAAAGGGGTTAACATAAGGAAGATCAACTTACAGTTCTTAGATCATAGTAGGCAAGCCATGCGGTCGGGGGAGGGGAGACATCACAATGCATCACAGAGCTGCTATAAGTCTGGTGTCCAGGGCAGATATGAGCCAGAATACCTGGCCCCTACCTTATAGACCTGTGGCCGTGACATCATAAATGGGGTGGAGTTACCAGGGTCCTCCTCTTGCTCTAAGGGTTACTCTTAGTTCAGAAAACTCAAAACTTTCATAAATAAGAGATGGAGTCTCTTACAGCGATGCAGAGCATACCATTGTACTCCGCAAGATGTTGGCGTGCATTTAAGTCTAAACGCAGAGTGCCTGGGTGGATCGGCTAAGCAGAAATCTGTTTCTTAGGTTCTGCTGGTGCCAGCGCTTAGAAACTTCACTGATCCCTGGATTCACCGATGAATTGGCAGATATGAAAATTTCATACTTATAACATACACAGGAGCCAAGATTTTTGATCTTGAATAACTACCATGCAACAAAGGAACAGACCATGTGGCTTGTTAGCCGCTTTCAGCCGGCCTCCCTGTGGGGGCTAGCCACCTGGAATCAGATTACACAGAGTGTGTAGTGAGCTGAAGGGGGGGGGGAAGCCCACAGGCTGCAAAGCCTAATGAATGCAGTAGCTGCAGAGAAAGGGAGGGAGGGGTAACTTTGCCCTGTGCTTGCAACCAGTGGGGGTTGTAGTACTATGGGGAAAGTTCTGGAAACAGCACAAGAAATGAAGCTTGCAGTATCATCACAGTGAGTACTCCTTTGATGTGGTATGGAGACACCTGATAACGTCAAATAATTCGTTTTTATATAGCCACTCATTGAGGGTATTATAGTAGGGTCTGTTGTGGGAGGATGAGTCAAGTAAGTTATCAGGTACAGTATTAAAGTCGCCCAAGATTATCAGTTCCCCTTTTTTAATTGGGGCGATTTTCTTTAGGAGTTTGTTTAAAAATCTGATCTGGTTCACATTAGGAGCATAGACATTGACTATTGTGGTGATTTGGTTGTTAAGGTTGCATATCAGAATGTGGTATCTTCCATTAGGGTCAGTATGTTCTTCAATGGGCTCGGAGGGAATAGAGTCTCTTATTAAAGTAATGACTCCGGACTTTTTTTGTTGCTGTTTGATTTGAAAATATGTGGAAATTTGTGATTTTTGAATTTGGGATGGTCATCGGTTTTAAATTGAGATTCTTGGATGCAGATGACATCAACATTAGATTTGACTAGCTCTCTCCACAGAAAGCATCTTTTCCTGGGGCTATTCAGTCCCCTGACATTATAGGACATTATTTTAAGATACATGTTTGCATTGAAATAAAGGTGGGAAGGGTGTGAGGGAATGAGGTTAAAGAAGGTTACTGGCACAAGTCTCTTTTAGCAACTTACAATGGATTTATTAACAAGATAACGGACAACAGTGAGGGAAAGAATTTCCCGAAAGAAATTCCACTTAAGAGGGGGTTCTTCTACTTTTGGGGTACTAGAGAAGTAGAAAGGTCTGTGCCTTCATGAGGAAGTGACCTTTATAGCAGGTAAATTATATTGAAATATTCTAACTCAGTTAAGGTCTTTATAACTAAAATTGAGACCTGGGTTGCAAATTACAATACAAGAGAAATAACAAGAACAATAACAGTGGTATCATCATATGGAATGAACATTCAAATCACTTAGTCAGATATTAGCTAGAAGTTATACAATTCAAGTGACCTTATCATGACCCGTCCAGGTGGAGGTGTTAGTGCGCAGTTGAATGCCAATGGAGGATAAGAAGCTTTCTCCTTCCTCTGGTGAGAAAAGTATGTTTGTCCTGCCTTTGTGATGAACCAGCAATTTGAGTGGAAATCCCCATTTATAGGGGATTCCGTTGTCTCTTAACCTCGAGGTGACCAACTTAAAGTTTCTCCTGCCCACTATGGTCTCCTTGGAGAGGTCTGCATAGTGTTTAAGGTGCCCATAGGGTTCAGGAAAACTCTTCTTCACTTTAAGGAAGTTCATTATCTGTTCTTTAACATGAAAAAAATGTATTCTCATGATGGTGTCCCTAGGGAAGTCCCTAGGGACACTGGTCGGTTTCGGTAGTCGGTGTATCCTGTCTATTGTTAACTCTTCGTTAGAGAGATTCGGCACAATTTTTTTGAAGACTTTTTTGACATATTCGGGGAGTTTTGCAGGAGGGACATCCTCTGAAATGCCTCTGATTTTAACATTATTCCTCCTGCTCCTGTCTTCTATATCGGCAAGTTTGGATTTTAGTTTCCTAAGTTCGGAATGGACATCCTGGCTCTCTTTTGTGAGAGAATCAGTCCTCCTTTCTACCTCCTCTATTCTCGTCTCATGCTGTTCTAGTTTTTTATTAAACAGCTCAAAAGTGTTCTGGAAAATTTTGTTTTGTTTTTCGAAATCAATTCTCATACGGTCACTTATTTTATCAGTGAGGCTGGACATTAAGGCCTCCATTGAGCTTATGTTTGGTATAGAGGAGTCGCTGATGGCTATCACCTCTTTTTTGAGCCGGGATTTCCCTGGACTGGGATTTGGAGAATAATCATCAGATTCTTTCTCAGTTACATCCTGTGGGGAGGAGTATCTTTCCCCCCAGTCACCAGGATTTTTGCCTCTTGGATGATAAGGAAGTATCCATGGTTTCGGCATTGTTAGGAGAATCAGAAATTTTTGCTGGCATTTCTTCTGAGTCTTTTTTATCGTTTCCCGCCTAGAGAATTTTTGTGTTTTTGGGTGAGGTTTGCTTGACCTCCCTCTTTAGAGGGACTCTTGACTTCATAGGGCTCAGAAGGTTTATGGATTCTACTGAGGGGTAGCGACCCAGCCCCTTGTTTTTTGAGGGCTTTTGCGAGATTGATTGTTTTAAAGAGTTAAGGTACTGTCTGTTAGGGGTCGAGTTCCTGCTTCTGCACAAGGGGAATCTCGAGCCATCCCGGCTGCGGTCTCCCATTCGTCTCCAGCCGCAGTGGACTCTGCTCAGCTTAGACGTCGGTCCCAGCATCTCGCCCAGTCTAACAGTGTGCAGAGGATTACTGCTGCATCTCCAGGCTCTGCTATTGTGGTCAGTACTGGTTAGCGGTGAGCAGACGTCTTTAGGACAAAGTCCTTGTTTTCCCCTTCTGAGCATGCCCAGGCTGAGATCTCTCATTGGAGATCACGGGTCACATGCTCAGGTACTGCAGCAGCTCCTCCTATTGGTCCACCAGGAAGGTCCTGTGACAACTGGTGTTCTGGAACAGTTTCATTGGTCCTTGTTTCTTGCAGGTCCTGTAGCTGTTACTATAAAAGGGTGGCATGCTGGGCCGCCATGCGCTACTGTCAATCTTTATATGCTTTGCGCCAGTGTGGTCATGCGTGTGTGGTTAGGGCCCGGCTGAAATAAGCCCCTAGAATACCGACTTAATCGGTGAGGAGTTTGGAATGCTAGCTGGTCAGGGTCGGTGTCCTAGATGCCCTAGATTGCCGGCATAACCGGTGAGGAGTTTGATTGCCGTATTCAGGGCCTGGCATTCAGACGCCATAGATTGCGGGTGACTCCCGCGAGGACATTAGCGCATGATCACGTTCTATGTTCGCTTAGCTGTTCACTGTGTACCTGGGTGCCTGACAGGACACAGAAGTTTGTCTCAGCGGCTCTGTGACATAACAGGGTTCGCTTTCAACGCTAGACAGCGCCCTAGCGTGTTTATTTTGCGACTCAGTTGTGTTAAGTGAGTTCGCACACATCGCCATATAGCACTGCGGCACTCCTTCTAGCAGCTCTGTGGATTAACAGAGTTCGCACATTTTGCCACAGCGCGTTACGGCGTTTATTTTGGCGACTCTGCTGGATAACAGAGTTCGCTTCTTGCGCCATTTTACTAGCAGCAGGCTTCGCCTGCACGGTGGACCCCGGGCTGCAAACGCACCTCTCCACATCATATATTTGGTGCGTTCCGCAGACCCTAACACTGTCACACTAAGCGAGATCGCTAACGAGATTGCTACTGCGTCATCGATTTATGACGCAGTAGCGATCTCGTTAGCGACTTAGCTGTGTGTGACATGTAGCAGCGATGTGGCCCCCGCTGAGATGTCGTTGATCGCTTATGAACGTTCTGAGCTGTTTTTTGGTCGTTGGTGTCCCGCTGGTGAGCCTGAATCGCTGCGTGTGACACCCTTTATGAATGACTTTACCAGCATCGCAGGCGGGACTAGGTTTTCACAACGACCGCAGAGGTCGTTATACAGATCGCTGATGAGTAATGTTGAGCGATACTGCCTGATATCCCGAAATATCGGATCAGATTGGATCGGCCCGATACTCAAAAAGTATCGGGTATCGCCGATCCGATACCGGAAACCCAATGCAAGTCAATGGGACAGAAATATCGGAATTAAAAAAACCTCTTTCTTTCCTTGTAAACACTAGATATACACACATAGAATACATATATATATATACATGTCATTGTGACATATATATACATATATTTATAGTTCATACACTTCTACATAGTAAAATAGCCTCTGATTCAATTGCCGGGCAATGCCGGCTTTTGTGAAAATGCAGAACCACCCGACATGAAATGATACATGGTTTACATAGAGTTAACCATGTCATTTCATGTAGTTTGATATATGGTTTTCACTAACAATTACATGAGTGTATGTGTGCAAAATTTCACACATGTAGGGGTTAATTAAAGGTGTAAATTCGTTGTAAAAAAAACGCATTTTTTTGCTACGAATTTACACTTTTAATTAACCCCTACATGTGTCAAATTTTAAACACTTTCATGGAAACCAATCAATAAAATGAATGGTACCACACAATGGTATATTAATCAATAAAATATTTCCTTTATTACAATTCTTAAAAGTTAACAAACAGGTGCAAAGATATATACAGAGGGACAATACTTTCCATAGGAAACCACCACTACAGCCACAAAATACACTGTGTTCCAAATTATTATGCAAAAATTGTTTAGGAGTGATAAGGTAAGAATTTTTTTGTTTGTCAGTTAAACTCATTGATGGTGATGTGTGTCATCATGGCTCTTTATATCACTGTAAGCAATTGCAGACACCTGTGCTAATTAGTTTGGCAGGTGTGTCCAATGAAAGGCAAGACTACTTAAGAAGGCTGTCCCACATTATTAAGCAGCCTACATTTTCTGCCAAAATGGGAAAGAAAAAGGATGTGTCGGCTGCTGAGAAGCAACAAATTGTGGAGTGTTTAGGTCAAGGCATGACTACAATCAACATTGCCAAGACACTTCATCGTGATCATCGCACAATCAAGAAGTATGTAGCTGATTCACAGTACACACGTGTGCGTGCTGATAAGGGAAAATTGAGGACTCTTTCCTACAGGCCATTATGTCAGGTTAAAAGAGCAGCGGCAAAAAAGCCTTGTCATAGCAGCAGACAAGTTTTTGAAGCTGCTGGTGCCTCCAACATCCCCCGAACAACAAGATGCAGGGTCCTTCAGAGGTTTGCAGCTGTGCGTAAGCCATCCTGTCGACCTCCTCTATCCACTGCACACAATCAGAAATGGCTCCAGTGGGCCAAACAATACATGAAGACTGACTTCAAAACTGTTTTGTTCACCGATGAGTGCCGTCCAACGCTCGATGGTTCAGATGGATGGAGTGGAGGATGGCTGGTTGATGGACACCCCATGCAAACATGGCTACGGCGCCAACAAGGAGGAGGTGGAGTAATGTTTCGGGCTGGAATCATGGGGAGAGAAATTGTCGGCCCCTTTAGGATCCCTGAAGGGGTAAAGATGAACTCCATAGTGTATGTTGAGTTTCTCAAACAGCACTTCCTGCCATGGTTCAAGAAGAAGAACTGTGCATTCCGCAGCAAGATCATTTTCATGCATGATAATGCACCGTCTCATGCTGCACATAACACATCTGCATCTCTGGCTGCTATGGGCATAAAAGGGGACAAACTTATGGTGTGGCCCCCATGCTCCCCTGACCTCAACCCCATTGAGAACCTCTGGAGCATCATCAAAAGGAGTGTCTATGATGGCGGGAGGCAGTTCACATCTAAGCAACAGCTCTGGGAGGGTATTCTGTCCTCATGCAAAACAATTGAAGCAGAAACCATCCAAAACCAGACAAATTCAATGGACGAGAGAGTTCAGAAGCTCCTTTCGAACAAGGGGTCCTATGTGCAAATGTAACATCACCTAGAATAAAGTTTTGAGTTGAAAACTGTTTGATTTCAGTTTGTAATAACCTGCTAATGCTTATAATTTCAAAAATTACCATTTTTTTGTTCTTTATTAAAATGAAAAGGTTGAAAACTCTGCTGTGCATAATAATTGGAACATGCATTTTGAGTGCAGTTTGAGTGTTTTATTTTTTTAAAAATATACAGTTATCATAGGCAATTTGTACAAAAACCTTTCAATTGTACTCTAATAGTTATTTGACTGGAAAATTACAATGACTGAAATTCATATAGGTAATTTGGGAAAATCTGAAAAAATATTATTTGCATAATAATTTGGAACACAGTGTACAAATACATATGTATGCACAAATATATGTGACCCTGTTTACTAGTAACACAGAGGGTTTACAGCTGTATTATGTTAATAAATCAAGACCACCATCCAAGGGCATATGTCAACATATAACTAATGAAAATACGCTGCCCAACTCCCTTACTGACCTACTGTCAGGGACACTGAACTAATAAGTCCATACCAATATGTGCAAAATTATTCAGTACATACCGCTAATAGCTGGTGGTGTTTCCTCGGATGTCCCTCTGCCCCGACGCGCATTTCGCTCAGCTTCTTCGGGAGGCGTGTCAGGGCAGGGGGCTATCCGATTTAAATAGAAATACCAACCTCCTCCATTGGTCAAAAAACCGCCACACAGCTGTAAGAATTGAGAACGCCAATAGATCGTTCTCATGTATTGGCGAACCGATAGTTCACAGGTCCTGTAAGTTAATACTAAACTCAGGGCATGTATCGGCGCATGCGCAAGATCACATGATGCTTGTCAACCAATGTGAGAGCCATTCAGCGGTCACGTGGTATCGGAGATGCCAGGTCCTCAAAAGAGGAGTGAACATCCTCAATCCACTGCAGACCGCCTATGTATCCCACGACAGCCTCATATCCAGCGCATGCGTTCTGCCCTAGATCAAAGGATTTATTAAGTCACCATTGTAAACTTCTATGTGTGCCAGCCTTATTGACCAATGGGCAATAATAAACATTATGTACAAATACATTCACTTAAAAAGATGAAATTAAAAAAGCGAATATCATACTTCGTTCAAAAACCAAATACATATGCTATAAAGATAATTAACAATAAATAATAATAATAAAAATAATAAATAATGAAAAATATAGTGCCTAATCTTTTTGTATTAATGTAAATTCAATGATATACCCATAAAATTATGATATATTATATATATATATAATATATAATAACTAAACCTATCAAAATAATGTGAACATTTATAAATCACCCATATATTATTATTATATAAGATCCATACCCTTCAAATTGTGTATTGAACATATCAATATAATTAAATATATATTACTCAACCCTAAACTTAAATTCAACATAAAATATTTCTATCCCATGACATATGCTCGAAACAGGGACAATTCCTTTGATATATGATGGTATTCATTCACATGCAAAATCCCAATACGAAATAGTCTTCATGTTCACGAGATGAACTGTAAGGTAAGTATGATAATTCCATATGAAGAGACGGACTCCACTGAAATAAAAATACTAATAACACTAATGAGAACGATTTATTGGCGTTCTCAATTCTTACAGCTTTGTGGCGGTTTTTTGACCAATGGAGGAGGTTGGTATTCCTATTTAAATCGGATAGCCCCCTGCCCTGACACGCCTCCCGAAGAAGCTGAGCGAAACGCGAAGTCGGGGCAGAGGGACATCCGAGGAAACACCACCAGCTATTAGCGGTATGTACTGAATAATTTTGCACATATTGGTATGGACTTATTAGTTCAGTGTCCCTGACAGTAGGTCAGTAAGGGAGTTGGGCAACGTATTTTCATTAGTTATATGTTGACATATGCCCTTGGATGGCGGTCTTGATTTATTAAGATAATACAGCTGTAAACCCTCTGAGTTACTAGTAAACAGGGTCACATATATTTTTGTGCATACATATGTTTTTGTATTTTGTGGCTGTAGTGGTGGTTTCCTATGGAAAGTATTGTCCCTCGGTATATATCTTTGCACCTCTTTGTTAACTTTTAAGAATTGTAATAAAGGAAATATTTTATTGATTAATATACTATTGTGTGGTACCATTCTTTTTATTGATTGGTTTCCATGAAAGTGTTTATATTAAGTTGTGGTATATGACCCTTGCAGGGTGAAATTTATGCAATTTTTGTTTTTGGGCAACTTTAAGTGATTAAAATGTGTCAAATTTTGCACACATACACTCATGTAATTGTTAGTGAAAACCATATATCAAACTACATAAAATGACATGGTTAACTCTATGTAAACCATGTGTCATTTCATGTCGGGTCTGTAATTTCACAAAAGCCGGCAATTGAATTAGCGACTATTATACTATGTAGAAATGTATGTACTATAAATATATATACCGTATATACCCATGTATAAGCCGAGATTTTCAGCCCATTTTTTAGGGCTGAAAGTCCCCCTCTCGGCTTATACGCGGGTCATATACGGGGGTCGGGGGGGAGTGGGAGCGGGGGTGTCGGATCATACTCACCCCTCCGCCGGCGCGGTCTCTGCAGCCCCATGCTTCTCCCACGATCTCCTGTTCCTTCCTGCAGCGGTCACATGGCACCGCTCATTAAAGTCATGAATATGCACATATTCATGACTTTAATGAGCGGTAGCACGTGACCGCTGCAGGACTGAAGCACTGTGGAGAGCGCCAGGAGAAGAGGAGAGGCTGCAGGGACGTGCGGCGGAGGGGTGAGTATAGCTATATTTACCTGTCCCCCGGTCCACCGCTGCGCACTGCTCCCTCGGTCTGACTCTGGCTGTGAATGTTAAGGCAGAGGGCGCGATGACGTTGTTAGTGCACGCCCCGCCCCCTGCCATTCACAGCCAGAGGAGTCAGACCGAGGGAGCAGTGCAGCGGTGCAGAAAGGACAGGTAAATATCTCAGGTGCCGGGGTCCTGAGCGAGCGGTGACATTGGCACCTGTCCCCCATAGCGCGCCACTGTCTCCGCCTGCTCAGGACACCGGCACCTGGCCCCCAGCGACGAGAGGTGAGTATGTCATTTTTTTTTTTTTGCAGCAGCGAGTATATGAGGCCTATACTATGGGGCATAATTGTGCATCATATGGGGGCATAATCTGGAGCACATGGGGGCATAATATGGAGCATATGGGGGCATAAGCTTTGGAACATATGGGGCATAATATGGAGCATATGGGGGCATAAGCTGTGGAACATATAGGGCATAATCTGGAGCATATGGGGGCATAAGCTGTGGAACATATGGGGCATAATCTGGAGCATATGGGGGCATAAACTGTGGAACATATGGGGGCATAATCTGGAGCATATGGGGGAATAAGCTGTGGAACATATGGGGGCATAATATGGAGCATATGGGGGCATAATCTGTGGAACATATGGGGCATAATCGGCAGCATATGGGGGCATAATCTGTGGATCATACGGGGGCATAATCTGTGGAAAATATGGGGGCACAATCTGGAGCATATGGGGGCACAATCTCTGAAGCATATTGGGCATAATCTGGAGCATATGGAGGCATAATCTGTGGAGCATATTGGGCATAATCTGTGCAGCATATGGGGGCATAATCTGTGCAGCATATGGGGGCATAATCATTTTTCACCCTAGGCTTATACGCGAGTTAATAAGTTTTCCCAGTTATTTGTGGCAAAATTAGGGGGGTCGGCTTATACACGGGTCGGCTTATACATGAGTATATACGGTATATATGTGTCACAAATTCAATGACATGTATATATACAGTCATGGACAAAAGTTTTGAGAATGACACAAATATTAATTTTTACAAAGTCTACTGCTTCACTTTTTCTAATGGCAATTTGCATATACTCCAAATATTATAAAGAGTGATCATCTTAACAGCAATTACTTGCAAAGTCAATATTTGGCTAGAAAATGAACTTTATCCTCCAAAACACATTTCAACATCATTGCAGCCCTGCCTTAAAAGGACCAGCTAACCTCTTTTCAGTGATTGCTCCATTAACACAGGTGTGGGTGTTGATGAGGACATGGCTGGAGATCATTCTGTCATGATTAAGTAAGAATGACACCACTGGACACTTTAAAAGGAGGCTGGTGCTTGGCATCATTGTTTCTCTTCTGTTAATCATGGTTATCTCTAAAGAAACACATGCAGTCATCATTGCAATGCACAAAAATGGCCTAACAGGGAAGAGTATCGCAGCTAGAAAGATTGCACCTCAGTCAACAATCTATCGCATCATCAAGAACTTCAAGGAGAGAGGTTCCATTGTTGCCAAAAAGGCTCCAGGGCGCCCAAGAAAGACCAGCAAGCACCAGGACCGTCTCTTAAAAGTGTTTCAGCTGGGGATCAGGCTACCAGCAGTGCAGAGCTTGCTCAGGAATGGCAGCAGGCAGGTGTGAGTGCATCTGCACGCACTGTGAGGCGGAGACTCTTGGAGCAAGGCCTGGTCTCGAGGGCAGCAAAGAAGCCACTTCTCTCCAGAAAAAACATCATGGACAGACTGATATTCTGCAAAAGGTACAGGCAGTGGACTGCTGAGGACTGGGGTAAAGTTATTTTCTCTGATGAATCCCCTTTTCGATTGTTTTGGACATCAGGAAAACGCCTCATTCGGAGAAGACAAGGTGAGCGCTACCACCAGTCTTGTCTCATGCCAACTGTTAAGCATCCTGAAACCATTCATGTGTGGGGTTGCTTCTCAGCCAAGGGAATCACCTCTCTCACAGTCTTGCCTAAAAACACAGCCATGAATAAAGAATGGTACCAGAATGTCCTCCAAGAGCATCTTCTCCCAACCCTCCAAGAGCAGTTTGGCGATCAACAATGCCTTTTCCAGCATGATGGA
The DNA here is from genome assembly GCA_033576555.1 of Oophaga sylvatica. Lineage (NCBI taxonomy): Eukaryota > Metazoa > Chordata > Amphibia > Anura > Dendrobatidae > Oophaga > Oophaga sylvatica. The sequence goes on from JARQOD010000004.1 coordinate 114,477,443, forward strand.
GCACCTTGCCATAAAGCAAAGGTGATAACTAAATGGCTCAGGGAACAAAACATAGAGATTTTGAGTCCATGGCCTGGAAACTCCCCAGATCTTAATCCCATTGAGAACTTGTGGTCAATCATCAAGAGACGGGTGGACAAACAAAAACCTAAAAATTCTGACAAAATGAAAGCATTGATTGTGCAAGAATGGACTGCTATCAGTCAGGATTTGGTCCAGAACTTGATTGAGAGCATGCCAGGGAGAATTGCAGAGGTCCTGAAGAAGAAGGGTCAACACTGCAAATATTGACTTGCTGCATTAACTCATTCTAACTGTCAATACAAGCTTTTGTTACTCATATGTTTGCAATTATATTTCTGTCTGTGATAAAAACAAGTGTCAAACACACATAAAAACCAGAGGGCAGCAGATCATGTGAAAATATAATATTTGTGTCATTCTCAAAACTTTTGGCCATGACTGTATATATATGAGGTGTAAAATTGTTTAATAAAAATGCGTGGGCTCCCGCCCTATTTTCTCAACCAGACAGACAAAGCCAGCGAGTGGGGGCAGGTAATAATAGCCCAGAGAGGGACCATTATTTTTGCCCCACCCGGCTACTAACATCTGCCCCCAGACTCCCCAGAAAAGGCAAATCTATAATTAGAATCGCCCTTTCTGGCACTTTGCCCGTCTATTCCCATTGCCCTGTAGCGGTGGCGAATGGGTTAATAAGGGGTTAAAGCCACCTTGCTATTGAAAGGTGACTTTAAGCCAGGTTAATAATTGAGAGCTGTCAATTAGACAACTATCAATTATTAATCCTATTGTATGAAATAAAAATAAAACACACACTTTAATTAAAAATCATTTTAATGAAATAAACACACAGTTTTTGACCATCTTTTAATTTACAGGTAATCCGTGCGAAGCCCTTGTTCTCCTGTAATAAGAATAAAATAATAAAGAAAACATTATTCTTACCTATCCAGTGCTCTGTCAGGTCCCCGATGTAATCCTTCTGAAAGGGTTAATGTTTACTGCAGGGACCGCAGCTAATGCTGACAGCCTCACAGTAAACCCCCGACTGAATCATCTCCTCTCCTGGCTGACAGGAGAGGAAGTGGTTAGCATAATTGATTGCTTCCCACTTTCACTTCAGGTCAGCCAGGGACACCGCACAGCATCAGTAATGTCAGAGGGAATCCCGGTTGTCCTGAAGTGAACTGATTAACAAAAATAGGGGATCCCCTCGAAAAAAAAAATGGCGTTGGGTCCCCCCTATTTTTGTTAACCAGCCTGATAAAGCAGACTACTGAGGCCTGGTTTTTCAGGCTGTTAAGGAGGCAATACCCATGGACCTTGCAAGCCTGATAATACCAGGCCACAGCAGTCTGCTTATCTTGGCTGGTTAACAAAAATTGGGGATCCCCTCAAAAAAAAAATGGCGTGGGGGTCCCCCTATTTTTGTTAACCAGCCAAGTAAAAAGCAGACTGCTGCGGCCTGGTATTAAAAGACTGTCAAGGCCCATGGATTTTGGCCCTCAACAGCCTAAAAATACCAGGCTGCAGCAGCCCCACAATTGGCGCATCCAAAGATACGCCAATTGTGGCACTTTACCCGGCTCTTCCCACTTGCCCTGAAGCGGTGGCAAGCGGGTAATAAGGGGTTAATGTCACCTTTGATTGAACGGTGACAATAAGCCCGGTTAATAAAGGAGAGGCGTCAATAAGACACCGATCCATTATTAATCATAAAGTTTGTAAATTTGTAAAAAAATACACAGAATAAAGTCTTTTAATGAAATAAAATACAACACAGTTTTCATTATTTTTATTGTACACTCATCCTGCGGCGCCATCGTTCTCCTGTAAAAAAACAAAAATAACAAACCAACACAAATACTCCCTGTCCGACGCAGTCCAAAATCACGAGTGTCCCACGACGAGTCCAGCTCTGCTACATCTGCATGCCAGGCTGAGCATGGCATCCAGATGTAGCAGAGCTGCTTACCTAGGGAGATTCCCCGGCGGTGACGTCATCGGACTGGTTTACGGCCAGCTGTGCGAGAGTACAGTTGGCCGAGATTACCCAGTACCCGGCAGCACGTGCAGTTATCGCGAGATGCTGCACGTGACCGCCAGGGAGAGGGTAATGGCCGGCCTGGATGGATGGACGTGACCGCCGGGGATCTTCTGCCAGGTAAGTGCTGCTGACACCTGACAGACCTGACCGACACTGACAGTGACACTGTCACGCGGTCTTATGATATGTGTACAATGTCAGTAAACTATTCTTAAAAGAACAACACTCTATACAACATATAGATTAGCAACATCAGCATGTAAATATAGAATAGATTTACCTGACACGATATCCGTTGAACTCAGGGTTAATCTTGAGGACTTGATACACTGTCACAGGAAAGAGGAGGACCGGGGGTCTAACCTGACCCTAAACTGGGGTCCTAACTAATCCCTCACCTTGGAGGTACTGATAATGGTTCAGAGGTCCAAGTCTCCAGCCTAACCCTGTCTCCTATCAGTCCCTGAACCCTGTAATCAGTCCTAAGAAGGATTCTGATTACCACCAAAGGGATATGGGCTGATCTCTGCTAAATACACAGATTAGACATATAAGACAGACTGGAGAAAACACAGACTTGCATACACACTCAAACACAGAAGGAACATAAATGATCTGGGATATTAAACTCTAAGCAAGGTGAGCTTAAAACAACTAAGGAGCTCTTTAACTTAAGTCTATACAGATACAATCCTATCTGTGGTCTGCATGAAGAATTTCACTGGCAACTCCCAACACAGACAACCAGAGATTTAAAGGAAACCAATCAACAAATAATTAATTGCAGCCGGAGAAACTGCACCCAGTCCCAGAACTGAGCACAGACAGAATTAACTCCCTAACTGCCAAACACAAAGAAACAGCAACTCAGCTGTGAGATGTCAGAATGTGCAACCGCGACGATCTTCGTGGCGATGCACACATGACAGTACCCCCCCTTCTACGAGGGGCCTCCGGACCCTCAGGGCCAGGTTTGCCCGGGTGAGTTCTGTGGAAGGTCCGCACCAAACGATCTGCGTTAATGTCAGACGCAGGAACCCACGTCCTCTCCTCTGGACCATACCCCTTCCAATGCACCAAGTACTGAAGGGACCGGCGATTCAGACGTGAGTCAATGATCTTTGACACTTGAAACTCCAAGTTACCATTGACCACCACTGGAGGAGGAGGTAGAGGTGATGGTATGACTGGTGCCACGTACCTTTAAGTAATGACTTGTGGAACACATTGTGGATTTTAAACGTAGGAGGGAGGTCCAGACGAAATGCCACAGGATTAATTATGGAACTGATCCTGTACGGCCCGATGAATCTGGGGCCCAGCTTCCAGGAGGGAACTTTAAGTTTTATATTCCTGGTAGACAACCATACCAGATCGTTCACATTAAGATCTGGACCAGAAACTCTCCTCCTATCAGCCATACGTTTATAACGGTTCCCCATAGCACTCAGATTATTCAATACACCTCTCCACACTGAAGCAAGTGACGACGAGAAACGCTCCTCCTCAGGAACCCCAGAAGGGCCCCCCCCATTGAATGTACAAAACTGGGGATGAAAACCATATGCCCCAAAAAACGGGGACTTACCAGTGGACTCGCTCCGCCTGTTGTTAAGAGCGAACTCTGCCAGAGGCAAGAAAGAAGACCAGTCCTCCTGGTTCTCTGAGACAAAACACCGAAGATAAGTTTCTAGGCTTTGATTCAGACGCTCTGTCTGACCATTGGTCTGCGGATGAAAAGCCGAGGAAAATGACAATTGCATCCCCCGACGTAAACAAAATGCCCTCCAAAACTTGGACACAAACTGAGACCCCCTATCTGACACCACATCAGAAGGCAACCCATGAAGTCTCACAATCTCCCCAATGAACACCTGCGCCAGAGTTTTAGCATTAGGGAGGGCAGGAAGAGCAATGAAATGTGCCATCTTACTGAACCTGTCAACAACCACCAGTATGACAGTCTTCCCTGACGACTGAGGAAGGTCCGTGATGAAGTCCATAGACAAATGAGTCCATGGACGCTCCGGAAGTTTCAAGGGTAAGAGGGTCCCAGACGGACGGGTATGAGGGGTCTTAGAGCGAGCACAAACCCCACAGGACGCGACAAAAGTTAAAACATCTTTATTAACGTTAGGCCACCAAAACCGGCGAGAAAGGAGATCTAAAGTAGCCTTACTCCCTGGATGTCCTGCTAAAGCAGAATTATGATGTGCCTCAATAACCTTTTGTCTCAACTGATTTGGGACAAACAGTCTCCCTGGAGGTCCTGCAGGGGCGTCCCCCTGAGCCTCTAACACCTCCTCCTCAAGCTCAGAACATACAGCCGACACTACCACCCCCTCCTGAAGGATAGGAATCGGGTCATCCATTTTCCCGGCCCCTGGGAAACTGCGAGACAAGGCATCCGCCTTAACATTCTTAGATCCAGGGCGATAAGTGACAACAAAATTAAACCTGGTAAAAAACAACGACCATCGAGCTTGTCTGGAATTCAGACGCTTAGCAGATTCCAAATACAGCAGGTTCTTGTGATCAGTAATGACGGTGACCGGGTGGACTGCCCCCTCCAAAAAGTGACGCCATTCTTCAAAAGCCAACTTAATGGCCAAAAGTTCCCTATTGCCAATATCATAATTCCTTTCGGCGGACGACAATTTTTTAGAAAAGAAAGCGCACGGATGCCATTTACCAGGGGACGGACCCTGGGACAATATTGCACCCACCCCTACGTCAGACGCGTCCACCTCCACAACGAACGGCTGTGATGCATCTGGTTGGATGAGAACGGGTGCCGAAGCAAAACATTTTTTCAAAGAGGAAAAAGCTTGGCAAGCTTTGTCCGACCATTTAGAAAAATCCGTCCCTTTTCTTGTCATGTCAGTGAGAGGTTTGACAACAGATGAGAAATTACAAATAAATTTCCGGTAGTAGTTAGCAAACCCCAGAAAACGCTGCAGAGCCTTAAGATCCTCTGGCTGATCCCATTCAAGCACTGCTCTCACCTTTTCAGGGTCCATACGGAAACCGGAGGCTGACACCAAGAAACCCAAAAACTGAAGTTCCTGTACGGCGAATACACACTTTTCCAGTTTGGCGTATAGTTTATTGTCTCGCAAGATCTGCAACACCTGTCTCACATGCTCCTGGTGAGACACAAGATCTGGTGAGTAAATTAAAATGTCATCCAAATATACGACCACAAACAGCCCCACCAGATGACGAAAAATGTCATTAACAAAATGTTGGAATACTGCTGGTGCAGTAGTCAGACCAAAAGGCATGACAAGGTTCTCATAATGTCCCTCCGGTGTGTTAAACGCCGTTTTCCACTCATCCCCCTCTTTTATCCTAATCAGATTATACGCCCCCCTGAGATCCAATTTAGAGAACCATTTGGCGCCAACAATTTGATTGAAGAGATCAGGAATCAGAGGGAGTGGATACGGATCTCGAACAGTAATCCGATTAAGTTCGCGGAAATCCAAGCAAGGGCGTAGGCCTCCATCTTTTTTCTTCACAAAGAAGAACCCCGTGGCCACTGGGGAAGATGAAGGTCTAATATGCCCTTTGGCCAGACTTTCCGAAATATAATCTTTCATAGCCTGCCTCTCAGGACCAGAAAGGTTATATAACCTAGCTTTAGGTAACTTAGCATCAGGAAGTAAATTAATAGAGCAGTCATACACGCGATGAGGAGGCAACTCCTGACACCCCTCCTCAGAGAACACATCCCCAAAGTCCTCCAAAAAAGGAGGCAAAGTACTAGGCACGACCGCACTGATGACTGTGTTCATGCAGTTACTTTTGCAAAACTCCCCCCATTGTCTTATATCTCTGGACTGCCAATTAATCACAGGGTTATGTTTAACCAACCAAGGAAGTCCCAACACAATAGGAGTAGGTAGACCCTCCAACACATAACAAGATAATAGTTCCCTATGTATTGCCCCTACCCGAAGGTCAATGTTATGAACCTCATGAACAAAGCTACCTTGGCCGAGAGGCCTGGCGTCAATGGAGAATATAGGGATCGGTTTGACCAATACACTCAGATGCATACCTTGAGCCTGAGCAAACTGAGCGTCAACCAGATTAGCCCCGGACCCACTATCAAGAAGAACAGAAAATCTCTCCACTCTCGTACCAACCACCACCTCCACTGGTACAAGGAACTGAGAAGAACTAGCGGACGAAATACATACTCCCAGGTTGTCGTCCACCACACAACCTGGGATTAACAGTTTTCCGGCGACTTTTTGCTCAACAAGGCACGGGATGGACATCCCCCAACAAAATGTCCCTCTTTCCCGCAGAAGAAACACCTTCTAGTCCTGCGGCGTACCGCCAATCCCCTCCTACGAAATGATGTCCCTCCCAACTGCATAGGCTCCTCCGAACAGACAAGGGGAACCTCAACATAAGGGACTTTAGTAGTAGGTGGAGTAACAACAGGGGGCGGAGTTACCTCGCACCTCTCCCGGAGCCGTCTATCAGTACGGATAGCTAGGGCCATAGCAGCCTCCAGTGATGGAGGAGAATCATACTGAGCCAAAACGTCCTTTAATTTGTCAGAAAGCCCATGACAAAACTGGCTTCTAAGAGCTGGGTCATTCCACTGAGTATCTGTGGCCCATCTACGGAACTCAGAAGCAAATTCCTCCGCCGGACGATTTCCCTGCTGTATCTTACGTAATTTTGTCTCAGCAAGAGAGACCCGATCTGGGTCATCATATACCAAACCCAGGGCAGTAAAAAATCGATCTACTGACTGTAGAGCCGGGGATCCCGGAGGAAGGGAGAAGGCCCAGGATTGAGGGTCCCCTTGTAGGAGCGAGATAACAATTCCCACTCTCTGCTCTTCACTCCCTGATGATCGAGGCCGAAGCCGAAAATACAATTTACATGCTTCCCTGAAGGTAAAAAATTTGTCTCGCCCACCAGTGAACCTGTCCGGGAGAGCTACTTTAGGTTCAAATCTGGTTTGCTCCGAGGGAGACAAAACTTTGGACTTAATGTCCGTCAGCTCCATGGATAATCCCTGCAACTGCAGAGCCAGCTGGGCTACTGGATCCATGGCAACTGGGAATAATTTTATGGGCCAGTGAAAATTGTCACGCGGTCTTATGATATGTGTACGATGTCAGTAAACTATTCTTAAAAGAACAACACTCTATACAACATATAGATTAGCAACATCAGCATGTAAATATAGAATAGATTTACCTGACACGATATCCGTTGAACTCAGGGTTAATCTTGAGGACTTGATACACTGTCACAGGAAAGAGGAGGACCGGGGGTCTAACCTGACCCTAAACTGGGGTCCTAACTAATCCCTCACCTTGGAGGTACTGATAATGGTTCAGAGGTCCAAGTCTCCAGCCTAACCCTGTCTCCTATCAGTCCCTGAACCCTGTAATCAGTCCTAAGAAGGATTCTGATTACCACCAAAGGGATATGGGCTGATCTCTGCTAAATACACAGATTAGACATATAAGACAGACTGGAGAAAACACAGACTTGCATACACACTCAAACACAGAAGGAACATAAATGATCTGGGATATTAAACTCTAAGCAAGGTGAGCTTAAAACAACTAAGGAGCTCTTTAACTTAAGTCTATACAGATACAATCCTATCTGTGGTCTGCATGAAGAATTTCACTGGCAACTCCCAACACAGACAACCAGAGATTTAAAGGAAACCAATCAACAAATAATTAATTGCAGCCGGGAGAAACTGCACCCAGTCCCAGAACTGAGCACAGACAGAATTAACTCCCTAACTGCCAAACACAAAGAAACAGCAACTCAGCTGTGAGAAGTCAGAATGTGCAACCGCGACGATCTTCGTGGCGATGCACACATGACAGACACTTTCGGGAAGTTCCTGTGTCACGTACTTCGTTCTGTGACACAGGAACTCCCCATAGACTTTAGAGGATAACTCTGATTCCGGTATCCGATATGACAAAAATATTGTATCTCAGAATCGGAATTCCGATACAGCGAATATCGGCTGATACACGATATTTGCAGTATCGGAATGCTCAACACTACTGATGAGATGTGTTTGGAAGCTAACTAGCGACCACATAGCGATCGCACTAGCGATCTCGCCAGGTCGTGTCGTTGTCGTGATCGCTAGTGTGATCGCTAAGTGTGACAGTGCCTTTAGGGTTAGTGGATTTTGAGCTACCCTGACTCATTTTGAGTGAAGATAGTTCACTTGATGTGGTATTAGAAAGTGGTGTGTGGGCCACTTGATGAGGTGTTGGACACGGTATAGACCACCTGATGTGGTGTGTTAGGATCTGCGGAATGCACCAAAATAAATATAAATAAAGGTTGCGTTCGCAGCCCGGGGACCACCGTGCAGGCAGAGCCTGCTGCTAGTAAGATGGCGGTATAAGCGAACTCTGTTACTTCACAGAGTCGCAAACATAGATGCTGTGGCACTATATGGCGGTATAAGCGAACTCTGCTACAGCACAGAGTCGCTGAGGTAATGACGCAGAGGTAGAGACTGTGTCCTGTTAACACCACAGGAGTACACAGATAACTGCAGTGTGGATAGCAGTCCGTGATCATGCAGTCAGCAATGCAAACATACAAATCTCCTCACCGGAGGTGCCGGTATTCCAGGGGCTTATTTCAGCCAAGCCCTGAACACGTGCATACAAATGTCCTCACCGGAGGTGCCGGTATTCTAGGGGCTTATTTCAGCTGAGCCCTAACCACATGCGTGCATGATCATACTGGCGCAAAGCACATAACACAATTGACACGAGCGCATGGCGGCACGGGCATGCCACCCTTTTATAGTAGCAACTACAGGACCTACCAGAAAAGGACCAATGAGAAACTGTTCCAGAACACATGTAGTTTCAGGACCTTCCTGGCGGACCATAGGAGCTGCTGCAGTACCTGAGCATGTGACCCCTGATCTCCTATGAGAGATCTTACCCTGGGCATGCTCAGAAAGGAAAACACAGGACTTAGTCCCAACTGAGTCTGCTTGCCGCTGACCTGCACTGGTTACAATGGCAGGACCTGGAGAGAGAGCAGTCATCCTCTGCACAGCACTAGACTGAGCGAGACGCTGGGACCGACGTCTCTGCTGAGCAGATTCCACTGCGGCTGGAGACGGATGGGAGACCGCAGCGGGGATAGCTCGAGATTCCCCTTGTGCAGAAGCGGGAATTCAACCCCTAACATGGTGTTAAACGAGTTATGGGCAACTTGGAGTGGTGTTGAATAAAATAAAATAAAAGCCGTCTAATGTGGTATAGTCTAGGTAAAGGCCGACTGCTGTGGTATCGGGCAGGGTGTGAATAACCTGATGTGCTATTAGATGAGATAAGGACCCCCTGATGAGGTATTAGACAAGGTATGGGCCACCTTATGTGGTATTAGACAAGTTATGGATCACCTGGTGTGGTATTAGACGTGATATGGACCACCCAATGTGGAATTAGATGAGGTATGGGCCACCTAATGTGGTATTAGATGTGGCAAGAACCGCCTACTTTGATGTCAGATAGTATATGGACCACCTGATGTGGCACTAGACCATGTATGTAACACTGTGTGGGGTATTGGAGATAGGAACCTCCTGGAGTTAGGACCAACCAGCTGGTATATAGGAGGTATGGTACCCAAAATAATATTTGTTGTTTCCTGAAAGGGATGGTTGGTGAATCTAGACAACAATAGAAAGGCAGATATACGTATGTCAACTCCTGCAATGAAGGGTTAAATGGTGTAACAAGTTAAGTAGGCAGGAACACACGGACTAGCAGCTAGGAGAAAAGGGTTATTGTCTTTAAGTGAGCTTCGTCTTATAACCTCCTGTTATGGCCTGCGGAACGCACCTAATAGATATTAAGGAGAGGTACGTTCGCAGCCCGGGGTCCACCATGTAGGCAGAGCCTGCTACTAGTAAGATGGCGTAAATAGGCAGTATGAGCGAACTCTGTTATCCCGCAGAGTCGCAGATGTAAACACCGTAGCACTATATGGCGATATAAGCGGACTCTGTTAATTCACAGAGCCGCTGTAACAAAGACTGTGTCCTGTTAGACTCACAGGGAACACAGATGACTGCTAAGCGGATTGCAGTCTGTGGTCATGCAATCAGAACCCAAGCAATAATCTCCTCACCGGAGTAGCAGGTATTCTAATGGCGTTTTCAGCCGAGCCCTGAACACGTGCATACAATCTCCTCACCGGAGGTGCCGGTATTCTAGGGGCTTATTTCAGCCAGACCTAACCACATGCATACATGACCAAAATGGTGCAAGCACGTAACAGATTTGATACTAGCGCGCCGCCGTGCGGTCATGCCCACCTTTTATAGTAGCAGCTACAGGACCTTCCAGAAAAGGACCAATGGGAAAGCTGCTCCAGAACTAAAGCAGCCTCAGGACCTTCCTGCAGTACCCGACCATGTGACCCCTGATCTCCTATAAGAGATCTTACCCTGAGCATGCTCAGAAGGGAACACACAGGACTTAGTCCCAACTACGTCTGCTTGCTGCTGACCTGCACTGGTTACAATGGCAGGACCTGAGGAGGCAGCAGTCATCCTCTGCACAGTATTAGACTGGGCGAGATGCTGGGACAGAAGTCTCTGCTGAGCAGACTCCACTGCGGCCGGAGACGGATTGGGGACCACAGCGGTGATGGCTCGATATTCCCTTTGTGCAGCAGTGGGAACTCAATCCCTAACACCTCCCCTGATAAATGTGGAAGGGGAAGGCTATCAGAGTTCAACAGGTATGATAAGATGCAGTCAAAAAAATATAGAATCTCGCTGGGCCCAGAATGTGGTCAAGTAGATTCTCAGTATCTGTATGATCTAGTGGTGATTTCAGATGCAAAAGTTAAGTCTGTAGAGGTTCTGAGACTTTAGCTGGTTTAAAGTTGACTGTGCAGCTTTGGCCATTCTGTTGCCCTCAGGGAAGCTGCATACAGATATAAGCAAAACTAATGCAGCTATACTATGGAGGAGGGTTAATGACAGGCACTGCGCTGATTGTAGCTTCCCTTATGAGTGCTGCTGTTCCCAGGGGTGGATATGTTGGAGCTAATTATTCTCCCCCTCTCCTGTTTGGCAACCCCCCTTGATCTATGACCAGCCTGGGGGCTCTATGGTAGGGAGGGGAAACCCAAGAGGGGTTAACAGCAGGTGTTGCGATTTCTACGGCTCCTCTTATAGCCCACCACTATACAGGAGTGGGATGGATAAGCCCACGCTGATCCTTTATGCTACCCGGGGTTGTCAGCCCCTTTAGTACTCACACGGGCTGGTGACCGCAGGTAAATGTACCACTGGTTTGGGGCTGTTGATAAAATGGTGGGGGTGACTGGAGGCGGCCGTAGCGATTCCTTAGTGCAGCGCTGCTCACCAGGCAGTGTCGGGTTAGAGCTGTTGTGCTGCGGGGATCGGAGATGTCAGCCTCTTTTAAGACAGCAGGTGTGGTTGATGGAGTCTCCAGGAGATGTGTCCGGCTGCTGTCCTCTTCTTCTTCTGCCCCTGCCTTTGTTCCAGGAGACAAAAAAACCTGACTGGCACATCCAGACTGATGTGAATAGGTGCAAACCAGGAGGAGCTACTCCCTTATACAACATACGAAAAAAGGTTGCACTCTATCATACTAAAGCAAGCCAATATAGAATATGTGAAATTTTGAATAACAATACGGCTTTGGAGTATTAGGAAAAATTTGAGATGCTTAGTATATAATTTGGCCAAATATTATTTGCCCACCAACCATCGTCAAGGTGGTCTCAAGTCTGATGGGTCCCTAACCTGTGTGAATACCTCTCTAGGCTGATATCTGAATTCCTGGGTGAATGTGGACACCTCTGTCAGCAATGCCTGCATTTATGGGTTAGTAGGAACCTGCTGAAATTAAAACCACCACCTGGTGGGGGCGGAGTGTTTGGTCAGTAAGCTAACATTCAAAAGACAAAAAAACCTGACTGGCACATCCAGACTAATGTGAATATATGCAAACCAGGAGGAGCTACGCCCTTAAACAACATACGAAAACAGGTTGCACTCTATCATACTAAAGCTTGTCAATATAGAATATGTGAAATTTTGAATAGCAATACAACTTTGGAGTATTAGGAAAAATTTGAGACGCTTAGTATAAAATTTGGCCAAATATTATACTATTATACTATTTAATTACAGCAGGTTCCTCACTATACATTGAGCAATGACTGAAACCATGTTGGCCATGTCCTTATAACTGAAAACTTATTAATTTCCTCCTTGTTTCCGGGCCTTTAATGCGAGCACATGGCTTCTGAACACTATTAACCTGCATATTAGCCCCATTTCTTCAGGTTCTCTTTAAAAGCATGATTTAAATAACAGGTCACTTGCTGATAACCTGTTCCATTTAAAGGGGCCCCATCACATTTAACACGCCTGCTTTGCAGATTGCATGTTATAGAGCCAAAAGTGCTTAGCAGATTAGCAGAAAACTTCCACTGATATGGAGGAGGGTGGAGGTGAGGAAGATCAGGACAGAGAAGTACATAGCTGGGTAAATGTTACAACAAGGGGTAGAAGGGAAAAGTTCCAGGGAGCTCAGTCCTGATCTGGAACAACCTAGTAAATATGCCTGTTTGGCTGATATTAGGAATGAAAGCCCAGGGCTAGGATCAATACAGCAGGACATTTCTTCTAGCAACCTGGAAAATGATTGCTGTAGGAAGAAGGGATATAGGAGTGCAGCAAAGGCCAGACAGATGTTTGTGGTAGGGGACTCTGTAATTAGGCGGACAGACAGGTTCATCTGCCACCGAGACCGTGAAAGCCGAACAGTGTGTTATCTGCCGGGTGTTCGTGTTCGGCATATTACTGATTGGATAGACAGATTGCTGGGAGGGGCTGGGAAAAACCCAGCGGTCATGGTACACATCGGTACAAATGGCAAAGTTGGAGGGAGGTGGGAGGTCCTTAAAAGGAACCTGTTAGCTGGATTGTGCACAGTAACCTACACAATGTCAGGTCGGCGCCGTTATACTGAATAAAATGATACCTTGGTTGATGAAATCCATCTTGTGGTTGTTTCTTAATCTTTATTTTCAGTTTTGTGTTAATGAGATTCTCGTGCCCAAAGGCGGGGCTAGTGTTTGTGCTGCTCTGATTGCAGACTGCTGACAGGTCACTAATCTCTCAGTGACCTGCCCCCTCGTTTGCATAATAAATACCAGCACATACTGAATGAAAATAAAAAACGCTTCTGCAGGCAGGTGTCAGCCGTGGCACCTGCGCTGCAGCATAATCGAATGTTTACTGTGCACTTAATTTATTTTGCTTATTTAATTGCATGAAGAAAAAAAAAAGTCAATTTGAAAATGGCATTTGATGCACCTGCGCAGTAGCAGCTATTGGTGTGTATAGAGATCTGATAGCTGCTATTGCACAGTTTTACTTAAGAAATCTAAGCTGGGGGATCCTCAATTCTTTTTCTCTGTTTGAAAACGTCGCAGACCAGGACGGCTTCATGCGGTGATTAATAACCAGCCAAGGTGCTGCAGACAATGGTGAGCTGACCTCCCTTCTTTCCCCTCTCCCTACTATACATACGTATCTCTTACATCCATGTTGTCTATCAGTCTCTGGTTCCTGCTAGTCAAGAGACCTCTGCCATGTCTCCCCGCATTTGCGAACCTGTCCCCTGGGATCGACAGCTGCAGAAATCAACGCTGGCAGATCCTCACTTCTTTTTCGATGTAAGAGATAGGTTCTTGTTCAGACAGGTAGATATCAGAAACAGTTCTAGAGCTGGTTGCACTAGGACCAGGGACAACGGACACAGCAGACACAATTTCAGAAATAGGGTGCTGACGAAGCGAGACACAGGATGCGGGAATAACTATAAAATATATTAGGGACGGTTGGCCGAACAACATACAGCTGCACACACCAACACCACTAAAAATAAAAATAGGTATTGCTCAGGCCCTTCACTATTGGGGATGTTGCCTTATATACAAGAGTAGAAATAGTGTAATGGCACTCTGACATCCCTTCCACTAGAGGTAATCCACCAGATGGAGACCCAACTTGAATTCTCCACATTTCAAAAAATTATTGTCACACACCACTAAAGTGGTATCAATTTCCAAAGAGTAGAAACAGTATAATAGTCCTCTAGCACACCTTCCACTACAGATAACTCACTAGATGGAGACACAACTTGGTTTCTCCAAATTTCAAAAGATTATTGTCACATACCACAAAAATGGCATCAATTTTCACAGAATAGAAAGAGTACAATCAGCCTCTGACATACCTTCTACTACAGGCAACTCACCAGATGAAGACTCAACTTGTAGTCTCCACATTTTAAAAACTTATTGCCACACACCACTAAAGATGCATCAATTTCCACAAAGTAGAAACTGTATAGTAGGCCCCTGACACACCTTCCACTACTGGCAAACCACCAGATGGAGACATAACTTGGAGTCTTGACATTTCTAAAAATTATTTGTAACATAACATCAGCAGCAGTAGCAACAGCAGGCACAGATGCCACAGCAAAAAAGTCACATACTGCAATAATGCAAGATAAATGCATGACACTAAAAACTACAACCTCGCCTAGTCTTCCCAGACTGCGACTGGGGTGCAAAAGTCATTGGAGATCCATGACTTGCTCATTTTGATGAAAGTTAGGCAGTCTACATTTTCAGGGGACAGCCTGATGCGTTTATCTATCAGTACACCACACCACCAGTGGCTCTGAAGCCACGTTTTGAGAGAACGCTGGCTGTCGATCATGACAAAACCTCAAAAGCATGACAGATAAGCTCAGGCCACTCTTCCATTTTTGAAGACCAAAATACAAAAGGGTGGCTGGTGGCACAGATACTCCTGCACCATACTCTCCAGTAGTTCACAACGTGTCAGACTTGTACTCTATTCTGCTGGTGCACGAACTGGTCTAAAAAAACATGTGAATTGACACACAGAAATAGCTTATGACACTTCCACTCCCACTGCTAATGTTTTTGCGATGATGCCTTAATGTTCCCGGGATTGGAAGTCTAGAACTGCGAAGCACACTTTGTGCCTCACTGCTGTCCTGGGGAAAACCACTTTTAAGATTGTCTACAAGCATGTTTCAATAATAAAGCAATCATCCAACAAAATTTACTCTTGTACCTTGGATCTAACAAAGTGGCAATCCAGTAGTAAGCACTATTTTTAACCCTATGAATACGGGCATCATGTTGAAGATAATGCAGCAAGAAGGCGTTCATGTGTCGGGCGCTTCCATGAGATCCAAGTCCACAGTGTATGATTGCTGAGGTAACACACAAGGTTGTTTCCTCTATTACCTCCCAGCAACCATGGACAAAGAGAGGGGATTATTATCCTCTTAATCAACTGACTGTTGCGCGTCCTCCAGCTTTACCTCCTCCATTTGTACCTTGGCTCCTGCACCTTCACTAACAGTTTGTCTGGTACCATGGGCCCCCCTCGATCCCTGTAATCCACCCTCCAATGGCACCTGCCTGTGCAACGACAGTCCAGAATTTTGAGATATTGTTATCCCTTCCGCATCCTCCACTGCTTCGACCTCTTCCTCTGGGACCACCACCTCCTCACATGCGATCCAGCATGTAGATGACCGGAATAGTGATGCTGATAACAGCATCGTCAGTGCTAATTATCTTAGTAGCCATTTCAAAGCTGTGCAGAAGGGTGCAGAGGTCCTTCATCAGTGCCCACTCTGCAATCGTGCAATCTGTGTTGACCCAGGATATGCAAAAGGACATACTGCACCAGGGCTTGTCATTGCTGTCAGAGTCAATTCCACAGTGTTGAAAAATCGCAAATCGAACGGTTAACCCGTAGGCTGAAAGACCTCTGTAAAGATACAAGTAAATGACCTGCTCCAGATGACCTGCGAATGTCAGAAGTGAGCACACATCGATCATGCTTTTTGCAGCACCGCATCCAGGCTGGGATATTGGCTGAGAAATTGCTGTACCACCGGGTTGAGGACAGTAGCCATGCAAGGCACGTGTGTGAGGCTAACCTGGCATAGGGCCACCATCAAGTTTGCAACATTATTGCACATAGCTTTCCCTGGCTGCCGGTTCAGTTGAGACAGCCATTGCTCTAACTCATCCTGGATAGCTGTTCACAGCTCGTGGTTGCATACTAAATGTCTGTACGGGAACACACAACGTAACCTTGTCTTCCTCCTCCACTATCTCCTCTGCTGAGCTGCTCAGCTGGATATCTCTGGGTTCACATCAAGTGGTATTTAATACCTCATTGTCATCCTCTCTTTTCTCACATTCCTCACACTGAGAGTAACCCTCCTCCCCTTCCTGCCCTGACACCTCAGTACAGACTCTGGTCTCTGAGTCTCATCAGCATCACCTCTACCCCGGTGGTTAACATCTGGTGAGGAGGGTCTGGATTCTGTTTGGACCCTACTTCGTCTGGCCCCCGATACAATATGAAAAAATGTTCAGCATTGATGCAGATGCTTTCCTCTTATGGATTCTGTGAATCATTGGAACAGACCTCAGATGCCCATGGAATAGAATGTGCGAACAGCTCTGCAGAATGAACCATCTGTGGTTCCCCACAATCAGTTGGGTATTTGGAAATTTGTGACACGGGGGAAACAAGGGTGATTGGAGTGCCACCTCTGAGGATTGTACTGTGTGTAATGTTAAGGAGGAAGAGGAGGAGAGGGGACTTGATGCAGCACTTGCCATCCACTGGAGCACATGCTCTTTCTGAGCCTCATCTACAAGGTGGACCACTGTGCGACTGACAAAGGGAGAGGAGTAGCCCTTTCAGTAACAGATGTTGTCAGTGGTCTTTGGATATGACAAGACGGTGTGTGTTCAGTTGAGCTTTCGTTAACATTAACAACTAACCCACATACAAATTGAATACCAATCCTATTCCCAACTTCCACCATGACCTCACTTTTTCCCACTCATGTTATATGTTCCCTTCCCCTCTTTTCAATAGTAGAAAAAGTCTATATTCAGAAATCCCATAACATTCAATTTTATTGAAATTTTTTTAATTAGTGCTTTCAACTGGACAAGTTGAATGCATGGAGACAGGCTTGGCGCTGGGCCCCTCTTACTCACGGGCCCCATAGTGGCCATGTGATGTGACGCTATTAGCCACACGCCACTGGCTGAGGCCCCTGGAGGAGCGGGGTCCCTAGGCAGCTACCTGGTCTAGCCAGCCCCTAACGCCATCCCTGCTTTTTCTCAATCTTCATTTTCCAACTCTATGACTAAAAGTCATTCCCTGGTCTGAAAGGCACTCCATAGGGAAGGATTATCTTGGGACCATTCCTCTTTTCTCTCACCTGGGAGTTAAACGAACCGCCAAACTCCTTTTCTGTTTCTACTGTTGGCCCAAATAAAGACAGCATGTCAAAGAAGTTGTAGGATTTTGCCCTCAATTTGTGTAGTGGAAATACTAACATTAATTGGTTCTCAATCCTCTTGTCCTAAACAAACTCTCTCCTACAGTCAAAACAGTTCCTGGTGGTGCCTCTGATCCAGAGACTAAGTATAAAATCAACCAAATTCTGGACTGATAGAAGGCCCATGGTCCTGTAGAGAGATACTGGGTACCAAAAAAAAAACATTAATGCATCCATCCTGTTCAAGATAAATCATGCTAGGCACCGTTTTCTTATATTGCTTAGTCTTCTGAGAAGGACTCTAAGAGGGGGGACTATTACTTACCTATCCAAAGTATCCCAGGCTCTGTTTTCTTCCCCAATGGGCACTGCTCTATGTTGTACTCCAAGTCAAGTTTGGTGTTATGATTTGGTAGCTGAGGAGAGCAGGCAAAAAAGGAAATACACTAGAGCAGTTGGAAACTATGAGATTGCAGTACCCTGACTAACCACCACAACTAGAGGCAGCCGTGGAGCGTTCCTACGTTGGTCCTAGACGCCTCGTCACAGCCTGAGAAACTAACTACACCTAAAGATAGAAAGAGGAAAGCTATCTGCCCCGGAGCAGATCCCCAAAGAACATAGAAAGCCCCCAAACATGTAATGGCGGTTAGACAAGAAGAAATACTGACACAGACAGAAAATAGTATGAGAAAACGTTGGGGCCCAAACTTACTAAATAGAAAAGGATAGGAAGGGCACTTACTGCAATCCCAAAAAACCCTGAAAAGCACCAACTCTACTAATTTCAAAAACACCTGAGATCACACGACCTCTACCACCTAAATTAGTTCTCTGGTGTAACCAAAAACAAAACAGCAGCCACTGAAAAAACTGGAAAAAGCAAATGTACAAACATCAGTGGCTGAACTGAACTGAGAGGGCAAAAGCCCCCAGAAGGGACCCTCAAGGCCCCCACAGAAGTTCAGGACAAAATGCAAAAATCAAGCACAAAAACAAAAAGAAGAAAATGTCTTATCTGTTAGCAGGAGATTCAGACACGACACAGCAGGCTACCAAGGAAACAGGAATCAAGGATTGAGACCAGAACAATTGATCACCGGCAACCCTGATGGGAAGGCGACTCCCTTATATAAGACCAGTCAGTAACACCTGACTCCCAATCCTCACAATCTTCACTGGACAGTCCAGTACCGTTTGTAACCACCAGAGGGAGCTTCTGCTCAGAACTCATTTCCAGCCTATTCACAACAGTTTGGGGTGGCTCTAATTTCATCTCTCTAGGCCTATTTAAGAGCCACTAGGTTAGCTACACTCCTGTGTTTTAGGATTAAGACTTGTGTTCACTTTGTTTGGCATAATCCACCATCAAATCCTATTAGCATCTACCTTTGTGACCTTGTGGTTCCTCTGCCTTTTCTGGGTGCCCTTTGTGCTGTTTCAGACTTGCTGTGTCTCTCTTAAACTGCCACCCTGATCCTGTGGTCTCCAGTGTATCAGTGCCTTCCCGACTGCTGCATCAATGTCTAGGGCTTTGTGGATCCACCTCACAAGGTGAGCCTAATGTTTTCGTTTAACTAATTACTGTAAGTAAAACAGTAATAGCAGAAAATTGATTCGTTACAAAGGAAAATGGATTACAATTAACAAATGAAAGCTGACTATACATTGAAACTGAATGGTCATAATTTTCTAGGACTGGTTTAAAAGCCAATAGTCTCCTCAGGTAACCTTGCTCTTTCATCACTTTCATCATTTCAATGCACAGCTGGTCTTGCATTCATGGCCGCATGAAACATAAAATTTTTGGCCAGTGTACAAAGTATTCAAAGGAACGGTCATGCAGTCTATATATTTAACATCTCTTGGTGTTTTTATATGAGGACATGTAGTAGACAGCCTGTACATTAAACTATACATGGAAATTGAAAAGAGAAAAACATGATTTATTTATGTATTTACTATGACATAAAATCTGGTTTAGTTTGATGGCATGCACATATGTATTAACTGAATTAATATAGGCATACGAAACAAAAAATCACTGCATTTTCAATTACAATTCAGTAGATTTGAAAACTTTTTCCATGACTCTAATACAAAAAAGACATCTTCTCATTTTTCTTTCCAACTCTTATCAGAAAACTCTCCCAATTTGGTATATGTTTCATATTTTTGTGTAAACATAAAGAAGGTGTATAGTTCAAGGGAACCTGTCATTTTGAAGATGGTACCTGTTCTGCTGGCAGTATGTTATATAGTTGGAGGGTCCTATTCAGTGACAGACAGACTTCCCTGTATGATTGTGTATGCATTGATAACTGTCAATCACTGAGTAGGACTGCCCACTGGATTCATATGCATACAAACACCAGGGATTTTAATGAATAAAATACAAATTGCACTGATTTTTTTCTCAACATACTTGTATATCTTTCTACTAAGCTTCTCCTTCTCTATATCATTTTTTTACAGATTGGACTGCATAATCAACATGGCAGGTTTCCTTAACCCTTTCACGACCTTTGATGTACCTATATGTCATTGTTAGGAACTCCGCTCCCGACCTATGACATATAGATGGAGATTGTGTGTGGCACAGGAAAATGTGGCTGTTCCTTTGACACCGGGAGCTCAGCTTAATTGATAACTGAGCCCCATTTTTTTGTGATTTTTAGTGTGTAATAGCAGCCGAACATGAAAAACTGATATAAATCTGGTATTGCTTTAATCACACTGACTCAAAGAATTAAGTCATCTTATCACTTATATTGCAAGATGAATGGTGTAAAAAATAAATAGAACAAATTCTTGACCAGCTGTTGATTTGTTCATTCTTTCTCCCAAAGATTGCAGTAAGACTCGCCTCACATTTATCATGCTCTCTACTCTGAGTGCTCAGGCAGGATTTCCATGTAATTCTCTAAAATATGTAATTCAGATGGAACCCCCGGAGGAAGACTCCCTAGATTGTGGCAGATAGAGACTCTGTGGATCCCATCTGGCTTATGACCCAATGGTGTTATCTTTTTAAGCGTGTATAATTGTGCGGTCGGCTCCAGTTTTGTGCATCTCTGAAGAATATTGCTGAAGAGAGGCCAGATGAAGTCCAGAGTAATTCTGTTGCCTAATTATAGCGAATGGATTCCTCATGGGTTTCATCTGAATCACGTCAATTGGAGATTTAGATGGAAACTCCGATGAAAGTGCGCAGCGTAAAGCACAGAATGAATGTGATCCAAATATTATGTAAAATGTTCTCAATAAAAACTCAACTTAAACCAAAAAAAGCAAGTCCCAACTCAGGTATGTCATCTGTCAATGAAAATTAAGAGGACTTTCCACGTTACTGACAAAACAAAGGCTCTGGAAAAGCATTACGGCTCCTCACTCCCCAAAAGAAATTCAGCAAATTCTGCTCTCCCAATTCCAAATACTCCCCTTCCTTCTGAGCCCTGTGAGCAGGTTGTGGGATGCAGTGATGGACAGGACACAGAGCAAGGGTTAACAGTTATAATTAACACTGGTATGCTCCATGCAGGGAGGTAAATGGTTAACAGAGGAATAAGCAGTTCAAAATGTAAAAAGTATGCAGAGTTGAAGAACAGTAGAAAAGGTATTAACAATTCTTGATGAGTCAACTTATCCTGTCAGTCTTTCCTGAGGCGTGGTAGCCACAGAGCAGGTGATGGCGCCAACCACGGCTGGTGCGGCGCTTGTTTGATGCGGTGCGGAAGGTAAAAATGATCTGTCTTATGGCGGCAGTGGTTGGTCTCCAGTACCTTCCCCTGAGCCCCTAGTTCATATACTGATGTGGCCGGAGGAGTGTGAGCCACAGCACTGTCTGAGCTCAACGTGGCCTGGCAGATACACACTGGGGAATCGGGGCGCTGATGGTGGCCCTACACCTGGTCTCTCTTTGGTGGTACGCGTGCAGTACTCACTAGCCCGGAGCGTTTGGCAACTCGTTTTGTGGTGACCAACGGGCACACACCACGTCTCTCCTTACAGTCTCTGTCAGCGGTGGCGGGGATGATTGAGGGCGGGCCTGCACTGTACTGATGCTCGAGGAATGGAGCTCTCGCTCCCCCATGCTGCGCGCTGTCTGTTCCCGCCAAGTATGCCCATTTCCATGCTCTGTGTCTGTAAACACTTAGCCACACCCCTGTTTCCACCTGCAAAGATTGATCCTGTCTGTTAAGCTTTCTACTGGATAACAGAGGAGACAGCCCCGACAGTTCCGGACCTGGCACAAAACAGGTACGGTCCTTCTTACTGCTCCACAGTGTGCCTAAAAACCAGTTAGCATTCACATTTGGCATTTTTGTAGCAATGAAAGCCCGCTTAATTTACTGGGTCGATATATCCAGAAGCACGAGCTGTTCACAGTGTACGGTCACTAAAACGGCAGATTTGCAATTTTCATTCAACAAAATCCACTGCTGTTTGTTTCCAAAATGGAATAACGTGAGGTGGAATTCTGCTGTTATGGCACTTAGGGGCTCTGTATATGGCGTTCACAAACTATTCTACCATAATTTGTTCTTCAGGAGTCAAATTGCACTCTTCCCTCCCGAGCCTCTCTTTGTGGCTAAGCAGTACAGTAAAGCCACATATGGGGTATTGCTACGTTCAGCAGAAATTGTATGACAAATTTTGGTGCCATTTTTACCTAGCTACTAGTGTCAAAATTTAAAATCTGAGGCTAAAACTACATTTTTGTGGTAAAAATGTAATTATTTTTTCATCACTGCCCAATGGTATATAATTCTGTGACACACTCGTGATGTAGTTTGTAAAATGGGGTCACCTTATTATGCTGTCTTCGGTAACGAAAGGGGGTCTCATATTGTCACTGGAACTTGGACCCTAACTATCCTTATCCCGAGGGTACTCTTGAGAGTCCTGAGTCTCTGACCTTACTATTCTCCTGTTAAACCCTGTTCTATCCTCTCCCCCACCCCATGAAGCATGGGATAGAAACATAATGTAAACAAGATGCAAAGACAAAACAGGGATAACAGAAAACCTCTATCATACAAAAGCACTAATCAACAACAGGGAATAATATAGGGACACGGAGGAATAAACTAAATGGGAATGGGGACAAGGAGATAAACATACATGTACTCAAGCAAATCACACACACCTCTACAACAACTTAGCTTTAACACACAGCATAGGAAGATGAATCTTTCACCGGCAGGGACAAGAACGTCTGATCAATTTATATAGGAAGAGGCAATGACTAGATCAGAAACAGTTGAAATGAAGCTGCATGTTTCTGACCAGCATAAAAAGAGTTGTTAACCTCTTCAGCACCAAAAGAAATTAAATCCATTTAATATGGAACACAAATCATGCCATCTCTAAAGACAACCTGTGATTCATTACCCGACGTGACCGTCTAACTACACGACTTCCAGAGGGACGTGACACCCACCTAACAGTACACCCCCTTCTAAAAGGGGCCACAGGACCCTCGGGACTGGGTTTATCCGGATGGGCCGCATAGAAGAATCGAAATAGTTTTTTAACATGAACCTCAGATGCCGATACTCACATCCTCTGCTCAGGACCATACCCCTTCTAGTTCACCAAATATTGTAAAGAGCGGCAAACCATATGAGAATTCACAATTCTTGCTACCTGAAACTCCAAATTGCCATCAACAATAATTGGTGGCAAGGGTGACGACTCCACAGACACTACATATTTTTTGAGCAATGACCTGTGGAAATGTGGATTTTAAAAGTTAGAGGAAACTCAAGACGAAAGGCCACAGGGTTAATTACGGTGACCAACTTGTAAGGACCAAAGAACCTAGGACCTAATTTGCAGGAAGGAATTTTCAGTTTAATATTTCTGTCAGATAGCCATACTAAATCATTCACACCCAGGTGCGGACCTGACAACCATTTTTTAACAGCCTTGCACTTGTATCTGTCCCCATGATCTTTTAGTTATTCCGAACCCCCTTGACATCCAGATGAGCGTGATGAAGAAATTAGTTCCTCCCCATGTACCCCTGAAAACCCCACCTTTATGGAAGTACTGTACAGAGGATTAAACCCATATGTGCCAAAAAATGGTGACTTACCAGTGGACTCACGATTGTGTAAGGCAAACTCAGTTAATGGAAGAAAACAAGATCAATCCCACTTGTTTTCTGACACAAAACTCCTGAGCTATGTCTCCAGACTTTGGTTTAGACTAGAGATGAGGGAACCTTTCAAGGTTTAGTTCGGTTCAGTTCGCCGAACGGTTCGTTGAATGTACCCGAACCCCATTGAATTCAATGGAAAGCGAAACCAAACGTATAGTTAACACCTTAAGGAGGAACAAAAAACATGCCAAACAGCTCAAATTAGGGAGAGACACAAGGAAAAATTGCATCAATTGATCCAGAATACAAATAGTTTAATTGCGTAGCATGGATGCATGGGACAGGGCTTGGACCAGCATTTCTAGCTGAAACATTGATCAGTAACAGTTGGATGAGTGACAGGTGTAGGCCAGCTTCTCTGAGAGGTCTGCCAAATTCAGGCAACACACACCCAACTTGGAGTTCAAAAATTTCCACAAATTATGGTCAGACTCCAGGAAAAGTGGCATCAATTGACCCACAGTAGACTATTTTATAAGGCACAGAAGTAGTCAGCCATGGGCATGAGTTATCAGGGTCTCGGCCAGTATTTATAGCTTTGAATTCAACTGTCAATTAAGACGAGGTTGATGAGAGAGCGGTGTAAGCGTTCTTTGCTGGGAGCCCTGATACCTCATTAACAGCTTAAACTACTTTTTTTCTCAGCCACACTCAGTTGACACAAATATCAGCTTGTTAGACCACAAATGTTATAAAAATGTAAGGATAGTACACAGGTAGTTGAGTTAAAGTAAGTGCAGGCCTGCCGGACTGGGAGCCCTACTGTTACAGGTGCCACACAAGAAGGGGATTCAACTTGGAGTGCAAGCATTTAAAAAATAATTGCCACACATCACTAAAGTGACATCAATTTCCAGGAGTATAAACAGTATAATGAGCCTCTGCCACCCCTTTCATTGGAGGCAACCCACCATGGAGACACAACTTGGAGTCTACACATTTCAAAAAAATATTGTCACACACTACTAAAGTGGCATCAATTTCCCCAGAGTAGAAACAGTGTAATGGGCCTCTGACACCCCTTCCACTACAGACAACCCATCAGATGGAGACCTAATGTGGAGTATCCACATTTCAAAAAAATATTGTCACACACCATTTAAGTGTCAAGAGGCAAAAATTGCAATAATTTGACAACTGTGGCCAGCAGTGGTGGTGTGTCTGCAGTCCGCAAGGGTGGTAAGGGTTGCCTAGCCTTTTTTGAGACCAAAAGGATGATCTAACTGCCAACTTTGCAAAAAAATACTCAGTAGAGGCAAAAATTGCAATAATATGACTAATACAATCACGAACCGACGTATGAGTGATCAACATGTGTTAGTCTGCGAATCTCATTGCGCTAAAGTTCGGCCTAGTGGGCATCACCAACCACCAGCCACCCCATCAACAACATCTGCTGCTTCTCCCTCCTCCATCACCGTGGCAAGTGTTCTCACACAAGTCTCCACTTGTTTGTTTACCCATTAGAGTCGAGGTGAGTGATAACCCATCAGCTGTTACGGAAGTGGATATGCCTGCTGTTTTTGACATATCTCAGACAACAGTTACATCACATCTTTCTCAATCCACCAGAACATCTGCTCCTGCACCTCATTCGCAGTCCAGCAGGTTGTTGTGTTCTCCCTACTCCACCCTCTCTCAGCATAGCAGCCAGCCCTAGGTCCCGCAGTTGTGGTCACATAAAAAATTGTTTCCACCTACACATGGCAAATCTAACAGCTTGAACTTCACCATCTTCAATCTATTCGCCATAGAAATGCTGCTTTTCTGTCTGGTGTGTATAGATGCTTTCTGAAAGCTGATGCCCATTGCAGTCCCCCAGTACCAGTTACCCAGTCGCCATTACTTATATAAGAAAGCTGTGCATGCTACACCAGCATGTTGCAGACATCACCCGTTCGTTAAAAAAAAAATGTCTGCCAGGTTGCATTTTGCCACCGACACCTGGATGAGCAAGCATGGCCAGGGGCGTTACATCTTGCTGACTGGGCACTGGGTGATTCTGGTGGCTGTGGGGGAAGGCATGGAAGGGGCTGCTTCACAAGTCTTGGAATCCTCAAGTCTTGCAGGACGCTTGAGGATGGAGAACTAAACCACTACACAGCAAAGGATGGAGAACTACTAGACAACTGGGGTTGGAGACAACTAGGGTTGGATAACTAAACCACTACACACTAGAATATGGAGAACTAAACTACTTGATAACAGGGGTTGGAGAACTAAGCTACTAACCACCTAGGGCTGGATAACTAAATCACTACACACCAGAAGATAAAGAACTAAACTATTAGACAACAGAGGTTGGAGAACTAAACTACTAAATACCTAGGGTTTGGTAAGTAAACCACTATACACAAGGGGATGGGGAACTAAACCAATACACAACAAGGGATGGTGAACTAAACCACTAGACACCAAGGTGTCAATAGACACCGAGTCTTGGAATCCCCAAAGCTTGCAGGACAAACTTCTGTATCTAACACTTTCTCCACAGCTTCTGCCTCCTCCACCTCTTCTAGGGCTTCCACCTGTGTCCTTGTAAGGGGACTGAATAATGTTGCTGCCCTACCTTTCCTCCTTAGTTGGTCCTGGTACCGTATGTACTAGTATAATATAAGTTAATGTGTACTTGTTACTAGATTGTGGTACTGCTATGTAAATATATGTATTACTGCCTATAGATAATGGTACTACTACACTAATATATGTATTTCCATTCCTGTAAATATGTATAATTAATGACATGTTCTTTTGCACTGTAATGTATATCTAGTGTATTGCAATTGTGCTTAATTATAGGGAAATGTAGTGTTCATGTTTGGCCACTAGATGGGGGCATTATAGAATATAGAATGGTTAGTTAGAATATAGTTTAGGAATTAGTTAAACATAGGGGGGGCTGCTGTGTGGTATGGTAGGAACATTTCCTGAGTTTAGTTAGTCAGGGCTGGGCGCCCGAACTGTCCACACGGGCTATAGACCCAGGACGCCTCAGCAGTCATGTAACATTTGAAAGAATTAAGGTCCAGCCATTCAGAGTCCTATAGGGACAGAAGGACAGTGGGCAGCAGCAGAGTTGCAATAGCTTGGCGTGGAAGCAAGGAAGATTTCCAGGAAAGTACAGGGCGCATGTTGTTCAAGATGTGGCAGGTCATTACATGGGCAGATGCTCTCAGATCCGGAGCGAAACAGATGAGGGAATCCCCAGAAGTAGTGAGCCTGGACAAGGAGAACGCTGCGGTACTGCCAAAGGCGCTATTACCCCGTAATGTACTGGAGGACGAGGAAAGGAGTACAGGGAAAGTGCAGGATGTGAACTGTATGGAACCTGATGCTGTTGCTGTTTCTGACCAGAATGTGCTGCAAAGTGTGTCAAGTAAAGTTCTTTGTTTTGAATTGGAATCAGACTGTGCCTCAGTTCTTGCGGAATCGACTACAGAAGGTCCCCAGCATCGCAGAGAAGTCCCTGACGGTGCAGTGAGAGCAGCGATGAGTCCTGGTGCAATATGTCCTTTTTGCATAACCTGGGCCAATGTAGTACGGACATGGTGCAAATCACGCTTGCAGAGTGAGCACAGATGAAGAACCTCTGCACCCTTCTGCACAGTTTCAAAATGGCTACTGAGATGTTTAGCTCTGACTATGTCATCATCAGCATCACTATTCCGGTCATCTACATGCTGGAGCACACTTTGAATAGTCTGCAGGAAGAGGTGGTAGTGTCAGAGGAACAGGAGGAAGTAGAGGATGATGCGGAGTGAATAACAATATCTCGAAGTTCCGGTCTGTCGTTCCACAAGTGGGTGCCAGCCATAAGAGAGTGAATTACAGAAATCGAGGGGGGGGGTCATGGTACCAGACAAACTGTTAGTGAAGGTGCAGGAGCCAAGGAACAAATGGAGGAGGACAAGGGGGAAGAGGTGATGAGAGTTCAATAGTCAGGAGAAGAAAAGGATAATGATCCCATCTCTGTTGTTTGTGGTTGGTGGAAGGAGATGGAGAAAGCAAGCTAGAGTGTTACCCCACTATCAACACCCCATGGACATGGACCTCATGGAAGTGCTCCAGACATAAGCGCCTTCTTACTGCACTATCTGCAACATGATGCCCATATTGTTAGGATTAGACATAGTGCTAACAACTGGGTTGCCACTCTCTTAGATCCATGGCACAAGAGTAAATTTTGTCAGATGCTTTTCCCCCTGGAAAGGGACATGCATACTGGTGTATCGAAACACAATTGTACACAATCTTAAGAGTGGCTTTCCCCAAGACAGCAGTCAGGCACACAGCGTGCATTGCAGATATAGTCTTCTGTTGCGACCACGCACCACAATTGTGGATACCAGGGCTATGGGGTACTCGGAGCCGAGCCCATGGGCATCTATGGGAGTTGTCACTGGTAGCGGTGGCTCGGTCCGTGGCCCTGGCGGTCGTGCAATGGGGGAATATTTACAGGGGATTATTAGGATAGTTCGTGACGCCACCTGTGGTTTCTGGTAATTTGTACCAGCGCTGCTGTAAGGGTCTTCACAGGGGATGTTATGGGGCAGCTTGGTAGTAAGTCTCCCACAGGTGAGACGTGTCCCTGGAAGTCTATGGTGGTGATGATGCAGGGGTAGTAAGAATTCAGTCACACACAAGGTAGTTCCTTTTCATACCTTTTACTGATGATGGTTCAAGCAGATCCCAGGGAGCTGGTCGGGGTGAAGAGTGCACTTTCCGGTAACAGCTGAGCAGGTTAGAGGCCTCCTTAACTTCCAATGTGTAGGTGAGTCCAACTTGCCTGAAGCGAAGTTTACTCTGAAACTCCAGCTTTCTCTATAGCTGTACTGCCCGGCCAACGTTGTGGTGGAGCCTTCTAAGTGATGAAACTAAGTCCTTACTTTTGTCGTGCACTTGACTCAAAGTCCCTGTTCCACCTGACTCCGGTTACGTATTGACACTCAGGGCTGCTCTCTGCGACCTGTAGTCCAGATGCCTCCGGGTTTCTTGTTACTATGCCTGAAACAGTAGCAACGCTTCGGACCCCGGTGTCCGGCAATTTAGTGCAGGCAATCCAATACCAGTAGCACTTCTCTATCTTCTCCACTGTGCCCTTCACCCTGCTTCCCGCTTTTAACATAAGCACTTGTGGCAGTTGTGGAATAATGTCAGCTTCATCCAGAGCTCGCTGCACAGCTCTCAGTTTCCTCCAAAGTCCACACAGGACCGAGACTAAATGGCTGCTCTGTCCTTGAGACAGAAGCTAACAGGCTGAACTCCACTGAACACTAAGCTCCACTCAAACTGATCTTATCTCAGACAGATAACTATCCAGGGAATGACTCACTCCTAAGCCTCCCGGAGCTAACTATCTGACTATCTCAGACAGGCAACTATCCAAGGGATGACTCACTCCTGAGCCTCCCGGAGCTAACTGATCTGAGCTCTCCTCTCTCTCACTCTCCCTCCTGTCTACTCCTGCCACGTGTCACTCCCCCTTATATCTCAGATGGGTGTGTCTAAAAGTGTGAGTGACAGTGAATGCATATCAAGCGTTGCTGTTACCTTCTAGTGCACTCTCCTGGACTTTTATGTGTGCCTGCGTAGCTGGGCTACACACTTCCAACCCTGAGAACATCGAGTTGTAAACCCAAGAGCATTAGCAGCAGCAGTCTAGGTGGCAGAAGTAATTTGACACATTTGTAGACCAGCCTGTGCACCAGCAGAACAGAGTACAAGTCTGACACATTGTGAACGACTGGAGAGGATGATGCAGTAGTATCTCAAGCTCAATATCAATACCCTCAGGGGAAATTTTGACCCTTTTGCATTTTGGTGTTCAAAAATAGAAGAGTGGCCTGAGTTCGACTGTCATGCTTTGGAAGTTTTGTCATGCTTGGCAGCCAGCATTCTCTCAGAACGTGTCTTCAGCACTGCTGGTGGTGTCCTGACAGATAAGAGCATCGGCTGTCCCCTGAAAGTGTTGACTGCCTAACTTTTATTAAGATGAACAAGTCATGAATCTCCAATGACTTTTGCACCCTAGTCGCAGACTGGGCAGACTAGGCGGTGGTGTAGTTTTTAGTGTGCCGCATTGATCTCGCGTTAATACAGTATTTGACTTTTTGTCATGGCTTCTATGCCTGCTCTTGCTACTGCTGCTTAAGTTACTAGCAATTTTTTGAAATATCGAGACTCCAAGTTGTATCTCCATCTGGTGGCTTGCCTGTAGTTCAAGGGGTGTCAAAGCCCTATAATACAATATCTACTCTGGGGAAATTGATGACACTTGAGTGGTGTCTGTACCTAATTTTTGGAAATGCTTGAACTCCAAATTGGGTCTCCTCCATGTTTGTTGCCTGAATTTGGCAGTTCTTTCAGAGCTCCAGGTCTACACCTGTCACTCATTCACCTTTTAATGATCAATGTTTAAGCTATAAATGATGGTCCAAGCTCTTTCCCAGCCCTTGCCCCATGCATCCATGCTGTGCAATTATACGATTTGTACTGTCTGTTGGGCAGTTGGATAGTTATGACGTGGAGAGAAACAAGGGTAATTCTGTTGCCACCTCTGAGGACTGTACTTTGTGTGATCTTAAGGAGTAGGAAGAGAAGTAGAGGTCACTTGATGCAGCATTTGCCATCCACTGAAGCACATGCTTTTTTGGCTCTCATCTACAAGGCGTACTGCTGTGCAGCTGCCAAAGAAAGGGAGTCTAGTAGCCTGTCCAGCAACACAAGTTGTCTGTTGTCTTTGGATAGGATGAGTTGGTGTTTGTACAGTAGAGCTTTCAGTAACATTTCCATCCACATACACCAAACCTATTTGCCCTTCCACCATAACATTGCTTTCTGCCACTCATGTTGGATGTACCCTTCCTCTCTTCTAACCATCTGTTTCACAATCCTGGGCCCAGACCTTTCAGTTACCTGTCATTAAAGTAATAATCAGTATTTACTGGCTGATACAGTGTGGCTAGACCACAGAATTATCAAAAAGATTAATATGTTGAAAAGGGGACTGGTGTCTAGACCACACAATTAGTCCAAAGGATTTAGATACTGAAATGTGGACTGGTGGCATGACCACAGAATTAGCACTAAAGATTTTGATTATGAAATTAGGCCCAGTGTCTGCACTAGAGTATTATCCCAAACAATTTGGATTATGAAATGAGGCCTTGTGCCTCCACCAGACTATTATCCCAAACTGTTTATATTATGTAATGAGGCCTGATGCATGAACCAGAGAATTATCCAAAACGATTTGTATTATGAAATGAGTTCTGGTGCCTGCACCAGAGTATTAGGTCAAATGATTTGAATTATGAAATGAGATCTGGTGCCTGCAACACATTGTTAGCAAAAATGATTTATATTATGAAATGAGGCATGGTGCCTTCACCAGAGTATTATCTCAAACAATTTCAATTATGAAATGTGGTCTGTTGCCTGCACCAGAGAATTATCTAAAGAGATTTGTATTATGAAATGAGGTCTGGTGCCTGCACCAGTTTATTATCCCAAACAATTTTGTTTATAAAATGAGGTTTGGTAGCTGCACCATAGTATTAGCCCAAACGATTTGGATTAGGAAATGAGGCATGGTGCCTGCAATACATTATTAGCACAAAGGATTTACATTATCAAATGAGGCATGGTGCCTGCACAAGAGTATTATCTCAAACAATTTCGATTATGAAATGAGGTCTGGTGCCTGCACCAGAGTATTAGGCTAAAGGGTATGCCACACTAAACAACATCGCTAACGGGATCGCTAAAAAACGTCACTATTTAGCGATCCCGTTAGCGATGTTGTTGTGTGCGGCATCTGTCAGCGACGAGGCCCCTGCTGTGATCTCGCTCGTCGCTGACATCGTTCCGGACCCTATTTAGATCGTCGGCGCCCCGCAGGTAAGTATATATCGCTAAGTGTGGCACCTTTTCTTAGCGATTTAGCGGTACTTTTGTACCGCTAAAGTCGTTAAGAAGATCGCTAACCGTGATAGCGTCGTTAACTATATCGCTAAGTTAAGCCGCACTTAGCGATATAGAATCAATCCCGCTAGCGATCGCATTAGTATGCGTCGTTATCGTGATCGCTAGCGGGATTGTTTAGTGTGGCAGTACCTTTAATGATTTGGATTATGAAATGATGCATGGTGCCTGCAATACATTATTAGCACAAAAGATTTACATTATCAAATGAAGCATGGTGCCAGTGTAAGATGCAGCAAGTTGCAGGATGCAGTAACGGACCGGAAGCAGAGCAAGGGTTAATGAGAGGGTTTAAATCAACAAAAGGATACTCTATGCAGGGAGAAATAAAGGTAGGAATAAATTGCAAGGGAGTTTTGATAACTTGGGAGGAACAGGTGCGGGTAACTGGGACAAAGAAGTACAGGGGTAATAAACTTCTCAGTCCGATGATGTCAGAAATAGAATTTCTGAATGCAGGCTGTGGCTCGAAAGGGGGTCTGGTACAGTCCTGAAGAGGATGGCGTCCTGGATCTTGGTGGCGGAGATGAATACTGGTGGTCTTGACGGAGGTCCTGGGTCAGGAAGATGAAGAGGCGGGAAGGATAAAGTCTTTGGCCCTGGCAAGGGCTATTACAGCTTGATGACTGAATGTGGGTTTATCAGGGGAAAGTTCACAGTGGGTCACCCGGCTCTCCTGCCGGTTCAGGCGCACGTCTATGTCCGGACCCCGGACTCTGTCACTCATAGTCGTTGGTATCAAAGGTGTCAGCGGAGTCAGCAGACACGAGGTGAGCCTTTGTCTGCGGTCCCAGGATGTGGATCTGAGGCCCCTCAGACTTGGGCCTACTCTGTCCCGATACTCAGTGGTTGGAGCACTGACACAGTCCTCCTGCGCTCTGAACTTTCCTGCCAAGACTGTCTGGTTTCCCGAACGTCATTGCTTTTTAAGCTTAGCCACCCCCTATCACTGGGTGCAAAGGTCGGTCCAGGGCCTTAAGCTTTCCTCCGTGCAACCTAGGTGACAGCCCCGATAGTTCCGGATCCATCACGGAGAAGGTACGCCTGACTCGGATCTTCTCCTTACACCTGCACAAGAGTATTATCTCAAACAGTTTTGATTATGAAATGAGGTCTGGTGCCTGCACCAGAGTATTAGGCTAAACGACTTGGATTATGAAATGAGGCATAGTGTCTCCAATACATTATTAGCGCAAAGAATTTACATTATCAAATGAGGCATGTTGCCTGCACAAGAGTATTATCCCAAAAATTTTGTTTATGAAATGAGGTCTGGTATCTGCACCATAGTATTAGGCCAAACGATTTGGATTAAGAAATGTGGACTCTTTCCTGCACACCAATATTAACCAAAGAGTATTATCTCATACTATGTGGATTATGAAATGAGGTCTGGTGTCTGCACCAGAATATTATCCAAAAAATATTTGGTTTATTTAGAAATGAGGTATGGTGCCTGCAACTAAAAAAGCAAAGAAGCCAGAGCTGCCTGTTTAGTACGCAATACATAAAGTGCATATGCACATAGTGATTTCTAACTGTACTTTAAACTGAGACATTTAGCAAATAATTGATCAATTCTTTGAGCCACCCTGCCACGTCACGGCATTCTCAGATGGGGCAGTCCTACTCTACGTTTTTTGTATACGCTGTGCCATTACAGCCTCCTAAATGTATTAAAAGCGAGACTATATTAAATGCAAACGTACCTGAAGCGTAGGATTGCTACCTTCCAAAAGGTGGCACTAGAGTTCTAGCTCTCTTCCTCTCTGAAGAGACAATTTGCATAATGAAGCATTTCTGAAACACTCCAAAAAGGCAAGCGCAGATAAAGGTTGACCAGGTCCAGATAAAACATCCGGATATTTCAGATCTGACCTCCACACTGCCAAACCAGCAACCATGGATGAAAGATGAAACAGGCCAAGACACAGATGCATAATCAAGTAGAGCCTATGGGGGAGGGTAGGTTATGCATACATTTAGGAGGCCGTAATGGCACAGCGTATATAAAAAACATATCGTAGGATTGCCCCATATGAGAATGCCGTGACGTGGTGGAGTGGCTCAAAGAATTGAT
Organism: Oophaga sylvatica; assembly: GCA_033576555.1. Classification (NCBI taxonomy): domain Eukaryota; kingdom Metazoa; phylum Chordata; class Amphibia; order Anura; family Dendrobatidae; genus Oophaga; species Oophaga sylvatica. The sequence goes on from JARQOD010000004.1 coordinate 114,511,189, forward strand.
CAATTGTTTGCTAAGTATCTCATCTTAAAGTACAGTTAGAAATCAATATGTGAAAATGCACTTTATATATTGCGTGCTGACCGTAGACAGCACTGGCTTCTTGGCTTTTTTGTATGGTTTGTATGGTACCTGCAACACATTATTAGCACAAAGGATTTCTATTATGAAATGAAGCATAAGAGTATTATCTCAAACAATTTTGATTATAAAATGAGGTCTGGTGCCTGCACCAGAGTATTAGCCCAAACAATTTTGATTAGGCAATGTGAACTGTTGCCTGCACACCAATATTCGCCAAAATGGTTTTGATTAGGAAATGTGACCTCCTGAGTTCTGTCTGCAACAGTGTTATAATCAATGTCATCTAAACCAAAGACATCATGTGATAATAGCGTATATCTTGTAGCAGCACTAACATTAATTACTATGCTACATGTGGGTGCTCCTTGATATACGTGGGTCTCACATCTAGGGAGTTACGTGTCAGGGTGTGTGAGCATGTGCTGGACATTCGCACGGCCAAGACAGTGGCCGACCACTCAACCTGAAGACTATCCCACGTCATTTCAGAAATTTCCATAATTGTGATGCCACCTCATTTATGGTTAGGGGTATTGATTGTGTCCATCTGGGGATTAGAGATAACAGACCGCAGAGAAATCAGTGCAATGTCAACATAAATAAAGCAAAAAAATACTTTATTGTTACATATCAAAATAGAACAAGGTAAAGGGATAACAAGGGGGCTAAAACGTGACACACATAATCCGCATAAGCCCAGGCAGCAGAGAATAGCGGCAACATCCGGAAGAATAATAGGTAATATAGGTAGCAGGGAGACGCTGTAGCACCCGGTATGTATTGTGACGATTCTACTGTAGCATGGGCATTAGATGCATTGTCATATGATCAGCACAGTGTGTATCATGTCATGGGCAGACTAGATGTTGTGTTATATATTTGTACATGCTGTTAACACATTTATGCCTGTATTCATATATGCCTGCTACCTATATTACCTATTATTCTTCCGGATGTTGCCGCTATTCTCTGCTGCCTGGGCTTATGCGGATTATGTGTGTCACGTTTTAGCCCCCTTGTTATCCCTTTACCTTGTTCTATTTTGATATGTAACAATAAAGTATTTTTTTGCTTTATTTATGTTGACATTGCACTGATTTCTCTGCGGTCTGTTATCTTTGATATTTTCAGTGTGTCAGATATATTATCCTCTAATGACTAGTGATATAATGGTATGATATCTATATTCTATATTGTATGATGATTCATTACACTAGTCGTACGTGTTTTTGATGCTATCATCTGGGGATTAGGTCTGGGAATTATAAAAAGCTGTTGGCCTAGAGAGAGGCGAAATGGATTGTCATTCTTGACACCATGACCCCCAAGGGCCTAAATGAATCCTTGAGTTTTGTTTCTTTCTTGTAATTATTTTTGTTATTGGTTCCTCTATATCCATGTCATGGATTTCCAGTTCAGTTTTGGGTTTTCATTTTATGTTTGATTTTAATATTTTGTTTTTATCCCTAGTTTATTCTCCTTCATATTTGCTTCTGGGGTACCTTTTTGTCGGGATCCTCTTTTCATCGATCGTGTGTGTGTTATCATCTTCAACTATTGCTGTACGGACTGCGGCAAGACTTCCTTCTGGATGGTCCTCTTTGTGTGCCATTTATATACATTTATTATGTGATGTCTGTCATGTGTGACTATGTATCCAGTGTTGATGTATGCACTTTATGAATTTCTGTGAAACATTATTCTTATATGTTTTGATGGGACTGTTTTACACATGCCTGACATCATAATCTTTTTTATGCATTTGTTAACATTATAACCGTGCTCAATTTTTGGTGATGTTTACATTGTTATGTTTTATGGCCATTGTAAGTGTTATTTTCATACTTTGTATAGACACCATTGTTTTTACAGCTATTTGGCATATTTAGAAATGACTTAGAAATGTGATGTTTTTTACCGCTTCAACAATATGGGCTCAGGTTATTTTTTGCCTTAAATGCACCATCTGACACTTAATTTTCATTGGCATACATTGACGCGGTGGTGCGCATGTGACGTACGCTCCCATCTCCTCTCATGGCGCTTGGTGTCTCTTGCCTTGGGCGCACGCGCTGGGACTCTATATCCCGCGCGTGCGCCTTGATGCTGACGCCTCGCGTCACTGTTGAGGACCCGGCAGCGGTGCGGCGCATGCGCCGATGTCTCCGCATTAATTGGCCGAACTACACCATGTGACCACACATGTGACACGTTCCCATAGATACAAAAGGTCCTCCGGACCCTGTATTCTCATCCCCTTGAGAAAGCGCTCTGTGTGAGCACGAAACGCGCGTCGGGGTCCAGTCATCACTTTGGAGTCGTGCACATCCTTCTGGTAAGCTCTGCCTGTCTTCTCTTTACATGGGTACTAGGTTTTTGATTCATAATATGATCAGGATTGTTCATTTCTGTATGGACCCACTCCTTATGATTACTGTGCAGGCTATCACGATGTGATGTTATGATCATGTGCATGACTTTTTTCCCTTCCTCCTTGTCGTCAGCTTCATGATATGGCTATTTAGCCTTTTTTACTGTGATGTTATATTTATTAATACATTTGTTACTTTTTGTCATATATATTGAATCTATGACTCCGTCTGTTCTCCTTATTTAATATTGCTATGGAGTGGAATCTTGATTAATATGGCGGTGTATACTACAGGAATCCCGCCTTTTTTCTTGTCTGAAGAAATTTCACTATGGGCGCTACACGAATAGTAGATACTATGTGGGCTGAAGAGGCATGCAAGGGAGCGTTCACTGATGTCTCCTTATGGAAAAGATCACTGTGAACGTATCCATTATCATGGACCTTGAGTCTGATGTCCAAGAAAGAAAATCTCCCTATGATATGTGTACATGAGCCTGATGTTGGACCCATTGTGGTTCAGTGGCGACATGATCATGTTTAAATTCTGAACGGAACCATGCCAAATAAATAAAATATCATCAATGTATCTCCCAGTAACCCAAAAAGAGATTATCGTACGAGGGCGCTGTACTGCGATGCTGCAAAAAGAACGAGTCCTTAAATGTGAAAAAATCCACATGAACCAAAACCGGTCCAACAACAGGTCACAAACATCAGTTTTGATGTTACTCGACTGGATAAAAAATTGAACAGTCTCTAAGCCATCATCGTGATGAATACATGTATACAGAGACTCGACATCTGCAGTGACACGGAACATATCATGTTCGAAATGCAGGCCTTCCAGACACCTCAGGACATCCGCAGTGTCCCTGATATAGGAGGGCAGAGTTTCCACTTGTGGTTTTAAGTAGTAATCAACATATTAACATATTGGGTCACACAGCCCTCCAATGCCAGAGGCAATTGGACGGAGGATTCATGGCATCTTTGTAGACCTTAGGGAGAAGGTAGAAGGTAGGACCAACAGGAGACTTAGCAACCAGTCCTTCAAAGATTTTCTTACTTATCACTTCATTATTCAGACCTTTCTCGAGAATGTTCACTAACTCATCCGAAAATGTAACCAAAGGTCATTGGGAGTGTGAAGTGTATGTGTCCCTGTTCTGCAGCTGTTTAACAACCTCCTTTTCATATTTCTCCACCGGCCAGATCACCACATTCAACACAGTGTTAGCCCAAATGATTTAGATTAGGAAATGGGGCCTAGTGCCTGCGCCACAATATTTTACCAAATGATTTTGATTAGTAAATGTAACCTCCGGAGTCCTGAGTGAAACAGTGTTAGCTCAAACAATTTGGTTTAGCAAATGGGGCCTGGTGCCTGCATCCCAATTTTAGCCCTAACAATTTTGAATAGCAAGTGAGACCTGAGTCCTGACTGCAACACAGAACTAGCCCAAACAATTTTGGATAGGAAATGTGAACTCCTTCCTGCACAACACTATTAGCATAAACTAGCTAGATGCGAGAAGGTCGATTTCACACAGTGCAGATTCCTATCTAACTATATGCAAAACAACATGTCCGCTTTTATATGGAGAGGAACATGTGACTTTGGCAGTCAATGACAAAAGCTCCTGTGTCTTTAAGTTGTGAATGTTTTCTGTGCCCTAATTGGCTGCCGGAATGTACACACATTAAGTTAATTAAAAAAAATATATAGTCCGCCACTACTCTGATCTCTACCCAGTCCCCACCTCCTCCTTTCATCAAACATGTTCCCTCGCTCATCATACAGCACCACTATCCTAGCCAAAGTCCTAACAAAACCATTAATGCAAATGCGATCATTTAATGAACTGTGACCAAATTTTTGCCAACTTTGAATAAAAATGCTTTGGAAATCGAACACGTATCCAAATGTGCTATGTTCATGCCGAATTTGAGTGGCGAATGTTTTCCAAACAAGTTCGCTCATCTCTAGTTTAAATGTTCAGTCTGACCATTCGTTTGAGGATGAAATACTAGAGAAAAGGATAGATGCATCCCTAGGAGAGGACAAAATACCCTCCAGAATTTAGATACAAACTGGGTCCCCGATCTGACAGAACATCGGAGGGAACCCTGTGAAGCTTCCTGATCTCATTGACAAACACCTGAGCCAGGGTCTTAGCATTAGGGAGATAAGGTAAAGTAATGAAGTGTGCTATTTTACTGAACCTATCCACCATAACTAAGATAACAGTCTTACCAGAGGACGAAGGAAGATCTGTAATAAAATCCATGGATAAATGTGTCCATGGCCGTTCTGGTATGGTCAATGGTAGAAGAACCCCAGACAGACGAGTATGCGGGGTCTTAGAATGCGCACAGACATTACAGGAAGACACAAAGTTGACTACATCCAGATGTTGCTTTACTACCTAGATGACCAGCAAGAGCCGAGCTATGATGTGTCCCCAAAACTTTGAGATGCAATGGTACAAATAATTTCCCTGAAGGACAAGCAGAGACAACCCCTAAGCCTTCTATATTTCTCCCTCCAGCTCAAAACACTCTGCAGAAACGACCACCCCGCCTTGTAAAATAGGGAGAAAGTGTCATGAGTGTGTCAGGTATGACAGACAGTCATCCTGGATCCAGCTGTAGAAGGTCTTTGCAATTAGCTCAAGCTACTTCTCGATTATTGCATGGAGCAATATCCTTCTCCCTCTAGGACCCAACAGTTACCTCCACCTTCTTCTGCTAATTACACACCTGTGCGGTAGGTTTAAATACATTGAATTGCTGCAGCATGGTGCTGGTGTTAGCTCTTACTTGTATCGGTCTAGCTGGAAGTACTAACATTCAGTTAGTTCCTTCTCAGAGGACTCTTGGAGGATTGCTGGCATGACATCTTGGTTGTCTTCTTAAACTTAATGTTCCTCTCATTAATCTATCCTCTCTGTCTTTAGTTGTAGTGGGGACTGACTAGTACTTCCTCATCCCCTCCCTAAACAGTGCCTATCGCTAGGGTCAGGCAGGGATTAGATTCCTGCTCGGCGACAGATGAAGAACCTATATAGGGATTGTTAGGGCAGATAGGACGATCTTAGATATGTCTAAGGGTCTCCAGTCCCCACTTCCCTAGTGTTTGGGCTCCTGTTATGATTTGGTAGCTGAGGAGAGCAGGCAAAAAAAAGGAAATACACCAGAGCAGTTGGAAACTATGAGATTGCAGTACCCTGACTAACCACCACAACTAGAGGCAGCCGTGGAGCGTTCCTACGTTGGTCCTAGACGCCTCGTCACAGCCTGAGAAACTAACTACACCTAAAGATAGAAAGAGGAAAGCTGTCTGCCCCGGAGCACATCCCCAAAGAACATAGAAAGCCCCCAAACATGTAATGGCGGTTAGACAAGAAGAAATACTGACACAGACAGAAAATAGTATGAGCAAACGTTGGGGCCCAAACTTACTAAATAGAAAAGGATAGAAGGGCACTTACTGCAATCCCAAAAAACCCTGAAAAGCACCAACTCTACTAATTTCAAAAACACCTGAGATCACACGACCTCTACCACCTAAATTAGTTCTCTGGTGTAACCAAAAACAAAACAGCAGCCACTGAAAAAACTGGAAAAAGCAAATGTACAAACATCAGTGGCTGAACTGAACTGAGAGGCAAAAGCCCCCAGAGGGGACCCAGAAGGCCCCCACAGAAGTGCAGGACAAAATGCAAAAATCAAGCACAAAAACAAAAAGAAGAAAATGTCTTATCTGTTAGCAGGAGATTCAGACACGACACAGCAGGCTACCAAGGAAACAGGAATCAAGGATTGAGACCAGAACAATTGATCACCGGCAACCCTGATGGGAAGGCGACTCCCTTATATAAGACCAGTCAGTAACACCTGATTCCCAATCCTCACAATCTTCACTGGACAGTCCAGTACCGTTTGTAACCACCAGAGGGAGCTTCTGCTCAGAACTCATTTCCAGCCTATTCACAACAGTACCCCCCCTTGAGGAGGGGTCACCGAACCCTCATTTGAGCAACCAGGTCGGTCAGGATGAGTTCTATGATACGCACGGATGAGTCTCCTAGCATGGATGTCCGAAGCAAACCAACCAAGAATTGTCTTCCAGACCATAACCTCTCCATTTAACCAAATACTGGAGTTTCCGTCTAGAAAAACGAGAATTCAATATTTTCTCAACCACATACTCCAGATTGCCCTCAACCAAAACAGGGTCAGGAGGCACAGTAGTAGGAACCACTGGCTCAACAAACCTCTTCAACAAGGACTTGTGGAACACGTTATGGATCTTAAATGTCCCTGGAAGAAGCAAACGAAAAGAAACAGGATTAAGAATCTCCATGATCTTATAAGGTCCAATGAACCTAGGCTTAAATTTAGGAGATGCCACTCTCATAGGAATATTTCTTGAGGACAACCAGACCAAGTCCCCTACTTTAAACCGAGGACCATCAGTCCTATGCCGGTTAGCAAACCGTTGGGCCCTCTCCTGAGAGAGGGACAACCTCTCCACTACCTGGTCCCAAATCTGTTGCATACGCTCCACAACAGAGTCAACACCTGGACAGACAGAAGCCTCCGTCTGTCCTGAAGAAAATCGAGGGTGAAACCCAGAATTACAGAAAAATGGAGACATCAAAGTGGCAGAGTTAGCCCTATTATTAAGAGAAAACTCAGCCAAAGGCAAAAAAGAGACCCAGTCATCCTGATCAGCAGACACAAAGCATCTTAGATAAGTCTCCAATGTCTGGTTTGTTCTCTCAGTTTGACCATTGGTCTGAGGATGAAAAGCCGAGGAGAAAGACAATTGAACACCAATTTTAGAACAAAAGGTCCTCCAAAATCTGGAAACAAACTGGACTCCTCTGTCAGACACAATGTTCTCAGGAATGCCGTGTAAACGAACCACGTGCTGAAGGAACAAAGGCACCAATTCAGAGGAGGAAGGCAACTTAGGTAATGGCACAAGATGTATCATCTTGGAAAACCTATCGCAAATCACCCAGATGACGGTCATTCTCTGAGAAACAGGGAGGTCGGAAATGAAATCCATAGAGATATGGGTCCATGGTCTCTTGGGCACAGGTAATGGCATCAACAAACCACTAGAATGAAAGCAAGGCTTGGAGCGAGAGCAAGTCCCGCAGGACTGCACAAACTCCCTGACATCACGAGACAAGGTAGGCCACCAAAAGGACCGACTAACCAAGTCTCTGGTACCAAAAATTCTGGGATGACCGGCCAACGCGGAACAATGAATCTCAGACATTACACTCCTTTTCCACTGGTCCGGGACAAACAATTTCCCAACAGGGCAGCGCTCAGGCTTATCCTCCTGACACCCCTCCAGAGCCAGTCTCAAATTGGGCGAGATGGCGGAAAGAACTACACCCTCTTTCAAAATAACAGAAGGATCAGATAACTCAGGAGAGTCCGCCAGGAAACTCCTCGAGAGGGCATCCGCCTTAACATTTTTAGTGCCAGGAAGAAATGAAACCACAAAATTAAAACGTGTGAAAAACAAGGCCCACCTGGCCTGTCTAGGATTAAGTCGCTTGGCAGACTCCAGATAAACCAGATTCTTATGGTCCGTAAGGACCACCACCTGATGTTTGGCTCCCTCCAGCCAATGTCTCCACTCTTCAAAAGCCCACTTCATGGCTAATAACTCCCGATTACCCATGTCATAATTACGTTCAGTGGGAGAAAATTTTCGAGAGAAAAAGGCACAAGGGTTACTTTTAGAGGTCTCTGGATCTCTTTGGGACAAAAAGGCACCTGCCCCAATTTCAGAGGCATCAACCTCCACCTGAAATGGTAGAGAAACATCAGGCTGCCGTAGAACAGGAGCAGAAGTGAATCTCTGCTTAAGTTCCTGAAATGCAGAGACTGCCTCAGGAGGCCAATTCACCACATCAGAACCCTTCTTGGTCAAATCAGTTAATGGTTTAACAATAACAGAGAAATTGCCAATAAATTTACGATTAAAATTGGCAAAACCCAAGAATCTTTGAAGAGCCTTTAATGAAGTAGGTTGGACCCAATCACAGATGGCCTGAACTTTGACCGGGTCCATTTCAATAACAGATGGGGACAAAATGAATCCCTGAATCCCAGAAATGAGATCCTCTGAACGCCAAAAAGACACTTTGATCCCTTCACATACAGAGCATTCTCTCTCAAAATCTGGAACACAGTCCGAACATGTTTTACATGAGAGTCCCAATCATTGGAAAAAATCAAGATATCATCCAAATAAACAATCAGAAATTTATCCACAAAATCCCTGAAAATGTCATTCATGAAGGACTGGAAGACAGAAGGAGCATTAGTGAGCCCAAAGGGCATCACAAGGTACTCAAAATGCCCTTCAGGGGTATTAAATGCCTCTTCCATTCATCCCCGTGCTTAATGCGAATAAGGTTATATGCCCCCCTGAGGTCAAGCTTGGTAAACCAAGTAGCGTTTTTCACCCTGGAAAACAGATCAGAGATCAAGGGTAACGGATATTGATATTTTACAGTAATATTGTTCAAGAGACGATAATCAATACACGGCCTTAATGAACCATCCTTTTTGGCCACAAAGAAAAAACCGGCACCTAAGGGTGAAGAGGATGGTCTGATATGACCCTTCTCCAATGACTCCTTGATATAAGACCGCATAGCGTCATGTTCAGGTACAGACAAGTTAAAAAGGCGACCTTTAGGGAATTTACTACCAGGCACTAATTCAATAGCGCAGTCATAGCTCCTATGGGGAGGTAAGGATGCAGATTTACTTTCGCTAAACACATCAGAAAAATCAATCAAAAAGTCAGGAACATCCTGAGCCTGGGGGGAGGCAGAAAAAACAGGAGTGTTGGTATTAACACATTGGCAGCCCCAACTGGTAACAGACACAGATTTCCAATCCAAAACAGGATTATGAGACTGTAACCAAGGGAAACCCAGTACGATAATGTCATGCAGATTATACAGAACCAAAAATTTGCAACTCTCCTGATGATCAGGTTCTACCCTCATTATCACCTGAGTAGAGAACTGAGGTTTATTCTCAGCCAAAGGGGTAGAATCGATCCCCAGTAGGGGAATAGACTTCCGTAGGGGTATCAAGGGAAACCCACAACGTTTAGCAAAATCAAAATCCATCAGGTTAATAGCTGCTCCAGAATCAACAAAAGCCTGAGCAGAAAATGAGGACAGAGAGCATATCAGTGTAACAGTTAATAAAAACTTAGTCTGAACACTACCCAAGACAACTGAGCGAGCAAAACGTCTTCCCGCTTAGGGCAGACAGAAATAGCATGAGAGGCATCACCACAGTAGAAACATAACCCATTGCGCTTTCGAAATTCATGACGCTGTGCCCCAGAAACCACTCTATCACACTGCATGGATTCAGAAGCAGGTTCGCAAGGCAACATTATTCCACGCATACCTTTCCCTCACGCAAACGTCTGTCAATTTGAATCGCTAATGACATAGAATCATTGAGACCAGAGGGAACAGGGAACCCCACCATAACATCCTTTACATTATCTGACAGTCCCTTCCGAAAAAGAGCTGCCAAAGCGTCGTCATTCCATTTGGTCAGGACTGCCCACCTACGGAATCTCTGACAGTATAACTCAGCGTCCTCAAGCCCCTGACTTAATGCCAATAAAGTTTTTTCAGCTTGATCAGTGACATTAGGCTCATCGTACAATAACCCCAAAGCCTGAAAAAACGCATCAACATCACTCAAAACAGGATCCCCAGGTGTCAGGGAAAAAGCCCAATCCTGAGGGTCGCCGCGCAGGAGAGAGATGACAATTTGAACCTGCTGCGCTGCGTTCCCTGAGGACTTAGATTTTAAGGCAAAAAACAATTTACAGTTATTTTTGAAATTCAGAAACTTAGCTCGATCCCCCAAAAACAAATCTGGCATGGGAATCCTAGGTTCCACAACAGGCAACCCAGCAAGATAGGTAGCAATACTCCGAACTTCAGTGGCAAGCTGATCCACACGGCCAGACAACTGTGCAAACTCCATTGAGAAAGAAAAAAAAAATCCTCCTCAGCACCCAGAGATACAGAGGGGAAAAAAAAATGCAACAAACAGAAAAAAAAAAATCTCTGACAACTCTGACAACTTTTTTCTTTCCACAATATTTTTCCCTTCTGTGAGTACCATATAATTTTCAATTTAGGCCGGTGATACTGTTATGATTTGGTAGCTGAGGAGAGCAGGCAAAAAAAAGGAAATACACCAGAGCAGTTGGAAACTATGAGATTGCAGTACCCTGACTAACCACCACAACTAGAGGCAGCCGTGGAGCGTTCCTACGTTGGTCCTAGACGCCTCGTCACAGCCTGAGAAACTAACTACACCTAAAGATAGAAAGAGGAAAGCTATCTGCCCCGGAGCACATCCCCAAAGAACATAGAAAGCCCCCAAACATGTAATGGCGGTTAGACAAGAAGAAATACTGACACAGACAGAAAATAGTATGAGCAAACGTTGGGGCCCAAACTTACTAAATAGAAAAGGATAGGAAGGGCACTTACTGCAATCCCAAAAAACCCTGAAAAGCACCAACTCTACTAATTTCAAAAACACCTGAGATCACACGACCTCTACCACCTAAATTAGTTCTCTGGTGTAACCAAAAACAAAACAGCAGCCACTGAAAAAACTGGAAAAAGCAAATGTACAAACATCAGTGGCTGAACTGAACTGAGAGGCAAAAGCCCCCAGAGGGGACCCAGAAGGCCCCCACAGAAGTGCAGGACAAAATGCAAAAATCAAGCACAAAAACAAAAAGAAGAAAATGTCTTATCTGTTAGCAGGAGATTCAGACACGACACAGCAGGCTACCAAGGAAACAGGAATCAAGGATTGAGACCAGAACAATTGATCACCGGCAACCCTGATGGGAAGGCGACTCCCTTATATAAGACCAGTCAGTAACACCTGATTCCCAATCCTCACAATCTTCACTGGACAGTCCAGTACCGTTTGTAACCACCAGAGGGAGCTTCTGCTCAGAACTCATTTCCAGCCTATTCACAACAGGCTCCCTCCTCCGTCTCACATTATTGTGCACTTACTTGTCCTTTACCCAGCGTAACACAGAGTCATCCAAACAACCACCCCTAGGAAAACGTCGAGATGAAGCATCAGTTTGACGTTCATAATCCAAGGACGTTAAGTTACATTAAAACTAAACCTGGTAAAAAACAAAGGCCATCTAGCTTGTCTAGGATTAGAACGTTTAGCGGATGCAAGGTATAACAAATTTTTATGATTAGTAATGACAGTGACAGGGTGGACTGCCCCTTCAAAAAGTAACCCCTCAAAAGCCAACTTGATGCCCAAAAGTTCTCTATTGCCTACATCATAGTTCCTTTCGGTCGATGATAATTTTTTGAGAAGAAGGTACATGGATGCCACTTACCAGGGAATGCCCATTGAGTCAACACAGCCTCAACACCACACCAGATGCACTAATCTCAACAATAACTGGTTGGGGAACATTGGGTGGAATGAGTGCAGTGGAAGAGCATTTATTCAAAGAAGAAAATGCCTGACCGGCCCAGTTGGACCATCTCGAGAAGTCTGTACCTTTCTTTGTCATGTCAGTGAGGGGTTTGACAATTGACGAGAAGTTTTTGATAAGCTTACAACAGTAGTTAGAAAACCCCAAAAAGTGTTGGAACTCTTTTAGGTTTTCTGGCAGATCCCATTCCATAACTGCAAGGATCTTATCAGGGTCCATCTGGAAACCTACCAAAGACAATAAGCAAACCCGGAACTGAACCTCTTGTAGGTGAATACACATTTTTCTAATTTGGTGTACAGTTTATTATTCTGCAAAACATGTAACAACTGCTGGACATGTACCTGATGTGACTTGAGATCAGGTGAGTATATTAAAATATCATCACAATACACCACTACAAATCTACAAACAAAGTGGCAAAAGATGTTGCTATAAAATGTTGGAAAAGGTGGGGGCATTAGTCAAACCAAAGGGCATGACAAGGTTTTAATAATACCATTCAGGAGTGTTAAAGGTCGCCTTCCACTCATTTTACTCCTTGATCCTAATCAAATTATAGGCTCCCCTGAGGTCCAGCTTAGAGAACCATTTTACCCTAACAATCTGATTAAATAAGTCACGAATGAGTGGGAGAGGTCAAGGGACCTGGATAGTAATCTGATTTAACTTACTAAAAATCTAAACAGGGACAGCCCTGTGGAGACATGGGGGATCGGCGGGAGCCCTGGTCCTCTACCCGAAATGGCTTGAACCATGGATCGTCCCACCAAATGCCCGCTCTCCTTTTAAGGTGGGAATAACACTGCTCAGACAGCACAGGGTGAGAGTAAAACAGTGTGGCAATACTTTATTGAACCACAAAACAGGCAGATAACATGTAGAACAGTCCCAGCAAAATACCACAAGATGGTGCACATTAAAGAGTCTGACCGTTCCACTGACTCACCGGTATAATGGCAGCTGTTACTTCAGAGCTTCCAGCGCTGACTACCCCACCTGTGGCACGCATACAGACAGAAGGTAACGACAAGCGTAAGAAGATGTCAGCCCATTCAGGTACAAGTGTCAGTTGACCGGAGGGTCACAACCTGGCTTCATCTTACAGGGTCAATTACCCCACCTGTGGCATGTACAGAGAGAAGGTACTGACAAGCTTAGGAAGATGATAGTCCATTAGGTGGGGAATTTTGATTATATAGCACCATTTTGATGTATACTGTGACAAATTTATTACTATTGTGTAAATTCTTCTATTTTATGAGTGTATAATAAAATTTGATTATTAATTATTATTTTTTGGTTCTTGTGTTGTTGCTGTTCACTTACTCTCTGGCAGTACAGTTTGGAGTAATAGTCTTTTGGTTTTTTATTGATTTTAACACAAGTTATTATTGGATCCCTGGTTGATTTCAAATGTGACATGGCGTCTGCTATCTATTCGAGACAATTTTATGCTCCAAAAGTCTAATGGTGCTTCTTCCCTTCCAAGCCCTGTCAGGTGCCCAAACAGTAGTTTTCCAACGCATGTGGGTTATCAGTGTACTCAGGAAAAATTGCACAAAAGATTCTATGGTCCATTTTCTCCTGTTACCCTTGTGAAAATGCCAAATTTGGGGCTAAAACAATAATTTTGTAGGAAATAGTAACATTTTCATTTACCCCTTCCATTTCTTTAATTCCGGTGAATCCTCTAAAGGGTTAATAAACTTCTTGAATGTGGTTTTCAGCAGTTTGAGCAGTGATGTCACTTTTAAGTATGTTCTGTCACATTAGCCCCTTTAAGTCACTTCAAATGTGATGTGGTCCCTAAAAAAATGGTTTTGTAAATTTAAGAAATTACTGATAAACAATTAACCCTTCTAACTTCCTGACAAAAAAAAGTTTTAAAAATAATGTTGATGTAAAGTAGACATGTGGTAAATGTTATTTATTAACTATTTTGGGTGATATAACTATTTGGCTTTAGGGTATAAAAAAAAAATCTAAATTTTAAAATTGCAAAATGTTCAAATTTCTTTGTCAATTTTTTTATATTTTCATAAAAAACATAAAACATATAGACCACAAAAACAGTGCTTTAATCATTGGGATTTGTTGAAGCATTCCAGAGTTATTACCTCATAAAATGACACTGGTCAGAATTGAAAAAAATAGCCTGTCAGGAACGCAAACCAAGCTTGGCGGTGGAGTAGTTAAGACTCAGTATAAATTCACCATAGCATCATAAATATGAAAGTATAACATTTTCCTTGAGGATAATTAAAGTGATCTCAGGGTTACAAGAACTAGTAAGTAGATATGAGCGAATTTGTTTGGATTTTGGCGCCGAATCTGTTTTTGACTTATTTAGCCCATATTAGAACACTGTTCATGTCGGATGTATGTCTTATGATCGGTTCCGAACATATTCAGTAATTTTTACTCCCATTGACTCTAATGACGTTTGGCTATCTTCGACCAATATTGCAATAAACAATATTCGAGTCCAATCATAGTCGGAACCAAATCCGAACAAATTCGCTCATCTCTAGTAAGGAGTCCAGTTTAGAAAGTTGTAAAACTGATACTCAGTCCTTAGCCATGCTTAGTTATGTCAATTTACTAATACTAAGACTTCCTAAACATAGCCTTTTCATAGCTATGAAAATTCGAATGTAGATATGAGTATCTGGGTGTTACAGTCTCTGAATTGAGGTCTACTCTATATTTCTTAAATCTTTAGCAGAAGAGAGCCCCCCTAAGCTCTTGGATAAGGTAAACTTCAACATCTGATAATTAAGTTGCTTCACCTTTTTAGAGAAGTAATTTTTTTCATATTCTTTCCCATAAAGCTCCATCATAAAAACTCTTTACTAGATGGATCTCCTGCTAGCTTGCACAAGGAGTTTTTCTTCTGAGAAAGTGCTGACCATAGAGTTTTTATACTTTTTCCCACTAGCATTTTCCCAGATTAGTTGAAAACATTCTCATCAGCCCCAATCACCTGAATTAGTTTTGCAGAAATGCATGTGCTTGCCACCAAAAATACTTCATTCAGATTAGTGATGAGCCACCCCCGTACTGTTTGAGTTCGGTTCGGTTCGCCGAACAGCCGTGTGTTCGACGAACTGTTCGTCGAACTGTTCGTCAAACACCGTCGAACACCGTTAAAACCAATGGCAGGCAAACCAAAACACATAGAAACACAAAGAAAACACATAGAAAACACTTCAAAGGTGTCCAAAAGCTGACAAATTGCTCACAAGACACAACTAACAAATGGAAAAGTGACAAGTACATATAGTCATGCGAAAAGAAAAGAGGTGGAGGAGTAAAAGGAGGGGGAGACAGATATAGGCATGTCATGCCCTTCTAAAACCAAAAAAGTGCCAAGCCGACACGGGCAGTCCGTTCCTGCCTGTGCGACCTGCGTGTCGCAGGGTTTGTGCCAGAGCTGCGGTGGACCCTGACGGCCAGCCACCCTCTCCCAATACTGGTGCCTGTCCGCTGGTGGGTCGAGCGAGCCCCCCTGCAGTGGAGGCAGGTCTAATCATTTTTATTTAAATTGTCTCTCTAATTTGAATGAGTACACTTTAAATCATTTTACAAGGATCTATTGGTGGGCAAGTCTCATGCAAGCAGCTGCGGTAATGCCAGGTCCAGTAGCGTCCAGTAAAGCTGCTGCAATTAAAAAGCTTTTCTAAGAATCGAGCTTGGCGGTCCACCGCAAGGCATCCTACTGCCACTCACAGCCCCTGTGCCTTGGGGTGCCTCCCCGATGCTCTTCACTGATTTTCACGGGGGCCCGAAGCATTTCCTTTGAAAAAATTGTGTCCAAAGTACAACTGGTGTAGCTTGCTTAACAGCTGTGTTAATCCGCTGACTAGCAGACACTGCTACTAGGCCAAAAATTATTGTCTGGGTTAGATGCAGTTAAAAATTTGTAATTATATCTACAGCCGGTGGCTACTCCGATGACTAGCAGACACTGCTACTAGGCCCAAAATTATTGTCTGGGTTAGATGCAGTTAAAAATTTGTAATTATATCTACAGCCGGTGGCTACTCCGCTGACTAGCAGACACTCAAGCTTTGGAGCAGACCTCTGATTCCCAGGCTATAGTATGAGTAAACAGTTCTAGTCTTCACACTCAACCATCTGTGTTACCCCAAGCCATAGTGTATGTAGTTACTTATGGTTAAAAGGGGGGTGGGGAAAGACCCAACCCACCTGCAATTGACGATGCCAACGTCACGTAAAACACAGCAAGGGGACTCCAAAAAGAGTCTCCATTTTTTCCAAAAATTTGGGGGCACAGACACCACTTAAGTAGCATCAATTGCCCCAGACTTGCTTAAAACGGTTGGTGAGGTGATTTTACCAAATCCTCAAGCTTTTACTCTCCCCAGGATGACACAGGGGTAGAAAAGTCCTTGCGGATCCATGATTTGTTCATCTTTATGAACGTGAGTCTGTCTACATTCTCAGTGGACAGCCGCGTGCGCTTATCTGTCAGACTCAGCACACTACCAGCAGCGCTGAACACACGTTCAGAGAGAACAAAAATTATTATTAATTTGAAAGCTGGGGAGCTTAGTATAGATGGCCTAATACAATGAGTACCACACACTGCTACAGCCCAAAATTATTCTACAGGCAAGATGCAGCTAAAAATTATTATTAATTTGAAAGCTGATGGAGCTTAGTATAGATGGCCTATTAGAATAAGTACCACACACTGCTACAGGCCCAAAATTATTCTACAGGCAAGATGCAGCTAAAAATTATTATTAATTTGAAAGCTGGTGGAGCTTAGTATAGATGGCCTATTAGAATGAGTACCACACACTGCTACAGGCCCAAAATTATTCTACAGGCAAGATGCAGCTAAAAATTAGTATTAATTTGAAAGCTGGTGGAGCTTAGTATAGATGGCCTACTAGAATGAGTACCACACACTGCTACAGGCCCAAAATTATTTTCCGGCTTAGATGCAGCTACAAATTATTATCAATTTTAAAGCTTAAAACGTTTGGTGAGGTGATTTTACCAAATCCTCAAGTTTTTACTCTCCCCAGGATGACACAGGGGTAGAAAAGTCCTTGCGTATCCATGATTTGTTCATCTTTATGAACGTGAGTCTGTCTACATTCTCAGTGGATAGCCGCGTGCGCTTATCTGTCAGCACACCACCAGCAGCGCTGAACACACGTTCAGAGAGAACGCGGCTAAGGGGCATGACAAGATCTCCAAGGCGTGAGTAGCGAGCTCCGGACATTTATCCAGATTGGAAGCCCAAAAAGAGCAAGGGTCCAGTGACACAGTCATGGCTTCGATGTTCAGTTGGAGATACTCCTGTACCATTGTCTCTAGGAGTTGACTATGTGTCTGACTTCTTGTCTCCTGTGGCCTTGCAAAGGATGGGCTAAAAAACTGGTGAAAGGATTCCGCAAAATTGCTGTGAACACCAGAAGATACTGTGTTTCTGTTATGGTTTGAGTGCTGAACACTCGACAGTCCCACGGTTGGCAAGTTAGAACTGTGAGATTTACTACGTGCACCACTGGTGTTTTGTGGAAAAGCACATGTAAGATTCTGCAACAGTCTCTGCTGATACTCCTGCATGCGTGAATCCCTTTCTATGGCTGGAATTATTTAGGCAAATTTACTTTTGTACCGGGGATCTAACTGTGTGGCTACCCAGTAGTCAGGATTATTTCGAATTCTGACTATTCGAGGGTCATGTTGCAGGTAGTGCAGCAAGAAGGCACTCATGTGTCTTGCGCATCCAGAAGCACCAAGTCCCTGTTGTGTTGGTGGCGAGGTACGACTCATGCTTCCTTCCTTTGCCCTCTCCCCCACCCTCGCACAACAGAAATGTGATCAAGGTCTCCCTCATCTGATGATTCTTCCATGCCCATCGCCAGTTTGTCATCCATTTCTTCCTGGGCTCCTGCACTAGTTTGGCTGCTAGCATGCGCCCTGGTTAATCCCTCTCCCCCACCCTCCCATGCCAGCCGCCTTGGTGCTGCCCACCATCTGGACCTTGCAGATGTTAGCCCTTCTGCAAACAACTCCTCCTCCTTTACTTCCTCCACCTCCTCTTGTTCCACCACCTGACTCCGAATTCTGTTTAACATCTGCTCCAGCATGCAAATCACCGGAATAGTCATGCTGATAATGGCATTGTCAGCACTAAACATCTTCGTGGCCATTTCAAAACTGTGCAGAAGGGTGCATAGGTCCCTGATCTGAGACCACTCCTCCAGCGTGATTTGCCCCACCTCTGGATCTCTTTGGCCCAGGCTATAATTCAGAACGTATTGCACCAGGCTTGTCGGTGTTGCCACAGTCACTGCAACATGTGCAGAGTTGAATTCCACCGTGTTGGCACATCGCATTTTAGCCGGTGAAGTGGCAGGCCCAATGACTTCTGTAGTCACTGAGTCACTGAGCTGTGGGATGCGAACGGTGGAAGTGAGCACACAGTGACCGTGCCCTCTGCAGAAGGCCATGTAGTCTGGGATAGTGGGCTAAAAATTGCTGGACAACCAGGTTCAACACGTGAGCCATACAAGGCACGTGTGTGACATTGCCCCGGCGAAGGGCCGCACCCAGGTTTGCGGCATTGTCGCACACGGCCTTCCCTGGTTGCAGGTCCAGTGGAGACAACCATTCATGAAACTGGTTCTCCAGAGCTGACGACAACTCCTCAGCTGTGTGACTCATATTTCCCAGACATTTCAACGTAAAAACCGCCTGATTACGTTGAGCCCTTCTGTCAGCAAAGCAAGGAGGTGTGCTGCAGGATCCCTTCTGCGCAGTTAGAAAGCCCGTGGCATGACCAGACAGGCTTTGGGTGCAGGTGGAGTACTGAGAGGAGGTTGAGGAGGCAGAAGCAGTGGAGGAACTTTGAGATAAAGAGGATTGATGCACAACTCGTGGGGACGGCAACATTTGGACAGCAGCCCCTTGTCCTGCTGTCACCATAGTTACCCAGTGCTCAGTCAGCGATATGTAACGCCCCTGTCCATGCCTACTCATCCAAGTGTCTCTGGTGAAATGCACCCTGTCACACACTGAGTTTCTCAAAGAAGTGGTGATGTTGTGTGCGACATGCTGGTGGAGCGCAGGCACACCTTTCTTTGAGAAGTAGTGCCGACTGGGCATTTGGTACTGGGGCACTGCGAAAATCCTCTGTGTCCACAAGGCGGAAAGGCAGCATTTCTGTAGCCAAGAGCTTGCAGATGGTGAAATTCAACCTCTTAGCTTTCTCATGGCTAGGAGGAAATGGTCTTTTACTTGTCCACATCTGAGTGACCGAGGGCTGGTTGTTGTGCGTAGACGGGGTTGAGTAGGGTGTCCCCGGACAACTGACGGTCTGTGAGGAAGATGCAGGTGCAAAAGATAGGTTGTCTTGATCCAAAGATGGTGCTCTCGATGTCGGAGAGTGCTCAACACCAGCTGGTGTTTCCACTTCCAAATGAACTGATGACCTGCCAATCTGACTGGCTGTTGCTGTTAAAGAGGTGCCATGTCTGAGTCTCAAAACATGTCTGACTGCTGTCCCCCAGTCATAAAGGATGAAGAGCCCGCGGTCGCTGATGCACAAGATGGGGCAGACGGTGGTTGGGCCGGCCCGCTAGGCCGCATTGCAGCACAGTGCTCTTGCCACTGCAACTTATGCCTCATATCCATGTGATGTTTCATGCATGAAGTACGCAAACTATGGATTTTTTGGCCTCTACTTAACTTTTGGTCACAAATGTTACAGATAACATGAGTTGGGTCATCGATGTTAAAAAATGCCCAGGCTATGCAAGGCTTAGAACCCATGCGACATGAAGAGCCACCTTGACTTGTGGTCAGAGGCAGAGTTGTGGTTGAGGATGCAGTTGGTGATGTGCTTCCAGTACTACGTCTCTGTCCAGGAAGGCACACCCTGACCTCGTCGTCACTCGAATCCTCCTCCACCTCCTCTGCTGACCTCATCGACTGTCTCACTGTGGGTTGACAGTAAGTGGGATCTACAACCTCGTCATCATCAGCCTGTGTGTTCTCACCCCGTCGTCCTCAGAGCCAACCTCTTCCTGCCCTGACACAAAACTCAAGTTGTCGCTCACATCTGGTATTTGAGTCTCATCATCATCTTCCTCATTGTCTCCACCAACAGGAGTTACAGTTTGGGTTCGAGGGTCTACATTATGCTCACGACCTTCTTCATCTGGTCCTGGATCAGACTCATAAACGTTCTGGGCATCAGTGCAGATCGTTACCTCATCTGGATTCACAGAAGCTGTGGAGATGACCTCTGATTCCCAGGCTATAGTATGAGTAAACAGCTCTGCAGACTCAACCATCTGTTCTACCCCATACTCAGATGGGCAGTTGGAGACTTGGGATCTGTGAGAAAGCAAGTGCGATTGTGGTGACACCTCTGAGGACTGGAGTTTTTGTGTTGTTGAAGTTGAGGTGGAGAGCAGACTTAAAGGAGGACTTGATATCTGTTGAAGCACCTTATATTTTTGTGCCTCATCAGGAATTTGTAGCGATGGGCATGCCCGTAAGAAAGGGATCGTACCACATTGTCCACTAAAAGAAGTATACATCTTAGTTTGGCTGGAAGATGGTCTTTCTTCTGCAGATGTTACTGTTGCTTTAACACCTACCCCACGGACACAACATTTTTTTCCCTTCACAACACTCCTATTCCCCTTTCCACCAGCAGCAGGCCTTTTGCCACTCATTTTGGTGGTTACCTAATTGACAACTGTGGAGTTGTTTGCACAAAAAACGATGGCTGCAAAAAATTCTTAGTATTTGAACGCGGGTGGAGCTTTGTATAGATGGCCTAATACAATGAGTACCACAGACTGCTACTATGCCCAAAATTATTGTCCAGGCAACATGCAGAATTTTTTTTTTTTAAGGCTGGTGGACCTTTGTATAGATGGCCTAATACAATGAGTACCACAGACTGCTACTATGCCCAAAATTATTGTCCAGGCAACATGCAGATAGAAATTCTTTTTTTTAGAAGGATGGTGGAGCTTTGTATAGATGGCCTAATACAATGAGTACCACAGACTGCTACTATGCCCACAATTATTCTACAGGCAAGAGGCAGCAAAAAATTATGAGTATATCAATGCTGCTGGAGCTTTGTATAGATGGCCTAATACAATGAGTACCACAGACTACTAATATGCCCAAAATTATTGTCCAGGCAAGATGCAGATAGAAATTCTTTTTTTTTTAGAAGGCTGGTGGAGGTTTGTATAGATGGCCTAATACAATGAGTACCACAGACTCCTACTATGCCCAAAATTATTGTCCAGGCAAGATGCAGATAGAAATTCTTTTTTTTTTTAGAAGGCTGGTGGAGCTTTGTATAGATGACCTAATACAATGAGTACCACAGACTGCTACTATGCCAAAATTATTGTCCAGGCAACATGCAGATAGATGCAGCGAATAATTAGGAGTGATTTGAACGCTGGTGTAGCTGACAAAAAGTGATAGCAACTGCTGTAACCTAGCCCTGAAAAGGGCTGAAATTACAAATAGTCACTGTCCCAAGTTGACCTATCTGTCTATTTAAGAGTGAGCACAGACCTGCCTGCTAAAACTGCTAGGAACTGATGTAACATAGCCCTCAAAAGGGCTGCAATTACGAACTAGTCCCTACTCCCTAAACCTTCCTCTCTATTTCTCAGCGATTTTGCTTGCAAGGCGCAGTTGCACAATGCACAAACAATATAGCGCTAACAGCAGCAGTGCCGTCTAACACTGAGCTGCAGCAGTGAGAAAATGGTGGTGAGGGGGGAAATGGCTGGAACTTATAGGGCAAGACATGTGACATACACAGCCAATGACACATGCCCTTGCTTGTGTGAAAAAAAAGCACCTCGCTCCGTGTGTGCGCTGCTGATAGGCTGACAGACTGCACCGCCCACTGGAAATGTGGGAAAGAGAAAAAAAATGGAGATCTTCATTATCTCTGCAGAGATCCATGCCATGCCCCTCCCCCTCCAAGCTGGACACTCAAAATGTGTGTTAACAGTGATTCTCAGCATAACTGCGAAAAAATCTAGTGACGATTTAAGTACACGAACAGTTATCGAACATAACCTCGAAAGCCAGATTTATTCCAAATCGTTCGGGTTCGTCGAACGACTCGAACACCGCCCAAAACAGCTCGAATTTGAGATTGGCGAACAGTTTGCTTTGAACACCGCTCATCTCTAATTCAGATAAAAGATACTAATATTCAGGTACTAGCTTGGCCTGTGCGAAATTTTCGCACATTGGTCGTTGGGGGCGCAGGCAATTTCAGAAAAAGTAAGCTGGTCAAATGTAAATGTATTTCATGAGATTATGAACACAGAAAGGTATTTATATATATTTATTTTGGTAATACAATAAATTGGTTTGATAAGTAGAGGCCAAAAAATGTCTTCCGGTTGAGGTGCCACCTGCAGGTCATTATTTCTTTCTGCAGGTTTATGAAAATAAATGTTTAAACTGTATTTAGTGATAAAATTGTGAATGTGTGGTTTGTTTGGCTCTTTTCTTGCTGGAGGGAGCAAGTTTACATTTCAAATGGTTTATCATTTGTGTCCGTGGGGTGAAGTAATCAGCGAAAAAGCAGTGCATGTATAAAAATGTGTTTGCATATGTGATTCACCTGCAGTGAAGTGTGCAATCCTCCAATGTGCCTGAAATAGGCTGGGCAAGCGCTTGGGCAAGCTGGAAAGACCCCAAGGCAAATGTTTGGACTTGTTTGTGATGTCTGTAAGCATCTTTGTGGTAGTGTGCTTTGGGGTAGTGTGCTGCCACCTGCAGGTAATTTGACCTTTCAAATGGTGTATCATTTGTTTGTGTGGGTGGAGTATGAACGGAGCAAATGTGCAATTCAATAGGCAGTGCATGTTTACAAATGTGTTTGCATACGTGCCTCATCTGCAATGAAGTGTGTAATCCTCCAGTTTGGCTAAAATAGGCTGGGCAAGCAGTTCGGCAAGCTGGAAAGCCCCCAATGCAAATGTTTGGATTTGTTTGAGATGTCTGTAAGCAGCTTTGTGGTAGTGTGCTTTGGGGTACAGTAGTGCCACCTGCAGGTCATTTTTCCTTACTGCAAGTTTATGAAAATTAATGTTTAAACTGTATTTTGTGATCAAATCATGGATGTGTGGTTTGTTTGGCTATTTTCTTGCTGAAGGGGGCAAGTTTTCCTTTCAAATGGTGTATCATTTGTGTGTGGGTGCAGTATGAACGGAGATACAAAGTAATCAGCGAAAAACAGTGTTTAGAAATAATAGAATAGATGTGCATTTTTGCAACTATACCATGAAACAAATTTTTAGCAAGATCTCTGCAAGAAGTGTTTTCCATGCGTTAAAGATGTGTTGTGCTAAATGATAGACTTAGTTCTTCAATTCGTTGACCATCTAGGCACTGCTCCATTTTTGTGTGTTCGCTCATGTACATGAGCATTTTACGAGCACATGCAGATTATACTATTTGAAGGACTGTGACAAATTTAAAACTAAGTAATACAGGTATAATTGACATTTCACTTTACTGTAGAAATATGCTATAATGTGATTTTTTGAGCTACTAAGTTTTTTAAATGTTCTCAAAATATTATAATTTCATTTTTCCAATATACTTGGAACATCATCCCTCTTAAGGTGATAAAATTAACCTATATTTTCCAATATTTAATTTTTTTTTCTACATAACTCTAAAACTGTTACAACAAAAACACATTTTTTCCCTAGTAAATAAATATATAAAGATAGAAATTCAAATATTCACCTTAACAATATTCAGTTTCAAAATTTGCTTAGGTCATGAATAGAATAAAGCAGTTGCCCATAATAACATATTTCCCCAAGCTTTGGAAAAAGGTTGGAATGTCATCATGCAGTCAGAAACACTTGCTGAAAGAGCAACTGGATATACACAAATGATATTGCTTTTTCCCATATAGGACAGTAGTGTTCTGATTTGTATGATGATAACTCAATTTCAATGCATGAGAGTTTTGTCTTATGTAAGTACAGTACAATCTATTTTGCAATTAATGCAGAAATTAAACATTTTTTTGTGAAATCCTGTTCTGCTGCATTAACAGAGGTGAAGCAATCACACTTTTGTCATGCCACTCAAATTTTAGTACTAAGTTGAAAAACAATACTCAACCCATGAGCTAAAGTGATGCTATATCTTTTTTTTTATCTCAGCTTTAGACTTACTTTGCAAAGCTTTTGAGGCTTGCAAAAACACCATGAATGTTGTGCTTTTACACATATTTTGTTGGTGGCAGATTTTTATCCACGTTTTTTATAGAGACGTCTATGGGAAAAGGCATGAAAAACTGCAACTACAGTACTTATTGACTTCCTGCTAACATTTGGATGTGACATTTTTTGCAGAAAAAAATGCTTACAAATGTGTTTTTCTGAAAATGTGTAGACCCACATTTAATTAGACACCTTGTAAATCTACATTTGACTATGTAAATATAATATGCTTATCAAGTACAATTCACATACTCCCAACACTAAAGGTACTGCCACACTTAGCGATCTCGTTAGCGATCACGATAACGACGCAATCGTTGGTGTGATCTCTTTTAGGTCGCTAGTAGCTGCCAAACAGGAGATGTCATGAACGACTCATCAGCGGTCAGCGATCTCTTTAACGACTTTGGCGGTCGTTAGGATCTGTCATTAGCATGTACTGAGCGCTTCTGATTCATAGGAATTTCCAGCATCGCTCCTGCTCTCTGCGTCCTGCTAGCCTGCTTTGCAACTTCTGTGATCCTCTCTGTGACACAAAAGAGAACTTACAGATATTGCGATCCACTCCGTGACGCTAAACACATATGCGTCACAAACGAGGTCGCTCGTCGTTCGCAAAAGGTGCCAAACAGCAATATAGGCTCACCAGAGGGACGCCAACGATCAAAAAACGGTCCAGAACACTAGTGAACGATCAGCGACATCACAGCAGGGGCCACATCGTTGCTACATGCCACACACAACGAGGTCGCTAACGAGATCGCAAAATAGTGACGTTTTAGTGATCTCGTTAGTGATCTTGTTAGCGATCTCGTTTAGTGTGGCATACCCTTGTCTCACACTGTATATATATTAGTAAAGCTCTGTTCACACCACATTTTCATATTTAATTTGGGAAATACTCAAGGAAAATTCCCCAAGATGTGTACCAAGTGTGAAGCCGTAAATGGGTATTCTCAAATTGTTTGTTAAGAAGCTGACAGTTCTGTAGTCTCCTTTTTTCCTGTTTCATGGGACGGTCAGGACTTCTCTTTCTGGTGAGTAGCAAAACTGCAGCAATAGAAAAGCTTGTGCTGAGCTTTATAGTTCTAGTGTAAAGCCCGCGTCACACTAAGCGAGATCGCTGAAGCGTCACCGATTTAGTGACGCAACAGCGACCTAGCCAGCGATTTCGCTTAGTGTGACAAGCAGCGATGATCAGCCCCCTGCTGGGTATCGCTGATCGTCGCTAAATGTCCTGGACCATTTTTTCATCGTTAGTCTCCCGCTGGCCAGCACGCATCACTGCGTGTGACAGCGGGAGACCAACGATCAGCGAGCTGGGAGCTGGTATCCAATGTACATATCGGGTAACTAAGCACCGCGCGGCACCTAGTTACCCGATATGTACCTTGGTTACCGGCTCCAAGCTTCTGCTGTAGAGCGATGAGAGCCGGTATCTAGGGTACATATCGGGTAACTAAGTGCCGCGCGGTGCTTGATTACCCGATGTGTACATTGGATACCAGCGTGCTCGCTGGTCCTGATCGCTGGTGAGTCTGCCGATGTGACAGCTCAACAGCGATCAGCTAACGATATCCCAGCGATCCCATCCACGTCGTATCATTGGTGGGTTCGCTGGGACATTGAAGAGTGTGATGGGACCCTAACAGATTCAGCTATCAGTGGATTGCTACATTGTTATCTCTATATTCACATATAGAGATAAAGAATTTGAACAAGCACATAGATCAGGAAAGTGAGAGCTGTGATTCAGAGCAGCAGATGGTGGAGGTTGGTAATTTTGTAAGATATGTAACAGCAGCTTGTGAGAAGCTGAGAGAAAAAGAGTTGAGCAGCTAAATGTTGTATATAAATCAATGGGCTGGATTGAGCAGACTGGTATGTTTGGAGTTAACTCCTGAAATGTAACAACTTTCAGGGTCCTATGGCGATCTCCAAGAAACAAGCTGTATTGTTATGATATGGTAGCTGAGGAGGGCAGGAGCAAAAAACCACAAAAGCATCCAAACACCAGAGAGGTTGGGATCTAATAGGTTGCAGACCCCTAAACTAACCGCACAACTAGAAGCAGCCGTGGGACGTCCCTATGGTGCCCTAGACGCCCCGTCACAGCGGGAGAGATTAGTTACCCCTGAAGACGGAAAAAGGAAAGCTAACTGCCCCGGAGTAGAGCCCCAAAGAAATAGGAAGCCCCCAAACATATAATGGCGGTTAGACAAGATGAAAACACGAACACAGTAAAAAATAGATTGAGCAAACGCTGGGGCCCTAACTGTTTAGATAGGATAGTACAGGAGAGAATACTGTCTGCAACCTAACAAAACCCTAGGAAAAACTCCAACACTTCTGATTCCAAAAATGCTGAGACCACACGGTCTCGACCACCTATATCAGATCTCTGGTGTGAGCACACAGCTACCCAGCAGTAAAAAATCACAGGAACAGAGCAAATGAACAAATACAAAAAGAGAACAGAGACCAATACAAGTCCCCAAAGGGGACCCGGCTGAACTCAAAAGCAAGGCAGCAAAAAACAAGGAAAATAAAAAAAAAAAAGTAACTTATCTGAATGATCGCAGGAGACAGCAGAAAAGCAAGCTGAATTAGGAAGTAACAATTGATCACCAGCGAGAATCATGGGAGGTCAGTTAACTTATATCAGGCCAGTTCGTCCCCCTGATAACCATTCATCCATTGCAGGTGGTGGACTTTTGCTGTTCAACAAAGTTTCAATACCCTCAGCAACCACGAGAGGGAGCCTCAGTTCCGAAGTCGTCTCCAACACATTCACAACACTGTATACTTAGTAAGATAAAAGCTCTCTAAGCAGTAGAGATAGTAGATAAAAGGACAAAATCAATTACAAACTTGCTTATTTTCATGCTTTTTAACTAAAGCAACTTTATCACTCTAGAATACCCTTCTAATGTATGAAATGTTATACCATACAGTCTCATTTGTAGTCTATTGACTCTTTTTCTGATATGTACGGTAAACATTGTGTTAAGATGGACGAAGACAGATGCTTATCTTTATAAAAGTAAGCAAGTTATATATTCACTTGCCTTAAAATGTAAAATTTCGTAAGTACAGTTCATATATAGATTTATAGCAGCAATGAAGTATTGGCTGTTTGAAGTGTAACATGTAATTTCACTTTCACTGCTTGCTCTATGTGTCCAAGAATAAATCGCTACTTATTAAAAGATTAGTAGCCTTGACAAAAGCAAGAAAAGTTATTTTCTAAGTGGCAGGTTAAAAGTTCTTGCTGTGATGTATGCAGTCTCTGGCATGTTCAGTCTCAAGGTGGAGAACCCACAGAGAGCAAGCTCTCATTATATTTAGACATTTGTACAGTAGTCACTCGGAGTCTGCAGGGAACAATCAACTTCCACTGTAATGCGCAGCAGCTGACAATTTGTGTATCGTTTTCTTCTATTCTTTTGTGCTCAAATCCCTTTACTAAGTCAAATAGTGTGTAACAAATTAATGTCTTTTCCACTTTCAGTCTGTCGGGTTTCTATCTGCTGAGTAATTTGACACACAATGGTAAGCATTAGACACTGTAGTGAGTCATAAAGATATGGTTTATTGTCTGACCCAAGAGCCAAGTGATGTGTGGTTTGGTCCAGATCTGTGCCAGATTGCCAGTGAGAAATGACTTTTGGTGCATTTTACACTTATTTCCTCTGTGTCTGGCCCCAAACATTGGAACAAAGACGGATCTTTTTTCCTTTTATTCCATACTACTACTACATGTAATGCAGTCCTTAGACATTTTAAGCCCTCATTCACATGGCCCCCTATACATCGCCATGTGTATGGAAGGGCTTTAGTAATGCCTAATACACTTACTATAAGGGCAGGTGCAGATGACCGTATATTCTCAATCTGACTCACAGTTTGATCAGAGCAGGATATGTTTTTCTCGAATATATAGACTTTTTTTTAAAATGTTTCTGCATCTTCTCCATTCATTCTGTCCATGAAAATTGGACTCGTATGTGATCCGAATTTGTTTTTAACAAAACCATATACATGAATGGGCGAGTGCCATCTGATTAACAGAGGCAGTTTGTGCACGCTGTGAATTTTTTCCTTGACCTCTCACACTGAGGAAAAAATTGGACATGTGCACGACCTCATTGAATAACATTGGTCCAAGTGTGCTCCTATGTTGTAACGAACCGCACCTGGACTAAAACTAAGGTAATCTGCACAGGCCCTAATGATTAGCATTTCCTTTTGTTAGGTCTCATAAGTTTTCCTACATGTGTATGGATTTATGTGAAACATTGCCCTAGTAGAGGTCATTGGTGCATAATAAACTATTTTAACTTTGCTAAGCGGCCAACAGAGTAAAGCCGCTTTATCAAAACCAGCAACAGCACCACACCTCTTGAACCAGGTGTGTTTGACAAGGGTTGTGCTCCTCCGTGCGCCACTAAAGAAATCTTACTTAATTTCCTGACTTCAGTAAAATTTCTGGAGTACACCTGGAGAACGCCTCAGATAATTTTGAATGAGATGAGTTTTGACATCACACCTTTGCTGCATTCCTGGCTTGCCTAAGCTCTGTCCAGTTTTGAGTAATTAGAAGAAACGGTCATGAAAATGCCAAAATTGTTAAATTTTTGAGCAAACCTGATTTTCACATAAAATTTGCAACTTTTCAAAGTAGTTTATCTGCTGAAATTGCTTTGATGAATTGGGTCTTAAATGTGCAGATTTCTTTGAGGCCTTAAATCTCAATATGCAAATTAAAAATTAGCTATGAAAGCAACCTATTCATTTTAGAAGAAAAATGTGACTTTATGAAACCCCTTGAATTCAGACTGCCAGAATGAACTGTATGTTGAGCCATCTCTCGACAAGTACTAGCAGGTGTTCTGAAATACAGGTAGTGATGTGGTGTGGAGATGTGTTTCCTTACTACTGTATCTGCCAAACGTATGTCAAAATTTGATGGTTTCACTCATTTTTAATATAGATGTACCTTTAATAAATGTGTTTAATCATTTATTTTTCCTTTCAAAAACTCCAGCAGACAAAAGCATCCTATATTTGCATTCATACCTGCATGGCTTAGTATAACAGAAAAGCATAGAAAGCTTTGCTGATTTTGGGAGCTGCAGACATCTGATAAATTCATTGTCACTTTCTTGGGAATATTTCAGCTCAGATGGAATGAGGAAAGGCAAATAGTAAGAGCTTCTACTGCTTCTTCCTACTTAAAAGGATAATAAAACACTTATTAATGCTGGCTTAACATGCTTTATTCTCTATGGAAAGATCATGACGTCATTCATTAGATGAGAAATAAAGAGAATTCTTACATAGTGTAGCATCCATACCAATCTCTCTCTCTACATATCTAATTTATTAATACACATAATACTACAATTATTGCTTCAAGCATTCTAGATTCAAGCTATATGCAAAATAGTTAACTATTGCTGCAATTGAGATGAATTTGGCCCTGGCTAGTATGGGTTTTATGCTGCATATGGCTTCTATGTTTCTGTTGTTCCTTCTCTATGGATAGACTCATATTAATACATACAGTTGCAATTAAAATTATTTATCCCCATTGTAGATTAGATTAATTATTCAACTTTCTGCTCTTTGCAATAAACCAATCAAACAAAAACATTGTTTATAGCTCAACACAACTTAAATAACAAGTGGTTTCTCCTAATTCACCACATAATGCCATTTTATTAACTACTATAGTCAGAAAATGATTCAGCCCCTTCATGATAAATATCTTAGTACTTAGTAGTGCAGCATTGGCTTTTATTGCCTGCTTCAATTGTGAAACATATCCAGACACCAGCTTCTAGAGGTGAACCATGGGTATATTAACCCATTCCTCATGGGTAATGGCCTACAGTTCATCAATATTTTTGGGTTTGCTTGCTTCAACCAGCTTCTTCAAATCCCAACAAAGAGTTTCCATGGTTTTCAACTCAGACTTTTACTACTGTGAGGAATCTGAAGTCTAAGCTTCAGCTTCCTCGCAGTAAACATGATATTTTTTTCCTAGGATTTCCAGATACTTGACTGACTCCATCTTGCCCTCCAAACAATACTGGTTTCCAGTGCCATTGAACGCAAAGCAGTCCAGAGCATCACAAAGCCACCACCATGCTTCACATTAGGCAGGGTAATTTGTTCAGCTCATGCTTATATCTTCCTCTTCATGACATACCGCTAATCCGTAGACCTCAAAACAGATTTTCAAAACTTATCTGGCTTATTTACATGGTTTTGAGCATATTGGAGCCTTTTTCTGCTTTTCTGTCAGTAGAGGTGTGTATCTTGGAGAATTAGCTTTTGCTGTGCAAACTGAATCATTGGTGGCTGCTAAGATTTTTGACCACCTACCTACTCAGGAACCTGGTGGAAGCTGTTGATAGCTTTCTCTTTTTGCCATGTCCAGGTAGTGTAGTGTTTTTCTTTAAGTTTGAACTTATCTGTATCTCTAGAAATATTTATTGCCCTTCCTATTTTTTTTTCGCCTCATTTTTTAAATTTTTTACTATGGAAAAAAAAGATGCAAAAATGTCACATTTGTTATCATTACCCCTTCAAACTCAAGCCTGTTTTCACCTTCCTGACCAGGTTAAATTTTACAATTCTGACCAGTGTAATTTGAGGTTATAACTGTGGAACACTTCAACATACTAAAGTGATTCTTAGATAGTTTTTCTGTGACACATTGTACTTTATGGCAGTGGTAAATTAACCCCTTCATGACCCATCCTATTTTGACCTTAAAGACCTGGCCATTTCTTGCAATTCTGACTACTGTCCATTAATGAGGCAATAACTCAGGAACGCTTCAACGTATCCTAGCGA
This sequence comes from Oophaga sylvatica, assembly GCA_033576555.1. Lineage (NCBI taxonomy): Eukaryota > Metazoa > Chordata > Amphibia > Anura > Dendrobatidae > Oophaga > Oophaga sylvatica. The sequence goes on from JARQOD010000004.1 coordinate 114,542,363, forward strand.
TTCTGAGAATGTTTTTTCGTGACATATTGGGCTTCATGTTAGTGGTAAATTTAGGTCGATCATTTTTGCATTTATTTGTGAAAAAATGGAAATTTGGCAAAAATTTTGAAAATTTGCAATTTTCAAATTTTGAATTTTTATTCTGTTAAACCAGTGAGTTATGTGACACAAAATAGATAATAAATAACATTTACCACATGTCTACTTTACATCAGTACAATTTTGGAAACATATTTTTTTTTGTTAGGAAGTTATAAGGGTTAAAAGTTGACCAGAGATTTCTCATTTTTACCACAAAATTTACAAAACCATTTTTTTAGTGACCACCTTACATTTGAAGTCACTTTGAGGGGTCTATATGCCAGAAAATACCCCAAAAGTGACACCATTCTAAAAACTGCACCCCTCAAGCTACTCAAAAGTACATTCAAGAAGATTATTAATCCTTCAGGTGCTTCACAGGAACTAAAGCAACTTGGAAGAAAAAAATGGACATTTTAATTTTTCCAACAAAAATGTATTTTAGCATAAATTTTTTCATTTTTTCATGGGCAACAGGATAAAATGGATCCTAAAATTTGTTGGGCAATTTCTCCTGAGTACACCGATACCTCATATGTGGTCACAAACACTGTTTGGGCGCACGGCAGGGCTCAGAAGGGAAGGAGCGCCATTTGACTTTTTGAATGGAAACTATGCTGGAATATTGAGCGGTTGCCATGTGGCATTTGGAGAGTCCCTGTGTGCCTAAACATTGGAGCTCCCCCACAAGTTACCCCATTTTGGGAAACTAGACCCCCAAGGAACTTATCTAGATGCATAGTGAGCACTTTGAACCCCCAGGTGCTTCACAAATTGATCCGTAAAAAAAGAAAGTACTTTATTTTCACAAAAATTTTCTTTTAGCCTCCGTTTTTTTCTTTTCACATGGGCAACAAGATAAAATGGATTCTAAAATTTGCTGGGCAACTTCTCCTGAGAACACTGATACCTCATATGTTGTCATAAACCACTGTTTGGGCGCACGGCAGGGCCCAGAAGGGAAGGGGCGCCATTTGACTTTTTGAATTGAAAATTAGCTCCAATCGTTAGCGGACACCATTACGTGTTTGGAGAGCCCCTTTATGCCTAAACAGTGAAAAAAAACCACAAGTGACATCATTTTGGAAACTAGGCCCCTTTAAGGAACTTATCTAGATGTGTTGTGAGCACTCTGAACCCCAAGTGCTTCACAGAAGTTTATAACATAGAGCAGTGAAAAAAAAAAAATCATTTTTTTTCCTCAAAAATTATTTTTTTTAGCCCGCTATTTTTTATTTTAACAATGGCTACAGGAGAAATTGGACCCCAAAAGTTGTTGTCCAGTTTGTCCTGAGTACTCTGGTACCCCATATGTGGGGGAACTACTGTTTGCGCACACGTCAGGGCTCGGAAAGGATGTAGTGACTCTTAGAAATGCCGACTTGATGGAATGGTCTGCGGGCATCTTGTTACATTTGCAGAGCCCCTGATGTGCCTAAATAGTAGAAACTCCCACAAGTGACCCCATTTTGGAAACTAGACCCCCAAAGGAACTCATCTAGATGTGTAGTGAGCACTTTGAATCTCCAAGTTTTTCACAGAAGTTTATGACACAAAGCCGTGAAAATAAAAAAATCATTTTTTTCCACAAAAATAACTTTTTTTAGTCCACAATTTTTTTATTTTCCCAAGGGTAACAGGAGAAATTAGACCCCCAAATCTGTGCAATTTTTCCTGAGTACGCTGATATCCCATATGTGGGGGTAAACCACAGTTTGAGCACACGTCAGGCCTCGGAATGGAGGAGCACTGTTTGACTTTTTGAACGCTAAATTGGCTGGAATAAATGGTGGCGCCATGTCGCATTTGGAGACCCAATAAATAGTGGAAACCCCTCAATTCTAACTCCAACCCTAACCCCTACACACCCCTAACCACAACCCTAACCACAACACACCCTAACACTTATCCCAACCCTAACCATAACCCCCAAAACACCCTAACCCTAATCCCAACCCTAACTATAACCCTAAAACAACACACCCTAACGCTAATCCCAACCCTAACCATAACCCTAACCAAAAGCCTAACCCTAATTCCAACCCTAACTCTAATTCCAACCCTAACCCTAATGCTAACCCTAATGCTAACCCTAACCCTAGGCTAACCCTAACCCTAATTCTAACCCTAACCCTAATGCTAACCCTAACCCTAATGCAACCCTAATCTTAATTCTAACCCTAATGTAACCCTAATGGAAAAATAAAAAATATTTTCTTTATTTACTACTTGTCCCTACCTATGGGGGTGATAAAGGGGGAGTTTATTTACTTTTTTATATTTGATCACTGTGAGAGTTTATCACAGTGATCAAAATAAATGAATGGAATCTGCCGGCCAACGGGCGCATGTGCCCGCCATTTTGCAAGATGGTGGTGCTCATGATGCATCCCGGAGGGACACCGGGACGGCCACAAAGACTTCACAGACACCGGGGGAGGTGAAGGGGGATTGGTAGGCGGGGGGAGCAGAAGGAAGGGGAAGGGGAGCAGATAGTGACGGCGACGACCGATCGCCGCCATCAATCGGTGGCGGGGGCCGACGCCGCCGTCACTCGGTGTGGGGGTGGTCGGATCTCGGTCTCCAGCCATGGCCGATGCTATTGCAGCATTGGCCATGGCTGGATTGTAATATTTCACCAAATTTCATTGGTGAAATATTACAAATCGCTCTAATTGTCTATTTCACTTTTAACAGCCAATGCGAGCGATCGCCGATGTGAGGGGGCGGTGCAACCCCCGGGG